>JAMJFZ010003914.1:8197500-8830000 GCA_026225945.1 Cricetomys ansorgei | reverse complement strand
GAAAAGACACAGGAAACAGAGTTACTTGTTCACACATTCAGGAATCCCACAGGAACACTAAACTGGAAGCCATAATATATATGCAAAGGACCTGTAGGGTAAAAAGAGAGAAGAAATATATATATATTTAAAATAAAAATTTAAAAAATTACAAGTTAAGATTTTTTTTAAAAAAAGAAAGAAAAGCAAAGCACTGGCATGACAGTATGAGACGAGGACCCTCCAAAGATGTCACTGACTTCGTTGTCTATTGGCCATCTACAGCTGGGCACGCAGCCTACCCTTAAGAGTAGTTTGTTTTCACGGTGAGACTCCCTTGAAGAATGCTAAATTTTCATTCCCAAATGGTTACCAGTTGGAGATAGCTTCTGGGTTAGGAATGGGACATGCATTCTCTTCTCTTTTCAAGCTCTAGGATGCTGTCTGTTGCAGACCCTTGAAGGACCTGTGTATGATGCTTCTGTCTCTGGGAGTTCATATGAGCTTTGATCATGTTGATTTACAGGGCCTTGTTTTCTTGGTGTCCTCTACTCCCTCTGGCTCTCATCTTCTTTCCACCTCCTTTTCCACAGGTTTCCCTGTACCCTGAGGGTAAAGATTTTATTGAGACATCACGTTTAGGGCTGAGTGTTCGAAGATCCCTCACTGTCTGCATAATGCATAGCCATGGGTCTCTGTATTTGTTCCCATCTGCTATAGGAGGGAGCTTCTCGATTATGACCGAGCAAGGCACTGATCTGTGTTTATAGCAGAATGCGATTAGGAATCATATTATTACTATGCTTTTGTTTCGTTTGTTTTAGAACAATAGTATTTGATTTTACCTTAGATCCCTGGACTATGTAGTCTCAGGTTCTTGATTGTTGGGAGCCGAGTTGAAACACCATTACAAGATGGCGCCGGTTTCCTGCTTCCAGGTTCTTCTTGCTCGCATTTGGAGTAATTGCTTGCATTTGGAGTAAACAAGTTACAGCGCAGGCGCAGGAGAGCAGTCCTTGCTGCCTCCCTCCATGCTAATGAGGGTCTGGACGAGTATCCAATCATTGACGGTCACGTAGCCCTATGCTCTATATAAGCAGGGTGCTTTTTGCAATCAGGGTCTTCGCTCTCAACACTTAATTGAATGGCTGTCCTCAATAAAGCATAAACCAGAAGAATCCTGTGTGCGGCGTCTTCCTTGCAGGCGTGGCGGGCGTCCACACTTGATCATCCAAGCAGTGTCAGGTATGTGTTCCATCTTGTGAAGTGGGCCTTAAGTCTAATCAGATCATAGTTGGTTACTCTCATTAGCTTTGTGCCACCATTGCACTAACATATCTTGCAGTCAGACAAGGCAGTCAGACATTGTAGATGTCTTTACGTTTCTCCTTTGGTAGTGGGAAACTTCCAATACCAAGGACACTAGCAGGTAGGCATCAGCTCCACTTCTCCATGTTCAATGAGATGTGTAATTGTCTTCAGCAATGGACCTTGCCTACAGTTTGTGGAGAGCAGCCTATAGTCTTGGTAACAGCTTGGGTTTGGGAATTCCCATCAGACCCATTTGACCAACATCTCAATTAGATGTAACCCATCCCTGGTATGGGAAGCTTCATTTGGTACAAAGAGAGGGCCAACTGGGGCTCTGTCCCTCCTACAATTTGATAATTTCATTTAGATTGCCTTTATACATACATACATTTTAGGAAGGTTCAACTATATTTCATTTTGATATTACCCCTCAAATAGCCATTTATTTTAGCTATTTCTCCATATATCCCCCCCATTCCCTTCTTCCCTCCCATTCTCCACTTAATCTTCCTGGTGCAGTCCTCCCCCGATTCATCCATAAATATCTATTTTATTTTCCTTTCCTAGGGAGATCTGTCTGTTGCCCTCCCTAACCAGTTCTCTCTTTACTCTATACCTAAGCTCTGTGGTTCTACAGAT
This sequence comes from Cricetomys ansorgei, assembly GCA_026225945.1. Taxonomy (NCBI): domain Eukaryota; kingdom Metazoa; phylum Chordata; class Mammalia; order Rodentia; family Nesomyidae; genus Cricetomys; species Cricetomys ansorgei. Next base: position 8,828,071 of record JAMJFZ010003914.1, on the reverse strand, counting down.
TGTAGCTTGCTTATCATTAACTTAATAGCTAATATCCACATATAAGCAAATATGTACCATATTTGTCTTACCTCATGCATGATGATTATTTTCTAATTTCATCCATTTAATTGTGAATTTCATGGTTTCATTTTATTAATGGCTGAGTAATAGTCCATTGTGTAAATGTACCACTGTTTCTTTATCCATTCATCTGCTGAGAGACATCTACATTGCTTCCAATTTCTGGCTACTATGACTAGAGCAACAATGAACATGGTTAAACAAGTATGGTAGGATGAAAAATCCTTTGGGTATATGTCCAAGAATGGTATAGGTGAATCTTGAGATAGATACATAGATAGATAGATAGATAGATAGATAGATAGATAGATAGATAGATAGATAGATAGAATCCCATCTTCTTGAGGAACTACCACATTGATTTCCATACAAGCTGTAAAATGTTTGCATTCTAAATAGCAATGGAGGAGTGTTCTCCCTTTTCCACATCCTTACCAGCATGAGCTGTCATTTTTTTTTAACCTTGGCCATTCTGACTGGTGTAAGATGATGTCTCAAAGTAGTTTTAGCTTGCAATTTTCTGACAGCGAAGACTTTGAACATTTCAAGTGTTTCTCAGCAGTTTGAGTTTCCTCTTTTGAGAGTTATCTGTTTAGATCAGTATCCCATTTTTAAATTGGGTTACTTCGGTTTTTTATATCTAGTTTTCTTTTGAGTTCTTTAAACATTTTGGATATTAGCTCTCTACCAGATACATAGTTGGATAAAGCCTTTTCTCATTCAATGGGTTGCTGCTTTGTCCTAGTGATGGTGTCATTTGCTGTAGAAAAGCTTTTCAGTTTCACTAGGTATAATTTATTCATTGTTTATCTTAGTGCCTGTGCTAACAATGTTCTGTTCCGAAAGCCTTTTCCTAGACCAATGATTTCAAGTTCATCCCCCAGTTTCTCTTCTACCTGATTCAGTGTTTCTAGATTTATGACGGGGTCTTTGATCCATTTAGAGTTGAGTTTTGTGCAGGGTGATAGGTATGGATCTATTTGGAATTTTTCTACATTTAGCCATCCAGTTTGACCAGCATCACTTGTTGGAGAAGCTGTCTTTTTTCCAGTGTATATTTCTGGCTCTTTATGAAAAATCAGGTGTCCATAAATGTGTGGACTTATTTCTGGGTCTTCAATTCTATTTCATTAATCAACAAATCTATTTTTGTACCAATACCACATGGTTTTTGTTACTATAGCTCTGTGCTACAGCTTGAAATCAGGGATGGTGATACCTCCAGCAGTTCTTTGATTATTGTTTAGCTATCCTGTTTTTCTGTTTGTTTTGTTTTTTGCATTTCTATATGAAGCTGAAAATTATCCTTTCAAGATCTGTGAAGAATGTGTTGGAACTTAGATGGGGATTGCATTGAATCTGTAGATTGCTTTTGGTAAGATGGTCATTTTAACGATATTAATTTTACTGATCCATGAGCATAGGAGATTTTTTCCATCTTCTTATATCTTTTTCAATTTATTTCTTCACTGTCTTAAAGTTTTATCATAAGAGTCTTTCACATCCTTGATTAGATATACCCCAAGATATTTTATATTATTTGGGGCTCTTGTGAAAGTTGTTGTTTCCCTGATTTCTTTCTCAGTTCATTCATCATTTGTATATAGGAGAGCTACTGATTTTTGTGAGCTAATTTTGTATCCTGCTACTTCACTGAAAATATGCATCAACTGTAGCAGTTTCCCATTGGAATTTTTAGTGTCACGTATATATGTTACCATATCATCTGCAAGTAAAAATACTCTGATTTCTTCCTTTTAAATTTGTATTCCCTTGTTCTCTTTCAATTGTCTTATTGAAATAGCTAAGACTTCAAGTACTATATTGAATAGGTATGGAGAGAGTAGACAACCTTGTCTTGTTCCAGAATTTAGTGAAAATGCTTTGAGTTTCTTTCTACTAGGTTGATGTTGGCTATGGGCTTGCTGTAAACTGCCTTTATTTTGTTGAGTCATGTCTCCTGTATCCCTAATCTCTCTGTGGCTTGGGGTGTTGGATTTTGCCAAAGGCCTTTTCTGCATCATCTAATGAGATGATCATGTGGATTTTGTCTTTGGTTGTATTGATATGTTTATATGGTGAATTACATTTCAATTTACATATATTGAACCATAACTGCAAAGTTTCTCTGTTGTAACTCTGACTGTCCTGGAACTCACTCTGTAGACCAGGCTGGCCTTGAACTCACAGAGATCCGCCCACCTCTGCCTCATCAGTGCTGGGATTAAAGGTGTGTGCCACTACCGCACCTACACCTTTCATTTTTACTTTTGTTAAACTGGATGTTTTCTCTCTGTCTTTTGGTTAATTTGGATCAAGGTTTGTCAGTCTTATTGATTATCTCAAAGAACCAATTCCTTGTTTCATTAATTCTTTGCATTTTTTATTTCTATTTTATTGATTTCAGCACCAAGTTTGTTTGTTTCTGCTGTCTACTCCCTTTGGGTGTGATTTCTTCTTTTTGTTCTAGATCTTTCTGATGTGCTGTTACATTACTAGTAGGTGATCTCTCCAACTTTTTTATGTAAGCACTTAGTGTAATGACCTTACAGTGTGTCCTTTAAATTTGGGTAGGTTGTATAGACATTTTCATTTTAATCTAAAAGTCCTTAATTTCTTTCTTAATGTTATTTTGAACCTTTTTCCATTCAGAACTGAGTTGTTTAATTTCCATGAGTTCGTAAGCTTTCTGTTATTTCTGTTGTTGATAGGTGGTCAGAGAGGATGCAAAATGTTATTTCAATTTTCTGGTGTTTGTTGAGACTTGCTTTGTGTCCAAGTATGTGATCAATTATGTAGAAAGTTTTGCGATGTGCTGAGAAGTTATATTCTTTTATGTTTGGGTAAAATTTTCTTTAAATACCTGTTAGGTTCATTTGGTTTATAATGTCAGGTTTATAATGTCAGTATTTCTGTTTAGATTTGTCTGGATTACCTGTCTATTGGTAAGAGTAGGGTGCTGAAGTCTCCCACTATCAGTGTGTGAAGTTCAATGTGTGATTTAAGGTGTAGTATTGTTTCCTTGATAAAGATGAGTGCCGCCATGTTTGGTGCATAGATGTTAAGAATTGCAATATACTCTTGGTGGATTTTTCCTTTGATGAGTATATGGTGTCTTTCCTTATCTCTTCTGATTAGTTTGGGTTGAAGTCTATTTTGTCAGACAGTAAAATGGCTACACCAGATTGTTTCTTAGGTCCATTTGCTAAGAATATCTTTTTCCATCCTTTTACTCTAAGGTGATGTTTATGCTTGGTGTTAAGGTATGTTTCTTGGATGCAGCAAAAAAATGGATCCTGTTTTCTCACCCATCTTGTTAGTCTGTGTCCTTTTATTGGGGAATTGAGACCTTTGACATTGAGAGATATCAATGAGCAGTGTTTTGTTGATTCCTGTTCTTTTGCTGCTGCTGATGGTAGTGGTGTGTATATTTCCTCCCTTTTGATTTGCTGATCCTCTACTATATTCATAAAAGCTATTTTAATGTCTTTGGCTTTTTCTTTATCTATATTGCAATACTCAGGGACTACTATGGGGGGGGGTCGCTGTCCTCCAGACATGTTGTCCTTGCTGTAACTGTGTTTATATGCTGGTGTCTTAGGTATCTGGGTTTGGGAAGATTGTAATTCTAGGTGCTGATATCTGGTATTGTCTTTGTGAGTGTTTTCTTCATTGGTTTCTGTTGCACTCTCTGGTACTTAGGAGAGTGTGGTGGCTGTGTGTTGACTGGTAGGGAATTCTTCCACTATTCTGATAAGCATGACCACTAGGGATTCTGAGTAAATTGTGTTTATAGGTATTGGGAGCTGACATTTAGAGATGAGGATGGACTGGGGAGGGAATGGTGAAGTCCACAGGAGGTATGAAAGCAGGGTAGTCCATTAGGAACTTCTTAGTCCCTTGGGAGTAGGAGTGGGAGCAGAGAGTGGGGAGAAGACACAACAGGTAGTCTGTTACAGAGCTGGGTATGGAACTGGGGATTGGGTGTGGAGGAGAGGAGGGAAAGTGAAGATCTGAAGCTCACCCACTTGCTTTGCTGGCCTACTTTCTTCTCTTGAAGACTGGGCTGGTGGGTTCCCAGGGAATGCCTGTCAGAGTTGGGGGCTGGGATAACAAGATGAGTGGGGAGAAAGCATGGAGGGGATGAGGACAGAGAGGAGGGGGAAGCCACACCAGAAGGTCTGCTATGGTGAGACTGGAGGGGTTAGATTTGAAAAAGAGGAGAAGTGAAGATCCTTAGTTAGCCTACTGTTTCCCTGGCTTACGCAGCAGGTATGTTACCAGGGAATCCTTGCTGGTATTGGAAGCTGTGATACGGGATAAGTGGGGGTGGGGTGGAGGGGGGTCTATGTGATCTGTTGGAGGTGAGGGTCAGAGAGGGAGGGGAGGCCCCAGAAGATGGTCTGTTATAGAGCTGGGTATGAGACTGGGGGATTAGACTTGGAGGAATGGAGAAAGAAGTGAAGATCTGCAGTTAGCCTACCTACTTCCCGGAGTCCAAAATTCCAGAAAAATACTTTCATGCACCCATGTAAGTAACTTACATTCATATATGTAACTTAACATATATAAGATTAACACTTGTGCGTGTCAATCATGTGTGCCATATAACATGTCAACGGTATAACACATTCATGCTAGAAAACATTTAAATACTACACTCAACTGCATGGCATGTAGCATTGATATTCACACATATTAACAAATGCATGTATGCTCACTATACATAGAAGTTATATATTGGTAAGAGAACCAACCCTGCAAGGTTAAGGAGGTCTCAGGGAAGATTGTCCACGGAAATCCCATGCCAACTATCAGCATCACTCCCCATATGTTTCTTGTTAGATCCACATGCTGAGTATCAGGCATAGTGCTCTAGATGCATGAGGAATGTGACCTTGCTTCTCTCTTGATGCTTTCCCAGATCCTTCCTTTCCAAGTCTCCCATGGCAACCCCTGTTGACCTGTATCTGCCTCAGGGTGTCTTCTGAGCCTGGCTAACTTCAGAAGTGACTCCCTGCTACAGATCAGTGTGACAACTGCCCTCAAATTCATGTCACTTGTAAACTGATCTAACTTGCCATTGGATAAGAGATGAAGTCCGTCTTATAGGGACAAAAGTGACTCTGTCTTCCTGTTGGATACAACTCTGGCATTGCTCTGTGACAGCAGGCTTCTCAGCCAGCTCACCAGGTTATTAGCCTTTAAATGAAGAGTCAGTCCCTCACAACCACATGCATCAGATCAGATTGAGCCTGTGTCAAATCCATTGCACGGCAATCATAGCTTGTCCCTGATTCCTTATGTGGAAGCCATTAGTACATGTTAGGGGATGATTAACACTTTAGTAGAACATTTTTCTCTATTACTGTTTACATAGTAGCAAGAAGAGAAATCATTAGCAAGCGACTAGGGCAGAGAGAGGAGAGAATAGAGCTAAGTGAAGCTGAGGCAGAGTACTAGAGGAGACTCAACAGATCTCTCATGCTGGGATTCCAGTGACTGGGGCACCTTGGGTGAGTATTCCTCAGATCATTCTGAAAATTATGTGTAAGTCTGAAGAAAATAGGAGTCACTTGTTGGTGTGTGACTTGGTTTACACCTACAGCTTCCAGCCACCCAACAGTGCTGACTTTTGCTCCTGGTAATTACTGTTGTTTGAATACATCTTCTGGAAGTTCTTGTACTAAAAACCACATCCCCAAATTTACATGTTAATGGGATTTGGAAACAGACCCTCTGGGAAGCAGTTACAGTGAGATAAGACCATGAGAGGTGTGTTCCCCGTTCCCGTGGGGGCAACAATGGCTTGGTGAGAAGAGGAAGAGGGCACTGAGACGGCACACTTGCTGCAGTTCTGGGTGGTGTCCTCTCATATCAAGATGCAGGAGGAAGGCGCTCATCAGATGCTGACTTCACCCTCTCTCTTTCCAGCCTAGAGAAGTGTGAGTCAAAGACACTTCTTTATAATTTACTCTATATTTAATATTTTATTATAGCAATAGTAAATGGACTGCCAGACTTGGTGAGGTGTGCTGGCTTCACTCACTGTGAGCCCCCCAGGGTGCGTTCTCTACCTGATGTCAAGCACCATACACTCGAGAGCCCACCTTGACATCACGCTACTTCATTGCTGGGGCATTCTGCACAAATCATCCAGTCTCTCTCACTGAACTTCCCTGTCTTTATCTGCAAGACTTGGGTAAAACAGCACCTACTTGAGAGGCACCCCTGCGGGGGATCAAATTGGAAGAGGTAACTAACAGGTGTACTGCATTGAGTCCTGAGCCTGGCAACACTTGGTAAATCTCAACAAAGGCTTGAAACAGAAAGCTTCTCCCCGTCCCTTAATCACAGGGCTCTTCTTCCTTTAATCCTTCAGTCATGCACAGCTACTCATGCGAAATCAGCTCCCCACAAGACACCTGTGCCAGGGAAAAGGCTGGCCTTCCTCATCACTAAAATCCTTTGTAGCTGCAGTCCTACGTGTGTCTGGTGAATTCGGATAAACACAGACATATACACCTACCCTTCCCTGCATTGCATGCACGATGACAAAGGAAATGAATGAAGGTTAATTTGGGGGGGGGTCTCTTTCTCATTATGATTCATCCATAATGATTTCTACTGGTTGTATTTTCTTCTGTGACAGCAACAATTTACTGCGTTCTTGCAAAGCCCATTTTCTCAGCATGATCTAGTTGTGTGGTGGCTTGGGAAGTAATTTACCGATAGTTTGCTTGAAAATTGCTTACAAAGACAAAGAGATTCTGTCGACACTAAGGTGCATTCCTTATGGGCTGGAAAAATAGGATAAAACAATTTAAAAAGTAAAAACATAGTATTATCATCACTTTGAACTCGGGTTGTAAATCACTCACCCTGAGTTGAGACTGGCCTCTCCTCCTCTTTACTCCATGTCTTGCTCAGGGGAGCAGCAACAGATTGTCTATTTGCATGGATGAATTCGTGGTTTGTCCTGGTTGGAAACATATTTCTGTAGTTGATCATAAGCTCCGCCCAAGGTACAGTGCCTGTGTGTGTTAGTGTTTCAAGTGTGTGTTTCACACTACGGATGACAAGCAGCAGCTACAAGATACAGAATCATGATTGTCATGGAGTCCTGCATCCTTAGATGCTCTCCCAGTCCCAAGCTGTTTTTTTTTTAATCTTGGATCATCTTCATTCTGGGGCTACTGATTACAGGCCCAAACTTGCACCCTCCTCTTCTCAAGTTGGAACTAGAAGACTACTATGGGATGCCTTTCTCTCCCTGGCTCTGGGCAGAAGCAGAGAGCCTACCCTGCTCCTCTGTTCTCTCTCCAGGGAGAGAAGCGCCTCAGCCTCACTCCATAATCCGCTGAAAACTGAGCTCTCCAAATTAGACAGGATTTGGGTTTCGTCTTGGTCTGAGTCTGCATACATTTGTTATTAGTTTTGCCCAAGGTTTTAGACTTACTTTAAAATTAATAATGATTTTAGGATTTTATAATGGGCAAAGTTTATGATCATTGGTCTGAGCCCATAAGCTTAAATCCTAAGCCAACATGAATTATGCTCAGGAAGGTCTCAACAGCTGCACAGATCTTTGATTTCCTGAGCAGTTGACTCGAGGAGGGAGGAGGGAAGAGCAGCCATTGTGAGCTCCTCTCACTGACTGAGAGAAGCTGCTGAACACTGACTTGTAGAGGGAGGCTTCTAGGACCTAGCAGGCTACATTTTGTTGTCGATGAGTTGTTTTAAGTCACACTTAAAACATTAGGTTTAGACAGGGGAGAGAGCTCTGATTAAAGCAAATGCTAAGATTCCTGTACTAACTTTCTGGACATTTTATAATTTTCTCTTTAGTCATTTTCTGATTCACAAGCATCTCTTGAAGACTTACTATGTGTTTAACATTTCACTAGAGGCATCTAAAGAGCTCATACTTTCCTTTGTTTGTGACCAAGATACCAGACAAACAGCCTAGAGAAGGGAAGACTCATTTTTGGCTCCTGATCTCTGAGGATTTCTCTCCATATTTGATTGGCGCTAGGGATTTGGGCAGGACATCACATGTGGGGGAGTGAGTGTGCAAGGAGAACTGTTTGTGTCACAGCTAGCAGGAAGCAAAGGATACAAATATTTGGGAACCAGGGTTGTATCCTACAGAGCCACTTTCTCATCACCAGCTAGGCCCCCACCTCCTAAGGGTCCCACAGACTCCAATGATAGCACTGTGGCTACATATACGTGTTCAAAACATGAGTTTAAGAGAAAGTTGCCGGTTTCAAACCATAACACACCATGACCTTTCAGTTAAGTACGGCAATGACAATAGTCTCAGAAGTAAGATTGGAGATTGTGCTGTTTTCTGTCCTTTAGTTGGCTTATTGGACCAAAGAAGTGGTTGGGTTTCCCAAGTGAGGCTGAATTAATGTGAATAATATTCTTATCCATCCATGCTGCCTCTGACATCTTGATCTTCCTCTCCTTCCTCTCCTGCCTACATACTATAAGAAGATACATACTTCTAAACAAAAGCACCTGGAAATGACTGTGTCAATGGCCTAGAGAAGGTCAAATTTCAAAAGAGACCAAGTTTCAAACAAGTAGTATGAATATTCCCTATCTCCCTTCTATTTGTCCTGATTTCCACAGAAACCTGGGCATATGCTAATCTGCAGCAATTAGGTTCCAAGGACAGAAAGGTACCCCTCTGCTTCTCAAGTCTCAGAGCTAGGCAATCAGGTAGAAATTCCAATGGATCTCTATGATATTTAAGATTTAAATTGCGTTGCTGTGAACTTGCCCACTGTCCCAAATCATGCCCAACACTGATGCCCTGGAGTGGCCTGGAGAGACAGCACTGAGAAGACTCCAACCGTGACCATGTTTGTCACTGAGCCCCTTCTGAGCCACTTGGCCAAATTAAAGGACTCGTCATCCTTGTCTTCTGTCCTGGAGGCTGCTGAGCTCAGCTAAGAGGCTGTGGGATCCTGTAGAGGAGGCTGACAGCTTTCTTGATCTGCCAGGAAGCCCAGGAGAGACACATGTCTAGTTAATAATAGAACCAGCTCCTTGACAAGGCTCTTCTAATTTATTAGAGGGATGCTTCAGATAGCAGGTTGGAACGGAGAGAGGAAGAAAATGTGAGTAGAGTTTGGGGGATTTAGGTTTTTGTTTTCTTTTTCTTTTTGCTTTGATTCTAGCTTCCTGAAACAGCTCCCATCTATATATGTTTGACCCTGCTGAGGCTCTGCCAACTGTGACCAATATGGAAAAAGTTATTCAGATTGTCCCTCCCCTCCACTGACTGATCCCCTTCTCTCCATCAGTGGGGTTTGCAGAAATTGCCCTAATACAGCTGAAAGGTCTCTTGAGGGCAACCCTAAATGGGCAGCATTGGTGTTGAACATGCATCTCCATTAATTCAGGATGAAATCTGTGCAGCAAATTGAGTTTCAGGGATAGCCTAAGAAACTTGTCAGCCTAAAGTTGTATGTGTGTATGATACTAAGGGCGCTCTACCAGCTGAATTCTGGAAGCTTATTTACCTTGCTTTATGAAATAGCTACAATTCCCCAGATTGATGAAGCAATTTCTTCATTTAGAACATCCCAAACCGAGTGACATTTGAAAGATTTCCTCAGCACTGTCAAGGGCAAATGCTCACTTTCCTGCTTTTCCCTCTTCTTTACTTAAGACAGCAGCCTGCTTTCCCCTCCTCAGCTTCCCTCCCAGTGGCTAGAGGAGCAGAGGTGAGTGGGAATTAGCACAGATGTTTTATGATGCTCAAGCCCTCGCAACCGTGCTCCCCAGACTGTCTAATAGCGGCTCCCCTGTGTGTTCTTGTCCTGTCTCCTGTAATTTTTCCTCCCATTTCCTTTCCAAGTGGAGATCTTTGCCCTTTTCAAGTAACATCATAATACTTAGCACTTATGCCATACTTTGCATTTTCAAAGCCCCAAATGATCATTAATGAGCTTCTTCACATAAATAATGCTCATACTGCAGATCAGCCATTGCCCCATTGCACAGAACAGAAAACGGAGGTCCCAGTGGATACCTCACAACCCAGAGCCAGATAATTCATTTTCCACTCACACCATAGCCCACAAAAAAACCTCTCTCTCTCTCAAGGGAAGACTTCCCTGGACCTGGTTCCCAGGAGTATTGTTAAATGATGAGAGAAAGATCAGATGTTGCTTTCCTTATTAAAACCAAACCCATGCCCATTATCAACCTTTCCTTTCATACTCTATTGAGTTATAGAGAAATACAGGCCTGTCCAACGGAGCAAGATGTGTGTCACACTTTCAATGCTGTCTGTGACTTACTAAGCCTGGCCTTGCTCTGATCACCCCCATCAGTGGAGATTCCACACACTTCGGGATTCATGACTGATTCCTAGGTCATTCCTCTTTTGTGTCTTCCTTGGATCATCAGAGACATAGCTGTTTATCACCACCATCTGAGAGTACCTATCTTGTGGCACAGCCTCCTAGGCTGTATTTTGTTAGCTTATTTATGACCGTGTCGCACGGGGCAGAGCCAACAGCATTCCTGTGGGTGAGCCATAATATGTTTATTGCCTTACCATTGCCACGAGGTTTACCATCAGCTTTTCGATGGGAGTGAACTGGATGTGTGAGACATAACTGGTTCCTTTCAGGGCCACATTAGTTTTTGCTCAATACCCTAAAGCCTTTCTCTTAATTGAATCTCTCTTGATTTCAGACTCTTTCTCACCAGCAAATTATGCTTTGTTATTAATCTTTAGCCTTCTGCGTCATGATCTTTCTTTCTGTTCAGAAGCCAGACACCTCATTTGTCCTCTTTGAGTCTTTGAAAGCTTTATCCAGTTCTTCATGAGTTCTTAGAAACGGACCTTCTTCACACTCACATCCCATTGGTTTCGGATGATGATGTGTCCAGAAAAATCACACATCCTAGGGTGTCAGAGGCAATATTTATTTGATTTTTAAAAAATTCATTGGGCTGCTGAGTACTCTGCCTGGGCTGATTAACAGGTGCTTAAAAACTGCATGAAATGTTCCCGGCCCTCTACGATATCAGGCTGTTTGGGGACTATGGCTGAATATATGATCTTCCACAACCTTCTAGGAATTTTCAATTTAGGTGAGCAAACAAATCTTACATCCACGAAACCATTAGAAAACAGTAAATGACAATATGATCAAGAGTCAGAGCTGACAGTAAAAATCATGTGTATAATGCTTCGGCAAGTAAGCTGATTAAGAGAGGGGATCTTACAGAGCTTTCCTGCCTGAGTGCCCCGAGGAAAGTAGTAGGAAGTGGAGGGGAGGGCTTGCTTCAGAGACAGACAGCTTTGGATTCAAACCTGAGCTTTCTGCTGTTGAGGGTCTGTGTGGTTTGGACAAGCTACTTAGCCCATATAAGCCTTGGCTAAGGTATCAGTCAATGTAGGAAAGATAGTATGTCCAGTAATACACATCTCCAGTGACGCAAGTTCCAAGACAAGAGAATTTTATCTCTTGTTCAGTGATTCCTCCCAAGACAAGAGAATCTTATCTCTTGTTCAGTGACTCCTCCCTATCATTAGCTAGAAGATCAGCAAAAATCTTGCTGAAATGATCAACTTCACCAAATCTTCATCAGTGCCGTACAGGCAACATAATGTATCAAGAGTCCAACTCTTCTCAGCATAGTAAATTCTCAGTATAGTAAATGTACCACGATACCACCATAAACCCTAGCCAATGTGCTCCTCTTCTTAGAGCTTCACTTAAACCTAGACATGCAAACTCTGAGTTCCCATTCTTGTAGTAATGTGGTCACAGCTGTCCTTAAGAGTACATCAAGGCTGCAGACAACTGTGTGCTCATTCTCTCTTTCCTCTCACTTCCCTGTCACCCCTACCTTGGTACTTACAGTTTATTTCATATGCTGTACTGGCGCATGCTAGGCCAGTGCTCTAGCTCTGTGTGAGTCTAGGGACTGGTCATCTGTGAACTCCTGCATAAATAAAAATTTCAGGGTCCTGGGAAGAAATGGCCTCAGGCCTTCCGGAGAATTGAAGTGACGCCCTGGCAGAGTCAAATCATTTTTCTGGATATCTGAATTATTCACAATCCCAAATAGGACTAATTTACATTATAGATTTGGAAAGAGATAACAAATTTTGGATCCAAGTTTGACATTTGGAGAAATCAATTCTTTGTTTTCTCATTTCCTCTTCAAATAACTTGTGATTAAACACTGCCACCTAATACGATGTGTCTAATGCTCTGAGTGCATAAGGCCATATTCAGAGACTGAGGGGGGTGGGAGACACCCCTGCCTCCACTAGGTTGATTGTGATTTTCCCTCTTCTCCTCCCTTCCTCTTCCTTGCTTTCCTTCTGCTTCCCTTTCATTCTTCTTCTGCCCTTTGTCTCCCTGTTATCAGGGTGAAAACGGACAAGATAGCTTTAAGGGGTTCTGGTTGCAAATACTACCTTCCATTATAGGAAAAAGAAATTAGCAGCTGACAGCTGAAGAAACACAGAATTTGTCTGGTGTTTCTTAGTTTTTCTCTCCCGTACCTGTTATTTCACACATCACCTATGATTCTTGATTTATTTTTCTTCGTGCGTTCTATATGTGCTGTGTTTGTGTCCTTCGAAATGTTTAAAATGTGAGAAACATCAAATATGCTTCATACCCTCGGTTCCACAGGCACGCGCAAACATGCACTCACAGATACATGTAACAAACAAAAGCATGGTTAAATAATGTTTAATCTCACTGTGGGGGATGCACTCTGACATTTTATATTCTATTCTGTCTTTTTTTTTTTTATTTCATCCTATCCATTCAATTTAATTGTAAAAAAAAAAAAACCCATCAGGTCATAGCCCACTTGATTTATTTCATAACTAATTAATGAATCATAATTGGTAGTTTGAGAAACTTTCTAAAAAATAATTATTAATTCCTGAATTAGTCCCATCTCTCAGTGGTCTTTTATTCTTACCTTATTCCAGCGTGTTCTTGATTGGATTTTTCCCTTGAAATCTAAATGATGAGAGTGCTAAAGTGTGCTAAAGAACATGAATATATTTGAAATGATTCTGTGGAAACAATCACATTAAATTGCTTTAAAAGTAGAAAAAAAACTTACATTTTATCCAATGCCTTAAAAGTTTTATTATTCAATTCTGCTATAATCTGTATCCCCACTGGAATGGAACTCCTGGTAGGCCCATGGTTTCTTTGTTCTCCGTTAAAAGTGTGTTCATAGCAGTCAATCAGAATGAATCTGCACAATCAGAAAACAAGAGCAATCCATAGGACCAGACTAAGATGACTCAGACTGGTTCTTAAGTGAGAGATCTTCTCATTAAGTCACAGAGCAATTTGAGTTTGAAAATTAGAATATGTAGTCCAGGAATTTCATTACAGTGCTGACCTTGATTTAAAATCAACCATGTGCCAGTTTGACAGTAACCTCCTCTGTTTTCTGCTTCAGTGCCAGGATGGTGTCTGATGGCGACTTGAAGTAGACTCAGGGAGAGAAGGGTAGGGATCGAACTATGACATCATTTCTCATACAGGGATAACAAGTCTCAACAAAGAAAAAAAAGCACTTACCGAAACAGTGGCACAGGAGGTGCCCAGCACTGTGAAGCCACAGACCCTGGGCACTGTGCTCCTCTTACAGTCTGGCAGAAACACTCCTGGGCAAGATTCATTCCAAGTTTGGAACAACACTTTTCTTTGTGAAAGAAAATGTGTTGTTTATTTTTTGGTAATCTCATACACGAATATAATGTTTTAAAATCATATCCACCCCATTCTTCTTTCCAATTCCTACTTCCCTGCCGCATACACATTCCCCCTCCCAACTTCTGCTTCTCCTCTTTTTGTAGCACATTGAGTCCAATCAGTTGCCCATATTCATATGGGTCTGGGTACCATCTTTTGGAATATAGACAACTTACCATGGGCTACAGAGCTGAAGAAAACAGACCCCATTCAACAGCAGCCATCAACCACTTCATCTAGGAGTGGGGCATCTCAGGCTCTTTCTCTATGTTGGAAGGGGATGGGCTTGATCGTATGAAGATCTCAGGCAGACAGCCACCACAGCTGCTCTGAGTTTATGAGCGCAATGGCCCTGCCATATTCAGAAGACATCATTTATCAGCCATCTCTCCCTACTTCTGGCTCTTTCATGATGTTCCCAAAGTCTGGGTGCCAATGTGAGGGAGGAGATGATGGAGATATCCCATTTAGGAGTGAGCATTCTATAGTCACTTATTCTATGGACTTTAGCCAGCTGTGTATCTCTGAATTTACTGCCAAATGTCATATAAGCTTGTCTAATGAAGAGGGATCAAATCTTTTTATTGTTGTTGTTATTTTGAGACAGGGTTTCTCTGTATGGCCCTGGTTGTCCTGCAACTTGTTCTGTAGACCAAGCTAGCCTCGAACTCAGAGATCTGCCTGCCTCTGCCTCCTGAATCCTGGGATTAAAGTTGTGTACCACCATATCCAGTCACCAACTCTTTCTTAAGCATGACCCATGTCTGGTCAGAAGAAGAAATGTTCCCTTCAACAAGATGAGAATGCACTTGCCTAGAATGGCCACTAACTCAGCCTTTTCTGTATATTGGGGTCTGGTCTGCTTCCTCTCAACTGTCCACCAAAAAACTAACTACACCAGCTCTTCTGAAGAGGAAGGAAGCAGACCCTCCTCTCACCTTTCAACAGAGTTTGTAAGCATGGTAACAAAAACTCATCCAGTCCTCTCTTGGTTCCTTTACATCTTAAAAGAACAGATGCTTAAGAGCTGTGAACAGTTGTCACTGATTCCTTGGTAATCTCCAATATCTGACCATTTGTTGTTAAAACGTTTACCCACTACATCCTGGCATATCTGCTAAAATTTCAAGTTATATTTTTTTTTCGCAAATTCACAAACATCATTAAAGAAAATGTAACATAATAATTACTATCATTATCATTATTTATATAATAATTATATTGATATCTCTGGTTAAATCAATTTCAAATTAAATAGAAATTACATTGGCATGACTAAATTATGTCTTGCTTTACAACAGTTTTATTTTTCCTTTAAAAAAAAACTTGTGTAAGTCATCTTTCAGAATAATTCTTTTATACTTTAGATTCCTTGCTAAAATAACAGCAAAACAAAATCTGTAGTCCGCTCTTTTCTGTCTTCACAGATGAAATCCTCAAGTAAGTATTCTAAAAGAGAGACTCCGTAGCCTTCTGCTCAGTTAATGCAACAGGACCTGGAGGAGCCAGGAAGTTCAGGGCAAAACTCTCACCTCTGAGTTGTATCTCCAACCTGCTTGTGCAAAGCTGAGCTATGAAGTATGAGGAAGAGGAGAGAGGTATCTTGCCTGACTGTTTCAAGCTGTTGTAAAAAAGCGACAAAGTCAGGGTATCTTACTTACACCTGGCCATTGTTTCCCCTGGTTTTAAGGCTAGAAGTCCAAGATCCAAGGCTCTGCATGCAGATTTTATGTCTTCCAGAGCTTGTTCCTTGCTTCACAGTTTGCTAGATCTCTCAGTATAGCCCCACATGGCAAAAGGTGGTGACAAAACGTTCTCAAATCTCTTTTATAAGGGTGCTAAACCCAGTTACTTATAAGGGTTTTGCTTTCATGATCTGACCACTGACCAGAGTCCTACTTCCCAATACCATTCCCATTAGAGGTTAGGATTTCACTATATGAATTTTGAGAGAGGCGCAAATATTCAGTCCATAACAACAAATGGTTTATGCCACGAACAAAGAGGAATTCAACCATTAAAATAAGGAGCCCATCCTGGTTTAGTCTCCATTCTGGAGAAAATGAGATTATGCAGGTCTTGTAAAGATGTTCAGAGGACCAGAGTCTGTGTTCAAAGCTACCAAGTATGTCTCCCACCCCTAGTGCACTTCAGCCTGGTTTTAGGCTACCCCTGTGTGATTAGCCCACAGGTGCTCATCTTCTGTTCCTGCTTGCCCCTCCTTCCCAAGCCTGACAGCCACCAAGGAAGAGAAAATCATTACTTGGCTTTCATCCAGCATTCACAGTGCCAACATTTCCCCACTGTTATATCTGGTATATAAACCAGAATATTTTTATTATTAAAATACTATTCCCTGAATTTTGCTTGAGGACCAAGTCTTAGGTAGGCATTATAGAAAAACCTTTACGTGTTGTGGAAGTTTTTTTTAGTTATATTGAAAATAATTGTTTTTGTGTACTGTTGGCAAAAAGGATGCATAGGCCTTGGTATTTTGTATTGTTTGCAGGTGATGGATTTCTGTGCAGGATGTTTGATTGCTTATGATCTGCACCTGAAGAGCGCTGAATGACTAAAATCACAGTTAGGGTTCCATTGTCCAGTCTGGCGAGGAGGGTGGTTCCCTCTGCTGAGGTCTAGCAGGGTTTGCAGTTATGAAATATGCCTCCTTGTCTTCTTTGTTGATCCACATCAGCAGCAATGTACTACTACAAATGGTGCCTGCAACATGGGGCCTGATATCATGCCAGATAATGTAGCGATAAGGAAGAAGAGAAAGAAGCTCTAGACCTCAGAGTCTGGTAAATTATACTAAAAGAAGCTACCAGAGGATAGAGATTAAGGTATTAATTGAAGGCTCCTGAAAGAAGAGGAGAGAGAGAAAGGTAAATAAGCCTCTCTGAAGAGAAAATTGTGAAAATTAAGTGAGAAAGAGGGCTCAAAAACGAGAGCCACAGAATGGAGGTCCTTAGAGATAAAGAGTTCAGCTGGGAGCAGGAAAAGGCAAGGTTCTTACTGCTTTTCTGGATCATGGAGCCAGTGCTCCCTCTTGCCACTGGTGGTAGCATACTGTTTCACAAACAGACTTTTCTGGTAGCTGCATTGTATGTGTGTGAAGCTCAGGATGTTGTATTTGATTTCTATGGAAGGGGTTGTATGTTTCCCCATAGTGGTGGTGTGAAAGAACACCAAACTATCAGAATGTTTCACCTGGAGATTCTTTCCACCAGCTCAGGACCCTGTGCTGTTGTGGCAGCTGCAGCTTGGAGCCAAAAATCTGCTTAGTTAAACTGAACTTTTTTCCTGCAATACAGTGGTAACTCCACATCATGAGGGAACTCTTTCTGTAGACAAAGTGACCAGTTATTTTTCCAATAAACTACCATATCTTAAAATCTGGACAGTGTTTCCTAAGAGTCAGCACACAGAAATGGTCTTCCAGAACTGGGAGAGGTTGTAGCTCATGCTGATAGCCAAACTAGGTACTTTAAGAGTTATCCAGGTGGTGTTAGTTTTAAAGGCATTAAAGGATCATGGAGACCAACTGAGGCTTGGCACTGTAAGAGGCCAGGAGAGGCCGTTGGTGAAGGTGCAGCTTCAGTAGTAGTTGAAGGCCCAGATGAAGGGGTCAGGTAAAGAAATTGCAGCTTGGCACCATGAAGCGAGCCCAGGAGAGACTGTTGGCGAAAGTTCAGCCTAGTTACAGCAAGGGATCCCAGCAGTTTTTGAGAAGCCAGTACCATGGGATGACCACCAAGAACAACAACAGCAGTGGAGTGGAGCCAGCCATCGCCTGGAGGACAAGCTGTGTGTGCTGCAGAGGGCAGAGTCAGAAAAGTGACCCAAGCCCTTTGGAGAAATCCAGAAGATCATGAATGAATTCCAGATAGTTGGACATTGATAATATTTTTCTGCTGTCCAAAGACATTGTGAAAAACTTGATAGATGTTTGGTTTAATTTGGTCATATGCATTAGCAACCCTTGTGATTGTTGCTCTTGTGATTGTTGTTAATGGTTTTGCTGGTACAGTATTGTGTTATAGAAATAAAGCATATATTTTATTAGCTTATACAGAAAAGGGGAAATGTTGGGAAAGTTTATTTTTAGTTATATTTAAAATAATTGTTTTTGTGTGCTGTTGGAAAAAGATATGCATAGGCCTTGGCATTTTGTATTGTCTGCAGGTGTTGGATTTCCATGGAGGATGTTTGATTACTTATGATCTGCACCTGAGCAGTTCTGAATGAGTAAAAACACCTGAGCTGAGATGCTCAGGGTTCTACTGTGAGTACGGAACTGGCCATGTCGACGATTCCCTCTACAGAGGTCTGGCAGGGTTTGAGTCTATGAAAATACCTTCTTGTTTTCCTTGGTCAGCTGTAGCCTAACTGCTACATTTATGGACTGAAAAGGATACACTGAAGGAGAAATTGCTATTTAAAAGAATAAGTGACTTCATCCACTCCTGTATTATAAGGGAGTCCAGGTTTTATCAGGGAAAATGGCTTTTCTGTTTAAAAAAGCTAACTAATAGTCCTATGGGTTAGGCCTCTACCCTAGTTTGTAATGGATGTTTAAAACGAAAGATAAAAAAATCCCTTTTGTACACTAAGGTACAAGCACTGTGTTGTACTAAGATAGTACAGTCCAGGCTAGAATTCAAATTCACCTCTTTAGTCTGCTGACTTTTCAGAACACAGCCTGCGGTTAGTTAGCACTCAAGGTTCAGAAGGTTTCTAGATCCCCCTCTTCTTTTATGTAAACTGCTCTGCCCACACCCTTTATTTCCCAGCCTTCTTCACCTCTCTCCTGGATTTTACCTTTCTACAAGATTTCCTACCAATAAATGAGGCTCCCAGGGCAACAGCCTGGAGGGACCAGTATGACTTCCTGCTTGTAACTCTGCATCCTCCTCATAGCCATTGTCTTCTCTCCAAGGCCCTAGAAAATGGAGGGGGAGCTCGGGAATAAATCTCACCTGTTTTAGTCCATGTGGCTATAAGGAGGGAGAGAAAAAAGAAATCAGTGCTAACAATGCAATGATAACTCTTGTCCTGAGACTTCCCAAACTTGCCTGCAAGGCAAGGGAGTCTATGTAGCCTAGAACCTCGGGTAGTCAGGAAAAAGAAGGTGCTTTGGTCTTAGAGGATGAGAACCATCCACATAGTTTCTGGGCAGTTTTCCAAAGTATCCCAAGCCAGGACAGTGCCTGAGCTGGGCGAGAAGTGATCCTTGTGTCTGGCATTGCATTTGATGCTGCTTCTGTTGTATACTAATAGTTCCCTTTCCTGACTCAAAATCTTTGTAAAGTTCTATTAAATCCCACTGCGAACATAAATGACTCTTTGAGGACCGAGGAAGAGGAGGTTAGGATGAGGAAGGATAGAACTGGACAGCAGAGGGGAGAAGTCAAAATCAGAGAAAGCAGAGATGCAGGCATTCGAGGACTGTGCTGCACTTCCCAAAGAAAGGAAGGGCCTCCTTGGAGGGATGGGAGGAGTGAGGGCATCGGGGTGAAGGGACTAATGGCGATGCTGGTCCACAAGGAGATGAGACATCTATCTCCAGTCACGCGGAGGTGCCTTTTAGGTTCTGAAGTCAGCATGGCACATGTCAGCCTCTTATGTGAGAAGGGGAGCGTGTTCATTATCCTCAGCTCACCCCATTCACCCCAAGGCTGTCCCCTGTCTGATTTACTCCAGTCAGCAGCAAAGATAGCATCCTCTAATGACCTGGACAGAAACTGTCCAAGGCAGCACTTTTCCACGAGGTCGGCCCGCTCTTCCTCTCTCCCTCCCCTTTTCCTCCCTCTCTCTCCTCTTTTTGTGACTGATTCATTGAGTCCTCTGACATCTCCAAGACTATCTTTCACTCTCAGATCCAGGTTTTCACCAAGCTCACTTTTCCTCTTCCTGATTAACCTTTACTTGGCGGCTCCCAAGTAAGTTGCTTTCTCATTTTTCTCCTGCTCTCTCCTTCCTTCTCGCTCCCCCTACCGCCCGCCTGCTCTTGTTTCTTCTTCCCTTTTCTCATTGTGTGAAGAGAAAAATAAAAACCAACTTTAATTATAGGGGCTAAGTCCAAGTAGTGCTAGTCGTCTGCAGGCCCTGAGCACAAAGCAAGTGGTGAGTTTTGAAGTGAAATGAAACACATTGAAGAGCTCCAGCCATCAAGCTCAACAGCCCTTGAGGCAACCCAGAGCCTTTTCGGAGAGCACCACATCATCTCCATTTACCTCCTCATCCTTGTCCAATTAATCTTTCCCTCAAGAATGAATGTTCATGCAATAAAAGAAGACATTTCCTTGTATTGTCCTTCTGTTTGGTTTAATTATGGATATCTGGCTGTTATTGTTTTCTGGAGTTTTCTTGCAACTATATAATACTGGAACTGCATTTGGCTGAGATGAGCTTTTGTGGGTAAGCTCCAGCTCTATTTATAACATCGTTTCTATGGGAAAGTTTATTCCAGGTCCCCAGTAATGCGCTTACAAATGAACTTTTTGATTATAACTTGGAACAAAGCATGTACACTGGGGAGAGCTTGATCATCAGCATGGCTCATGGTGGCTGCGGTAGTTCAGGGTTCAGTTAGGACATGTGTTTCCCTGGAATGTTTTCCTACCTGTTTTTACGAAATGTCCAGGGTGGAAGGCTGGAATGTAGAAGCATTTATAGAGCTCCATGATTTAGGTGAGGGCTCTTCTCCATGCATTTGGCCCTAGGATACTGTTCCTAGGTGAAGAGTCAATCCCATGCAAATACTTATTATTAAGGAAGCAGAATCCATGTAAAAGACTCAGAGGGCAATTTCCTTCTTAGCAGCATTTGGAAGAAGTGTTTTATACTAGCAAACACCTAAGTGCTCTGCCTTCTTTGGGTCACATTGAGCTCCTCAGATTTCCAGACTCATCACAGGTCTTATCATAAGCTAAAAGAAGTGAAAGCGTTTTGAAAGATAAATATAAGAATGACACATGCACGTCCCTCTCATTTAACAATCCCTGTGACTTCATCGGTTACACTGGAGATGGCCAGTGGAGGGTATTTTCTGAACATAACAGGAGTCTGCTTCATGGACTGGAGACTTTAATCTTCCAAGCATTTACCTCTAGTGATGATCATCTGGGGAAAGAGAAGTTGCCAGGGCAATGCTGCCCTAGCCCCTCGCTTCTAGAATGAGTCCCCCTGTGGAGAGCCATTTCCACTTAGGAAGAACTGTGATCACCTCACGCTTACTGTGGTGTTTGGGGTGATTTGAATTGCAATGTGGTGTATCCAATCCACAGGGTAAAGAAAACTGAGCCGGTATCATTAAAGCTTGGAGAGTTGAAGTAAGTGGTGTGGGCCAGGCTTCCATGGTGACAGGAGATTCATCTGCTTGTAGCAGAATACAAGAAGCCCTAAGAAAAATTGGCTGAGCAGGCCCATCCTTTGTGTGGACATGAGGAGTGTGTGCATATATGTGAATTTCTTCCCCTAGCCATCACTGCCTTTTCTCTTATAGATTTGTTGGAAAGCTGTACCCCATCAGGAGACAATGGAGTGGGGTATCTTATGAAGGGTTGAAGTATTCGCAAAGTCTTCTAAATTCTTTCTCAATTCTCCCCTAAGATAAGGAGCCCATTTCCCCGAGGGCTATTGTCAGAGGCATGTGTCCATACAACGTTAGCAGCTCCTGATATATGGGCACATTTGGGGCTGCTTGGCAGCCCCACCCTTAATAACATTCTTCTTTACAAAGTGCTTGCTTTTAAATATTTATGAGGCCTTGCAAGATGGGTTCCCATCCCTGCCAGGGCAGCTATAAACATTGAGCTCGGCTGCATTGCCCAAGACTGCTGTAGGTAGGTGGGTCTTTGTACCCAGCTTCTTGGTGAGGCTACTGAAATGGCACATCTCTGAGCGGGTGAAATCATCACCTTCATGGAGGGGTGCCACAGAGATATTGGCTACAGAGCCACAGTGGGGAGGGCCCCGGGGGTGGAGGAATGTGCTTTGTTCCCAAGAAAGAGCCAAGGCAGGATCCTACTATATAATCTTTTAAATATTAATAAGATCCAAAAATACGGTCATAAAAATGAACAAAACTAAGAGAAAAGGAAGAGCAATAGATGGGGGAAATGTTTGTAGGGAAAATGAAAAATTAGAAATTCATCTGTCCCTTGGAGAAACCCTCAGCTCAGGTGGCATGGGTCATCAGAAAGCAGAGCGAATCTGCCGGGACTTGCCAAATCCACAGAGAAGGGTCAAGGCTACTCAGCAGGAAGGCACTTGCACATGTGTGTGAGGTCCTCTTAGCTGAAGCTTCCAAGGGCTGAAGTGGAATCTGGTATTCTGTGCTTTTCACAGGTTCCTGTAGTAATGGATGCTGTAGCTGCTGGTCCATACTGGCCTGCCTGGACAATCAAGGGCTGTGTCGTTGAGTAGAACTTTCTATGATGGTGAGTGTTTTCTGTATCTGTGACATCCCATTCTCTAGCCACAGGGATGTAGCTGGCATAACTGAGGAATTGATGTTTTAATTTTATTCTACTTAATGAATTTACATGTGAATATCTATACACGACTAGCTGCCTATTGGGAAGCCTCTGCCAGTTGGCTTCCCAACCACTTCTTATCAGTGAAAGATGATGCCTGGATTTGTTCTAAGCCTTAGACCTGGCCTGAGCCCAGCCTGCTCATCCAGCAGTATCCTGACTCTTGTCCCACTCTTCTCAGAGCTTTGTGTGCTGGTCCTGAACTGGGCTGCTAATGCGCTTTGGATCTGTCTTCTTCCTATCGAATACTCTACAATGTTAACTCTCGGGCCTTTGAGGACCAGCCCAAGTGCTAGCTTCTTCTAGGCATTGCCACAGGTCAGATGTTGTCAGTGCACAACAGCATCTTGATTAGCTGTCTTCAGACTCAAACACACACAAGACTATCCCCATTAGATCCTTCAGACCAAAGAACCCATGATTTTTCCTTAAGTGTTGTTGCTGATGCCCCCTCATGCTAGTGACAAAGGAACATAAAGCACAGAGAAGGAACTCAGGCTCCGAGTTCACAAAAACAGAAATTCAAAGCTGCCTTATTTCTTTCTCTTAGCCTGTGTGATCTAGGACAGTTGCTAAGCCTCAGTATCTTACCTCAGAAAACAGAGCTGAAACTGTAGCTACCTGTCAACAATGTGAGCACCTGGGACAATACTTACAAATACATGTTCAATAAAAGTTTCTGCTGGTATTAAAGAGGATGACTGTGAATGGTTTGAATGTTCAAATTTGATTGTCACTGTGGCAATTTTAGGAGTTGGGACCTTTAGTAGGTGACTGAACTATATGATCTCTGATTTTATGAATGGACTAATGTCACTGTCTCAGGATCAAAGAGTATGTTTGTTTCATTTCTTAGGCCCCCCTTTTCCTCTTGCCTCCCACCGTATGATGCTATAGCAAGTAGGCTTTGGACCAATGCCAACATCTTTGATTTTTGGACTCCCCAGTCTTTTCAATTATCAGAAAGTAAACCTCTTCTTTTTATAAACTCCCCAGTCTCAAGTGTTTTGTTATAGCAGCACAGAATAGGCTGAGACAAGAGCGGTGACAATATAATTTTGTGCTTTATTTCTTCAGCTGGACTCCTTCCACCCCACCTCCAACTCATTCTCCCTTACTCTCTTTTCTCAATGACTCTGTAATAGATAGCCCCCAAATGCTCAGATACCTAAAGATATGGGTGCAATCACTGTGAGAAATTTTTGCTTTATTAATACGGCACATGTGAGGCAAAACATAAGCATAAAAGAAAAATTTTGGCAATATATGCAGCCTTGCTAATCATCATATAAATGAAAAGAAGGCCACTGCAGAAACCATAAAGGGTCCGCCGGAGCAATCTCACTCCGTACTGGTGGCACTGAAAATCCGAGCAGTGATTCCGGAAAGCATCCTGGCAGGAGCCGTCTGCTCAATGGGCAAATGTTGAGTGTCTACCAAATTCCAGACACTGCGTCAGGCTCTGGGGATTCAGAAGCCGGTCAGGCCAAGTCCTTGTCCGCCTAAACTTGCCATCACAAAATTCATCCAATTTTTGATTCAGTGACCCCCCCATCCAAAAATTGAAAATCTATTCTCTTACATCGATGTGTATTGC
The DNA here is from genome assembly GCA_026225945.1 of Cricetomys ansorgei. Classification (NCBI taxonomy): domain Eukaryota; kingdom Metazoa; phylum Chordata; class Mammalia; order Rodentia; family Nesomyidae; genus Cricetomys; species Cricetomys ansorgei. The sequence continues at coordinate 8,804,102 of JAMJFZ010003914.1, read as the reverse complement.
TAGGCCATCTATTGTAATGCATTGCCTACTCTACCCAATTTCCAAATAATTAAGAGAGGTTTAAATTTGAATCGTTTGTCAACAAAGTAAAATCCACATTGACTACACATGAGAAAACTATGTAGATACATGAAATAATCAAACACAAAAAAACACAACATAGTACAAACAAAGCTTAACCATGGACAGTTACATCTGAGCAACTCACGGATCAGATCATGATAAATGATTTAAACTGGGGAGTTATGTTGTGGTATATGAGGGTTGAATTATGACACTCATCAGAACAGCGCATACGTACTGTATTCCACAAATATGCCACCTCACACTTGATGCTTCCTGGACTAGGAGATTGTGATAGAATGGCAAATTCCTGACATCTTTCAATCCAGGCAGGCCCATGACACCTCTGTCATCCAAAGAAATGTAAGTGGAAGAGATATAGATGTCTTCTCTGTGGGCACATTAGGATGCAGTTCTCTTTAAATAGGAATTTGCCACACCTGTCTCCTCCTGCCATAGCAACTGGCACTGTGCCATAAGCCAGAAGGAAGCCCAGATTCTGGAGTGAAACTATCCACTTCTTAAAGATTTTCATGAGTGTGTTATTTCTGTGTGTGAGGGCGTGTATGAGTGTGTATGCCCGTGCATGAAGAGGGCAGAGATAAACACTGAAGTCCATCTCTATTGCTCTCCATTTTATTTTTTGAGACAGAGTTTCTCATTAAACCTGAAGCTTGCCAGTAAACTCTGGGGATCTGCCTGTCTCTGTCTTGCCAATCCTGGTGTTAGAGATATCTGTCACCATGCCTGCCTCTTGCATAGGTGCGGGGAATCTTACCCAGATTCTCAGGCTTGCCCAGCAAGGATTTTACCCAGTGAGCCATTTCCCCACCCTCAAGGTCCAATTCTTGACTAACATTCCCAAGCAACCTTAGACAATCTGACATATGCATTAAGCAAGATCAAAACATAAAAAGAAAAAAATATAAAGAGAAGAAACTTTGTTATTTCTAGACTTGAAGTCTTAATAACCAGTATCTTCATAAACAAAGATGAATGTACTCATTATTTTAAAAATTGCATAAATAGCTTCTGTCTTTACAATTGACCTACTATGGCCTTGTAGAGTTTTGTAATAGACCACCATCTGGAAAAACAGATTTCTGTTGGCACTGGAGGGTTTGAGCAGCACCTGACATATTCTAATTGAGGAATTATAAAGCCTTTTTGTTTTAGTAGCCCTTTCTACACTTCAAAATAGTGAAAATTGCTCAAAAACTATTAGTACTGCTATTGCTGTCAATAATTACCACATCAGAAATAACAACTGAAAACATAGGAAAACTAATTGATGTAAAACTAACAATAATAATCAAATGTCAACAAATAGATACTCATGCAAAAATAGCCATATTTTCAAAAAATGAGTAGGCCAAGTACCATTATTTCGTGTTTTACAAGTCTTGCTAAATGCCCTGGGTTCATAAAATTCAGGTATATTCACACATGCGCCCTTGATTCCGATCTGCTGGAGTAAGTTATTTTGACTGGAGGGTGAGAAAAGCCGGTATCCCACAGATCAGAAGAAGAAAAAGGGAGAGATCATCCTAGGGGGGCTTTAGGTAGGTTGGAAGTTTTCCTCGAAAAACTCCAACTTGACAGGTGTCAGACCTTACCTAAAGGTTAATTGCGAGGTGAGATGTGATTCCGTGTCTGAGTGTGCCCCAAGCTCCTCCCTTAGTGAATAAAAATGCACTCCTCTCCCTGCATCTTCAGGGTTTACCAAGCACGATTTCATAACATCAGGCCCTAAGACCTTGGAAGATGCTGCTTTGCTGAGTTAGTCACAGCTCCCAAAAGATGACACACTATTAAAAATAAAAAAAGAACCACAATCTATTAATGTAATTACTGATAACATCAGAAAAGATCTTCAACATTGGGAACCTTTCAAGCTCTCAGATTATTTTATTTTATTCTGATTTTTTTTTTTTTACTCAGAAACACAACTTCTATCATTGGCAACCAATATTCTCAGTTGTTTTTTTTTAAGTGACAGCCTCCCTTGCTCATTTCTGAGCAAAAGCCTACCAAATGCCCAAGTCTGAATAACCATCATGTGTTTGGAATTTGTTCTCTCAAGCAAAAACTGTGTTCCAAGAAGAAAAAAAAAGTGTGTGTGTGGAGGGGGTAGGTCTAGTGAGCTCACAACTCAATCTCACAGGTGATGTTCTCAGATAGAACCATCACACTTGGGTTTGCAGCAATCTTCCATGTGTGCACCGGCCTGTCACATAGACTATGAAAAGGGTCTGCCTTTAAGGCTTGAGGTTTGATAAACATCTGTATGTTTGTACTGTTTTATCAAAAGGTAATCTTATGTGAACTGGCTTTCCTTGCCCTTGCTGTGAGTGTGTGGCATGAAAGAATAGCTCGGTGGCTGTTGGCACAGTTGGGAGCCAGTGCCTTGATTTGCGTCTGGGGAACAACAGTTTTACCCACCATTACTTTCCGATCACCAGTGCAAATGTCAGTAGAGTTTTAAAAAACTAGCATTTGGAGTGTAATTATGAAAATAATTGTGACCCGTGTCCTCCCGGATGCCTCGCAGGACTCCCAGGGAACCTGCAAATACGCTCGACTGTTCTAGTCCATTGATGGTAGGCTCTGGCAGGATAGCCAGTAAAGGCCTTCTTCATCCCTGCTCTTCAGTACCTATGGGGCCCTAGGAAAGCACTTTATCTGCTGTTAGTTCCAATTTCCTTCTCATTTATTTATTTATTCATTCGACTAATATTTATTGGTTGCTGTTATGTGCACTGCCTGAATGTGAGTGCGTGAGGCACTGGGGACATAGCTGTGAAAGAACATAAAAAATCCTCGTACTCATTTTATAGTCCCGAGGGAGTAAGAACAATGTGTGTGTGTGTGGGGGGGGGTGTGTGTGTGGGTGTTGCTATTATTTAGACAATATTTAAATATTTAACACATAAATAAATGAGTGAAATCAGTGAATCCTTCTATATGAGCTAGAAACTTGATCTGGAAAGTGGAAGGAACTGAAATGCTCTGACGATGAGGTAAGAGAGAGCAGGTGGCACAGTGGCCCGGGGGGTGGTCAGAGAAGACTCTGTTCTGAGAAGTGAGCCTGAAGCTGAGGCCTAAAGCAGAGACAGTACCAGCAGCTGTCTTCCCTACTGTAATTCTCTGTAGTGTTGACAGTAATTAACAGTGTTCTCCAGACACATCTCTGGGCTATAAAAGAGAGGCAACTAGACATGGTGGTGCATGCCTGCAATCCCAGAAGCACTTGGGAGGCGTAAGCAGGAAGATGCAAATTTGAGGCCATATAGCAGGTTCCAGGCCAGCCTCTGTGCACTCATGACATAATACTGTGCTTCGGGTGTGCCCTGATGGGTCACATGCTGGAATTCAAAGCCCATGAGGACATATTAAGAGTGTGGAAACTTAATGCTGCCATTTTAGTTAGAAATTAATATCTTAGAGTTGATTAGGATTAAATCATATCCTTGGATACAGTGTGAGGGAAGAGAGGGGCAGGGTGGAGGAAGAAGGAGAGAGAGAGACAGACAGAGAGAGAGATTGAGAGAGAGAGTTTCCTCTCCACAAGCAGGACCATCCCTGGGACTTCAACCCTCAAGAACCATAGTTGAAAACCAACCCTTTTGCCTTTATAAGATTCCGAGGCTTACGGTTTTCACTTTTAGTGCTGTAAAATGCTGATACATGGAATATTTGAGAGGTAAATACTGCTAATACTATTAAGGACATATTTTTTTCTGGACAGCATTGCAGAACATTTCTTATATCTCCTCAGTAATTTAATGAAACATTCTTATGTTTGTGGAAAACAATATTAAAACCCCAAAAAACAAACAGCTGAGAAATAAGAGGCAAGATTTAAACCCAGGCAGTCTGAATCATGAGGTGTCAGCTTCCCCTTCAAGGATTTAGGAAATACTTTATATTTGCAAAGTTCTTAGAAATTCTGTCCAAGGGATTTCTGTTATCATTATTATTGATAAAACGACACTATAAAAAAAGCATACAAGTCTACGTAATAAGAATGGAATTGGTTTAAAAATGCATTGAACAAATTATGGGATATGTTATCTAGAGTCGGGAAATATTTGCAAGAGTGAGAAAAGGGATAATTGAAATTGCAGAAGCAAGGTGAAGGAAACTACAGAAGTGGACTGTTTGATTTGAACCTGAAATGAAAGGTCAAGTAATGGGAATGTGCAAAGTTGGCTCTCTCCAGCTGCTCATGCTTAGCTGTTCAGAGGCGAGATGCAGAGTTGTGGTGATGTGAGTATCCGGGAGGGGAAACCTCAGAACACCTCTTTCAGACCAGTTTGCCCTGGCTGCTTTAGAGGGCTGGGGAAGCATCTGCTCGCCCCTTCCTAACACTCTTCTTTCCACAGACACACACTAATCCTGGCCTAAGGAGAGCTGAGAGCAAGGTCTGTCTGGTTTCCTGTAGGATGTCTTTCAGAGAGGATGCTTAAGCACCCATCTGGTTTCTGTCCGCACAGCATACACGGCCTGTAAAAACTCGTTGTTTTTCTTTTTCTTTTTTTTTTTTAACCAGCAGTGAATTGTATTTTGCCTGGCTCTAAGAAGAAGGCAGTGGAGGCACATAGGTGTGCTTGGTCTAGAATTCCACTTCCGAGAAACAGTACGTTTGAAGAGCTATTGTTTCCTTATGTCCTTTCAGTTTATTTCATCTCTCAGGGTAGATTTGTAATCTTTTGGGTGGTTATTCTTTTCCTTTTCTTAAGTTAGAAAATAGGGTCTGAGAGGAACCAAAGTAGAGAGTGATCTGTACAAGAGGGCAGAGCGAACGTATGATTTTCAGAGTTTCAGAGGTGGATGATATACCAGGCTGAGAAGGATGGGTGAATTAATGTTGCAGCAGCTGGGCTTTCTGAGCTCATTTTGACAAACCATCTTCCATTTCCTGCCAGCATAGCCAATGAAGATCCCAGTACTCTGATTTGTCAGAGATGCATGTCTGTGTTTTTGAGAGTATTGGTACAGACAAAACCAGAATCTGGCTATTTTAATCCTGCTGTGCTTGGACACCACCTCACCTCAGCGGTCCACAAAGGAGGCCGGCTCTTTAACTAAGGCAGCATTCGGAGACCTAGGTGAGCAGACAGCATGCTGGACATGTGGTGTGCATGCACAATGAGCAAAGCAGACCCTGTCCTTGCCATATGGAGCTGGCTCCTGCTACAGATGCCATGTACAGCTTAGGCTCCTGATCACACAGAAATCCAGAAGAGTCTACACTGTTAAAAATAGACAGGAAAAATCCTTCATTGCAAAGGGAATTATAATTATTGACATGAATAGTGAGTGGGTAATGGTAGATAGTTAAGTGTTCATGTGTATACCAAGGGTGTGCTGAAAGAAAATGAGTAGATTTCTCATGAGAATTTAGTCCCCAAATTTGAGAGGTAGGTAGAAATCAAGTTCAAAGCCAGCCTGGGCTTTACTGTGAGACCTATTCTCAAAACAAAGCAAAAACAAAAAAAAATCCAGTTTATAAAATGTTTCAGTGTTAATTCTTTCTTCCCCTAACTCCAGATGATCCCAGTCTCATCTCCCTATGATCTTTCATGCCAGGTTTTAGGTGCTGTTTCCCATAGGCTCAGGTTGTGGGGGAGGATAAGCAAATAAGAAAGCAACAAGTCCAAGCATTACAAAATACACCATCATACGTGCAGCAGAAGCGGAAAAGGCTCTAACTTGTGAATGCTGGATTCTCAGGAAAGGATGGGGCCATAAAGAGTATATATCACAACGGTTGGATAAGAAATGCATGATGGCAGAAGGGGAACATTTTACACAACCGCAAGAAGTACCAGGTCTTCTCTACAATTGTTTCCAGGAAATATATATCAAATGTGAACTGTATGTATCCTAGTGGTGAGGACCACCCTGCCCCCATCAGCTTCCTATTACCCCAGAGGTAATAGTAGCTGGAAGGAGACTAGAAAGACAACTCCAATATGAGGACCTGAGAGGAGACTCAGAGTTTCTGGCCCCATGGGCAGATTCACTGAAGATAATGTATATTGTGCTGCTTGTATCATAACTAATAAAAATGTGATGATGTTGATCCTTTCAGCATCCCAGATGTGTTGTGGTCCAGGGTGAATAGTGTTGCAAGAGAGTGAAGACTGAAGGCAGCTTTGCATGACCTGACACCTCAGTGTGTTGCTTAAAGGACTGGAAGGCTTGAGTCTTTATAGAGTCCCTGATGGGTGAAAGAGGCCAAGCGGAATTGGAGTGGACTGAGCTTGGGACAAAGGGGATGTAGAATGTTTGTTCCTAGCTCACAGAAAACATCATGGAATGCTAGGCATCAGCAGACAAATATGTGAAAACTAGAAAGACGAATAAATGCATATCCCATCTCAAAGGTCACTAGCAAAGACAGAAGAATAGAATGGACCAACAGTGTTGCAAGACCCAGCACAGTAGCCTTTGTTCTCTCTTCTTCCTGGTAATGATTAAGGTTGTGAGGTCGCATCTGAGCATGGGCTAGACCAGTGCTCTAAACTAGAATGTTCACGATAATAGCAAAACTAATAGGTGATTTGTAGTAGAAAGCTGGCAAAATGAACAGTAGCTAAGATTTATAAACAGTTAATATAGTTTAGATAAACACACAACCTCGAATGCGCACATATCAGTAACATGCACAGGCACACACACATGATTCATACGATCTCTGTTTACTGAGAGTAAACAAGCCACATCAGTGGCAAGGCTAAATGAAAGTATCTTGTGGGTGTGTTGGAATTTGTAGCGAGTGCGAATACTGTTTGAATCATCTTTGCCAAGTTGAAGCCAGGATGTGATTTGCCATTCATATGCCTAGATCAATATAAATATGGATATCCTCATATGAATTAGGCAGGAAAAGCGAGACAATTTGACAGCCCCCTGTTGAGACACAGCAGCTTCCATCCTGCCAAACAGCCTGAAGAATTGAGTGCAGCTTTGGTGGGCTATGAGAAAGGAAACAGTGGCCTGGAAAGTGCAGATGCTGTAGAGATGTTCACTTGACAGAGTGAAGCCTGTTTCTCATATGGGCTGTCATCCAGCGAAGTTTTAAATAGGAGCCTGCTTTAGGATGTTACATAACTTGCTGGCTCACAGCCGCGCTGGTGGAATGGAACGGGGGCAGCATGGTGAAAGTGGGCTGTGATATGCGGGACACGGGCCTGCAATTCTCCTACATGATGGATTCTGGGCCTCCTGCATTGCCATGCTTGAACACACAGCTGAGAGTGGAGATGTCTGTCAATCAAATGGGGAAAATTAACTGTGCCAAAGTGGGGAACTGAACAGAAAAGAAAGGAGATTCTCAGTGGGAGCTGGATCCTTAGCACAGTGCTCCGGAAGACATGAGCAGAGCACCCCATTTCTGCCCCATCAGTTTGATTGACATCACCTCTCCTCCATATCCTTAGCCAAGTGAAGGCTGATACTCAAACTAGTGTTCTCCTCTTTTGGAAAGGATGCAACTGCACTTCCACAAGAATTTATGAGGTGACGTGGTTACACATTTGAAATTATATAATGGTGTAAGTTTAATCAATGTTCTGAGGACATAGTGTTGCTTCTTTGCTTCTTTAATAAGTAATACTCTTCAAATAGGACACACCATGCGCTCAACCTCAAGTCAAGTGGAAACCAGGGGAGAATACTTGATACAGGCACACATTATTTTGTGGAGTGGGGGTAGTCTTGAGAATGCTCATGCATTAGTTTGATGATGAGTTTTATTGTGGAAGCCACAGGAAAACTGGCTATTTACAGAATCTTGATGGAAGAGCAAAGGATTCTACTGTGATGAGATGAATTATCTTTTAGCTTAATTTATCTATACGTTTGTAATTTTGCCTACTAAGGTTTTGCTTTCTCACCTTGCCTAGCACTGAAGTATCACAGTTATTAAGTAGGAAGCAAGACTAGAAATAGAAGTTTTTACATAATCAAATTGTATTGAATTAAAAAGAAGAGCCCTTTTCAGTGGTGAAGGGTCTGTACTGAAGGATGTGGAATGTGTATGCATTTGTAGTAGTCATCTGTGTCATAAAGGGGCAACAATAGCATCAGATGTGGCAAACTGCAGGTGCTGCATACAAATTACCCATAAATATTCCCAGGTGTTGAGTGTTGGGAACATCGCAATTGAGGAGTATAGAATTAGCTATATAAAGCCTACTTGCAGCATACTACTTACAAAAAGTCAGAGATGATTTCCCTTGATAATCCCTTTCCACACCAATCGGGGCTTACTTTTGGAATTCGTGTTGGGCAATAAGATAACAGCAGATAGATAGATAGCATCAGCAGAAGCTGGGGTATTTCCTGCGTGTTTAGCTAGTTGTTTTTTGGTTCTCTGAACACTATGACTGCCACCATGAGAAGGGCCAGGCTACCCTGGTATGTAGAGAAGTATGAACAAGTCACTTTTATTGCCCCAGCAGATGTCATGAGTGCCCAGTAAGGAAAGCCATTGTAGAACACGTAGAAGGTAGTAGTCCAGCTGGTTATTATGATTAGCAACGCATCTAGGGAAGACTGCCCAAAACTGTCAGTACATTTGTGCTGTATCAAGGTGATTTATGACACAGCCAAAGACAACTGATGCACTGATAAAGAACAGTGAAGGGGCACTGTCTGGGTGACTTAGGCAAGGCTGATCTTGTTTGGACAACAAAACCCTCTAATGGACTGTGGTGGTTTGAACAAGATGCCCCCTACAGTCTAGGAATTTGAATACTTGGTCCCCAGGTGGTGGCGGTTTGGGAAGGTTGATCAAGTGTGGCTTTGCTCGGGAAAGTATGTTTCTAGGGGCGAGTTTTGAGAGGTCAAGACTTATGGCATTTTGAGTTTGCTTTCTGTGTTCCGCTTGCAGTTGAAAAAGGAGAACTCACAGTTGTTCTCCCCTCCATGCCTGGTGCCATACTTCCCCATGCTGTGACAGTGATGGACTCTTATCCCTCGAAAGCCATAGCTTTGTTCTTATTAGTTAAGTTTCTTGTGGTGTTTTATCACAGCAATAGGAAAGGAACAAATACATCTACCAAGTAGCCAGTTATATAAAGAGAAATTCAGAAGCTAAATGTTCAATTGAGGCAGGTTTCCACAGGAGAATGGTTGAATTATAGAAGAGCTTGCCGAACAGTTAACCTGAATTTCTGTGTATTCACAATTAAAATATTTGTAACACACATGTGAAGCTGTCTCAGTGAGATTAGCAAGGTTTTGTAGCTCTGGGCGGCTACGAGCAAAGTCTTAGCAGTGATCCCACCCTGCCCAGGCTTCTTGGCAGTATGTTCCTATGGGCTGGTTATTATCTTCTGTGACAATGACATCTGCAGCCACCAATGGTCTGCAGGCTCCCTCTATATTTACATATGTCCAACTTACACTGTCTCAAGCCTTTAAAAACTACTGCTACTGCTGTCATGTTATCTTTTGGCTGTTCTTACAAATTCACACTTAACACATCTGCACATTGTATGGGACAGAGAGTATGGTTCACTGGCTTTAATTCTTAAAAAAAGACTTCTGTTGCAATTAATATTTGCATAACATTGATCCATGTTGGCTGCAGTTACTCTGAGCTTCGCAAACAACTGGTATGCTCACATTGGTAAGCCATTGCATCCTCTGTCCAGTGCTATAATCTTCCTTCTAAACTTGAAAGTCTTGGAATAGGCTTAAGTGGCTGTTCACCTTTCAGGCAGTGTGCTTGCTGTTTGGAAGGTGCTGGCTACACAATCCATGCCACAGCAACTACACATGCTACTTCTACCTGACCCTGTCAGAAATGCATCAGCTGGACATGGATACCCTTCTGCCTTTGTTCTCACTCAGATTCAAGGGTTAACTCTCTGGTCAACTAATTTTTCATTTTGTACAGCCCAGTGGGTTGGCAGTGTTTCTTGCCCTCTATGCTTCAAATGAGAAGTTCGATAATAGTCCCAATAACCCTATTATGATGGTCAATTTTGTGTGGTGACTTAAATGGACCACGGGTGCCCAGTCACTTGATCACACATTATTTGGGGATTATCTGAGAGGATGTCCTTAATGAGATTGGCATTTGACTCTGTAAACCCAGTAAATCAGACTGCTTCCCTAAGGTGGGCAGGACTCAGTCAATCATTTAAAGGCCCGAATAGAACAAAAAGTCAAAAGAAAAAAAAAAAAAAAAACCCTACCTAAATCCTTCATCTGGGGCATTGCTTTGGGTTTTGTTTGTTTTGATTTCTGTTTTCCTGAGTTTGGGAATCAGACAGAACATAAGCTTTTGTTAGGTCTAGAGCCTTTGGCTTTTCAAAAGAAACTGTTGTGGGTTTACAGCTTACTGATGGCAGATCTTGGGACTTCTTAGCCTCTATAATCACATGAGCTGCTCCCCACACACACTTCCCCCTTCCCTTCTCCTCTTCCTCTTTCTTCTTTTCCTTTCTCACACAGCTCCTATTGACTCTATTTCTGTTGACTACCCATTCTTTGGAAGGTATTTGTTCTGGAAGAAAGCAACACACCCCTTTCTCATTTGTCTTTTACTCTGACAAATGTCCCTTTTGTCTGATAGTTATAGCACGAAGTAATGTGGCCATGCCTCTTATGCACCACCCAAGCCATGCATTCAAATTATTATTGCTCTAGACAAAAAATAGACTTTCAGCCAACATTCTGATAACTCTTGGATGCTTTTGACCAAAGATAAGTGAATTTTACTTGAGAAAGCATTAGCTTGGAAATGGATACTCCTCGCTTGAGGTGTTTGATGGAACTGTGAAAGAAAGGCAATGCTTTCAGAGAAAGAATTGGAAAATGCTGAAATATAGAGGAGTGAAGGGTGCTTTGAGAAGAGAGCAATACGGGGGTGGGGGTGAGAAAGAATTGGCCCTTTCATGGAGCTGTGTGCTGAGGGAAAATGAGTTTAATTCAAGGCAATTCTGCAGTGAAGACTTGGCGATGTCAACGAGTAGGGTCTTAGACAGTTTGAAAATAGAGAAGCATTTAACCTGAGGACCAGGGGCAGGTTTGTGCCCTAGGCAGGATAGGTGGATTGTCCCTAGGGAAAAGAGAATTGAGAGAGCTAGCTCCAGGCTGTTTGGGGCTGAGCCAAGAAACACAAGAGGCCCCAAGGAGCTGCCCAGCAGAAGATACAATAGGAAAACCAGGCCAAAGTGACTTCATTAGCAGGAAGCTGTGTCCTGGGGTCTTCCTTCTTTGTATTTCATTCTACCCTAGCATTTTCTGTCACACCTCTCCAGCAACATATGTCTCTATGTACTGACTGTGTGTGTCAGAAAGGGCAGGCTGTGGGGAAAGACAGGTCATTCAACTCAGTGGGGAGAGCCATGATAACAGCATGAAGTGGACAGACTGCAGGGAAGGCTGGTCACAGTCTCTCTGAGTTCCCAAATACTGCATCTTCCCAAGGCTGCACAGCATGCCCAGAGTGTAGGGAGAGGCATCATGGAAGAAATGGCTCTTCCAGGTCAAAGGGAATGTCATTAGGATAGCAAAGTTTTTGGAACCCAAATTCTCTATGCTCCTATCTGCCCGTGCTCCTATCCGCCAATAGCTATCTGTTGTTTGAACTCACTGTGAGAACATTGGGAACCTCCACTATGACTAATGCCTCACTGTGAGATGCCTGCAGCGAGAAGCTATGACCCAAGCCTTCTGTACTTGTGCCATGAGGAAAGGGCCTTGCCAGGATGCCTCCTGGAGACATTTAGGAACTGGGGCTGAAAGGCAATGTCTGAAAAGGAAACAGACTCTAGAGCCAGAACAGGTCTTCATGACAACCAGAGAGACCTACAGATTGTCCTCCTGGGAGCTATATCCAACAGCACATCTCTGGCCCACCACAAGGATTTGCCTGATCCTGGCTAGTGAGTCTGCTATTTCCCTGTGCTGTGTCATAAGAGAAGTCTTGTGAAAGTCGGAGAAATAGGGGGATGGGAATTTATATTTCCCAAAGGTGTTGTATGAAGAGCAAGAATTTTCTAGCTGGTACCAGTGCTGTTACTTCAGGCTAGCTCATGTCCCAAACTGTAGAGCAATGACGTGTGCATTGTTAAAGTCATTTCTGTGCTCATGTGAACAAGTGCTTGTTTCCTGGGATGTGTTTTCCTGGGACAGGCATGTCTTGAAACATGTCAATAAGAATTATGTCAAGGAATATGTGTGCATGTGTCACATTTGGGAATGGTGATATTAAATTTGAAAGGCCTAGGATGGAGAAGTCGAATAGGCTATTCACTGCAAGGTAACTTAAAGCCTCTGATATACTGGTCTAGAATGCAGGGTTTCACAAAACAATGTTTCATCAAAACCTACACTAAAAGACACATGCATAGCTCAAGAATTTCATAAAACAATATTATACTTTATTATGTATAATGACCTCTAGTAAATCTTACTCTAATTTATTGAAACATAATCATTGAGACATAACTAATTTTATGGCCTATTAATTGTTTCTGACCTGCAGTTTGAAAATCCTAGTGTAGTACAAATCTCTAGAAGGGAGGGAGGGCATATTATCTGAGGTCTCTCCAGTTCATCTACCATGCTTTTCCTGGTATAGAGAGCATCCCACAAGACTGGTGCCCATGGGACACAGTTTGAGATACATGAAGCCAGTCCAAGACCTTCCTTTTATAGTTCAGGAGGTGAGGACCAGAAAGAGTACTACACTTACCCAAATCATATAAGGTAGTGTCAGGACAAAACTTCCAACACAGGTGATCTGACAGCTGCATTGTCTCACTTTCATACTGATGTCTCATACTACAGGTGAGTGGCTTTTTCTGTGGTTATGCTTGACTAATTTCAGAAGATTTTCTGACTTCTTCGGCATGAAACCTTTGGCGCTGAGGTCTCTGTACAATGGGATTCTTTTCTTGGGTGACCATAACATCAGGGACTTCAGCCAGCACTGGGAGGCATCTTGGCATTTCACAGAACTTCACTGTAACACAGGCTAACGACAGTAATAACATGTGAATGTCAGTGAACAGGAAATATGGCATTTGGTAAAGAACCCACAAGTCCTAAGGCAGAAAGGTCATGAAAGGTTATCAAAGTAAATTTTCAGGGAAGAGAAGTAGGATAGTAGAAGGATTTTAATGTTAAGATGTTCATCAGTGAATGAATGAATAATGATTATGAGATATATACATAGTTGAATATTATTTAGGCATAATAAAGAATGCTATCACGTCATATATAGAAATATGGATGGTATTGGATAGAAAATACTGTGCTAAGTGAAGTAATTTAGAGACCAAGACCAATATCAAATTTTTTTTCTCATATGTGGCTGTTAAAAAACCAAACTGAAGGTAGAAAAATGATTTCAGAGGCAAGGAAGAGTGTATGGGAGGCAGGGATAGAGGAAGGCTGGGTAGCAGGTGCCCAGTTAGATGTGATATATTCAAATGCTCCCAACACAGTTGTGTGACTGTAGTTGACAATATCCTGTTACTTGTTTAAGACTGCCTAGAAGGGGCTCAAAGGCTCCAAGCACTGAGTAAGGATAGGGAGATAAAATGTTCTCCTGGCTTGATCAGTATCAATTGTATTCACGCAGTACAAACCACATTCTAACTTGTAAACATGCATGTTATTATGTGTAATCATAATTTTTGAAAAAAAATGTTTAAGAAGAGAGTATAGTTAACTACTCATTACACACGACACTTCTACTGAACCATCATATGTACTGGTTTATTTAAAACAATAGATAATAAAAATACTGGAGGATGCTCCACATTCCAGCAAGGCTGGCTATTCTTTCTGTGCTGTCCTCTCTCCTTTTAAACTGCTAAAATGATCCTCAAATGCGCGTTTTGAAAATAAAAATATTTTAAAGAGAAAACAAAGATAGATACAGTAAGGCTGAAAATAGACAATCACTGCACTCAGGGGAGATCACGTGATGCAAATAAATCTTTAATGAGGGCTGCCTAACATACAAATTCATGTTCATTTAAAATTGAGGAGATACTCAAGTCAGGGCAACCTCTAAAATTATCGAAATAATTTAAAGCAGTTGAAGAGCAACCTGGCTAGTGGGAGGAAACTAAAATCGTTCTTGTCAAGCTTGTGAAAACTTCCATTTAAAATATATTAACTTACTGTTTTTAGTTTACTCAATCTTTTAACATTCTGGACACTGTCAATCACTGTCTTCTTTTAGAAATTCATTATTTAAGAAAATTTTAGTGTGTGTGTGTGTGTGTGTGTGTGTGTGTGTGTGTGACACACAAATCAAAAGCATAACCATGGATTTAGTTTTTGTGAAGACAGAACACTAGGAAAACACAACCTAATAGTGGGCCAGTAAGACACTTTCGAGTTCCCTTTGCGTCTTCACTTTTCGCCTACCAGGTCTCCAGTGGTCACTGATACCTTGACTTACAATATTATCAATTGTCTTGCTCAATGGGTCAGCCTTGGCATGAGTGGAATCACACATTTTGCATTAGTCAGACTTCTCTTGTGGGACAGAACCAGTGGAATGAAGACCCATTACAAGAGAAGGACTATTAGGTGAGCTTACATGATAGACATTTCAACGATGAGCATCAATATGCCAGAGGAGCAGAGATAACTCGTGGGTTCTTACTCTACAAGGTTAGACGCCTCAGCAGACCCAAACCAGTGGTGGGGGCTGAAGTGCCTTGGAGGGCAGCTGGTGTTCAATCCAGTCCATGCTGGAAGACTTAGGAAGCTGGCAGCAGCAGCTGAGGACCCACGCATGCAGGAAGGAGGGCAGGTAGCCAGAGACACTTGGCAGGGATACTCTAACCACCAGCTGAATGGTGCTGTCCACTTTTAGAGAAGGTCTTCTCCCCTTAGTTAGTTAATTCTCTCTCAGCCCAAAACATGCCCAAAGACCAGTCTTCTTCGGTGATTCTAAATCCCATCAAGATACCATGCCAACCCTCACAAATGGTGCAATATCTTTCGTATCCAGCTCTTAGTTCTCAATTGTTTGTGAGAAGTATCCATGTTTTTCATATAGAAGTGCTTTATTCATTCTCATTGTATAGCATTCAAATCCATACATTTTAAAAAGTGTTGTGATATTAATAGGTACTTGAATTGTTTCCATTTTGTGCCTTTTGTGAATAGTACTGTTGTGACAGTCCCACATTGCTGTAGATATTTCTATTGGATATCTACCCAGGGGTGAAAATTCTGAATCACACTCACCTCCAGCATATACTACCAAAACAGGTTTTCCAAGTGGTTATAAGAATTTGCATTCCAACAATGCCTGTGGGTTGGTTTCTGTTGCTCTAGTTTGTCTATCACCCACGATATTGGTGTTTTCCATGCAAGGCATGCAGTGATGTTCCATTGTCTTTAAACTCAGAGTTCCTTGATGGGTAGTGGAATGAAACACATTCTAAGTGCTGATTCTTTGGTTAGATTCCGTGTTTTGAGAAAAATCTTTTGCTCATTTTAAATTCTTTATCTTGTCAATACATTCACATATTCTGAAATGAGTTCTTGATCATTTATATATGTTACAAATACTTTTAATTCTGTGGCTCGGGATTTTACTTTCTTTACTATAAACAAAAATGATTAATTTGAATATATAATTGACTTATTTTTTTGGTTAATGTTTATGTTCTTTTTAAATATCTGACTAAATCAAAATAGTATTCTTTTTGTCTTAGATAAGATTTATCTTTTTCTTTCACATTAGGAACTAAAACCAATCTGAAATTTACTGTTATATATGGTATGAGGTACAAAATACGTTTTCCTTTTTCAGCACTGATATCAAGTCCAACATACACTATTTCTTGGAAATCTTACCTTTTCTTCATTCCACCGCAGTGTTTTTAACTAAAGCAAATGACTCTATTCATATAGATTTATCTCTGGGCTCTTTACCCAGCTCTTTTGTATGCATTATATTTCTTAATTAGTGAAGCATTGTAGCATACAGTAAATGTGTCATTTAAGTTCACCACCATTGTTCTGCTTTTCAGAGAACTTTGGTTGCTTTAGCTTCTTACATTCTGGTAATTTATATATCAATTAGCCAATTTCCAACAAAATATATCATGGGGATATTGGTTCAGATTGGATGGAATCTATGCGTTGATTAGAGAAGAGTCACCATTCTGACATTATGAAAAAAAATCACCATTGAATAAATACAGTATATTTCTCCACTTATTTTGGTTTTTCTTAATTTTTCTTAGTAATGAACTTAGTTTCTTAGGCAAATATACTATATAATTTTGGTTAAATTTATTCCCTCATGTTTGATGTTTTTGTGAATATAGTCCTTTGTGTTTGATGTTTTATGAAGGTGTAAATAATATTTTCTAAGTTTCTTAATCCCGTATTGTAAAGAATTTTATTTATTTCATTTAACTAACAATGTATTGGAATTGCCATGCCCACAAATAATTGTAGTTGTTGCTTTTCATAAATTATCTTAAACTTCTAATCATGATACTTCCTATGAATGATAATGGCTTTTCTTTTTGCTTTCCAATAAAGATATTCCCCTCTTTTGACTTACTCTATAGGTTGTGGCTAAGGTGATAAATGGCAATGAATATCCTTGTCTTATTCTTATCTCAAAATTTTTTTTCCAAATTCCATTAAAATATATTGCCACTTCATATAATTGTTATTATAATTAAAAGATCCCTTATATGTTTTGTATAATGAGTTTTATCTCATTTTCTATCATAGATAGTCGTGAATGTTATAAAATGCATTAGATCTGGAGGCTGGAGCAATGACTTAGAGTTTAAGAGTGCTTATTGCTCTTCCGGAGGACCTCGGCTCAGTTCCCAACACTATGTCAGTTGGCTCATAACCACCTGCAACTCCAGTTGAGTTACAACACCCTCCTTTGTCCTCCATGGGCATTTCACACAAACACACACAACACACACACACACACACACACACACACACACACACACACACACACATACACACATCTTTAAAAATGCATAAAATGGTAAAATATCTTTTATTTAGTCCACAAATTTTGTGAGTCACCATGTGAACGCTGGAAACAGAATCCACAGCCACTGGAATAACAGCATATGCTTTTGGCTACTGACCCATCTCCTCAGCTCCTTCTTCCCTCCTTTTAAGTGGGTTTATCAAGTGTTTCATCAAGCAATGCAAAATCGGCAATACAAAAATTAAACTTTGTAGTAACAATTTTTCATTTACTGTTATGCCTTTATGGAACTTTGTCTTTTGGTTAAGATTACGTTTTATGCACTTCTTTGGCAAACCATATTTACCTTAAAATAAAGATAAACAATTGTTCTTTAGAAAGAAACAGAAACCTTTTGAGTATTCTGTGTACCTTAGGGATCATAATATGACTGCTGAGCAGGTCTCATGAAACTTGTTTCATCCAGTCTACTTATTTAACTGATATTTTTTTTCAGTTAAAGTATTTATGTTATGTGTATTTTCAAAGAAAGAAGGAAAAAAAGAAAGAAAGGAAGGAAGGAGAAAGGAAAAAAAGAAAAGGAAAAAAAAGAATCTTGCTGTGAAATTTCCCAACTCTTCATTTATTTTCTCGAACATTTTTTTCTTTTTATTGAGAATGAGTTTTTTATACAATATATTCTGATTACAGTTTCCCTTCCAAATATGTATTTATTTTTATGTGTATGGGTGTAAGGGTGTATGGGTGTAAGGTGTATGGGTGTAAGGGTGTATGGGTGTAAGGGTGTATGGGTGTATGGGTGTATGGGTGTATGGGTGTATGGGTGTATGGGTGTAAGGGTGTATGGGTGTAAGGGTGTATGGGTGTAAGGGTGTAAGGGTGTATGGGTGTAAGGGTGTAAGGGTGTATGGGTGTATGAGTGTAAGGGTGTAAGGGTGTATGGGTGTAAGGGTGTATGGGTGTAAGGGTGTATGGGTGTAAGGGTGTATGGGTGTAAGGGTGTATGGGTGTAAGGGTGTAAGGGTGTAAGGGTGTATGGGTGTATGGGTGTATGGGTGTATGGGTGTAAGGGTGTAAGGGTGTATGGGTGTAAGGGTGTAAGGGTGTATGGGTGTAAGGGTGTAAGGGTGTATGGGTGTAAGGGTGTATGGGTGTAAGGGTGTATGGGTGTATGGGTGTAAGGGTGTATGGGTGTAAGGGTGTAAGGGTGTATGGGTGTATGGGTGTATGGGTGTATGGGTGTAAGGGTGTATGGGTGTAAGGGTGTAAGGGGGTATGGGTGTATGGGTGTATGGGTGTATGGGTGTAAGGGTGTAATGGGTGTAAGGGTGTAAGGGTGTATGGGTGTATGGGTGTAAGGGTGTATGGGTGTAAGGGTGTAAGGGTGTAAGGGTGTAAGGGTGTAAGGGTGTATGGGTGTAAGGGTGTATGGGTGTAAGGGTGTAAGGGTGTATGGGTGTAAGGGTGTAAGGGGGTATGGGTGTAAGGGTGTAAGGGTGTAAGGGTGTATGGGTGTATGGGTGTAAGGGTGTATGGGTGTATGGGTGTAAGGGTGTATGGGTGTAAGGGTGTAAGGGTGTAAGGGTGTATGGGTGTATGGGTGTATGGGTGTAAGGGTGTAAGGGTGTATGGGTGTATGGGTGTAAGGGGGTATGGGTGTATGGGTGTAAGGGTGTAAGGGTGTATGGGTGTAAGGGTGTAAGGGTGTATGGGTGTATGGGTGTAAGGGTGTATGGGTGTATGGGTGTAAGGGTGTATGGGTGTAAGGGTGTATGGGTGTATGCCTGCATGAATGTCTATGCCTCACATGCAAGGTGAATGCAGTGCCCTCAGAGACCAGAAGGCATCAGATTCCCTTGAACTGAGCTTATAGACTATTGTGAACCACCACGTGAGTGCTGAGAATCGAACCTGTGTCCTCTGGAAAACCAACCAATGCTCTTAACTGCTGAGCCATCTATCCCATTGAATACATTAACTATGCTTTTAAGTGCATTTTCAGAAACTTCAACCAGATCAACCTTGTTTTGACTTCTTTCAGCACATTTCTTTCCCTTTTGGTTATATCCTTTAATGTGCCTGGTAATTAAACAGAATGCCTGATGTTCAACAGAATGAAATCGAGGAGCTATGGATGGTGTTATTCTTTTCTGCAATGGTTCACCACACTCTCTGAAAGCCACAAGAATAGAAATAGGTGAAACACACTAGAGTGGACCAACAAAGGCAGATTTCCAAAGCCAATAAACTTCTGGGTTCCTTATTCCAAAAGTCCATCCTTTTAAGATTCTGAGAACAAGGATATTTGAGTTGCCCTAAAAATCTTCATTCTGTGAATGGCTATGTGGATGAATGTTAAAATAGAAGGGGAAATAATTCCAGTGGACAATTTCCCAAAGAAACATTTCCAAATCATATTCTAGATTCATGAACTAGAGGATGCAGGGTCACAAATGGCAGAAAACGTCTAGACTGCATATACTGTACTACTGGTAGCAAGATGGTCTCTGTAGCAGACTCTGTGGGGTAAAGACAGACAGAGAGAGAGCCAAGGCTGACCATGGGTTCTTTTCCAGTTAAGTCATGTTGGGAGATGATAGACAATCCAACTGCTGACTTACACTACATGCTTAAAAACATGGACTGTGTATAGGAGTTCTGGAGGAAAAGATGGAAGCTTATCTTCCAGCCTGAAGGCAGGTGCAAACTTTATAACGTAAGATAGGCAGGGCCGCTACCTAGTATGTGTTGGAAAGCAAGAGGAATTTGGGTGAAATGAAAACAACAAGGTAGACTTGAAAATTCTTCCTTTCAGAAAGCCTTGGTATGAGTTAGCTTTCCTCCGAGGATCAAAGGGACTTTGAATGGATAAATAAAAGAAGTAGCTTTTTTTTAAAAAACAATTTTGATTTTTTGTGGGAGGAAGCTCTCCAAATGTTGCCTTTTCCATTCATCTTTTTGGATTCTTCATAATCCCGGGGCCACAAAACACAGTAACAGCAGCTTTCTTTTAAAAAAAATACTTTTTAAAAAAAAATAAATTCATCACTTCTCCCTACCCTTTCTCTCTCCAAGTCCTCCCATGTACCCCCTTTTTCTCTTTAAAAGTCATAGCCTCTTTTTTCTTTAATTGTTGTTATATCCATATACATAAACACAATCTGCTCAGTCTATATAATGTTACTTCTATGTATGTTTTCAGGGCTTACCATTTGGTATTGGAAAACCAATTGATGTGTTCTTCCACGGGAAAGCTATTTCTCTTGCTCTCAGCATCTCTTGCTCTCTTAGTTGCCTGTAGTTCTTTGTTGAGGCTTTGTGGGCTTTCCCCCGTCAACTTCGTCATGTCTATTTGTGCTGTCTCTGTTCAGATCATGTATAAGCAGCCATGTTGGAGAGACTTCACGGGTATTATCTCTGACATTTCTAGAAGACACAGTATCATAGCAAACTCTCTCTTCTTCTGGCTTTTATAATCTTCCCCAGACCCACTTCCACAATGATCCCTAAGATGTAGGTGCAGAAGTTTTGTTGTAGATATATCAGTTGGGACTGAGCTCTAAAACTCTAAATTTTGATTGGTTGTGATTTTCCAGAAAGTCCTATATCTGTTGCAAATAGAAATTTCCTTAATGAGAGTTGAGGACACTTATCTGTGGGTATAAGGACAAATTTTTATAATGTAGTTAGGAATTATACTGGTTTAGAAAAGTAGCTATGGTGGTTTAAAGGACAATGACCCCCATAGGCTCATATATTTGAGTGCTTGCTCCCTGGTTAGTAGAACTGTTTAGGAAAGGTTAGGAGGTGTGGCCTTGTTGGAGGAAGTGTGCCACTGGGGGTGGGATTTGAGAAGCCCATGCCATTCCTATTTAACTCTGTGTGCCACATGCTTGTGAATCAGGACACAAGCTCTCAGCTACTGCTCCAGCTCCATGCCTGCCTGCCTGCCTGTTGCCATGCTCCCTGATATGATGATGGTCATGAACTCAGACTCTCAAACTGTAAAGCTCCCCCAAAATTCTGTCTTCTATAAGTTGCCTTGGTCATGTTGTCCCCTCACAGCAATAAAAAGTAACTAAGATAATAGTAATCATAGATTTATTTCTAGTACCAGGTGTGATTTTCTTCTCATTGATTGGGTATCAAGTACAATTAGAGATCTGTTGATTACTGCTGAGGTATGGTTGCCACTACTGCACCCTTTGGTTAACTGTGCCATGCTGCTCAATGTGGTTCATAGATGGATAAAATTATTAGCTGCTTCCCTCATCTGGAAGCTTGCACGGAGCTTTCTGGTACAATGAAGGCTAGTCCTCAGGAGGAGGACTTCAGGTCAGGACTACATATTCTTTAACATGAGAAATTACCTTCATTGGGTTTTCAGTACTTCCTATGTAGGCTATGCTTCTCTTTTGAAGATCTTGATTGACCTATATTCCTGATCACTTATATTGTTCTTGGGTCATATCTGCATATTGGTAAACCATACAAATCAGGATCAGAGACAGCAGACTAGAATCAGCTATGTGACGTGGCGTGGTAACTATTCCATTTAGAATGTTAGTGAACTATAGAAATCTGTTGATACTTAGGAATCTGTGGTTTTCTTTTGTGGATCTGTATTCCTTAAGAAAACTATTCTATATACTCTGTGTGGTAGCTCAGGACTACACTTCAGGCCGTCTGGAAGATGACAGAGCTGGGCTCTGTTCTATTTTCTACTGCTGAATTCCAAAATGAATCATGGCAGCATATTAAAGGAGCCTGGTAGTACGGTAGAGTCTGTAATGAATGCTTCTAATTCTCATGAAAATATTGAGCAAATATCAAGGAAAGATGTTTTACATCCTGATGTTAATTCAGAGGGTCGTTAACATTGTTATTAGAGACAATCAAGATGATTTAGCCAAGACCTTTGACAAGGGTATACACCTGTCTGTGAATAACAGACATTGTTTATTACCCTTGCAGTTAATTAGACTAAGGAGAAGGACTGATGGAGTGTCTACTCCCGAGAGCTCTCCGTGAAGAAAGCATAAGCTAATAGAGTATGGAGACTTGCTCATGTAGCTCAGGCTGAAGATACGCAGTACAAGAGACTGGTTGTCTTGTCCCTTCAGCCTGACCTGCCCATTCTTTCAGATTTCTACTGACAACAAGTTCTAGCAACAACTTCCGTATTACTTTGATGCATCTTTACCATAACTTAGGAGATCTGAGGCTTATGAAATCTGAACCACCCTGTGTTGTGCTTTCATCTTACTACATCTGTCTAGCTGTGCATCTCTGTCTGTGTCTCTGTCTTCTCCCTCTCTCTTGCTCTGATACTGTGTCTTCATGTTTTCATGTGTGTGCAGATGAACATGTTACATTTCTGTGGAGGTCTGAAGACTCTCTGAGTGTTGTTCCTCAGATATAATCCACATTTCCCTTGAGACAGAGTCTCTCAGTGGCCTGAAACTTGTGATATAGGCTAGGCTGTCTGGCCAGGGAGCCTCAGGGATCCACATATCTCTCCCTCCCCAGCACCAGTATTCTAAGTGCACTCCACCATACTAGCCATTCTAAATGTAGGTTCTGGGGACCAAACTCGAGTTCTTGTGTAAGGCAGGCATTTGACCAACTGAGCCACATCCCCAGCCCATTTTTCTTTGCTAGGACAGTATATCCAGAAACAAGAATCCACTAGGATCTCTGGTTAAATTTGGTCAAATAGCATAGACATTCTTAGTGACTATAATGAGTGTGGTCTTTTGTGGAAGCAGAGGAGTCCGAAGGTGTGAATGGTGACAGAGTCGCTAGGCCAAGACACCAGCCTCGTGGTGCAGATCTAATTTATTGTGAAAGAAGCAGGGCTTTTATAGAGGAAGCAGGGCGTTGCATAAGGGAGAGGTCCAATTGCTTTGATCCATACTTACTAGACACTTCAGTCAGCCTAATTAAAGCTTGTTGTAGTGGAGGGAGTAGGCAAGGTCAGGAAAGGTCCAATCATCTTTAGGCATGTATGTTTAAGCTCTTAGCCCATCCTTTTTGCTGATGTTGGTGACCAAGGTTTTTGTCAAGATGGGGGAAGCAGGCACTACCTGAACACGCTTTCCCATCTTGGGGCTAGGTATGTGTCAGGATCCACCATTTTAAAAGGCCAGACAATGTGCCACGAGCAATGTGCCACCAGGTACTTGTCCTTGTGCAGGCGCTGATGCCTGTCTTTCTCTCCGTCTATTGGAATCCCTTTGCCACCAACAAATGAGGTAATTTTCTTTGTGAAAAGGGCAAATAATATTTATTTGGAAGAATTTAGTTGAACAACATTAAAGACAAATCAAACAATACCAAAGTGTTTGACCAATGATTGAGACATACACAAACTTTGTACTGTCTTTCTTTTTTTCTTTCAGTTTTTATGAAATAATTTTTGTATGCCATATATTCTGATCATGGTTTCCCCTTCCCCAACTCCTCTCAGATCCTTTCTACTTCTCCATCCACTCAACCCCATGCCCTTTCTTGCTCTCTTTAGAAAGCAAATGAACAGAAAAGCAAACAAAATAAAATGAAAACTAAACAAACACAAGAAACACACATACACACCATTAATCAGAAAACATAATATACAGGCAAAAGAACATTGAGATACATAAAGCCTGCACAAGTTCAAGCTAGACAGGGTCCCAGTGCTGAGAGGCAGGAGTGACACAGGCTCTCAGCCCTAACCAGGAAGCTGTCTGCAACTGATACCTGCTTGCAAAGGAAAAATCAGTTTTCTCTAATGGAGTCTCACTGGGTATATTAACCACACTTAAAGGTAGCTTCCATGCCCAACAATAGATTGCCAACACAAAACAAACTCAATGGTATTTTTGTAGATTTCTTTGTCTCATATTGTTTTGCATTGTCTTTCTTAATTAGCTTGTAATGTATTTACCTGTCTCTTAAGCCTGTTCACAGCTGGGCGTTTTGTCAAGCTATTACTGACCTCTGGAACATTGCTCTGAGTGTCCATTGTTTCCTGCTCGTTTTTTTCTGAATCTCATTTACAGTTGAGATGTTCAGTTGATGTCCTTGTCTCTTTTTTTATTGCTTGACTATTTCTTCGTTCTTTTTAACATTGTGATTCATTCCTAGGCCTATCTTTTGGATTCTTGGCTGGGTGGTTGTGACTATCAATTCCAGTCATTGTAACCTACATTCACTAATGACTTTGAATTGTAGCAAACATTATTTGCATTGTTTATTCTGATTCTAATAAGGATTCAGTTCTTAGTGCTTGCATGAAGATACTGAGGCTTATGGAGGTAGCATGCTGGTTATCATCACTGTACAAACGTTGCATAGTTGGGGAGGAGAACATTGGTCTCTTTCATGGCGTGTCCTGTTGTTGGTGACCATAGTAAAACTTCAAACTTTGGTGTCCCAGCACATTGCTCATGCCTTTGGTTACAATGTAAGGCTCTCATTCTGGACTCTGAATGGGGTCTAAAATTCTGCATTTCTAAAAAAGCACATGGTAGAGTGATGCAGCTTATCCTGGACCACCTTTAGGAGGCTAAAGACAGATGGAATTCTTTCTCCTTTGAGGAGGGACGACATGGAGCATGGAGGGTAGGGTGATGTGCTTCTGTTATCTAAAATCTGACAGTGGCATTGCATTTTCCTGTGGCATTTTCTTGGTCCCCAAGGGGAAATTAATTCAGTCTTCTCTCTCTGCTTCCATTTAAACTGATAGCCCCTGTGGACAGTACTCAGGGAGGGCTGCTCTCTGCCAAAGGCTCTGGCAGGCTGTGGCCCCTGTTTTTCAGCAAACACCCCTGCATGAGGAGCTGCTATGGGACAAGTGCCAAGCCTTTGATCTGCTTAGAAAGCCACTCTATTGTCTGCTTCAAAAACGCCCCGAGGCTGAGGCTGCCAGTTTCCCCAGTTGAGGCTTTAAACATATGATGGCCATTTATCTATTTTCAGTCCTTTCAAATTCCTGTTCATTCTTGTGATTTGGGACAGGCGAGAGGGCAGCACCTGAATGGCCGCTACTCACCATTCATTATCCAATAGATCTCTATTAAGCCAAAGAATTTTCCCCCCAATTGTTTCTTTCCTTCTAGGGATAAAGACCTTCTTTCACCCATTCTGTCTCTGATCATTTTGCTGCCCTTTTCTAAAACTTCACTTTGTTGGCTCCGCTTTCTTTGAGGCGGAGATGATCAAAGCAGCCCTAAGGATGCTGGCAATTTTTACAATAAATAGTATTTTCTGGGTTATTTTTCATTCCCATTTTAATGCAGCTCACTCACTCTGCTTTTTCTCCAAACTGTCCCTGTGTGTTTTCTATGGTTTTGTATCAAACAGAGACGTCACGTCAGACTATACACTCTACTAGCTTAACTTAATGTTGTAATTAAAGAGCGTCAGTAAAGCCTCATTCCCCATAAGTGTTTTCTCATTCATTGTTGATATTTTCCTATCATTATTATCACTATTATTATTATCTTTCTCCTGTTCATCATCATAATTATTAGAGTTTCTTTGGAGTACATTCCCTTGCTGTGGTCAACACAAAATTTGAGTAAAATTAAAAAAAAAAATTAAGAATCTTTCAGGGTTCATCAATCGTAGACATTTTGCTCGACAGCATATTAGCTTCTCAACCCGAGCAGTGTCTTATCGCCTGGTCTTTGCAGTCATCTGGCAGTTCTATATGTCCCTGCTTTTCCAGCAACACTTTACTCTCTGCACTGACAACTATTCCATTGTTACAGATCAAAACCCGAATGGTCAGAGTAACCCAGAGCCCTGGCCATGGACACATAGTTAATAAGTACAGAAAGCAAGATTCAACTCACGTGTCATGATCCTGCGAGTGGGACTGGTACAGCCATCTCTCTCCTACTATGTGACAGACAGTGCATTGGATATTCCCATGCACCGACTAAGCTTCTGTGCCCCTTTTGGAGAACACTGCGTTATTTCTTTCTCTTGGATTAGGGAAGGCAAAGCTCAGAGCCTTCAGCTATGAATCAAAAGGCAGTGTCATACTTGTCGCGTGGGATACTGATAAGGTCACCTCTTCAGGCTTCCATATTACTGTGAAAACCTTGAGGCCAGGGGCTATATGTTGGATTTGATAAATTTCATGGCTGCCTTGATCTTCGTGGCAATGCAGATTCTCTTTTCTAGAGTCTGGAGAATCGTTCATAGCCCCCTGGACTCTGAGATGGAATGAGTGCTCTGTGTTTATCCTCATTGGCGACTTGCTCCTTGCTAGGCCTCTGAAATGTGCTCCAAAGTCACTCAGTCTCCTCAATGTCCTTTCTTTCCTCTGCATACGTTGAATAGTTCTTTCCCTCATGAGTCTGGCGTTTTCCATTTCATAGCTTCCTCTAGACAAACATTGTCTTTAGAAGGCAAAAGACAAATTCAAGTTTCTATGCAATTGTTGACAGTACAGAGCTGGGGCCCTTACCCAAGGGCCCTTACTCTTCCACCTTCAGTTTGATACATTGTCCCCATAAGAACTAAAGGGCTTCTGTTTGGCCCATCTGAGAAGTCAATCTCACTAGCTTTGCTTCTTGTGACGAGTATCCTGGCCTAATGGAATATCTCTGGCCTGCTTTGTTATCTGAATCTCTGGACAAGGGATGGTATCAGATCCAAACAGCCCAAGGCCCTAGGAAGGCTGGTACTCACCTAAGACAGCTGGGTCTACCTTGACAGGTTCCTGGAAACGCTGCTTTGTGTTCAGATAAGAGAGTGCTTACCTTATGAAGCTGTGAGTCACGGAGACTCCCAGGTAAAATGCCAAACACTAAGCCAAGCACGACTTTTGTAAGTAAGCATTGTAAGCACCGGACTCGCGTCCTATTGTTCTTTAGCTTTTTTTCTCCCATTTTTGTTTTGTCTCTAGAATCTACTCTGAGTTGAGGGAGTGGAAATTCTTGCTAGGGTGCAGAAACAAGGCTCAGTGATGAGGGGCCTGTCCTATGGCAACCGTTCAAGCAGTCTGACAAGCAATCTGAATGGAAGAGACTATGGCTCTGTCTAGAAGATTCACTCTTCTTTATGAGAAAATGAGTTCTAGAAATCCAAGTACAAATTCGTAAACTTTTGAAGGCCCGTTTAACACAATAACTGGCAATAATGATGGCACTATGTCCACTTGGTGAATTCGCTGCTACCCTGACTCTATGGTTACATCTCATCTTCCCAATGCATAGCAATTGAATGCTATTCCATTGCTGTCATAGACAGTCAGATCAGGAATGAATCTTGCCCCTGTAAGTAACAATTGTGTGTGTGTGTGTGTGTGTGTGTGTGTGTTATACTGGAAACTGAACTTCACTAGGGCATAATTTATGAGGGGCAGATGCTCTACTACTGAGCTACAACTCTACCCCCCCCCCTTCTTTTTTTCCAAGACAGGGTTTCTCTGTTGTAACTCTGGCTGTCCTGGAACTCACTCTGTAGACAAGGTTGGCCTTGAACTCACAGAGATCCACCTACCCATGCCTCATTGCCTTTTGTGTGCTGGGATTAAAAGAATGTGTCACCACCACCCGGCAGTACCACTCTTTTTTAACCATTTAAAATTTTGAGACAGTCTCATTATGCAACCCAGACAGGCTTTGAACTCACTTTGTAGCCCACAATGCCCTTGAACTATGATCTTTCAGCCTTACCCTCTGGAGTAGCTAAGACTACTGAACTGCATTAGGAGGTATGGTTTATGTTATATGCTGGTAGGCAGTGGCTTGTATTTATTTGGCAAAACTGTCATGTCAGAGCTTGGGGTCAGCAAGTTGGTGATTCTATGGATCATCTCATGACCATAAGATGGTTAAACTTAGAAGCTGAGCTTTGATTCCTAACATCAAACTCCTGCTTGATCCCTAACAAACCCTCTCAGCAAAGAGAACTAGTTTTAGAAAGGAAGTTTCCAGGATTTGACAGAAGAGGACATTAGTCTAGAAGTAAAATGAATAAGGAAGTCGGGTTTTTTGTTCTATTTGCTAACTGAAAAACATTGTCAAATTCCTTAAGCCTCTGTTTTCTTACCTATAAATTAGGGATAATAATGGCCTGCTCTTCTCACAGGGATAGAGCGAGAAAACATATATATGCTGAATGTTTTGAAGATTATAAAGCACCATGAAAACATAAATTATTATATTTAGGGTGTTTTCCCACTTGGGGGGTATCGGAGAAAGATAAAACCAGTTTCATCATAGTGAAGCTTGTAAGCAGGCAGGGACCCCCAACTGTTCATATGCAAAAGTAAAAGGAATCTAAGATTTAGCTAGATGAACGTTGTCAGACAACAATGCTAAGTTTACAACAGGCGGTAGAAAGAGACCGTAAAAGGTGAGGCTGCAGCGAAGAGTTTTGTGCTTCCGTTAGCACCCGAGTTGAATCCCTAACCTCCACACAGGCTTCTTAGCTGTGTGATTTTGGTCAGTGGTTTTCTGTGAGTCTCACTTTCTTCATCTGTAAAACAGAAACAATTTCTCCCACGCAATGCATTTGAGGTGCTACATCACATAAAATTTATATAAAATACTTAATACGGTCTGGCATAGTGTCTATCAATAAACATTAATTAACAAATCGTAGTAATTATGTAATTTACCGGTAATCTCTCCCCCTCCACTCTCTCTCCATCCCTGGGCCTGGGGCAAGAGCTGTCTTTTAACATACTGAACCTGTCCTGAATGATCTTAGCCTACACAGGTTCTTCCAAGCTCCAGATTAACCTTTTCCCAAGATGGTTATTGACAATTTGCCCTTAGTCTTTGCTTCCTGTCTCTTGCTTCATTTCAGGCTTTCAATGAGTTGGGACTTCTAAGCCCAAGGTTGCAAATAAGCACTGTGTCTTGACTCCTGACTGAAAATAGCTCCAGCTGGATTTTCAACTGGACTCAGAGGAAAGCAGGGAATAAGTTAACGCATAATGTGATGAAGTCTGCTGAAAAATGGAAGAGCCCTGCAGAAAGTTCCCCTCGATTTTCTGCTACACCTGCATGAATATTATTCAGACATTTAGGCGGAAAGAACAGGGTAGCCACTTGCCTTATAAAATTTTTGTATAAGGCTCTCTGTGTGGTGTGTGTGTGTGTGTGTGTGTGTGTGTGTGTGTGTGTGTCTGGTGTACATATTCGTGTTCATATGTATGCATGCGTGCAAGCATGCAGAGACCGGAGCGTCTTTATGCCTCTGCCTCCCCCAGTGCTAGGGTTACCTACACAACCTGTCATACCTAGCTTTGTATGTATGCTAGAGATCAGAACTCAGGTACACATGTCTATGGAGCAAACACTTGACTAAGCTATCTCGCCAGCTCTAGAATAATTCTTTCCATTAAAAACAAACCAACAGAAATGCTTAATATCAGAGGACTTATATTTTGAAGCAATCTGGGATTGTTTTTCTTCCATAGAAATATAGGCAGTTTCACTCTGTAATTTAAGTTAGAATTGTGGGAGGGCTGGACCATGGAAGAGGGAGCTCTAACCATTCCTGGATGAAAGTAATGGCTACGGGCTGTGTAGATTCCATCTCTTGTATAAAAAGTTGTTTGCAGGTAATGGCAATTGCTGTCTATCTCAGCATCTTTCACTTATAGTTTATAGCTACTCAGGCTTCCTAACCCAAGCTTGTCTGTCCTGTATGATTCCGAATCCCCACCTGGTTGGAGATGACAAGAGAACAGTGGTTTCAGGCAGCTGGCCAGCAGGCTATAGATACATTGCAGGGATAGATTTGCATAGACCTATGGGCTCCCAGCATTAGCCAGCTGCATTCTCTTCTCCCTCTTCCCAGCAGTTGCAGCAGAGCATTTGATCTGGAGGGTGTTGTGTTGTTGTTGTTTGGTTGGCTGGTTTCCTGTTTTGCTTTTTGTTTTGTTTTGTTTCATTTCTCACTTGGAGTGAATGCTCTTTTCTGAACCATGATCAGTTTATCTTAGCTTTCCTCTTGCTTTTTCATATCAACCTTCAACAAAGACAAAACTGTGCCTCCACTCCTTCACACCAGGCTGGGCCCTACTACAGTGGTGGTCTCCTGTGGTCGGAAAGCCCAGTAGTCCAAGCCATACTGAGCATGCTAAAGCTAAACTTAACCAGACCCATGGACAGGACTGGGGTGTTGCCAGCTCCTGACCTCTAGAGGCTGTACTCAGGATCCTCATAGCATCTTCTCAGTCTCCCCTCTCCCATCCCCTTCCTCCATACTTCCTCACAATGAAGATGAGGTTCATCTGTATCCAATAAAACGCAGCAGTAACCTTCCTTTGTTGACACCATTTAGACCCATGTTGTCCGAGCTAGGCTGCCATAACTCAAGAGATATGCAACAACAGCAATACACAAGTAAGGGAACAGACCTGAGTCCAGAGCCTAACTCTACACTTGCCACATGCCCTTGGGCAAATCACTTCCTTCTCAGTTGAGTCACTAAAAATGATATAAAACCTGTCTTCACAAAAAGGGTCCACAATTCCATAATATACTCAGTGCCTGACACTGGGAAAGAACAATGCAAGAGGCCCATGTGTTTGGATATACAAAATTGAAAAGCAAAACTTCTCTGGGTTAGAATACTTAACTATGATTTAAAAACATTGTTTCAGACATTAAAATAATCATGGGTGTATTGTGAAGCAGAATACAACATTCATAGAAATCTTAAGATAAGACAGGTGACATCTCAAAACTTCCCTGTTTGTTGTGTGCTGCTTTGGGCTCCCCCATGGACAGCCTGCGGGTAGAAGCTCTTTTCTCTACTAGTCATAGATTTCAAAGACTCGGGTGATAAACAATAAAGCTTATGTCAGAAAGAAAGAACACGGGGATATATGTGTAGAAAGCAGATCATTCCATCAGCTATGGGTGGTCACTAGGAAATTTAAACAATTCTTCTCTCTTTCACTTGCCCCTACTACCTTCTCCATTCCCAGCCAACCCCTCCTAGCACTTGAATGCACACTTCAAGGGATTGCTGAAATTTATTGGGAAGTTGAGTGTGAGAGGTAGGTGAGCAGGGGTGATTTTCTTGAGCTTTACATTCCTGTTTCTTTTCTTGAATAATCTGTTTTAGTCTTTGAACATTTCTTAAGTTTATATGATATATTTTTTAAAAAACTTGACACCATGCAAGCTAGTCACCAGAGAGAGAGAGAGAGAGAGAGAGAGCGCTTCCCAGTTAGTTGAGGTTGATTTCTTTATATTCTATATTCAAAGTGAGTGGTGTCTTAAGGTAAAATAGTATGTTCATGTAGTTGTGGTAGGCAATCAAGATGGTGACCATATATCACATGGGTTTTTTGAGGGGGGGGCTTCTAGGTCCTCCACAACCAAAATCTCATAGGGAGGTGTATCCACATTTGACATTAAGATTTTCATTTATTAAATAATGTCTTCTGGGAACAACATTGTTCACCATGAAGGGTACTTCTCTTCAAATTCTCTCTCTCTCTCTCTTCCTCTCTCTCCCCCCTCTCTTTCAGCTTATAAACTAGTGGATTTCTGTAAAACTTCTTCATGCATACTTAATTTTGGTTAGCCCACCCCACCCCTAACCCCTGTGCCCCCATAGAACCCTGTTAACATCTCTAATCAAATATTTAGCCGGGAGTATTTCCTCTTGCTCTTTCCTGTCACCTGTGTTCTGTTACCTTACTTGGTTTGCATGATCAAAGTTGTCTATATAGCTTTTTAGACCATCTTCCTTCTGGTTAGGGCTTCCTTCATTCCCTTATTCATACCCGCTCTGCCACCCACTTCCATGTTTGACTCTTTCTATGTCAGCATCCCCCTCTTGTTTATTTATCTGGGAAATGGAATTGCCAATGTTTATCTTATGGAGGTTGTAGTGATTTGAATGAAAATGCCCCACATAGACTCATAGGAAGTGGCATTATTGGAGGCCTGACCTTGTTGGAGAAGGTGTAGCCTTGTTGGAGGAAGTGTGCCACTGAAGGTAGGCTTTGAGGTTTCAGAGCTCAAGCCAGGCCCGGTGTCACTCTCTTTTCCTGATGCCTGCTGATCCAGATGTAGAATTCTAGGCTCCTTCTCCAGCACCATGTCTGCCTGCATGCTGCTATGCTTCCTTCCATGATGATAATGGACTAAACCTCTGAAGGTGTAATCCAGATCCAATTCTATGTTTTCCTTATTAAGAGTTACTGTGGTCATAATGTCTTTTCACAGCAATAGAAACGCTAAGACAGAGGTGGATAATTAAATATGGCTTTAAGTTACTGCTTAGGATTCCTTGCCCTTCCTATATTTAAGACTGCAACTACCATACTTTTGTCATAGCTACCCCACACTATGGTACTGTGATATGCCCTCTATTGGTCCCTCACATCCCTACCAAGCACTGAGCAGTTAGAATGACCTTTGGAGACTGACAATAGTCCCACACTTCCCTTTCCTGACGCTTTTGAGAGTTTCATAAAAGAATCTAAACTCCATTCCGACCCTTGAGACAGGCCCTGATGCTGACCACCTCTTCTCCCCGCTCCCTGCTGTGACAGACCGTAACCGCTTTCCTGTGTTCTTAAACATATCTCTGTCCTAAATATTCATGCCTGTCAGCCCCTGGGCCTGGCTGACTGTTCCTTGCTGGGATAGTCTCCAAAATGATCTGTCTGCATCCTTCAAACGTCTGATGAAGTGCCACTTCCTATATAAGTCAGAAAGAAGTGAAGCCTCAGGGATAAGTGGGGAGATTTGTGCTACACTTTCTAGCCCCTTTCCCTCCTCTAAGTCAGGATCGGCTGAGATCTAACCTCTGCATGGCTCCAGAGAAAGCACTAAAGCATAAACGTCTCACTTGTCTTCTTTAACCTCTTAACTCCTCTTCACGAACTGAAGGACAGTCTCAGCTGACACATGAAGCCTATGAGAACTACTGCATCTGCAGACTCATCTGCCTTGTCACCGTCTGTGGCCACCTGATGCTCCCTACCCAAGGTTAACTCTTCCACGTACTTTACCCTTTCATCCCGGAAAATGCTTCAGAAAGCCCAGCCTCTGGACTGGCCCTTCCCTCTGTCCCCATCAATCTTGGGCCTACGCTGTCACTACATTTCCAGTTGGTGTCATCGCTTATTATTTTTGGACCTTATAGTCTCACTAGACTGCTGCTCCTGGCATTTCTGTGTCCCCTGAGATGCACAGTACATGCCGCCCCCACACACCAGCAGCAGCTTATTCAACATAGGTTGAACGAGTAAGGAAATAAATGAATCCTTGATTGGATGGCAATCTTTTTCTTGTTGCATTGTTTGTTTGGATTCATTCTGGGTGTTTGGGACTCTCTTCTGCTCCATTAACATAACATTATGTATGTACTTGTCTCGTTATATTCTGGTTGGCTCATTGTTTCTGCTCTGTACTCCCCAAGTCTTTTATGTGTCTGTGCAACTGGAATACATGCTGTGTAAACGGCGCTCTGAGCTGACATTTACTGAGCACTCACTCCCTGCCAGACACTGTTCTGGAGGCTTCCCCTGCATTGCCTTACGCAGTTGTTCCTCAATATCTGCAGGAGATAGTTTCCAGGATTTGCTCAGCTCTCATATAAAATGGCACAGTGTCTGCATAGCACCTTTCTACATTTTCTAAGTTACTCAAGATTCTAAATACATTGCAAGTGTTACCTGAGTTTTTGTTGACATGTACTCTTTAAGGGAATGATGACTTTTAAAAGTCTATACATGTTCAATATAGATATCATTTCTTTTTCAGAAATTTCCCATCTATCATAGGCGGAAGCCATGGTTCAGAACCAGCAGACATGGAAGGTCAACTGTAACGCAGGAATGGTCTCAAGGAGACCTGATTATTCTCAGTTTACTTTCAGAGATGAGAAATCAGAAGCAGAGATCTAGTGATGCAGTGCAAACACATAGCTCGTGTCTCTTCTCCAAGTCTATGATTTTCTGCCCTAATGTCTGACTGTATCCATCACATGACACATCCCTGCTGCTGCTGGAACCACTCCATTCCCTCCATAGGACATCCAGACCATTGGTCACCTGCATATTAGTGTTCAGAGCACCAATCCAAGCATGCTTTGTTCTCCACTTCCCTGTCGATTCCTTTAGACTTTCATCTTTTTCCCACTTGGTGCCATCTCATAACTCCTTTGCTGTTTATTTCATCTTTTTCCCACTTGGTGCCATCTCATAACTCCTTTGCTGTTTAGGGTAATGGACCAATATCCCATCTTAGAACATGACCCAGAAGATGGATCTCATCTCAGACTCTCTGACTCAGAAGATCTGTCATAGAGCCCAAGAACTTGGTTTATTGAAAGTTTGGAGGCTGTCCTGTTAGGCTGATCCAGGGACCACACCCTGAGATTAGTGGTCAAGAACTGTCTGCAGCTCCATCTCTGGCTCCTCCTATCTCTTCAGCTCTGGAGGCTTGAATGTGCTGGTGCATCTTACCTGTTCTAACCTCCACTGTACTTGTTCCAAATCCCTTTCCTCAGGAACCCATTCTATTCCCTGCATAGCAGTATGTGTAAAAGTGTTACATGCTCTCGGTCATTTTGTTACTCTTCCTAAGCAGCTGTCTTCATTATGTCTACAAAGAATGCTGAATAGAAAGAACTTTGGGTGGAAGGTGAGCAACTTAGTGATGTACCCATTTTCTGTATCGCATTGCATTGGTGGGATTTTGACTCTTAGCACAGGTCTTGCCTTGGCAAGCAAGCATCAGTGAAAGTAACTGACAACTCTCCCCTTTGCCCACAATTCTGCTGAGAAGCTCAGGCTTCTCCATGCTTTTTTGCTTACTGCACCCAAGTCAGAGAATCACATTAAAGCAAAGAATGAGATTTGCATACAGGCATTAGGTAAAGAATAGACTTCCTAAGCAGGGAACCACACAGTCCATAATTGCTGTAGGTATCTAAGGTGTCAGGCTTCTGCTACCCAGTGAGGCTGCAAACCCGCTTTTTCATCATAAAGGAATGAGCTGCCAATGATTTTCATAGCTTGATTAACGCTCTCTGGACCGATCTCCATTGGGTGCAGGCGTGAAGCCTGAGGAAGATGGATACTTCCTATTACTTGATGTAATGACTGTGAGGCAGGCTAATGAAACCTTTACAGCCTGAGTTTACAGGGAAAAAAAAACCCAACAAACACAGATCAATACCTGAGCTACAGTTCCAATGCATTGATAAATGGGTGACAGGCTCTGGGCCTTGCCTCAGTACAGGAAAAAGGAGCAGGAAAAAGGGGAATGGGTGGGGCATTTTGAGAGGGAGTTGGACAGAAGACAACAATAAAGAAGGGCTGAGCCACAGTGGGGACTGAAGAGGCCAGAATCACCAGGGAGGGAAGGGTTGTGACATCTGGGCAGATGGCTGTTAAAGGAAACATGAACCCGAAACTATGCAGCTGGGAGTGCAGGAAGAGAAGAGAGACACAGAATCAGGGCCAGGCTGAGGAGAACCCACAACTCACCCATCCAGCTGTGCTCGTAGTGTAGCAGTCCACCCTGCCACGGCTGTTTCTTTCACTAATTAAATCCTCACCCCCATTGCAGCCAGCATGCTTCTCATCCGTTTCTTCCCGATAACACTCTGAGTCTCTGGTTTCCTGGGATCAGATCCCTGATGAGGACTGGAGGCTCCTGGGCTCCGCTCTGGCTTCTGTTCTTCTGCTATTCAGAAGCCAGCCCTGGGCAAGGTGACCTCCACCGCTGGCTGGGGCAAGCCAAGGAATTCTCAGCTTCTGATATATCATCCATTCATCTTCTTAGACAGCGGTCCTGTACGTGGCTGCAGCTTGGGGTAGAAAGTGGACTAGAAACGTGTCCTTTCCTGTCCAGACCCCTGGTCTTAACTTACTTCCTGAAGGTTACAGATGCGACTACTCCCTGGTCTCCAAACATTTCCTCTCACCTTTTAACTTAAAACTTACTTATTTCATGTGTTAATTGTCTGTCTACCCAGCATTGTAAGAAGCAATTTGTGTGTGTTTGGATCACTTTTTCCCCAGCACTAATATTCCAGTTGGTATCTCATAGGGCCTTAGAAGATATTCTTCTAGGAATGGAGAAATGTTGGCATCACAATGAACCTAGCTGAACACTACTGTTCATGTCTCAGTTTCCTTATCTGGAAAATGGAATGTTTAAAAATCCCGACTCTATGTTTCAGATTTATTATAGGAATAGGTAGGCTTGTCTATGTAAAATGTGTGTATGTTCACATCGATAAAGTAAAAAAAGAAAAATGAAGCATCACATGAATGTAATAGACCCACAGCAATGGTATTGCATGGGCTGACCCTTGCCATAAACAGATCACGGAAGCAGTTCTAGCAAATACAACACGTCGGTAAATGCCTGCTTTCCACTGCACAGTGCAAACTGCAACTTGCTATAATTTGTGAAGTTTATTCCTATATCCTGATCAAAAGAGAAGTTATATTTGGAGTCCACTACCCCATAACTAATAGCCCAGACCATTGCTCCATGTGTAAGGGGTGTACTGTATAAGATGTGCACTTACAGAATGGAAATTGGACAAAAGGCACTATATATAGAAATTGAGAGTGGCGTTTCGGGACCTGTGCTTTAAATATCGGGCACAGCATGTCACCGGCACCTCCAGGAGCAGAGCCGGAGGCAGGAATCTCTGGGGAGTGCATTTTCTCTAGTTCTGCTGATTCAGGAGGGATGGGTGAATCAGCAGTAGGTAGCTGAAAGTTTGCTCTGGGTGATAGAGTGAAGCTGGGTCTAGGAGAAACAATTGGCTTCTAACTAGGGCAAGCAGGAAGACTCAAAGGCCCAGCAGCAAGAAGGTCCAGACTTTGCCCTTCAATGCTACAGATTCCTCTATGGCCCTTGTGCTCCTGTGAAGTCAATTTATCAGTCAGGTCCTCCAGGCTGTTCCCCAGGTGTTGCTCCTTTGGCAGGGTGCTCCACAGCTCTGCTAGTGGTTATGTGGCCCTGCCTAAGATTACATAATTCTGTCAAGATCTTCTTCCATGGTGCCTCCCTCTGTATCCCCAGTTTGTATGTGTGTGCATGTATGTGTGCGTGTGTGTGAGTGTGTGGCATTAGTGTGCAGGGAACAAATATACCTACAACAGGGATGCTCAAACACTTCATCCTGCCCCTTTAAAAACTACTGGAGCTGGGAACAGAAGAGACTGAGGGGACAATATTAGAAACAGAATGTAGGAAATAGCATCCCAGGTCTGTCATATTACGATGTGGCCTTTTGGATGGGTGGGTTGGTGGGTCAACAGTGGCTCACCTCTGTTGCATTTCTCCCTCTCCTCAACATGGGAAGAGTCAAAAACCTTTCGCACTGGCTCAGGAGAGAGCCAATAGAGATCATGCAACTAATGTGCCCAGCATGTGGTACATGAGGTTGTGTGGCACTGAATGAGCAGGACGCTCTCTGGAAAGCTGCCTCTCTACACAGGAAAAATGTTTTACTTTGTTTCGATTTTCTAGTGCTTAGTGAAGACAGAATCCAGGGGCCTTGGAACAGTGAGACGGACATTTTACTACCAGGCCACTTCCTCAGCTCCACTGTAGTTATCTTCAGAAGGAAAGAAAACCAAGACTGGCTGTGCTGACTGGACCGCCCTTGGGGTTTGCTGTGTGTTATTCTATTACCCCTACACAGCAAACCTACCAGCGAAAGAATACTGGCCCACTGTACAGATGAAATGAGTGTGTCCTTTAAAACCCATACTGGAGACTCAATCCCCAAGGAGATGGAGATGAGAAGCAAAGGCTACTGAAAGTCCTGAGTTCTGCCCACAGGAAAGGACTAGCACTGTTATGACCAGAAAGGGTCCCTTATCAAAGATGCCCCTGGTTCTTCCTCTTTCTCTTGTCTTTCTCCTTCAGTCCATGCAATGACACAGCAAGGTGAGCCTGTCTGCCAGTAGCAGCACCTTGATCGGAGACTTCCAGGCCTCGGGATTGTGAACCAAAACATTATTTTTTTTATTAATAAATTATTCAATCTGTGATTTTCCCTTATAGCAGTACAGAAATGGACTAAGACACCCACTTAAGGATAGGGCCGATGAAGAGCAGCCTTGAGAAGAGTATGGCTAACTTGTCGAAAGTAAGGCTGCTCAAAACAGTGCCGGGTTCCTAAGCTAGTCACAATCCAAAGTCCTTCCCATCCTTCGCCGTGAGACTGCATCCAGAAAACTGGAGATTAACCATAGGCAGTCCTGGATCCAGGCCCTAGTGGCATTTGCCTGTGTGCTGCAGGCATGAAACACGTGGTTCGTGAAGCACATGGCACATGCCAGTGTGTCCCTTGCCACCACCTCGCTGAACAATAATGAGAACCACCTGCTGCAAAACAAAGCAAGGAAAAGAAAAGAAGGCTTCACTGTGGGCTGGAAATAGCTACAATTACAGTAGCATTCTAGTCCAGCACACAGGCAGAACATGGGTCCACTGCAGGCACGGCTCTCTGCAGTTCAGACTTGGGCAGGAAACCCAAGAGGGACTGCAGCCCAACCCGATTAAGTTAAAACAAACAAAGAAACAAAGAAACAAACAAAAACAAAAACAATCAATAGTCACCGAACTCCCAGTAGGTGTCATACAAAGCAGCACATTCATATCTCCAGACTGTCCTTTATTAGCTCTTAAAATAATCCCATGAGGTACATCTTATTCTCATCCCTCAAATAGAAACAGAGACTCAACAACATCTGAACTAAGAAACAAAGACAGCAGAAGTACTGAGACCTGACCAGAGGCTTGAACCAGAAAAACGAATAGTAGGAAGTAACTGAGCTTCTTCTTCCTAGCCCACACCTCCCATTTCCCCACGCCTTCCCTCCCTAAACATCTGCTCGCCACTGAGATGCAGGTAGATAGTCATAGCTGGCTGCAACCTTCCTCAGCTCCCCAGTAGATGTTGTAATTTGAGCACTTGACAGGGCAGCCAGCAGGCAGGTACCTACATTGTTACTTACAGGGTGGGTGACAGATGAGAAGATGACTGACCAAAAGCCCAGAGGAGGGTTGTCAACCCAACTCTCTGCAATGACAGAGATGTCCTTTAACCATGCTGTTCTGTATTGTGGCCATAAGCAACATGTACCTTTAGCTATTGTTTTGGACAATGAGTGTCTAGAGACCTTGAGTTCTGTTTCCAACGTTGCTACCGTCAGCAATTTCATTAACTATGAAGACCTTGGGGGCATTAGGCCCTGCTGAACCCAGCTGTACTTCTCAGAATGTGACAAGTTCACCTTTCAATAGCTTCTGGAACTTTCTCTACTCTCATTAGGTAATGGTCTAGGAAAGTTTGCAAACTAGGGATTTTCAAACAAGAGTGAGAATTTAGTTTCCAGTGAGTACTAATTTTTTCTTGTCAATAAGAAGCATTGCTAAAATTCCTTCTCTGAAGAAGACATAACAATGTTCACCCCTTCCCCTAAGGTTCCAATGACAAATTGAGGTAAGATTCCACTTAAGTTCACCCATGACAACAAATGAGTTTATTGGATTTACTTACAGAACATGGGTGAGGGGTTTTGACCAGAAGCATAGATACCTTAAAACACCCACGCTGCAAGGTCTGAGTCCAGCATGGAGGGTGGCTTCCCCATGGCTGCCTAGTTGGAGCCCCCCTCCCCAACTTATCCTCTAGCCCATCCCCGAGACCATGTGCATTTAGGGAAGAATTGCATGCAACTTGTTCATAGGGGTGTCTGATACTCAGGTAGAAGACCCCAGGATTCTCCCTGCTCCCTCCATCTGTGATAGAGAACCTGAGAGTCAACAGGCCCAACTGTGAAGATTTTTTTGCAGTCAGGCCCACTGAAGATGACAGTGGTTTGGCTCAGAGGATACCCCTGTACTGCAAAAGTATTTATTCAGTTCTTCCTCGGGCCATTGTGGCTCTACTTTGCTTATTTGTGCAAAATGTGACACTGACCATAGACAGACATGGGTACCAACAGGGATTAGAAATAGAGATTAAGGCTCCATGTAGCCAACACTAAGGGCAAAGGACAAAGGCATATTCCTAGTAGTACTTCAGTGCTTCCAGGCTTCAAATGTGAATCCATAGTTATTTCACAAAACATATTCTAGTTACATGTGACATTCATTTAGGTTAATCAATCCAAGACCCTGTCATTTACTTTAAATTTGAACATGGAGCAAATATGACAGGAGCATAGTTTGGAGCTCTGATAATCTAGATAATTTCTATTTACATCTGTTGGATCAATTTTGAAGGGAAAGTCATCTATCTTCCTGCTAGCTATCATGGCTCAGAGAGCAAAGCATGGGATATTAGAGGTCCCTGGATGATGTGAAGTCCTGCTTTGAAGTGACAGGATCATTAGATTCCCTACATAGGTAGCATGCCTTGGGATACGCCAGCTTGAGGCATCTCACGGCTGCTTCCCATTCAGCCCTGAGAACTGGCTTTCGGATAACCTGTTGAAGTAACTCTTAGGGACATGAAGGAAATGTAATTGTGGGTTTCACCCACTTCTATAGGTCTTGGATTCGAGGTATTAGTGTTTATTTGGAGATGAGTCATCAGAAGAGGGAGTGTGGGAGACAGACAGACTTGCAGAAGTTTCTAGAACACCAGACACCACTTCTTTCATCTTACCTTCCTGTTTTTCCTCCCTTGTTCCCTCTCTGGCTTGGGCATCAAGGGATTCTCTAATTCACAGAACTCTGGGAAGGAATGTCTTGTGAAGAGTGTCCTGTGGTTGCTAAGCAATTCTAGGCTGCCCGACTTCAGCAGAGCGTTCTCGGCATTCTCTGTAGAGTGACTGAGAATGGCGCAAATCTTTTGACGCAGGGAATTATATTTCTGTACTATTGGTTGAGGCAATCTTATGTAATGGGGAAAAAACTTTCTTTATTGGTTGTCAGGAACTCTGTAGAGTCTTTGACACTGCCAAATTTGAAACCAGGATTTCTCAGAACCCTGGCTTCCTAATCAATCAAATAAAGGCATCAGCTCACACCCCAGGCTTGTTGAGCTAGTTTTTTCAGAGGTCCATTGCAGAATGCCAGTGTGTGGTACCCCAGAATCTTCACCTCTGCCTTTGCTAGCTCACCTATGCATTTATCCATTTAATTGGTTTACATCTTTACATAAGGTTTGGCTTGAAGAAAATATGTGATAGCTAAAAATAATGTAAAATTTCCTGGACTGGATGATCTCTAAGGTGCCCTTTCAGTGCCGTAATTTGAAGGTAGCACCTGCTAATTGGATCTGATCATCAACCCAGGTCAGAGACTAACAGCTTGTGGTAAGAAGTCCTGGGGTTGCATTTCAACTCATTTCAGCAATTTGCTCACTTCTTTACATCTGACACTTGGGGTTAAAGCTGTGGCTGTGTTTGTGTATGAGCATTTTTGTTTCTAAGCAAATTCTCCGAGCTCCGGGAGGTTGCATTGCAGGAGTCTGCCTGTTGCTCATCTCACTCTTGCCTGGAGATGCCTACAGGATAACACTGCGGACCAGGAAGAGGGTTTGGTGTCTAACATTGTTCATCTACGCTAGAGATTTCTGATGCCTTCCTACTAAAAGGGAGCACCCCACAAAGAGCTAGAATAGCCTTCCTGTGCTGGTGTCAGAAACAGTTGCATCTCACTCTCATTATAGCTTATAAACACCTCCTGTCAGTCGTAACGACAGATCATCTAAGGGCCTCTTGGTAGGTACGCATCCCATGTCCAAAGCTATAGTTCATCCCGTCCTTCTTCTCCTCTATTTGAGCTTGCACACGTGACATCTGCTTCTCAAGAGAACAAAAGATATCTTTATCCCCTGGATTTCTTTCTTTCTTTTCAAATCAGTGGTTTCGGAATGCGATTTCCATACAATAAAAAGGCTTAATTTTTAGAACTCAAGTGTATAGCTCTATACTTTTTGAGAAATGTATTCCCAGGTGAAGACCACCCCAATTAATATACTACAGCTGCCTCTCTTTCTTTAACTATTACTAGTGTCTACTATTTGTATGAAATGGTGGGTTACATTTTCACACACGCCTCTAACGTATTTTGGTTTTATTCATCCCATTATCCTCTTACACCTTTCACACGTCTACTCTTCTTCCTCTTAATCCCCATTTTCCCTTTCCCTTTCATATCTTTCATTTCTTAAACTATATTCCCCTTAAACAATGTATAGCACTTGTCTTTTTGAGTCTAGCTTATTTCACTTAATCTGAAGATCTCCCTATTTCCATGTATTTCTCTGCAAACGACATGATTTGTTCTTTATGGCTCCATTGTCCATGTCTGCACTGCAGTTTTTCTATCCAAACACCCATTGCTGAGCATATACGCCAGCTTCATAGCTTGGCTTTTGTGAATAGCGTTATAATACCACCATTTTGATCATGTTTTCTCTCTTCCCAGTTCCTTGTAGATTCTCTCCTCTGCACCTCCCTTCCCTCACAACTATAATTTTTTTTCTCTCTTACTTAAAAAAAAAATCACAAAACAAAGCAACAATAACAAAAAAAAAAAACACAAGAAATACACAAAAACAACCACAAAATAAAAATGAAAATGCACAAGAAATATTTTTTTTCTCTCTTACTTAAAAAAAAAATCACAAAACAAAGCAACAATAACAAAAAAAAAAAACACAAGAAATACACAAAAACAACCACAAAATAAAAATGAAAATAAACAATCAAAAGACTGATAAGACAAAAAATGTCTTCAACAAAGCAAAATGGGACCAAAAAAGTTGACAAAGACACCATGGAATTTATTTTGTGTTGGCCAATGTGTGTTAACTATAGACCCTATGACCTATCTAGTCTCAGATTCTTGGTCACTTTAGCAGTGTCAGGTACAAGTTCCATTTCGTGAAATGGGCCTTAAATCCAATCAGAAAGAGGTTGGCTAGTTCCATAACACTTTCAAGTAGGTCACAGGGATTGTAGCTGGGAGATAGTAATGATTAACTTTCTCCTCCAGTAGCACACAAAGTACCTTCCAATCCCATGCACATAGTCAGTGTGGGTAAATTGACTAGTGAGGCACCAGCTTGACTTCTCTGTGTTCAATGATATTCAATGTTCAACAGGGCCTGATAGCCATTCTCATTCTTAACCACTGTATACACTGTTGGTATGCTAGCATAGCAGAGTGGTTCAATGAGAATGGGTTACTCTATGTCTTGAGGTTTGTATTATGTGGAATATATTTGTCAAAATTCATGCAACAAACACCCAAAATATGTCTTATTTAGTGTTAAAGAAAGTAAATCTGAGAAAGATTAAATGAGTTTCTCAATAATATACCCCTACTAAGTAACTGATCTTATAAATTACAAAATGCCAAGACCACTGTACTTCAAACCCAAATTCAAAATGACCTTTCTGTTGTATTAAAATGGAAACAAATTAGAGAAGGACAATTTACACAGTGAGTCAATGAAACCCAATCCAAGGTTCAGTCCCATATCTGGTGATGGGGCTAAGAATGTTGATGTGAGTATGCTACTATCAATAATGAGTTATGTCACAGGACCACCTAAACAAGAAGAGCTCACAATGTCTGACTTCATTACAATGATTTTTCCTGTAAACATACAATACAGAGAATGTCACAGATGTGTACCCATGAATCATGTAAAGAGATTATTGAAGTATAGACTACAACAATACTAAAGCAAAATTAACTAATTTACAAATTCTCATAAATCTTAGTGTTTCTCAATCAGTGAATCAATCTCTCTCTCTCTCTCTCTCTCTCTCTCTCTCTCTCTCTCTCTTTCTCTCTTTTCAGCTTGGTTACAGATAATCAGTGAGCTTCTGAGAATAGCGTTAACTTGATCATCAAAGCCTTAACTCTAAGACAAATTCCTGGACATGGATTGATTGGTCACACTCACAAACCACAGCTGAATATTTCATTGGCTTACATTTTCCAGTTGGAATCGGATATCACAGGATTGAGTATCTTGATTGACTTTGTATCTGGGTCAGTCAAAATTGCAGGTCCCAGGGAAGGGCTACATTACACTAAGAGATTTTCATTTTGTGCAGCCAGAACCACTTTTGGTTAGTGATTGATTGATAGATCCCAAT
This sequence comes from Cricetomys ansorgei, assembly GCA_026225945.1. Taxonomy (NCBI): domain Eukaryota; kingdom Metazoa; phylum Chordata; class Mammalia; order Rodentia; family Nesomyidae; genus Cricetomys; species Cricetomys ansorgei. The sequence continues at coordinate 8,759,982 of JAMJFZ010003914.1, read as the reverse complement.
CCAAATCCAATTGCTCATCCTTTCTGCCCACAAGGATTCTGGATTTATTGATCTCTGTCCAAGCTCATCTGGGGAGAACAATACTGCTATAATGGAGACAGTGCCACTTGGGGTCCTGCATTGTGCTGCTTTTGTTTCTCCTGCCAACTCAGACCAAGGCTTCATCTACGGAACTTTCAGCAGCTGGCAGGCATAATTCTCTGCCTCAGACAAATGTGAATCACCATTCCACTGCATGTCCTTTGATTCATTTGGGTACATTACAGTCATACAAATGCAGGCTGACCCAGTTAGCTCTACATGCGTTGTGAATCCAGTTAATTGTATATCAACTAATTGCATAATTCATTTATTAATGAACTGAATTAAAATCCAAGTACTGCAGCTCCTCTTCAGAGCATCGGGATTAGTGAGAAGGAAAGCCTTGGAAGAATTTCACATTTCTAATTCATGATCCACCCCTTTCCAAAACACAGCCCCCCCCACTTTTATCGTTTGAGAAAATGTTTTTTCTATAAAACAAGAATGAGAGAAAAGGAACTACATGACTACTAATATTAATAATCCTTAATAGCCAGCTGCATAACATTAGGATACAAGTGTTGACACATATATTGGTGCTCCTAAAAAACATAGTATTGCAAACATGTTTTCTGAATTTGGGAGGAGTCCAGATCTTTCTTGTTACCTCCAGGCATCACCTGGTGGAATAGCTCTCATCACTATATGGTCAGGGTTGCATGGGATCATGGAGGTCAAAAGAGGGAGCACACGGTGACCATAGAACTTGAGTTCGGCAGAACTAGGATTCTACATGACCTCTTCAGGAGGCACTTGCATTTTTCAGCTGCCAGCAGTAAGAAGCAAATCTTTTGGTACTGCTCCAGGCATCTATACTATCATCCCCACTACGGTTTGGATAGTAAATCATCACACTTCTTTCTGCTACTCAATTACAAGTGTAGGGATAGACTTCTTACTTACTATGTCTATTATGGTTTAAATCTTAAATGCAATCCAAAGCCCATGTGCTAAAGATTTGATCTCTGATATAGCAATGTTCAAAGATAGAACCTCTGGGAAGTAATTGGATCACTGGGGTCTTTGACCTCATGAATGAATTAATTCACTGATGGATTCAGAGCTTAATGGGCTATGGTGAAATGTTGGAAACTATAGGAGGTAGTTTCTAGATAGAAGAATTAGGTCACTGGGGATGTGACCTTGTCAAAGACATTTTCTTCTCAACCCCTTCCTCTCTCTCTGCTTTGTAGCTTCTGTGAGCCAGCTTGTTCCACCATTCGCTGCCCAATATACTACTCCACTTCACCATAAGCCCAAAACAACAGAGACAAGTAACTATAGACAGAAACCTCTGAAAATGTAAGTCAAGACATTCTCTCCTTTTGGTTGATTTTCTCAGGTATTAAGTCACAGTCACGGGAGGCAGTCAGAGGCTGATCTTCCTAGAGCAGGCGTTAGATGAGAATCTAAATGCGAATGATTCATATAGGAAGTGGCCCAAGGAAGGAGAAGAAGAAGGACAGGAAAGTGAGACCAAGAAGAAGGGACTCATAGAAAGCAGACTTATCAAGAATTTATCAATGCTGCGATTGTGCTCAGTCTGTTTGAGAATTCCAGGGAGACAAGGTATCATCACTATCTCATCACAGGGCTGAGGAAGCACTCACTGGTCATGGGTTGAGGATTCCCTTAGGAACGCATTGCTCAGGCATGCTAGGTAAGCACTATATCACTGAGCTATTCCTCAGACCTGTAATGAAGCACTCCTGCATGGTGTGAAAGAAAGCTAGCATGCAGAGTCATGGTGATTATAATAGAATCCTATATACAGTAAAACTGACGGTTAAGGGTATATCAGCTTAGAGAGGTAACACAAGGGTCTTTGCTCAGTCAACTGTTTTCATTTTTGATTTTCTTGGGCCTAAAAAAGTCATACAAATCCAATTTGGTTCCCTCCATCTGATTTCACTGTGGGCCTCTGATTTTAGGAAGAATTTTTCCATCCATCCCTTATTGTGTGCCCTTCCTCATATCCCAGTTACCTAATTTCATGCTGAAGACTAAGTATCTAACTTTGCAGAGATGCTCTGGGTATCCTATATAAATCACTCTTGGGGAAAGCATTCCCATCTGTCCACAAGACTGTGTTCTGCTCATAATCTTGAGACAGCAGTTTAAAAGCTATTTAAGATGGCTTTGTAGGCAAAGACACATGACACTAAGTCTGGTGACCTGAGTTAGGTCCCTTGTCTATCTATGTAATGGGAGGAGGGAATAGACTCTAGCAAGTTGTCTTCTGACCTCCACACATGCCTTTTAGAGAGACGTACTCCTCATTCTACAGGATAAACAAGCAAATGTAATTTTAAAAGAATTTCTAAAAAACTATCTGCTAGAGAATATTTGCCAATATCTGGGTTGGTTAAGTCTTATAATAATAATGAGAACAATGCCTTGCTTTTCTAATATTTTCAATCTATTTGTATTTTCTGAAATGATTCTACCAACCTCCTGGGTGAGAGACTTTATTAGATATTATCAAGAAGAAAACCAAGTACCTAAGAGGGTAATTCAGGCCCAGAGGTAGTACAGCATAGCTATTCAGAATGTAAGTTTCCAAATCAGTTGGCCTGAGTCCAAGCCTTGGCTCCTTTGCATATTAGTCCTGTGTGCTAAGACAATCTGTTGGATCTCCACAAGACTTTCATCAAATGCACAGTAAAATTTGACAAAGTACCGACCCTTCCGATTGTCCCGTGGCTCTTGTGGAAAATGCTTGGAGAGAAAGATACAGGCCTGTGGGATGCACTCACTGCCTGCTGTTGCTTTTATTAAAATGACTGTCAAATGTGCCTGAGTTTTGAGGCCACATCTTCTAACCACTAATTTTGGAGTTCTTTCCTGGATTTGACCATGCCAGATAAACGCCTGCAAACGACCCCCAATCATGCATGTTTGTGCTGTACTTACCTTCAGTTCTTCCAAAATGTCTGCTCAGTCTCAGAGCATGACCTGAGAAGGTAGTAGATTTTTTTCCAAGCCTGCAACTAAAATGTAACAATTGCAAAAAATGGAAATGAAAACATTACCAGATTCATAGAGCTGGATAAGGCTTCTGCGGGTCTAAGAGAACAAACAACATGTACCCAGGACAAAACTATCTCAACCAGAATAAATTTGCCTTTTTATGCTGAGAGGAAGCCGAAATGAAGCTTTCAGGGTCTCCGTGTCACTGGCATCATCTTTATATTCTTAAATGAAAAGAGAGAAAGGATTTGCCTTATTACAGGAGAAAGAGCCAAATGTGTTTGCTTTCAAGTGCAGAATGAAATGAACTGCACATTCTCAATGCAGAGCTGCGTTTTGATTACTGTCTGAAGGAGAGCAGGAAGCAGCCGCCCATCCCCACCCAAGCTCCTCTCCACTTTTTTTTATTTGTTATTGAAGCAAATGAGGCCAATTGTTGGAAACTTCTGTGCAGCCCTGAATGCCTCAATTGTGACTCTCCTGGAGATTAATGCATTTAATTTACCTCTTTGGTATATTCGAGACACTATTCAGCAGCCAGTCAGGAGCTCCTAGCCCTGGAAGCATCTCTGTTGTGAGATACTCTACTGTGTTTACATCAGCTTGCTGTAGGTAACTTTAGAGGAGCCCAGGAAGGATGAGAGAGGGCCCAGTGTCTCCAGACTTCCTCCCCATCTTCCAGGGTGGGGTGAAAAAAAATGAGAAAGGTTAAAAAGCAGATGGGGACAGCACAAAGGACTTGATTTGCCATCTTTTAGGCACTGGAAACTATCTTCTACCATAAAAGCAGTAAAGAAATGATTTCCATTTAATGTAATATTCACAGAGTCTGGGATAAATTCGGGGAATAAAATAGTTTTCCTTATAGATCAAAAATTTAAGACTTTTTGATATCAAATATTAGTTTGGCCTCAAACGGAACAAACAGGGTCAGCACTGCTCCCACCTTCTTTTTCAAGTACTTAAGGAATTCCTAGCCATCACGATAGACAGAGGGTAGAGTAGGGACAGCACATGTCCCTGCCTGCATAGTTCTTCTAGCCTGGCACATCCAAGCATTCATACAAAATTCTCCTGAATTACAGTCCTCATAAATGTCAGAAAATAAGCACACAAGAGCTAGAATATCCACTGGAACTTTTGACTTTGTACTTTGGAGGCTGAACAAGCATTAAGAGAAAGGGAACATTGAATGTGTAGAAAGAGACTTAGACCTCAAGGCTCCCGGACTGGAACTCTCAGCAAGTGTCTGGTCATGTTTTGGGTGGCTAACTGTGTTATACTTCTAGACTAAGAACCACAACTATGAAGCTCAAGAGACAGACGCTCTGCCTCCTTCATACTTTAATTTGCCCTCAGTGTTATTTCCTAGTCTCAAGAGTACAGTGGGATGCAGACATTCTTCTGTGTATGTTTAGCATTTCCTGAATACCTGCTTTCAGTATGAAGCTGTGGGTGGCTCTGGGCACTCTCCATAGCAATAAAGGTATATTTTTGTTGCTCTTTACCTGCCCCCCCCCACTTCCAACTCAATCAGAAGTATTTTCAGAAGAAAATCTATATAAAGGATATGTCTTTACAACTTGCAAATTGGCCCAAGGCTTCTTCAGACAGCTTTATATAGGGTCAAAAAAGAAGAAAAACACCTACAAGGTTCTCTCCTCATACGCAGATTTTCCTTCAATGCTCTGGACATATCAGGAGGAGGCCACCTCAGTAGAACAAGTTCTTCAGAAACACAATAGGCTTTCCCTGCAGGAAATCTAGGTCACAATGAAGGCTTCAATTCATCTATTTCTCACCTGAGTGGGATTCTTTCAAGGCTTAGGAACACACACAATCTAGCCTAGTAGCACAGGTTCATAATCTCAGGTACTCAGGACACTGAGGCAGGAGGATTGTAAATTCAAGGTCAATCTGGATTTGAGTGTGATTTCAATCCCAGCCTGGGCAACTTCCAGAGATGTTGTCTCAAAATATGAAGTTCATAGCCCTGGGTTCAATCTCTAGTGTAGAAATAAAATTTAAAAAAAGAAGAAATTCAAACTGTAGATAACTGATGTGTGGGGGTAGGGGTGGTCAGATGGCTCAGTGTTTAAGAGTACTTGCAGTAGAGCATGATGACCTTTGAACCCACATGGTGGAAAGAAAGTCTTGTGAAATTTGTCCCCTGACCTTCACAGGTGTCATGTTGGGCGCGCGCACGTGTGCACACACACACACACACACACACACACACACACACACAGAGAGAAATGAATAACTGCTATATGTTTAAATTCATGAGTAACTCATGTATAACCAATAACCAGTATTACGAAAAGCATGTAGAAGTTATGTTTAAAACAAACTTGAATAGCACTTGTTTATGGTTTTGGGTTTTTGGTATTTTATTTAACTGTGAGCAAAGACTTGCATCTGAGGCAACAATGAATGAATTGAGTGTTTCTTTTGCAACCCAGAACTCACTGTTCAATATGAATTTTGTATATTTAGGAAGGAACAAAGCTATGCCCAAGGCAGCCACGAGGGTATTGATAACCATCAAGTTGGCTCAAGGAATAAAGAGTTAGTAATTTGAGACAAAGGTCAAGTACAAAGTGAACCCCATGACACACCATGACAGCAGGAGATCAGGACTCCTCTGGGGACACAGCTATTGCCATTTTCAGTATGGGATTAGCATCATGATGATACTCTCTTCCAAACTTCTGTAAAAATGAGTGGAATACTTCAAGCATGCAACAGAGTCTGAAATAGGTTTTTATTGATTTGTGAGAGGCTGGACACATGGGCCTCCCTCAAAGTCCTTAGGTGGCCTGATTGCATGAACTGGAAGAAACCATGTGTTACCCATGACTGCATGGGCTTTGTTGTCAAGTAGTGATTGTCAGAGCTTTTGTCCCTTCCTGCCACCCTGTCTGCCGACTGAAGAGACAATGAGCTCCACACGGAGGAACTGTCTTGCGGAGTGATGTGTGCGCCTCAGAAGACTTCATCATTCACTCGGAGATGCTGGCACAGAGTCAAGTTAGTTCTTACGTGACATTAAAACGCTCATTCAGTGAGGAAAACAAACAGATAAAGAACACCCGCTAATGACTTCAGAAGGCCAGAGAGCAGCTGAAGTATTGTTTTTTTAAATGCAATAGATTTGAAACGGCATTTGCAATAATGAATAAGTCACCCAATTACTGCACTCTTCTCATTCTGAACACCTGTCCCAGTGATTCGCAATCCCCAGAGTGACTTTTATTTTTAACAATATTTATTATCATGAGTGTTATCACATTAGATGAAATCAGCTGGAGATTGAGGCAGGCCTTGCTGCTGCGCTGATGGCATCCAGGCACTGTGGATAGAATGGTTTTTCCTCCCCATTTGAGTACCACAGCTGCTCTGAGCTGCCATTACTGTCAGTCCCCAGCAGACAAGGAGGATGATCTCAGAACTGTCCTACGGAGTGAGATCATCCTAGGGGTCCCCCATGGCTGTCATCTCAAAGGTTCCTAGAGAATTTCACAGAGCACCTGCTGGAAACATGTGTAGGAACAGCTTCACTTAGCATCCGAAGGCCAGTGCTCTGGGGAATGGGACGCTGTCATTGCCACATGGCTTTTCCTGTTTGCCCTGAGGAACTGCTAGGGAGACTTTAAGAAGACAATGGGAGAATGACTCAGAAATGCCTTGCTACATCTCTGTTTCACTCTTCAGATGTGACCCAGAAATCAGGCAAAGGATATTTATACAGTGTCTCCAATGTCCCGAGCATTCAGCTTGTCACTTGTCCTTATGAGGGATCTGGTGGAGAAAGCAAGCTTGCATTAAGCGGCTCGAGCGCATCCTGCAAAATAGCACTCCTTCTATAATTGAGTGGATGTGAGCTAAAGGCCTACTGTGTGCTTTGTGTTCAAGGCAAGACAGAAAGCCTACAGTTAAAGAGATTCTAGTCCTAGTAGCCAGAGGGAAATAGCCTTATAATGGATAGATAAGGATGACAATAAAGCAGTAGAGTCTTTGGTAAATATTGAGTTCTTCAATCTATAGATAGTTTATAATAAGTACATAAGAAACACCTTGTCCAAGGTCAGAGAGAGACTAAGTGGTTAAACTGGAATTGGAAGTTGAGAAGTTGGTTTCTTAGATGTAGAAACTTAAACACTGTGTTGTACAGCTTCCTAAGAAGATGAGTGACAAGAATAAAATAGCTACCATCATTTGCAAGCTTCCACTGTAGAATAGACAGTGTGCCAAGTGTTTAAAATGTATCATATAATTTAACACTTAGAACTGCCCAGCCAGGAAGGCATGACTCCTAGGCGTATGAAACAGTCTTAGTTAAAAAGCAGAATTTAACACAAGCATAGCAGGGCAGACCTTAAGGCTACAGCAGCTAGAAGAGGTTTGGACATCATCAACATTGTTTCTCCTTCCTGTTCTGCTTCATATTGTCTCTCTCTCTCTCTCTCTCTCTCTCTCTCTCTCTCTCTCTCTCTCTCTCTCTCTGACACCCAATTCTTATCTCTACTGTCCATGTTGACGTCAGGGATATATACAATCTAAATCAACAATTTTCATATGACAGAGTCAAAGAAGTCTGGCAGATCAGGCCTATATTTTAAGGCCTTCATACCAGGACCATAGACTTCTCCCCAGTTACAATATTTCACAGTAAAGACATCTGTTGACTTGTTTCTATTGATGTCTACTCCAAGACTAAATGCCATGAACATCTTAGAAGGTCTTAAAGTGGTGATCTGTTCCATAAATGCCACACATTGGACTCAGATGGAGAGAGAAATTTAACAGCCAGTCTGATGTGTTCCTAGAAAAGTAGATCTGAAGATGCCCTTTCTGTGGGATAGTTAATGAAGCACCTTGTTTAAAGTACTACTGCTCATGAAAGAGCTTGCCAAGATGGGACAGTATCTGGGTTCTTTATGTAGCACAGATGCTTAGCCATATATGAGCGTCTCCAGGTGATGAGCTCTCCAGAAGCCCTCAAGGAGGAGTTTATGCTCACCTGTTTATTGAAAGAAGAGCAGGCATGGTGTGGGTGGTGAGGAAATAATCCACAGAAGGCCAGTAGGAGGCAGAAGAATGTTAGGCCAGCATGATGGCTGCCTGGGGAGGGAGGCCAGTATCAATACAGTGGAGTGGTTTTTGCCTGGATAAAAAAAAAAACTGGCTGAAAGTTGCACAGAGGCAGGTTAGGTGATACAAACTTGGTACTCATCCCATAATGCTGTACTGTGGCTAGCACCAAGTGAGGGCGGGTGCCGAAGAGCATTCTCTGCAGAGCTCAGGTCCGAATGTGAACAATTAGAGATTCCTTAGATGAGCAGCACAAGGCCAGACCTTCTTCATTACACTGAGAAGTAAGAGGTATTCACATTTCCATCAAGATCACAGTCTCGGTCCGTGCCCTCTTCAGTGGTCAATTTCCTTTTTACCCGGAAATAGAAGAAAGTCAGGCTGCCTAGATGACCTATACCTAGTTGATCCTACGACCAAGTTCAGTTCAGGCACTGATCAGCTGGGGAAACTGGAACCCCATGGAGCACCAGGGAAACTGCCTCTTCTCTGATGTCTGTGGTCATAGACACTTCAATCCTTCTTAGGCCTGGCACTAATCATTTCTCTAAGGACCTTTGTATCAATCAGTCTCTTTCAACTCTCTCCTCCCTTTTGTTCTAGACTCTAGCTGTCTTCATTGACTACTGGTCTATGCTTCATTCATCATCTTCCTTTCCCTCATTCTTCCCTCTGATTTCTCCTCCAGTGTGGTCTTTCTGGCTTTGGCTCCTTCTGATGGGGAACCAATTCTCTCCTGCTGTCAACTCCAGCTTCCAGTTCTTCTAGCCAACTGGGTTAGAGTGCTAGAAATGTGCCCCACCTCTTTCTGTGAATTTGATTCTAAGGACAAAATCACCACAGCCTCTCAAGTGGAAACTCCCAGATTCTTCCTTGCTGCTTTGACCCCTCTGTCCTAGTCAAGCACCTTTAGAAGCTTCTAGATTTGCATCTTTGCTTTGCTTTAGTAGACAGCACTTCACTTACTAAGTTCCTAGCTCACAGACTGTGAGTGTCTGCATGCACTTCATCATATGTGTGCATTTTTATGTGTTTATATGTGAATTTGTGTGCTTACCTGTGATCTCACACCTATGCATGTTCATGCACTGCATATGTGTGTATTTGTGTGTACTTGTGCATGTGCTTAATGGGATTAAGGATTTAAGCTTTAAAATAAAGTACCTTGGCATTAAGAAGCAGACAGAAGCAGGATGGTCTCTCTTACCTTGCCCTTTGCTCTGTCTTTTGCCTTGGAGCAGGTTATAGGACCTGTGCAAGGCTGTTTCCTTTCCTTAAAAGAAAGGAATATCTTCATTTTAGAAGACAGCAGGGAGAATCCAAACAAACAAATCTGGCTAACTTCCCTCCTAGTTCATTGACATTAAATCATTCCCCTTTGTTTAATTACACTTCCCATTCTTCATCAATCCTAAGTAACAGAAACATACACAGGTTCCTCTCTTTCTTTGAGTCTCAGTTCTTGAAGGCTTTTCATGCACATAAAACTTACATTGAATACATTTACATGCTCTTCTACTACCAATCTGTCTTTTGTTTAGGATCCCATATGGGAAAAGATATTTCCTTTCCCTAATAGTATATGTACATTTTGGAGCCGTGTGTGTGTGTGTGTGTGTGTGTGTGTGTGTGTGTGTGTGTGTGAGAGAGAGAGAGAGAGAGAGAGAGAGAGAGAGAGAGAGAGAGAGAACTTATAGTATGGTTACATCTTGATAAACCCCTCACAAATAGAAAATATTTTAAGCAGAAAATTTATTTACTGCACTTAACCTACCAAGTATATCTCAGCCTAGCCTACTTCAAATGTACGCAGAACTTTTACATTAGCCTGCAGTTACCATCAAGTGTTGACTGTCTCATACCATTTACTGAATCTTGTACTGAAAGTAAAAAATGGGATGATTGAAAGGTATGCTTTCATGGCATTTATAAAGTCAAAATATTGTTAAATCTCACCATCCTAAGTCAGAGGCTGTTTGTACATGTATTTCCTTTCAGATTTGAGGTAGATGTACAGAAAGGTAGATGTATAAGGTAAAGATTAAGAATAGCAATCTTAATCTTTGGCATTCTCTTAGGTACTCATTTTGATTTGGGATAAAGCATACAATATTGCAATACTTCTCATCTGGAAAATGGCAATAATTATATATGGTTTGAAAGATTTGAAAAGAACTTACGAGATGAAGTAAGATAGTATAGTCTAAATGCCATCTCCATTAAAAGCAAAAAAAAAAAGTAAGAGTAGACCTTTCACACAGAATAAAACAAATGTGAAATTAAAGACAAAAGAAATATGTCAAAGAGAAATGTAGTCAATGCATTTGTGAGAAAGCACTCACTCATGAGACATCACCCAGACCCGTGAGGTTTAAGACAAACCTCCTCATCTCCTTTTGTGTGCTCCTGAGAGCATTTGAGATGGCCTAGTCAGCAATGCAACACATAGGTTCCCACTTATTCTAAGAACTGGAGGTAGGGCCAACCTTGACCATCGGCCAGCTACATCCAGTCAAGCATGTGGAAGTGAGTGGGTTCACAATGATGGAGCTCTATACCGACAGGCTCAGAAAGGCTGTTCTTACTTTCCATATAAGACTATCGTTCCTTCACTTACCATCATGATAACTCATCAGGCTGGAGGCTGATACCATTTAATTATGAAATACCCCAACAGGCTCATGCATTGAAGGTTTGGTCCCTAGTGCATATATTATTAGGAGGTGCTGCAAACCTGAGTTGATGGGGGTCTTGGTAGAGAAAGTAGGACACTGGAAGAAACGTCCTTATGGGAAACACCTTGTCCTGGCTCTTCCCTATCTTTTTACTTCCTGGCCACCATGAGGTGAACCGCTGCCCCCTCCACACGGCCCTGCTGCCATGATGTTCTCCTTGCCCAAGGCCCAAAGTAATGGGACATGGAGTCAATGCAATCATGGGATGAATTTCTGAAAATATAAGCCAAAATAAGTCCTTTTCTTGGGTATTTGTCAAAAAGAAGGAGAAGGGTGGAAGAAAGAAAAGAAAAAAGAAAAAAAATCCAACCAATACAGAGGCCAAGGTAAAAAAAAGAGATGCAAAGGTCAGAAATACCCTCTGCTCCAGTGTCAGAGCCTGGCTGACTGAGAGCTGGGGAAGAAGCCAGTCTACTTGCCTGGCTTCTAGAATGTTTGGTTGGAAAGTAATACAGGGTTCAGCTCTCAAGGACTCTTAGGCCATCCTCCCTGGGAACTAGCTTCACTCAAAATGTTTAATTAAGATGCTCCCACCTACCTAAAATAGGAAAGGAAAATCGATAAGTACTAAATGGTTACAATCCTTGGATCAAAGAGGTTTTAAATAACGTTATCTTTGGTTTTAGCTGTTCTCTGGCATTCTCTATCCATGAGCAAAGGATGTGTGGGGTTCTTTAGGATGGGGCCAATGATATGCCCTAAATGTGTTATCCAGACACTTGATGGTGCCTAACAAGAGGAGTGGCCTCATCTGTCCCACGTCAAGGCTAGCAGTTGGATTTGTAATTTAAAGACACTACAAAATCTACTTCTCAGTCTTTGCTGTTATTCATGGTGCTGGGCTATATTTGCTAAGCTTAGAAATTTGGGATGAGAAGGGAGTATGGGACCAATTAGCATAATTGATTCTGACGATCCAAGCCTTAGGGTCTTTGCACGTGCTCCCTCTGCCTAGAATGATTTTTCCCCCATATGGGCTGGCGAGCTTCCTCTCCTTCTTAGTTCTTGACTCATCCCTTTCTGAGCAATGCTTTCCTGAATTAAACCTGTTTCCCTCATGTTGTACAATCTTACCTGTCTCCTCTGCTCCGTTTGTATTTCTCCTCCACACTGACCACTTTCTAACATGGGAGAGACCAGTTTATTGTTGATGCCTTTCTCCAGGACATAAGACACCTTGGGACTGAAATGGACTCCGGGCACCTGGAATAGTGCCTGGTGTTTAGAAGTAGCCCAGTTAATATGTAATGGAGACTGGTCTTTACAGGAAACCCAGAGGCTCTGGTTCCTGTACCATCACTCGGCTGTTCTTAGACTGGTGCAAAGCTTTATTTCCCCTGCATGTGCTTTGGTCTCTTCATCTGTAAAACGGGGGTGATAGTAACAGTTCAACTTCTCAGAGCTGTGAGGAAAATGAAGTATGTTACATGTATTTAGAGCAGCATTTGACATGTGCTGTGTGCTTTATAACTGTTTGTGAAAACAGTTATTAACAGTGATACCCAACAATCACTGAGTACCTAATATGTTATTGGAACCATTTCATACACATAGAAAGTGGTCATATGCTTACCAGCTGGCATGTGTCAACTATATAATAAAATATTAGTAAGTACCTTATTTCTTTCTACACACAAAAACTACATAGTGCAATGGATTCTATTTGTTCTGGTTAAGCCTGGCAAGGTTACTTAACTTTCTTAAATACAACCTGCTGGTAAGGCTTAAGTTCACGGAACCATTCCAAGACCCACAGGACAATTTGTCTGAAATGGAACTACCAGCTTTAGTCCTATTTCAAAGGTGCAGGTGGTGTGTGCACACCAGCCAATCTTTTCCTGTCTATCTTTTTAGTTTCCGTGTCTGTAAGAGAAAACTCTGAGGCTCTTTGGAAATCCACCTCCTACTCAAAGTTCAAATTCAATCCAAGCCTAGCCTCTCTTTTATAAGGAAGAGTAACATGCAATTTATCATATGGGTTCTGTTGATTGAAATTGTTTAAATTGGCTCCATACAGACACTGTAAATATGGAGCACAAAGGTTCTGAACAGACCTGGTTTGGGAACTGAGGCTGTGGCTTTCCCCCGAGGGCTTTCAGTATATTTGCTGGCTTATAAAACCAAACTCCCTCTGCTTTCTGCAGTGACTGCTGCTGACAAAGCCAGGCAGAGTCTTCTCACACAGCCTGAGCTGAGGGGGCCGGGGAAGAACAGTTCAGCATAGATTCCTGGGCAGTGGGAAGGAAGCTAAACCATGGCTTGTACCTTCTTGACATCTCCAAGTCAAGATGAATTACAGAACTGAGAGTAGAAAGGGGGGGTAGACAAGAGGTGAGTCCAACACTTTGTTTGGACTGGAAACCCGACTTCTAGGGATGTTCCAAAAAAAAGTGGCCACTACAAGGTTTGGGTTTGGTTTTGCTTCATGGTCCCAGATCCCCTCTTGCCTCAGCAAGGGCAGGTTAGAACTCCCAAAGGGCACTGCTGCAGTTGAGAAGATGGTGTTGAGGATTTGTAGCCACCAATCTAGAGCAGACACGGGGAGGGTACTGGGGAAAGAGCTCCAGAGCACCCTGTTCTAGGGAGACATGCCAACCATCCAAGTAGGAATTGACTCCCCATAAGACTCAGTAAGGCAGAAACTGTCCCTACCTCCACCCCCCCCACCCCCCGCATCTGACTCAGCAAGGTAGATACTGCCCTCATCAGACTCAGCTGGCAGACACTGGCCCCAATCAGACTCAGCTATGTAGGCACTCCCATCAGACTCACTAAGTAAGGCAGATGCTGCCCCCCACCAGATTCAGCAAGCAGGAACTGGCCCCCCATCAGACTCAACAAGCAGGAACTGGTTCTCCATCAGACTGAGCAAAACAGAAAGATGCTGCATGGGGTGATTGGACAAGTCACCCTAGACATGTCAGAGAAAGGACGGCACAGGGCAGAGCTTCCGTTTCTGTAATGCTGGAAAAGAGACAGGTCACTGGTTGGGACTACAGAAAGGAGGTGACAGCAGTGAACCAAAACAGTACATAAGGGATGAGAGAAACTGGGGAATGAAAGGTGGGGTGGCCTGGAAGGAAGAGCATAAGAGGGAACAGGAAGGGGAGAAGTGGCCCCATTAACTGGTAGAAATGAACAGCTTCGTGAAGAAGGCTCCTCTCAGTGGCGGGGCAGGCATCAACCTCGGCTCTTTGCATTGCTCATTGCTGCCCCCGTGTGTCAGGAACAAGGCTGACAGTTCTGACACCAGTGCCCAGGTGCGGGGAGACAGCAGGTCTCTGCAGGAATCCGACTTCCTGCCAGCACATAAACTCCGCAGTCCGCGCCCTCTCCTGCCCCCCGCCCCACTTCCTTCCTTCCCCTATTTTTCAGTGTCATTCTTCTGGGATATGCAACCAACATTTTGGAGGGATGGGTGATCTACTTGAATAGCAGATATTAAGATAGATGGTGAGCCTAGTCAGCCTTTCTTAGGAACTTATCTGGACCTTTAAAACTGTCCCACGTGATAACGAGTGAAGAAGAAAACTTCCAGAGAAGGAGAGGCAGATAACTTTCTCCTTTTCTGGGCAAACAGCAGGCACAACCAAGGGTCAGGGTGAAAGCGGCTAGGACATCCTAGTAGGTACTCCTGGAAGAACACGCCTAAGGAGAAAAGCAAGCTTGTTAGTCAGAGGAAGTGCCATGTGCAACAGTTAAAGAGGCCTAGCAGCATGAGAGACCATGTGAAACCTCGAAAATGAAGCATGTGGGTCCAAGTCAAGTGGGGGAGCACAGCATGCTCTAATTGTCTCCTGGCTAGCTAGTCTTCCCTGTGGATGTGAAGCTCTGGCTTTTCTCTCCCACCGCTCCCCATCCTGGATGCATGAGGTGGGATCTCAGAACAGCAAATGGCTTTTTATTTGTTTGTAAGAGATCACATAGCTATTCTGACAAATTTCTTGGCATACGATATGTATCAGTGAAAAGCAGAACATATGGATTTCCTGTCCTTCTCGCTAAAAAATATTCCTTCAAAATAGCATCTGATAAAATGAACAACATATTAACAGTGTGGCATACCCTTGTGCTGAGAGGACACAACTATTCTGTTGTTCCTTTGTTCTTTTGTTTGTTTGTGTGTTTTGTTTGTGGAGAAAGGAGTAAGAGAAGGATGCATTCATTAGAAGGGGCCAGAGGGACTCAAGGACCGCAATGGAGATAAAGAGAGGATATTGAAGGGGGGTGGGTAGGAAGAGAGGGGAATGGGGAGGTGCTGGGTTACGGTAAGTGCTCTAACAGCAATCTTTACTGAATTTAAATATTGAAATTAGACTCCTCAATATTTGTATAATTGAAGTTTTATTTCTTTTTCTTTTTAATAGAGAGTAGAGACACTGTGAACAGTGCAAGGAGTGAGGCTTAAGGTACATTTGGTCTTACTCATTAGATTAGGACCATTTTCTGTTTGGGGCCAAAAAGATTCTGCTCTGAGAAAGGAGAGGATGTCAGAGTGGGAGGCTTTATGTATTCTCCAAGCAAAATAGAACGAGAATCCCAGAATTAGAAAATATAGAATAATCAGATTCTGTTTAACGCCTTCCCTTGCATGCGGGGGATTACCCATAAGCCACTTTAGCTGAAGTCTCAAGGGCCGCAGTTGGTCCCATTTCTATTAAAATCTCGCCTAACCGGAAAGCACAGTACTTTTTCTTTTTCTTTTTTATAGAAAAAAGAAAAGGCTGATGGTGGTCCTAGTATAGCTCTAAATGACACCAGTTCTAATCACTCAATGATGCAGCATGTTTGCCATCTAATTTCATCCCAAACACCCTAAACTGAAAATAAAGTGCTGTTTAATAGGCATGCAAAGATGTCATTTCATTTTGCTGAATGTTCTAGTAGCAACTACTAATTATTTAAATGTATTTTTTTTCCTGTAATTATTTGAAACAGACTATTCAGAGCTCCTCCATTAACTTCAAAAATATTTCGGTGTCCTACAGAAATTCAACAGTATAAATTTAAACAGCTCTTTCCCTCCTTTCTTCAATGGGCTGGGAATACAGCTGGAAGAGGTGGAGGGAGGAAACATCTTGTGCAAATAGAAACAACTAAAAAAAAATTGAAAGAAAGAAAAAGAAAACAAAAGAAAGGAAGGAAAGAAGACAGAGTGAAGTCTTGCCCTAGCCTCTCTTCATAGAACTGGACTCTTCTCATTGAATTTAATTTCTTCCAGATCTTGTAGGCAGGTCGCAGTGCTAATCCTCCTGATACTACTTGCACCTGCTGCCAAATGGCGAGAGGCTGGGAAGCCAATAATGATAAGGCAGACACGGGGAGCAATCTGCCTGAGGAAGGCGATAGAGACAGTTCCTACCACCTCTCAATGCTGACCTCAAGTTAACCACACCTCAAGTTCCTATCGATTTCATCTAGAATGACAAGAAGGGGCCCAGGTACTAAGTGACCTCCCCAGCTACCTAAAAGAATTCATAAGTTGACAATCTCCCCAGCTAATGTTGACTATTCAAAAAATGTTTTAAATGCAGGACTAGAGCTCAGGATAAAGGGTCACACTAACAGCTGAAATCTAAAGACCTGATTCCTAAGATGGGATAGCATTTACAGCAATGTATTGGAATACTTTGTTTTGTTGTGTTTAATCACTATACTTATGAGGTAGAGACAGGTTTGTTTTGGTTCTGCATTCTGGAGGTTGAAGTCTAAGTTTGGGTGACTCCGTGTGTACTCTGGAGCAGACAGGAAGAGGTGGGGTGTCTATCGCCACTAGCACTCTGAGTACCAAACATTTATGTGTAGATCTTTGGGGGCTCACCCAAAGCAAGGAGTTCTTCCTTTTTTCCAGATGAACCCCTTTTTCTAATGGAGGCACCCCAGAAGCCATTTCAGTAACTCCACAGGGATGAGAGGGAGCTGAGCTCTGATAACCTGTACAGAGCGCCATACCACATTCCACGTCCAAAGAGCAGCAGAACAGAGAGAACGCAGTAGTCTAGCTGTGTCATTTGACCACGGTGTGGATGTCCTTATGAGCAAGAGATTTCCCTATAACAAGAAGGAAGGCAGGATGGTGGCAGGCAAACTCACCCATTGGTGTTTGGCTTTCAGCTAGGAGTGTATTCATGTAGATCCTCGCGGGTCTGTAGGCCTTTGTTGGAGCCATACCAAGCACAGCTGGCACTTAGCGGTGTGCCGTTTGATAAATGACACCTATACTCGCTTTCACCTACACTGGCACACATGAAAATGACGAATGGATGTTGGAGTCTACAACTCAGCTCCCTTGAAAAGCAGAACTTCTCAGGAGTAACTTCAGGTTAACATTAGACTCTTTGATAACTTCCTCTCTGAGAGTCTCTCCCTCGTCCTGCCTTCCCACCCCTACACTCTAGGAATTTATCCTTAATAAATTGACTTGCATACAGCAAAGATAAGGCAAGAAGTGAAAGATGCTTCTAGATACCCTTCTATCTAATCCTGAGCTGCACGCAAAGATCAAGGAGCAGTATGAATGCAAAGAGAGGAGTTAAAATATACTTTTGTTTTCTATAGTTAAGAAGACACGAATTTCCTATGTAGATATTTCATCTCCTCATTTCACATTCTTAAGAATGTCTTAAACAAAATCTCAATTAGACCCAGATTATCGACAAAATGTTTACTTTAGAATAACAGATATCCTCAAGAAACGACTACTGGTGAAAGAAGACCTACCAGGTAGAAGAAGTTTGAAGTGGGTGGCTCCATTGCTTTGGGTGTCTAGGAAGGGTGGCTGAATGCATGCTGGAGACAAGTACCTATATTTCAAAGAGGGGCAGTGGGAGACAGACAGACAGAAAGACTGACAGACAGAATATGCTAAAATCCCAACAGCCAGGTGTGGGCATCATTTGGATCCATAGTACTTAGAACATGATCTGGGTACTGAGAGTCAGTGGAGAGCTTTCCCCAACAGACTTTAGGATGGGTCTGCATAAAGACCAGGATGATTTTGTTCTGTCACTGGGGATACATGATAGTTTTAAAATGTGTAATCTTTTGTTTGCATCTTGAGTGTTTATTGACTGGTAGAATTAATATGTGAAATATGATATTCACATATAGCCTAATGGTCTAAGTCCTTGAGTATCCATGAGTACTTTGACCACCCTAACACCGTGTGCATTGTTTAATAATGAGGAAACAGACTTGAAGATAAAATGAAATGTCCTGAGCTCCTGAATACCTAACTCTCTTTGTGATGACTGCTTAAAAGTGCCTTTACATTTTGAGCAGCATCTATGTTAAGACTTTGACGTCCTACTAGCACATCATACTTCTCGTATGTGTTACCATTTCTCTATAGGATACTATTCTTTTTTACTGACTTAATCCTTCATTCTCTGTAACCATTATTCAAACCAAAAACATGGAAGGAAGTCCTGATCCCTTGATTCTATTCTTCATAGCCAATCAATCACAAGACATTTTCTAGTTCAGTTTTAGTTCATAGATCTCTTCTCCTAGTTATAAAAACATTTGTCTCCTACTTAAATTCCTGTCTGGCATGTGGCTCAGATCTGTCCTCAATACAGAACTATCTGTAAATTCAGAACTGTTATAGTTACCTTTAATTGTGAACTTCACATAGCCTAGAATCAGCTGAGATGTGAGTGACAATTCCAGGGATCACCTAGGTCAAATTGGCATGACTCCAGGAGATTGTCTTAAGTGTTGCCTGATGTAGGAGACACCAGTCCATGGTAGGTGGTACCATTCTCTGGGTGGTATAAGACAGAGTAGGCTGGTACATAGTGTTCCTCAAGTTTTCTGCCTCAAGTTTCTGGTTAAGTTCCTACCCTGACTTCCCTAAGTGACAGATTGTGATGCATAAACTGGAGTAAGCCCTTTCCTCCCTTAAGTTGCTCTTAGTCAGAGTGTTTTATAAGAACAACAGAAGAAAACTAACCAAGAACCCTGACAGCACAGTTTCCATGTAAAACTGTCCATGGTTTCCCCACATCCTTCAACATAATGTGCTGGAAAGTCTTCATTGAAAACACTTGTTTCTTTGTCCCATGACAAAGAGAAAGAAAAGCCAGCACAGCCTCTGGATTCTATAGTGTACTGTTGGAATATCTCTAACTTATGGAATAAATGGCCTGAAGTTGGCAGTGAAGGTCCTTTTACACTTGGCCTTGACTTATCTTTCCAATCTTATATTTTGAAGCACTGATAAAATATTAGAGATTAGTTTTCCTTTTCTTTTACAGATGAGAAAAAATCATAATTAAATGTATTCCAGGAGCTATAGCAAGCATGTGGGGTGTGGCAAGAGCCCACAATCTAACAAGGCAAGGTCAAATGCCTTCTTGGATGAGTATCACTGAACAGCGTCTAGACGGCACTCTATTTGGAAAGAGAAATCCGAATATTTAATTCTAGCCCTCGGAGAATCCAAATAGAAACACTTAAGTACCTTTAAATGCACTCAAATAAAAAGTGCAATTAATTCAGCTCTAGGAAGGATGGGCTCCAGATCTATAAAATATTGACCTTACATGTTTGTAAAGCCTGGAATAATGCATACAGAGGACTCTGTACTGTGCAATTCTGAGAACAGCACAGGTAACATAAACAAGTCACCCATCCAGATGGGGACTGCCTTATTTACAGAGACAACGTCTACTCACTCATAGACTGTTGCCTGAGATTCAAAAAGCAGATACCTGGTGTCACCAACACTTGCTTTTTCAGAAGACACTCTTTTATTTTGGCGGTCAGTGACATAGCTCATTTGTTGAAGTGCTGGGTTCTATCCTTAGCATTGTGCAAAATTGGATGTGGTGGCCTAAGCCTATAATTCTAGCAGCGAGGAGGTGGGGGCAGGAAGATCAGAACTTCATGGCTATTTTTTGGCTACATAGCTAGTTGAGTGGGCAGCCGGGGTTATCTGGCATCTAGATTGTTAAAAAACAAACAAACAAAAATCCTCTTATATTTAAGTATCGATTTGTTTAATTTTGTTTTGTTACTATCTGAATCAAACAGGACCTGAAAATCTTGGGAAAGAATTTGGCTTCCAGGTTAAAACTTGTACCTATCAAAAGGGCTTCAGGTCTGTAGCCTGGAACCTCTCAGAATAAACCAGCTAAAGGCGAAGGCATTCAGAATGAGGCCAGACATCTTTTCAAGTGGTGCGGTTTTAGTGCACCCGGAAGACGGCTAAGGGTTGTCTGTAGACGGGACTCAGGCATAATGGGTGAGAACCATCAAGTAGGCAGAGAATTAGAGGAGTCTGAATCAATCTGCTCTTTGCAGTCAAAAGACTCGATCAAGGGAGAAAACAATAAAGAGGAGTTTGAAATCAATGAGTTCCAAGTGGTTTGTTTGGGACCCCCGGCTCTGAAAGGGAGGCACATAAAATGCTGCGGATATCTTTCCAGGACACTTTAATCTGTGCCACTCCTGCAAATAACAACATATAACATTCTCCCTTGGCCTGAGCTTTGTGAAGGGCTCAAAAATTGGACCTTGTCACTTAGAACCTCTTATGACTTCCCATGCTATATTCAAGGAGACAAAAGCTAAACTCAAACATTTCAGCAGATAACCAGAAACCGTCATTTTTTTTTCCAACGGAATAAAATAGAAATTGGAACACTAAAAAGGAAATCACAACAAAACTTCCCCCCTTCGCCCCCCAAATCTTTTACCCAGCATTCCCCATACCAACAGTTGTAATTCTATCGTTCTCTTTATTCAGGCTTGAGTAGGAACTGAGATATTTCTCCAATACCCCCTTACCCCCCATTTTTCTCTCTCTCCCCCTTCTCTCCTCTGCTCTCTCTCTTTTCACCTCTCCTCTCCCCTCTCTCTTCTCTTCCGTTTCTCTTCTCCCTTCTCTGCTCCATGCCTCACTTCAACCATGACATCAGGAAGTTCTGTTACTTCTCTTTTCAAAATAAATTTACAGTCCAACTACCCTACCATCTGCACTGCCCTCGGCCTCCCTCGGGCCAGCATCTTGCTTGGATTACTGCAGCAAGCGTTGCTAATGCGGCTTCTGCCCTGCATTCCTATGTCGGTAAGAACAGGTTTCAGTGTTCCGCAGAAATAAGTAGCAACGATCTCCCAGTGTCTTAATCAGGATTACTAGCTCACTATCACATTCAACACAGGTTAGCAGAGTCCCTGTAATTTTCATCAGATCCAGACTGATGGAGCCACCCCATTGGCTGCCACATGGTAGGGGTAAATTGTCCACAAAGCCTTAAAGCTTTGACATGGGAGTGGATCACATCACTTCCATACATGTTTCATTGATCAAGAGACTATAACAGGCATTTGAAATTGCTTGTACTATAACGTATGACTCCTTACTTGGGCCCACAAAGTAACAGAAAGCAGAACAACAAAACTGGCATCTCTGCCTTCATTTTCTATTTGATGCCTTTGCCATCGCTCATCAGCCTACTACTCCATGTGGGCATGTCAATCACTCATACAAGTTTATCCAAGAAAAAAAAATGGTGATACCCTAACCCATCTCATTCTCTTCGAGGCTAAAGGCACCAAGGGAAGAAGAGTAACTGAGACATTTTACTGCTACAGCTTCCTGTTTCAGATGCTCCCAAAGTACCAAAGGTTTCTCACCATTCTCCTAAAACAGTCACCTTGTATTCATAGAAAAGCAGCACACTGAAAGACAAGCAACCCATTCCTACTGCACATGAAGGCAGTTCTCCACAATGCTGAGGCTACGTTTTGCAGCAGGAACAGTCTTCCCAATAGAACCAATCTGTCTCTCAAGCAATACAACTTTTTCATACTACCTTTAGAGCCAGAACTTAGACCAAGGTCAATCAGACTACACCTTGACCAGGACTATTTACTTATGCATACCTTCTTCCTCCTGCTTCACTGTATCTTCTGTTGAAACCTAAATCTCATATCGCAGCCTCAGAGAAGAATTCAGGGTTGCTGAACTCTTTGATCTCTTTCTCTTCCTGATGTGGATATCGATTAAATATCTGTTCTCTGCTTTTCACCATTACTCATCTCTTTAATTGGCATATCGAGAAGACGTGACTGAGCAGCTCCCATTGCAGTTGCAAGAGCCAGGGCTTTAAAACTAAAATGTCTATGACATGGCCCTGCCTAACTTCAAGAAGACAGGTAAGTACAGCCCAACCACATCCTGGGAGAACCAGAAATAATTTATGAACAGCATTAAAGACTGCCACAGTTTTCTAGCATCTGTTCATAACCTAATAGACCAAGTCACCAGATGCTGTCACTCTTCTGTCCTCCACTTCCCCAGAGATCCTAGGATTGCTAAAAAGTCTGTGATCTGATAAACCATCTCCTCCCTGGTTGCATATGTCCAGCTGTGCTCTCCTTTCCAGCATAGGTGACATCCTTCTGATGTCCGTTAAACCCAGACACATTCTCCCTTCACGTCTTGTGCATTGGGTGTTCTCTCTCCTTAGAACACTTTCCCAGATACATGCATGGCTCACTCCTCCACCTCCTTGAGTTTTTGTTTAAATGTCACCGTATTTAAAATTGCATGCACATATTACTACCTCTGACAAGAGGATCCACAGCTCTCTTGCTGCATCCTGTTGAGAAATTTCCTTAATATCTCAGAACTTCAGCATCCTCCCTTGTAAGATTAGAATGATTGCACTCACCTTGTTGGCTTGCTGTAAAGATTAAACGAGAAAATAAATAGGTGGTTTGACATTTCTAGCTGTCATTCTACACGAGGCTTGATCCTTCTTGTTTATTCCCGTGCATAAAATTGACAATGTCTAGTCAGTGTTTGTTTGTTTGTTTGTTTTGGAAAAATCCCATAACAAAGGTGGGGCCCTGGAAATAATCTTTAAATATATTTCCCCAAAGTATCTCCAGGTCTTTGTTGATTCCAAGCAAAACAAAATCAAGTGTAAACAAAACATTAAGCATCTACATTCACACAAATTTGAGGGAAAGTTTCCTTGACTTATGGTCACTTTTGGTGGATTCAAAACTCACATGAACACATTAAAAGCTCTGAGAATTCTTATAGTAGAGGAACTCATTCAGCTGTATTTAACCTAGCATCCCCCAAACTTAACTGACCAAAGAATCATGTTGTTTTTTTTTTTTTCAATTTTCCTTCATGTTAATGCTTATTACCATCCTGTAGAAACTAATGTTCTGAGAAACACAAGTTGGGAAATGCTGATTTAGCCTAAACTTCTCATTTAATTGGGGACCAAATCATTGACCAGAGAGGTTAAGTACCCAGCCTGTTGCTAAACAGAGGCACAGTAAGATTAGAACCTAACTGGCTTCACCCATGTCAGGTTCCCCATGTCTCACTGCCTTCTTCATGAATAAAGTCACTACATATGCAAAAAGAAAAATATTTTCTCCCATTACTCAACAACGGCAGACTCCCTCTTTCTACTGTGGCCTGAGACTCTGATTTCTCAGATCCTTTCGCACTCTTACTTTGTTCTTGCAGAGAGAATTGTCTCTCTCCTATCCTCAAGCTCTACGTCCTGTTTAGTAGATTCAAGGTGCAGAAAAAAAAATCCAACTTCAGAAAGATTGTCTAGACAGACCTGTTAGGTATTATTTATGAGTGTCTTGGTGTCTTACTAGACTCTATGTCTAAATGAGGGGGAAAATTGCTCTATAAATAACAGCAATAATCACTCTTGGCTTTGCCATGCAGGGGAGCTCACAGACTGAAGGTTGCAGACAAACGAGCTGCCGATCCCTAGACCCCACTGCTGCCCTCGGTGCTCCCTGTACCCTTGGTGACCTGCCACATGCTCATTTATTCTTCATCATTTCTCTCACATTCTGCACAATGTAACATGACAGGTGGGCCCGTTCTTTGGATAAAAGTATTCACACGAGATAGATGTGGTGGGTCAGGGATTGTACCTGTGTGTGGAAAACACAGCTTCTGGCCCAGTCAAGTGATATTCTTTTTCCAGTGTGCCCTCAGAGCACAACGGATGGGCGCCGTCTCATGAGCAATATCTAAAACTATGTAATTATTTATAGCTATAAAGTTTATGTATTTCAATAATATACTTATTCTTAGATGATGTGATATCATGTGCAAAATAGCGTCTCTAGGTGCTTGTGGCTTTCACTGTTTAGCTTGTTTACAATTTATGAAGAACGTTATAAGATGGAAAGCGATGACGTAACATACTTTATTTGTAGTTGAGTAACTTGAAACCCAAATCAGATATTGCACACTTGTGTAACCTGGACTTAAGCCTTTACCATTGACTTAGTCTGGACTGTATGCTAGCTGTGTTAAGTCCAGCAGATAGCACAAAACACTCCTCATTCTCCAGCACTTCCTACCTCTTCCTCCTCAATGTTCCCCGAGCTCCAGTGAAGGAGTGGTTAATAATGATGTCCCGTTTAGGCCTGAGAATTGAGTCAGGGGTTAGACACACACGCAGAAACATAGCTCATGGTGTAGGCGTATACCGATCTCTTCCCAATGCACCTTCAGTTGAAGAACAAGGGAGGGATGAGTGCTATCTCTTGAGTGATCTGACTCATAAGCTAGGAGGGGCCTTTCAAGATATTCCTGTTCCTGAATGGCTCCCTAACTGGTGAATTGGAGATCACTTGGTGGAAACTGAACAATGCAATAGACTCATAAATGCCCAAGCCCCTAACTTTCCAGTGAGAGTCATGTCGCTGTCCTTTATTCATTCTACAATTAACAGAAGAACCCAATCTGCCTCTTCATGAGACTAAATTTAGTAATGGCAACATAGAATGCATTCACACTGCCAGTGTATTACATGAATGTGTGTGTAAAACATTTTAATATCTTAGTCAGACATTAATATATAGCAGTAAATGTATAATTTTTACTAAATAAAAATAGCCTTAATATATTACCTCTCTCAACTATTAGAAGCAATACATTTACTGTATGCAAATTCAGAAGGCAGGAAAATACATAGAAAAGAATGTAAATGGGGGGCAGAAGTCAACATGGAGATGCTAAGAATAGGAGACTGAGTGCTTAGCTATGAATCTACCCCTCCTCTGGCCGATGCTCAAGGAGCATCAGGGAATTAAGGCAGAAGGAATATAAGAGCTTGGCGGACGAGGAGGAGTTCTCTGAAATGTCATCTTCTGGGTATGACATGGCTGTGACACTCATGAACTCAAAGCAGCTGTAGTTACCGGCACAAGGCCCGAGCAAGATCAAGGCTTCCATAATTTTAAGCATAGAAATAGCAGGTGTACTATAGGTCCCACCCCTTACTGAGAAGCTATTGGCAGCTAGTAGCTGCTGGGAGAGGGACAATTATTTATTTATTTTTGAGTGTGGCAAATACTAGGTTTTTCATGTTCCAGTGGATGGCCCCACACCCATGCTCACATGGGCAGCCCTAAACAGACTTAGAGGGCTATCAGATGTTTTGAAAAGATAAAGTAGTGAGGGGATTGTGTTGGGAAATACTGAGAAAGGTAAAAGGCGGAAATCAGGGTGTATACGATCATATTTCATTACGTATATGCTTGAAATTGTCAATAATTTAAATGAAAGAAACAACAACAACAAAAAACTAAAAACAAAAACCATGCAAACCTCACCCCATCTTCCCTCTGACAGGCGACCGTAGTAGCATCTTAGAGGGTGCTGGCCAGGCATGCCACTTGCCCTCATTGCTCATGAGCTGATGCAAGAGGCAGTTGATCCCTCTAGCTCTCTGTTAGAGCTTTGGCTCAGTGACATCTATAAGCAGAAATACATTTAATCAATTCTGGGAGGTAGCAATGCTACAAAGAAGCCAATCCTGTCTGTGGCCCCGAGGCATCACTGCTTAGCTTTTACAAGCTCACAGTCCTCTTTGAGATTTGATGAAAGCCAGGGGTACTTTTCAGAACGAAGAGCACATACCTATCTATATACATAGAATATTTTACATACATCCTGAAGAAACCCATGGAGCCTCTGAAATACATCTATAACTCCCTTGAAGCCTTCAGGATTAAAAGACTCTTATTGTAGAAGAGGAAAAAAGCATTCATAATGTGCACCACAACCTGCCTTTATATATTTATTTGTCTCATTATTTAATGCTTCTCTCCTCAACTAGATTGTGAATTTCACAAAAGCACAGTATTCGATTCAAAGATGTATGCCCAGTGTCTTGTGGCAATATATGTCCCAACTATTAGAGAAATCAATTAACAGCTGAATGAATGGATGAGTGAAAGAAAAGAGTGCTTATATGTTATTCTGTCACCAGGAGCAACTTATCCATCATTTCAATAGTTGGACTGACCGGTACAGCTAGGGAGGGGGATGTCTGAAACTTTATTTATAACGTAGATACGGAAAATATGGTAGAGCACTGAAGGGAGCACTGAAAAGAACACATTTATTATCTGAGACACAAGGGTAGGTGCATTAGTTACTTTTCTGCTGCCGTGATAAAACACCATGACCAAAGCAACATATAGAATAAAGTTTATTTGGGCATGTAGTTCCAAAGGGCTATTGGTCCATGACGGCAGAGAAGTATGGCAGTCAGTAGTAGGCATGGCACCCAGAATAGGAAGCTGAGAGCTCATATCTTAAAATTAAGCATGAAACAGAGAGAGAGAAAACTGGAAATAAAATGAGTCTTCAAGTTTTCGAATCCTGCCACCAATAAGACACTTCCTTCAGCAAGGCAGAACCACCTAAATCTCTTCCAATAGAAGCACCAACTGGGGACAAAGAATGTAAATTCCCAAGACTATGGGGGGCATTTCTCTTACAAACCATCACATCAGGTAAATTGTAGAGCTGAGACAGAAGTGTGGCCAAGTTCTGTGAAATCCCCATACAGTTGTATCTTACCAGCTTCTTGGTAGAAGTTGTCTAAACTGGATCAACAATGGGAAGGCGTAAGCTCCCATTGCTTACTATTTTTCTTCCTTTTCCTGCTACAGTGTTCTGGATTCCCACATTGACTTGAACTCAAGACCAGCATGCTCAGAAAGTACCCCATCTCTCCCTGCATCTCAGAGCCTGGAAGATCGTATCATATTTCCCATACTCCCTGAATTCTCTACCAGTTCTGCTGCTCGTTGCCAGGTTTGCCTCTGGAATGGTCCCTGGGCTGCATTCTGCCAGGCTCCTTGAAGGGCTGATGTTTCCAGCTTGAAAGCTTGAATCTGTAATGCAGCTGGGCTTCACAGAAGAGGAGGGCCTCGTTCTCCTGAGGCATGAAGTGATGCATAGAGCTGGGGCATCAGCTCTTGGCCTTTGCTGCCTGTCATTACCTTGTTCAGAGTACTCAGCACTAATCGCACAATAAACACAAATGTACTTGGTGAGCTGAACAGTGCGAAGCAATAAACTGGATGGGAAAATTAGATCATAGGCATGCTGTTGAAATTGAGGTGAGGGGTGCAGGTAGAGTGGATGAGAAGGCACGGAGATTAGCGCAGTGGTCCTGAGCTTGCTGCTGGAAGCAAGCATTGCTCTTTACAACAGGGCCATGGGTGTGCACTAACTCCTCCTTAACATCCCTGGCCTTTGGTTTGCCCTTACTTCTGATTCTGAATGAGAATGTCTGGGACCTGGTAGGTAATTAGTAAACATGTGCTGATTTCCACTGGGATAATGACTTGATTCAATTATTCAGACACAATGAATTTTCTATTCTAGATATTGTACCCGATTCTAGAGAGGAAATGATGCTCATCGTGTAGGTTCTACTCCAGAGGATAAAATTCACCTAATTTGATGGCAAAACTTGGTGGTCAACTTGACACACCTGGGAAGAGGCACCCTCATTTAAGCAATTACCTCCATTGGATTGGCCTGTGGGCATGTCTGTGGGTATACTTCCTTGATTGCTAATTGATAGGAGAGCCTGGTCCACTGTGGACAAGTGGGCCTGTGTTGCATAAGGAAGTTAGCCAGCTGAAGGTGAATCTGGAAACGAGTCAATAAGCAGTCCTAGATAAGAGAATACACAGCACAGACCTGAACCTGACCCACATCAGAGAGACTCACTGTTCTAGCAGTAACCTGCAAATGAATAATGTGAACAACATACTATTCTTATTTGTTTTACCATAATGTCTTAGTTACATTTCAACTGCTGGTGACAATACTATGACCAAAAGCAATTGATAAAAGGATTGAATTTGGGGTCTACAGTTCCAAAGGGATAAGTACTTGGCTATCATGACAGGGAGCATGGCAGTAGGCTGGCATGGTGCTGGAGCAGTAGCTGAGTGAGAGCTTACATCTTGATCCACAAGGCAGAGAGAGCTAACTGGGAATGACATGGGCTTTTGAAACTTCAAAAAAGTAGCACACTGCCTCCAACAAGGCTACACCTCCTAATTCTTTCCCCTAAATTCACCAACTGAGAACAAAGAATTCAAACATGTAAGCCTATACAGGGAAGCCATTTTTCACTCAAACTGCCACACATAGGTTACTGACTTTTTACTTATTTAATAAACTTTACTATAAAAAGGCTCACAAATAAAAAAAAAAGAATCACACACTAGAATTAACCAAACAACTTAAAGAATTTATAAATAGCAAGAATTGACATTATTGACTTTTAAAAAATATTTATTTTTGGTTGCACATGAGTGTTTTGCCTGCACCTACATGTGCATACCACAGAGGCCAGAAGAGGGAATCAGATTCTTTGGAACTGGAATTAAAGATGGTTGTGAGCCACCGTGTGTGCTGAGGACTAAACCTAGGTCCTCTGAAAGAACAGCATGCACTTCTAACTGTGGAGCCATCTCTGTCGCCCAAGTCACTGATATTTTGAGGTATGCTGTTGTTGGTGTTGTTAATCAGTATAATAAAGTTGTACCGTGGCAAATATGGTAACAGAATATTTGAAATTTTAAAAAGACAATTTTAAGAAATAGCTAGCAAAGACTGTTTGGAAAAGGGTATGTATAAGTAGAGTCCTGAGTAAAGAGAAGTTGGGAAAAAAGAGGAACAGTAAAGAACTGAAATGCTGTCTCTCAACTAAGGACACAGTACAAGTACTGGGCTTGAGAATGGGAGAATAGGTGGGTTTGATTAGAGGCTCCTGCGGCGTCTAAATGGTGACACCCTCTAAGCTTCAGACACATTAATCCAGAGCTCGGAAGGGAGGTCTCGCTAAAGAGAGAGATGTGGGAGTTGTCTGGATAGAAACTGCAATTGAAAGCTTGGGAATGGATTAGTGTGGAAGTTGACAGAGTGGGCAGAAAGCATTGTTGAAAATGAGGTAGCCGGGCTGGAGACATAGCTTGGATGGCCCTGGTTGCTCATCCAGAGGACCTGAGTTTATGTTCCAGAACCCAGGTGGCAGCTCATAAACGTCTAACTCCAGTCACAAGGCACTTGAAACCCTATTCTAACCTCTGTAGGTACCAGGGATACATGAGGTACACAGATATACATTCAGACAAAACACCCAAACACCTTAAAATAAATACAGTTTTAAGAATGGAACATAAGGTAGCAATAGTGCACAAACGGTTTATATAGAAAGCATAGCTATGGAATAGGATGACAATCAAAAGCGAGACCCCAGGAGTGTAGGAAGGTGTTATGGGTTGCCCTCTCTGAATTATCATGTTGAAGTGCTAACCTCCCAAGACTTCACCTGTGACCTTCCCTGGAAGTACTCATTGCATATGTCATTAGTCCAGGAAGAGTCCTATTGGCATAGGGTAGGCAGTAATTCAACGTGGTTTTGTTTTTTTTTTTTTTTTTTTTTTTTGGTTGGTTGTTTTTTCAATGAAAAGAGAAATTTGGAGATGGAAACATAAACTCAAGGAAAATGTAATGTGAAGCCTGGAATAGTGATACAACAGTAAAAAAAAAACAAAAACCCATCTATAGAGCACTAGGAAAGAACAGTCTCCCAGAGGAGTATGGCCCTACTTACACACTGGGTCTTCACCTACAGAATGGTGAGAGGATACATTCTGCTGTGTAAGCTAACAATCTGGGGGACTTAGTCACAGAAAGCTTAGATATTTAATACAAAGGGTGAGAATGAAATTTTGTTTTGTGATTCTTTTAAATGACCCACTTAAATGGCATAGAAAAGGTGGAACTAATGAAACAGAATTGAAGACAGGGGGTGGGGGGAAGAAGAGACAGAATGGAAGGAAGTTGTTTCTCAAGAAACAGAAAATGTGACCCAAAGCTTTGGGGAATGACAGCATAGGGAGACCAAAAATCTCACTGAGCTAAAGTGAACATAGCTCTGGTTGAATGACCCAAAGATTTTCTTAGGCAAGGGGGAAGAGCTTCTAGAAGTTCTATGTTGAAGCTTCTATGGCACCTGTACAGATATGTACATGGAGCATCTGTTTCAGATACTGATTTTCCTCTCAGAATTGTCTCTACCAGAATAGTATGTCTGTAGTAGTTAGCTCAGTTAGCTTCACAAGGGCAGGGAGTTTTGTCTGCTGAGTTTGTGCTCACTAAAGTAGCAAGTGGTTTAATAAATATTCAGTGAGTGGGTGGAGGATGGATGGATGGATGAATGAATGGATGTTTGGATGGATAAATGGTGAATGGGTGAGAACTTCTAGTTTTTTCCCCAATGAAAGAAGAGGCAAAATTTTCTAACAAGTCAGGAAACAAGCATGTCAGAAACAGTAGATGCATTGTTACACAACGTTAAAAGCACCAAAGAAATTGTAGACCATGAAATTGTTTATGAGTTGTGATGTTCTTTAAAGGTTGAGAGCAGTTCCTGTAGACAAGGGGAGCCAGTACTGGAAAGATCTAGAGCTAAGGTTTTATTCCAGGTAAAGATACTAAAAATAAATGGAACAGGAAGATTTTGAGAATTTAGCAGAAATATGGTTGAAGAGTTAGACCATGGACTAGTGATTGGCTAGAGAAATGAATATTTTAAAAAGGAACTGGTGTGTTGGGAAGGAGGAAGAAGCAGCCCTTAAAATAATGAAATCAAGAATTCTAGACACAGGGCATATCTCATCCTAATGAGTAGAGGCATGCCAGGCATGTTCTCTATGAGAAGAGCTGAATGCAATGACTAGACAGGAGATGTGGGTTATTCCCATATGGGCACAGGTCTTAAGGGATTGTTGTGGCAGGATGTCTGCATTTGAAATCTAGACTGAGTTTGAATTTGGACTTTGGATTTAACTAGTGTGCGGGTAAATTATTCTCTCTGGGTTTCCAATTTCTCATTTTGAAAATAGGGATAATAATAACATCTTTCTCATGGAACATTTATGAGGATTGAAGGAGGTAAGATATGCAAATGAAACTACTATATTTAAGAAAATAAATTAGATGGCATACCGCACTGCGTGTTGCCTGTATAGAGTAAATGTTCAATAAATATTGGTATTCTGTTTTGTTATTTCTCTATTCCTTTTCCCCTCTAGGCTATAGGTTCACACCTAGAATGTAGGTGTGAGACAGTACAGAAGAAATAAGAGATATTAGACTTACTGGGGAATTTCTTTAATGCTACAGAAATTTCAATATTCCTCTGCAATTGATTGTTAGCCCTGCTAAGAAAAACTACAGGCAGTAATGGGGTGCCTTTGCAGATTTTACTTAGTTGAGTAATAAGTCTTGATTTATGTAGACAGCACTAGTGGTCTTTGGGAAAACACATAGATGTTAGGAGATGGTGGGGCAGGGGAACATGCTGCGAAGAAAGGCATGTGGGGAAATGCTTCTTGTGGCAAGGGATTGGAAGAACAGACAGGTTTATTTGAGCCCTCACTTAATTCTCTCTGTCTAAGGAAATAGGCATTATTAGGAAGGACAACCTGTATACTTTATGATTTATATTTGGAAGACTGGCCCCAATTCAAATCCAGACTCTTCTGTTTATTGGGTGTATGCCCTGGAGTAACTGCACCATCTTTCAGTTTCATTTATTTGATAGGTGAAATTGAGAGTGTGCCTTCCAGGGCTAATATGAGAACATGTATCCTGAGGGTCTCTGATGGAGGTCTATTCCACTAACCAAGTGCTCCCTAATGGCTGTGGTGGTCCTTGATTATTTTCTTATTGGTTTCTGTCTTTGTTACTTTTCTGTTGCTGTGATAAAACACAGTGGCCAAGGCAAATTCATTGGCTGTCACCTTGACTATACCTGAAGTTAACAAAAACCCCAAGCAGCTCGGCATAATGGTTAGTTTTTTTTTTTTTTTTTTTTTGATTGGATCATTTGAGGTGGGAAGATTCTCCCTAAATCTGGGTCACACCTTCTCCTGGCAGTCTATAAAAAAGACATGGAAGAAGGAAGCTGAGACATCCAGTTTCAGGGATTGAACAACTACTGGATTTTTGAACTTTCCAACAGGAGACAACCATTATTGCACTATCTGGACCATAACTACTCTAATAAATCCCATATATAAATGTATGTGCATATATATATTCATGCTATCAGTTCTGTTCCTCTAGGAAACCCTGACTAGTACAGCAACTTATAAAAGAAAGCACTTAATTTGGGACTTATGGTTTCAGAGAGTTAGAATCCATGACAGTAGAACAAAGGCTTGGTGGCAGGAACAGCTGAGTGCTTACATCTTGATTCACAAGTAGGAGGCAGAGAGAGGGGGTTGGCAGAACTACCTGGAAATGGCAGGAGTCCTAAAACATCAAAGCCTTCTCTCAGAGACACACCTCTTCCAACAAAACTACACCCCTGCTAATCCTTCCCAAACAGTTTCACCAACTGGGGACCAAGTATTCAAATGCAGGTGCCATTCTCATTCAAACCACTACAGTTTCCATGAGTTCCTGAGGTGGAGAATCCTTGATAGGTCTTGACTTCTGTTGATAAGGAGTAATGTGTGTGTAGCTAAGGTACATTTAGGGTGTGTTCTAATTTCTTTAAGAAAGAGAGGTCAAATTTCAGTGACTTAAACAAGGTAGAAATGTGCTCATCTCTTAAGAGGGTGGTGACATTGGAACAGTGCAACATCCTCTACATGTGGCATCTGCCCCAGAGTCCAAGACAGATGCTTTAGTTATCTTAACTTTACCATAGGTGATTCTATTGCTAGAAGGGGAGAAAGGGCACAGAAAGAAAAGAAAGGCAAACAGGACTGCTCTGGGAGAGGGAGCCTGTGTGGGAAAACAGCAAATGCACATACATTGTAGGCTCCAGGGTGACAGGGAAACACATAGCAAGGCTTGGCTAACTTCTTGCTGACAAAGCTGAGTCAAATGTGACCTGATCCATGGAGCCGAATTTAATGGGGCCCAAGAGCCAAACTCCCAGGAAAGAGATCACCAGGGAAGTTGTATGCTGAGAAGCAGGGGGTCTCCAGACTACAGCATCATTTCAGCTTGCCTTGTTTTTGTTGGTAAAACATCACTGTGGGTTCCGAGATTTATTTAGAAACTTTCTTCTTAGGGATGCTTCAGTTATTGTCAAGGAAACTCACTTCCTTCTACCACCACCACAACAACACACATATACATATGTACACGCATATGCGTATACATACCCATATATTGTTGAAATGCTATGGTCAGTATCTTGTGTGGAGATGGAGATCAAGAAAGAAAATATACTTCCTTCATTCACTCAGCACTCTGATCCACTAATCACACACCGGTGCAATGTTAGCTATTTGGTGTCCAAGGACAAATGAGACATGACCCCAGATTTCAAAATGTGCATAGTCAATTTAGAAAGGTAGACTAGTAAATGGATGGTTGCAATAAAGAGTGGTAAGTGCTGACCTGGAAAGGAGCCCAGGATCTGTAGAAACGTAAGGGGAACACAGCCGGCACCTCCTGGGGGAGTAGGACAAGTGTGTTAGATACAGTGTTCTAGAGTCCTGTGTGAAGGACAGATACAAATACTTGGGCAAAGTATGAGTTGGGAGGAAGATGTGTGTGTGACAGGGAGTCACTAAGGAAGAAGGAACGAGTGCTTATTTCAAGCAAAGGAAGTACCTGGCTAGGGCAGAACTCCGGGCAAGATTGCTTAGCTGACATTTAAGAAGTAAACACATGGGCTGAATGAAAACCCCCTCCAACCATCTCCTTTCTCATCACTGCCTGGAATGCGGTGAGCTGGTCACTGTGAACCATACTTGGGTTCAATATGCTGCTGAGATTATGGCTCATTTTGGAGAGACCACCTTTAACTGATGCTTGCATATTTCAGAGAGAGTAATCAATTTTAGTGGGAGTTGGAGATTGATCCAGAGCTCCTGGCTCCACAGCCCGGGGTGTCATACCCAGCCAGGAAGCAGGTGAATAAACACCAGAAAGTCTGAGTCCTCAAAACGTACATGAAATTCTTATAAAACCACCCTTGCTACTCCCAGAAGTGTCCTGTGCTGACTGCATGTGTCTGTCAGGGCTAGCCATCCCAGGGCCTGGAGAAGTAATGAAGTCAGAGAATACCTCTACGTTTTTCTGTGAATAATGAAGTTGTTAATAAAATGGCACATTGCCATGATTGAGTCCAATCAAACTCTTATCTGATTTTTACATTTACCAGAACTTAAATCAAACAAGCCGCTTCTCCGGAATTGGATGCTGGCCCAGTCCATCCGGGTCTACTCTCACTGGCGGTTCTTCCTGCCTGTGTTATTAGCACCATCAGCAGGCACTTGGGAGAGAACCACCTGCAGTGCGTTCTTGGCTCCCACCACAAAAAAGCTCTTTGGAAAAGGTCTCTTTCTTAGGTGGGTCTCTCCAGCAAGCTGTCATGCCTCAGGCTCTGGACTAGGTGAGTGGGGGAGGGGGAACTTGTCCTCCAAGTCAATCAGCCCACAGGCAATAGTCTGCAGGAGGAAGTCACCTGGCCTGCATTGAAGCACCTCTTCACAGGCTTCCGTTAGTGAGCTGGAGACTGGGAGAGACCCTTATGGTAAAATATTAACAGAGTCATAGTAGTTTTAGGGGATTCACAACCTCACCCTCTTAGGCAGGGCTTGTTTGGAGAACAGCTGGGTTATAAGCTATGGAGGCTGAACGTTTTTGATGTGAGGATTTCCCTCCTGGACTGGGAGCAAATAGACACCTCTGTCTCTAAGACCCTCTAGAGTTCGTTTTCATAGGAGGTATTAAAAGCCTCTGTCTCTGCCCAATGCTCTGCATGGAACAGCTCCTGGTCCTCTGCTAGCCGAATCATTGGCAGTGATGAATACACCCCAATTACCCATGCACATCCCAACAGAGTTGGGAACATGAGTTCTCAAGGAATGATGAAGAACTCCGTGGAGTGAAGAAGTGAAGACTGCAGGCGTTCTCTTGCCTGCACTTATGAAGAATTCATGGGGAGTCTTGATGCAGCCATTTCATTTAGCCAGATCAGTGAGATATGTATAATTTAAGGGCCAAAGCAAACACCTCCTCCACGGGGAGCAGGGAGGTCTGTATGCTGCCAGGTGGTCACACGAGTGGACATCCAGGGAGTGTTTTCTGGCAGCATCTCTAATATCCACAGCATATTTTTTTTTTTTGTCCTTATTGTTTCAAATTAGCTACATCTTGTGATACTGCCTATGTTACTTGTCTATGTAAACAGGTGCCTGGCAGTCAGGACGGTGTAGAGTAGATAGGCCTGCTCTAACAGCTGGTTGTTCTCGAACACAGATCATTACTCTCCAAACACACGTCTTTCCACATGACAAGTCACAGCACCAGCTTAGGAGGCCTTGGCTAACACCTTTGGAGAAAGAATAAAATGGAAATAAATCCCTGCAGCCTGCCAGGCACTGGACTGCTCCCTTGCTTGTGTATTCTTTCTTTTTAATCTTACTAAAATTAGATGGAATATAGTTATTTCTTTCCATGTTCCAGGTGAGGAATCCAGCTCAGAAATACCAAAATACTCCTGCTAGGTTGCCTTTGCTATGGAGCACAAAACTGTGTAGGAAATAACAGGAACTGGTGTGATTCAGGTAGGCTTATGACTTCATTCCAAGATGTCGGCTAGAGGCGATGAGAATTACAGCGTAACCACAGAGGAAGAGACCAATGTGAAGTGTTCCAATCAAGCAGTGAGGTCAAGGTACTTAGGGGATCAGAACCAACACATCGAACTCTGATCATTTTAAAAACTCAGTCTGATCCCCAGATACATGTTAGTAGAGGGAGCATAAAAATGTCCAAATTCCCCTTTCTCAGTGGGCTCTGCTTCCAAGGAGGGAGCTTGGAGAAAGAAACGTTTATAGTAGACTCTCCCTCTGTCTATGGGGGAGGCACAGGCCATTTTCTGGACTGTGTACCTATAAACAGCCTGTAGGGAAAACACTATTTGCCCTGGCTTACCAAGACTTCACTGATGAGAGAGACAGTGATGTGCTGAATTGCGTAGAAGGGTGGGAAATGTGAGGTGTTTTCTCAGAGCAGCCAAGAAGACAATCAGAGAGTTCCTCAGGCATGGGAAGGGTCTGATTCAGCAACTCTGAATAAGGCCCAAGGTGCCATGCATCCAGCATCTAGGTTTAGATAAGACTCATCCAGCTTGTTTTATGTACAGAAGCAGCCTGGGCATTTCTCCAAGGGCCCACTCATCTCTGGTGTCTCATCTCTGCTCTCAGTCATGTGTGTCATATTAGGTCCAGGCTGAGGCTAATCTGTCTCTCTCCTGCTTTACCTGTGTCTCTCCACATTTGCTCACTCCTGACATCTTCCATCAGAAGGTATAAGGTGGGCCCCTTTGCCTGGATCTCCCCTTTTGTCCTGGCCCCTGTTCTTCTGTTAGCTTGTCTAGTTTTGCAAAAGGTCAGCAAAACCTCTTTGTCCATTTTGTCTCTTTTCTCCTATTCATATCATTCCCAATTCAGGCCTCAAAGAGTGCCCATAGGCATCTGTTACACACAGAACACACGCCAGCATCCCCCAACACCTGCTGCCTCTCTGACTAATCTCCTTCCTGAAGCTAGCCTGGACCAGACATCAGAGAGACACCATCCTCACCTTACAGTTACATCTCTTTCATAAAACTACTTCTCAACATGAATTCAGTGCAGCAGATCCACAAGATCATTAAGCATAGCATTTTCTTTGACTTTGCTATGTGGCCTTAGAGCAGGCGTATCCAGTGGAGGGTCCCTTGTTATTCTATTAAGTCATCCTGCAACACCTTGTACACTGAAGCTTTTGGCCATCAGAGGCAATGCTGGGACAGACACTATTCTCTCACATTTAGTACCTTGATTGTGTGCTTAGAATACAGAATGTGGTCCTTCAGTGGCTTACATTTAGGTTAGAAGAGAGGGTTGCAGATATATTGATTTAAAAAAAATTCTGACCTAGGACGGTGTCCTCACGGGGAAGGATATATATGATTTCTAGCTGTCCTACTCGTGCACCTTTGTTCTTATG
This sequence comes from Cricetomys ansorgei, assembly GCA_026225945.1. Lineage (NCBI taxonomy): Eukaryota > Metazoa > Chordata > Mammalia > Rodentia > Nesomyidae > Cricetomys > Cricetomys ansorgei. The sequence goes on along the minus strand of JAMJFZ010003914.1, from coordinate 8,722,752 downwards.
TCCCCCTTTTCTTCTCAAGCCCAACAGGCCCACAGTCTTTCTGGAACAATCAGAAGGCTTCGCAGATTTCTGCCTCCCCTGCTGTCACCAGGCATCTCTGCTTTTTACCTGCCCTGCCTTCCCCAGCAGTCAGGAGGTGGCTGCCAGGATGAATGAGAGAAGTGTGTCTCTTTCTCTGAAGACTGCTCAGTTTGGGGATGGCAACCTGATGAGTCCGGGATTGGGAGCAAGTGCAGAGGCTATTAAATAACAGAAAAACCTGGTGTTGTTTTAACTTAATTTTAACTTTTATTTAATAACTTAAATAAAAGCACTCTATTTTCTAAGTTTTTTTTCCTGGGAACTTCTCAGTTTTTTTATAAATATCTTATATTGTGTTGTCAAAACGAATAAATAAATACACAAGGCAAAACAAGAAAGCCCCCTTTCACCACTATCCATCCACCAGCTCGCTCTCAGTGTATGTATGCATGCATGCCTATAACGTAGGGAAGATTATATTCAGTATCCCTTGAAACTTGTTCATATGATAACATGACTTGGAGGTCTCATGTTAGGAAACACTTCTTTTATCGTGACACACTTAGCCATATCTCATCCTTTTCAATAAGTGTGTAATGTTGGGTAGAATGGAGTAGCAAAAGTGGATTTTAGGCTATCCCTTTATTGGTGACACGAGGTCTCATTCTCATGGCTACAGACAAGGCTGTAGCAAATATACTTGTAGATCGTTCCTGGTGTCCCTGCGTGTTTTGTCAAAGGGGACTGAAAAGTAGAATTGCTGACTGCAAGTAAATGTACAGTTTCACAAGTTGGTTCATCTTTGTGTCTTTTAACCATTTTCATTATTATCAGTACTTTACAAACATTGCCAGCTATAACAATACAAACTTCCGTTCACTGAATATTCAACACTTCTGTAAGCTTGAGCATCTTCTAATATGCTTATATATTCATTGGTTTGATTTTCTGTTCTATGCTGTATGCCATGTTTGCCTATTTTTATATTAAGGTGTTGATTGGCCTGGAGATGTATGGCCCAATCTTTGTCAAGAACTATCTCTATTTTCAAGAACTCCCAGGACTAAGGTCATGTCCATCTCACACCTGACTTTGTTCTATGGCTTAAGAGAAGTCTGATGATTTGGCTATTTCAGTCCCATTCAGGACAACTCTGAGTGCAACTAACCGTGGATGATGTTGGCCCACTGCACAGCTTTTCCACTTGTCTGGTCATCCTCACCCTCCTTTCCCTGTGCCTCGGGTGCTGATGCTCCAATAAGTATCCTGGGTCCTGTAGCTCATCTCAGAGATGAATTCTCAGAGAATCAACCTGCAGGAGCCTGTTGTCTTTATCTTCCCGATTGGAGGAGGCCATGTGTCACATCTTAAGTGAAAAGTTTGTCGTTATTCTCTGATTTTTCCCTCTGGGTGGTAGAAGCTGAGTCTCAGACCCTACAGTCATCATTCCTTGAGTTAGGGCCAAGACTGTGCAGGATACAGCTGGATCTCAGTTACCTTCTGTCCACACTGGCACATCCTCATGTCTCTACTGTGATGATTCTTATGTTAAAGACAAATCATCTCTTACTCCATTCAAGGAAAGTCTACTTGTTGCCTTGTCAACATTACTGGGTGTTCTGGGATAGCCAGGTTGCTCTGGGATTGTAAGGCACAGGGATCTGTGAGACAACACTGAGCCAGGTGAAGGCGACCACTGGACATTTTCATTTGTCCACTGTCACACACACTGGCTGCAGTTAAATAGGAGGAGAGTTTGGGGTCTTGTTCCTTCTGAACTTTGCTTAAGAAAGGGAAATTCCAGGTCCTTTGTTTCCCAGTCTTCTGTCACTAGTACATTACCTTCTTACACACACACACACACACACGCACACACCTCATACCACACATACCACACATACACCACCCTCAGCATCATACCCTAGACATATCACGTACACACATACCTCTCACGCCACACATACCACACACACACATACACATATACACCCCCAGCATCAAATCCCAGACATGTCACACACACACACACACACACACACACACACACACACACACACTTACACACACATATGTACCTCACACATACAACACACCCGCATACCCCACAAACACACCACACACGCATACATACATATACCACTCTCCCAACCCTCTTTGTCTTCCTCCCTCTCTCCCCTGTAAAACCCTGCTCAGCCCTTGGTAAGAAAGCTATTCTCATGCCACCCCCACTCCCAGTTTCTCAGCCTTTACTTCTCTCTCCCCTGCTCTTCCCCAAGTCAATAGAATTTTGACTGAGAATCAAGACAATCTAATCTTAAGATTGAGACTGCTACAAACACAATTTCCCAATGGTTTTTTTTTTCTTCTTTTCTTTCTTTTTTTTTTTTCCCCGCATTACATCCTAGGCTTTTGAAATTCAAAAACTGAGAACTGACTCCTTTGTTCTCTGCGTTGTGCTGTGTCATCTATCCTCTGAGGCAATGAACATAGAATACCCTTGCTGCTGCCAAAGAGGTGGTAGGGACGAGGGTGGGTATAAAAGAGAGAGAGGGGAAAATCAGTTACTACATCAAAATATTATTCACGGCACCAATGGATGTTTCTTTCACTTGTCTTTTAACTTTGTTTATGGAGTCTTTTGTCATGCAGACATTTATAATTTTCGTACAGCAAAACCTGTCAATCTTTTCCTTTATAAATTCTAGGTTTTGTATCTGACTCAGAAAAACCTCCTAATATATAAATTGAAAATATAGTCTCTGTTATTTTTATCACTTTAAAACTTTACTCTTTACCACAAATTCTTCAACTCATTTTGAATTAATTTTTGTATAATATCAAGAAAAGAAGCCCCCACTTTCTCCCTTAATTCTCTCCTCCCTCCCTCCTTCCCTCTTCACATTTGAATAGAGTTACCATTTTTCTGACACTACTTAATAGTCAATTAGCTTCCCCACTGACTTAAAATTCCATTTTTATTATCAACTAAATTCCTATATACACATAAATCTTATTCCAGAATCTATTGAAGAGTATTCCTGACCAGGAGAAGGGGATGTGCTTATGTGTCTGCACACACATGTATTGGCTTTCAGTGGCTTTCTATTTCTGTGTATGTTTCGTAAAGACAAATTATTCTACACTCAATGGATAATATGTTCTCAGACAACATGATCCCAAAGTTCAGACATGCTATTCCTTTTCAAACCATCAAAAATAAACCCGTGGCAACTTCCAATTCTGGACTTTTTGAAAAAAAAATGGCTATTCTGGGTTCTTAAGAGATTTTTAAAAACAATTCGGCCGCCTGCAATTTTATGTATGGTGGGAATCATTGAATCTTTTCAATACAGTGACAGGTGCATTGTGAAGTGTATTCTGTTCTGCATCTGTCTGTAGAGTCAATATTGGCAATATCAGATTTCTTTAAAAAATCTGTTTAATCTAGATTTTTAGGAGTATTTGTTTAGACTTAAACCTAGCATTCTGTCAACATTAGAATTTAATACATGTTTCCTTATATCAAATATCGTATGCTATTTCCCTTATCATGTTAGCCTCAGTTTATTTATTTCATTTGTCTATTCAAATAAACAGATTTTATCATTATTGTTCAAGTTTGCAGCTTTTACTGTTATTCCTTTTAGGTCTTTCAACCCTTATGTTGCTTGTTAGTAATTTTTTCAAATTTCCCTTATAGTCGGTGTTCACTGTTTGCTGTGGATCTGGCTAATGAGAAAGACTAAAACTTTCTCTGACCAAATATTAGCTTCTTAGAAAAAAACGGGATAAACGCGTTGTATCCTTCCATTTTTTTTTTCTTTCCTTGGGAAATATGAATGCAAAGCCTAGAAAGGCAACTCATGTCTTGAGAGATAAGAAAACAAGAATGAAAAAACCATTGGTCCAACTTTTGCTCAACCACCTAATACCAACGCCTGCTCATCTTTGCACTTCCTGCTCAGGGATAAACAGTTACTGGTTCTTTTTATTTAGAGAAATACGTTTGTCATTTCTATTTGTCAAATGTTTGTAGCAATCATCTGTGTCTACTGAATTTATTTTTAATACTTCCTGATGTCTAATAATACTAATTGAGACTGTATTGTCGTTTGGATTCCATAGGATTCAATGCATAATATTTTCATTCTTCTACATATATTTAGAAATTTCATTTGAATTCCTTTTTTTTTTAAATTGGACCCCCCCTTTTATCCAGAAGATAATTTTCTATATTCTTTTTTAATGCTTTCCTTCCTTCCTTCCTTCCTTCCTTCCTTCCTTCCTTCCTTCCTTCCTTCCTTCCTTCTTTCTTTCTTTCTTTCTTTCTTTCTTTCTTTCTTTCTTTCTTTCTTTCTTTCTTTCTTTCTTTCTTTCTTTCCTTCTTGCTTCCTTCCATAGTGATTGTTAAAAAATATTGACACTTTTTATCTATAGATTATTACTTTGTGGCAACTTTATTGTTTTTAAAGAATGGAACTTTTTTAATTTGCATATTTTGAAGTTCCCTCAGTTCTGTCAGTTCTGTCTTCATATGTTAATCTGTCTATGAGTGGATTGATCTATCAATCTACATTCCTATATACTCAATGCTTTTGTTAATTAAACTCTCATGTGACTTTTGTCTGGTTGTATTTTTTTATTATTAGAGTTACACCATTGTTGTTCTACTCTTAGCTGCGTGCTTTTTACCCTGGAGCACTGTCTTTTCTTAAGAACCCAACATCCCAGCTTGAGTTTTACTTGTTTTATTTCTTATTTCATCCTTCACTGTTGTCCTCCAAATGCCTGGTCTCAGCATAGCATCTGATACTTGAGAGTTTTGATGTCAAATGTTATTTGCTTTTATAAATCCATGACATCAGCTGGGCGGTGGTGACACGCATCTTTAATCCTAGCACTTGGGAGGCAGAGTCAGGCAGATCTCTCTGAGTTCAAGGCCAGCCTGGTCTACAGAGTGAGTTCCAGGACAGCCAGAGTTACAACAGAGAAACCCTGTCTCAAAAAACCAAAAATAAAATAATAAAATAAAAAAGAAAGAAAGAAAGAAGGAAACAAAGAAGGAAAGAAGGAAGGAAGGAAGGAAGGAAGGAAAGAAAGAAATAAAGGAATCCATGACATCAATAATATTTAGGTTGAATTCTGCCTAGTACTACTATCTTTCTGCTCAATTTTAACATATAAAGCTTAGCACTTAGAAGATGCTTGCTTAACTTCTTGGAGTTTCTATAATTATTACGTTCAGTAAAACTGTGCTGTTGCTTATCACTATCTGATTAAGTTTCCAGCATAGCAGTTTAATTTGAGGTACCCCCAGAATCTACCTCCTCAACTCCTCCCCTGCCATTGTTCCATTGCTTGAGTTTGGAATTCATTCTCCTCCCCGCCTCCACCTCTCTCTATCTCTCTCTCTCTCTCAACCACTGATGTTCTCATGTTCTTTACTGACGTTTGTAACCACTGTGTTTATAGCTGTTAATCAGTGTCCCACTTGAACCTTGAGTAACTTTAAGAGAAATAATTACTAATAGTTGTATCAAAATTTGTCTCAATGCAGGAGCCAGGTGAGTGCTGGATCACTAATCCAAGAAGAGGAGATGTTGCATCTCAAAAATGCATCAGTGCTATCAATGTTCACATTGACACAGAACCTACACCCCAAACCTGAAGTGGTGAACTCAGCTGGAGCTCAGTCAATGCTTAGGGATGCTTTGGTTTGTAAACATTTCCTTAAGCCTCTCTTACTGAACAGAGGGACATAATACAGGCCTGTACTATATTTAAAGGATATAAAAACATCCAGGTCTTTTATAGATGACCAGTGCTCCTCTAATGTGAAGGCATCACGTGGAATCAGCACAAAAGCTGAGGGTCACACCTCAGAAGTTCCCTTCTTGTTGATTTTGCCAAGACTCCTTCACTTTTCTTCTGTTTTCTTGCCCTATTTGTGTGATGGGATAGCATGAATATAAGGCATACTGCAATAATAAATATACACAGGAAAATATTGGTTATATTTCCAATACTTCCACAGGTAATTCCGATTAAGTTGCTATTATAAATACGGAAATAGGGAATGCACATTCGGAAGCTAATGGGAAGACGTGTATGTGTGTGTGTGTGTGTGATCTCTGAGATTCACATCTCCTTGTTCCACTTAAGTGCTTTACTTGTGCAGTGACATTTCTGCAAACATCTCATTTCTAGTAACAGCAAGCACAAATACACTCCTTAAAGGCACTTTCCCCAAAGGTACAGCCTTCGGAACTCCGTGATGAATTTCTGGATTGCTGTGGAAGGCATGAACTCTGTCTGTGTGTGCATGGGTCCATTATCAGCATCAGGAAGATGTGCATTCGGGACCCTGGAAGGTCCTCTTCTTCCTCCAACAGACTTTCCTTCTGAACAGAGTGGCTGAGAGGATAGCACAGCACTTGGAATCAATCGCTGAGTAATCAATTTTAACTTATTTCGATAGCTTGTCAATATATACCATCTTCAGAGAGCTTTCATGGATTAGCCTTAGTAAAGGTAAAGAGTGCCTCATCAGCTATGAAATAAACAGCCAACTCTTAAACAGAATGCTAAACAACAAAAAAGAAAAACAGGAATCTAAGTGAGAGCAAGTAACAGTCAAAACTGTAGAGACAACAACGAACCAGTCCTTGATTTAAAAAAGAAAAAAAAGTGAGACTTTTTTCCAAAATTATCTTACTTCTCTACATGATGGGGAAAACAAAACCAAACCAAACCACGCTCTCCGGATAGGAGATCTAATACACACCCCGCGTCTACTGAGAGCCAGCAGCTTTATCCAGTCGCTGTTTGTAATCCTGTGAGGCAGTTACTCCTCCCCTAGCCTGCTAAGGAGGCATCGGAGGCTCGGACCTGTAAGCATCCTGTGTGTAAGTGGGGACATAAAGCAATGAGGCCAGCTCTGCCTCACCTTCATGACTACACTAGTTAGTTTGCCTCTGGACTTCTAATCTATCTTGTTAGAGAGACTCTCTTTGCATTGTTATTTTTATTAATGATTTTTATTGTTGCCATTGCCTTATCTGTGTGTAATTTCATTGTCACCCTGTAGAAGGTAATGGGGACCAAACCGTGCAGCGGGACGAGGGCAGGGTGTTAGGTCACCGGGGTTCCGAGTCTACACTTGCGGCTGTCTCATCTTTTTAGACTGGAGACTGACTGCCATCTTCGCTGAAAGTAAGAAAATCTGTGGACTATTTTTAGTCCTGTCATTTTTTTAAAGATAACTCCAGATCCAACATTCTATCATTTTCTGGGCCTAAGTCTTCCTTCCTAAAGCAAAAGTGACAAGAGCAAGTGTTGCTGAACAAATATTCTTTGAGAAGATTATGAAATAAAACATGCAAATGTGCTTTCCAAAATGAAGCACTTAGAGGAAGATGTGCATGTGCTTCTGTGGCAGCGTGGTCTGCAAATGATGGTCACAGGATACTGGGTTTTCCGTGGACCTCAGTATTCTCTTGTTGGATTTCCTACTATCTGGCCTGACTAGCATCTTTACCTGTAGCCATTGCAGAGTGGTGGGAAGGACCTGGAAGAGGAAGATGGACAGCAATTCTTTGTGAGATAAAGTATAGAGGACATGGGTGGGTAGTTCCAACGTCTCAGAAATATGCCAGGCAGCTGCCTTTCTCTTTCTTCGCTGGACATATATCAAAAGCACTAGCTTTCTAGGCTGCCAACTCAACCCCTTTTATAGGCACTTAATTCACTCTGAAATTAAAAATATATACATACCCTTAGTAGGAATTACCGTTATTCTTCAGTATGACAGAATGATTTGATTTTAAACCCTTATATGTCTCTTCTATATCCTATTGTGGGTTAGAATCAGTCAAATGTCTATGAAGAATAGCTCTAGCTGCCTTGGTGAGTCAGCTCCCACACGAATTCCATTAATGTCCTACTCCCCACATAGGGCAATCCATGGAAAAGTCCATATATTAGAAGAACATCATTCCATGCCCACCAACTTCCAGACTACCTGTTTTTCCTGGAAAGCCAGTAATCAGAATCCAATAGAAGGGCTGGCACTCATGTTATTGGCAATCCCTTCCCGGTCCCCACTCTTGTCTTCTCTCCTTCCCCACACTCTATGAATTTACATCCTAACTAGAGTCCCAGTCACTACTACTATTCCTGTGGCCAAGGCTGTATAAACGATCAGGAACCCCAGTACCTTGATCCATCCATTATAGACAGCAGTGTAATATGTCCAGCATTTCCAGGTGTGGTTATACATTTTTAAACTTAAAAACTTTTAGTAGGGAAAATAAAAATTTGAATGAATAAACTACAATGGGTTTCTTGAGAACAGACATAGTTTGAACCAAAGCAACCAGACATTCTGGAATATAAGATACAGCATCGGAAAAGGGGTGAGATATATTGGTTCAGTCCACAGCTCCCAGTTCTGCTGTGCGAGCCTAAGCAGGTGGCCTTCTCTGGACACCATATCTCGCTGCAAAATGATAGCATGGATTACTAACAGAAGAGTTCTCAAGTCCTACTTGTCCCAGAGCCTACTCCTAAATTCACGTGGCAGAGCTCAACATATTATAGAGAGCATGAAGACCCTATGAGGCCAAACAACTCAGAAATCCATAAATTTCTCTCATATCAAACTAATCCTTCTCATAAATCTCAAAAAAGATTAGTAAATGCGGAAAAAAAGGCCAAAATCAGAAGAGTGTCTCTGTATTGTCAGACAATGAGTTCTCAACTCCAGTGCAGGGAAATGGGTCTTCCTTAAAGACCCTTAGGGTCATTTCACCTTGTTTTGTAGGTAAACTTGATGCACTCTGATTGTACTGTACTCTGGTCAACTGCCCTTGGACAGCAGGTACCAAAGAAACAGTGGCTGTGCCCACGTGTATGAAGTCATTCATGAGTGTGACCTACTCTGAGCTCAGTTACCAACAGGGCTGAACCTCCATCCTTAAGATACACAACCTGATTCAGGAGAAACAGTGTGGATAACTGTCCAAATCTAGAGGGCCAAGAAAGGCTTCTCTGGAGAGTGTTTAATCTCTCTCCCCACCCCTCCCCCCTCTGTGTAAGAATGCAAGTATTCTATGACTGAGCAATAGGCTCAGATTTATTTGAAAATTTAAATTTTGAGGTGAGGTCTCTCACCTTGAATGATCCTCCTACCTCAGCTTTCTGAGGAGCTGGAATTACAGGTGTGCATGCAGACTGGTGCTGGATTTTGAACCTCCAAATTACCAGCTGTTATTTCTTTCTTTCCCTTGCTCAGAGTCAAGAGACATCACATTATTATTATTTCAGATCAGTGCCCATTTTCTGACACTCAGGATCAACTCTAGGCCCAGCCTACTTATAGTCTCAGATCTCTCTCTCTCTCAAATTGAAAATAGATTTTCTTTTCATACAATATATCCCAATCATAGGATCTACTCTAGGCCCAGCCTACTTATACTCTCAGATATCTTTCTCTCTCTCTGTCTCTCTCTCCCTCTCTCTTAAATTGAAGATAGATTCTCTTCTCATACAATATATCCCAACCATAGTTTCTCTCCCTTCATTTCTCCAAACTCTCTTCCCTTCTCCCCCAGATCGACTCCTGTCCATTTCAGAAAAGAGCAGGACTCTGAGAGACAACACTAAAACATGACAGTACAAGATACAATAAAACAAATCAAAGGCCCTCATATTGAGGCTGGACAAGGCAACCCAGTAGGAGAAAAAGAGTCCCAAGGACAGGCAAAAGGGTCAGAGCCACACCTTCTCTCACTCTTAGGAATTCCACAAAAACACCAAGTAAACATCCAGCCATAACATACTCAGGACCTGGTGCAGACCCATGTAGGCCCAGTGCTTGCTGCTTCAGTCTCTGTGAGCCCATATGCACCATGCTTAGTTGATTCAATGGGCCATGTTCTTCTGATGTTCTCCATCCCCTCTGACTCCTACAATATTTCTTACTTTTCTTCCTTGGGATTCTCTAAGTTCCCAGAGGAGGGACCCAATAGACTTCCAATTTAGACTCTCTTTCCACATAATGTCTGGCTGTTGGTCTCTGTAACTGCTCCCATATGCTGTCAGAGGAAGCCTCTCTGATGACAAGGAACTGATCTATGAGTATAGGATAATATGATTAGGAATCATATCATTGATTTTTGTTTCTTTTTCTATTTGGTTTTGTTTGTTTATTTGTTTGTTTGGCTACCTATCACTCTCAGAACTCTTGAACACAAAGACCCAGACTCACAAAGCTGAATCATGCTGACTCCCATCCAGCAAAGGGTTCACATCTAACCCTTTGCTATTGCCAGTCCTCTCTCAGAATAAGAGCCTACATTCTTTTATGCAAAGTTCAATTGCAGGGGTTCTCAACTTTGGGCCATGACCTGACCCTTTTGGGTGTTAAATAACCCTTCACAGGAGTCACCTAAGACCATCTACATATTACATACTTACATTATGATTCATATCAGTAACAAAATTACAGTTACAAAGTAGCAGCAAAAATAATTTTGTGGTTGAGGGATACCATAACATGAGGAACTGTATTAAGGGGTCACAGCATAGGAAGGTTGAGAACCAATGAGTTAGAGCAAGGCCCTGACCTATTGGCCTACCCTGATCTTCTTCCTTGGAGTCTAGTTTTATTTAAAGTATATGCAAGTGTGGGTACAAGATGAAACTCTTAGGTGTTAAGAAGTCCTGACCAGTTGTTACTCCATGTGTAATCATATCTTAGTTAACTTTAAAACAGAGATAATAGCATTCATCTACCAAAGACAGTTAAGGGACACAAATTTTACATATATAAACCACTTATTAAAAACTGGATGGTCTAGGGTCATAGTTCAGTAACAGAGCACTTGTCTGGAATATGCAAAGTCCAGGGTTCTATCCCAAGCATTCACTAAAATAACAAACAATAGATGACCTGTCCAACTGCAGCCTTTAGAGAAGGGAGGATTTGGTTCACTGTGATTCCATCTGTGATCTTATTTTAATTCTAAGTTGACAACAACACTGGCTCCTCGGTTTGTGATTTTATTTTAAAGAAAAGATCTCAGATACCTACATCTCTGCTCAAGACCTTCTTTCGTCTGCCAGATCTGAGTAACACCTGGACACTTGGATTAGCATAGAAAGCTACGTGAGAAGGGTGGGGAAACCGGAAGTTCAATCTTACTATCCTACACTTGGGACTTTTCATCTGTTCTAGATCTTTTCAGCTACAACGAATGGGAGCTAAACTCCAGCTAACCTGAGCAAATGGAAAGAAGTCTAGAGAGGAGATACCCGGCTTCAAGGGTCCTTTGTCTTACTTTCAACAGCACCCTGACCTTTTGATTCCACTTTTCTTTGTTGCTTTCATTTTTTTTCTGGCAGAGGTTCTCCAAGTGTCAAGAAGGTATCTTTCGTGTGTCAGGAAGGGTAATCCCTGGCTAAAATAACTGTTTTCCCCCAAACTCCTAGAAAACGCTCAGGGAAGAAACTGATTGACTGAGCCAGATTTCTGTGCACATTTATACACTAAGACTATGGAAGCTCCCATCACATCATAAGGAACTGCGGCTCAGTGTGCTGAGCATCTAAAATCAGTCACCTCCCAGCTTCCTGCAGCACCCAGAGACAATACGGCAGCAGGCACCCTGAGGATGGGAGCCCTGGCTGCGAAGTTCTCGTTGGATATTCCCTAACCAGCACACTGATCTGAGCTTTTTCCATGCAAGTTAATTTTAAGGACAAGGAGCCACTGCATGTGCCAGGACATTCATAGCCTTCATCTTGAAGGATGAATCTACTACAACTTGGAGGCACTGAGGAAGAGGCTATCTCTCCCTTGAAGAATGATCTGGACGGAGATAGGATACAAACGCTGAGCAGCACAGGACGGATGGGACTCACACAGAGACAGAGTGAATCCTGACTCTTCAAACTTTCAATCTCAAATCTTTCCATTGTGATGCCATAGTGCATTGCTTCCTTTGAGCTGTTGATGCTAATATATAGAAATTATGACCGGATAACCATGCCTATCATTCATTAGGAAACTTCCCTTTGGGTGCTGGGGAGATAGCTCAGTTGGTAAGGTGATTTCTTTGCAAGCAAGAGGATCTGAGTTTGATTCACAGACCCTATGGTTTTTGTGTTCGTTTGTTTGTTTGTTTGTTTAACAAAGTTTGGCATGGTGTTAGTCATTTGTAATCCCAGCACTGTACAGGCAGAGTCACTGACCAACTAGCTTAACCCACTTCAAGTTCCCAATAAATGATTGACTGATCTCAAATAATAAAGTAGAAACAAACTATGGTTCTCTTATGGCCTACACACACACACACACAGACACACAGACACACAGACACAGACACAGACACAGACACACACACACACCACTCAAAGTCTTCTTTTGTAAGACTATGGACTGAAATCTCTGAGTCACTAGTAACATTTTTATTTTAATACCAGAGTAGAAGAATTATCAATGTATCAGGCGATCTGCTGCTATGAAATTCTCAAAATAAAGCTACATCATTCAGGAGCCATCTGTCCCTAGACCTGTTGTCTTCACTCAATCAGTGATCTCATGTGGTGGCCTGACCTAAGATGTCCATGCCTGCTGAGTCTTTCCAGGGACAGTCTTTGGAAAAGGCAAGAGACTACCTGCTCCCTGTCATAGCCTTCCTTGCCTTCCCTGAAGTCCAGTCACCAGTCAGAGCTGCACTAGGCTCCCCCCAAGGGTGCAGAGGGCAGGCTGACTCCTGTTGCCCACAGCAGGGCTTGAGCAAGCGTCTGAGAATGTAAGATCACCCACTGCACAGAGCCTCAGCAGAGGCAGGCCACAGCAGGTGGACAGCAGAGTGGAGCAGCGGCTTTTGTTAAGTCCTCAACATTATTTCTGCTCAGCTCTTTAGATTTAAGCCCCTGCCGTTCTTTCCATAATGGCTGAGAGAAATAAAAACACCGCCTGCACACTCCTTCCTGCCTCCCTCGCACAGACTGCACACCTTCCTCTCCTCCTCCTCTGTATGCCTTCCCGATCCGGTCCTAGGGGCTGGCCCACTACTTGCAGGCCATTGTTCACCTTTCTCCTGGGCTGGAGGCCGCTCTCGGGGTTCAGCTGCAATTTGGACAGCAGGGCAGCTGGGTCTCACAGTGACCTTCCTGGACTTATTGTCTGCTGTGGCCTAAGGTGACAGGTGTGCATAGGGGCAGTTTGCAGAGAATCAATCCCTATTTGTAGTAGCTCATCACACACTGGGCGGAATCTTAAGCTACCTGATGATGAAAGGTTGATAGAGCACACTGCTGCCTGCCCTCTCCTCGGAAGTTAAAGACCTCATCTGTTTCCCCTTCTTGGTTTCTGAGGCCCCTTCTTTCTTCTTTGTCTGCAAACCGCAAACATCTTCCCCACAGTAAAGTTCTCTTAACTTCAAAGGAATGCGGGTGGAAGAGAACATCATTCTGCCTAAAATTTAAGATCCCTTTCTCGGCCCTGATTTTTGGCTTCAGGCCACTCATCCTCCTCTATAGCGGAGCTGGTTCATGGCGTGGAGCACAAATGTTGTAAGAGATGAATGCGGTGACCCCCAGAATCAATGTGCATCCTGCAGGCCTGATGAGAAGTGCTTGAGTCCCCGACTCACAGGCAGGAACTCTGAGTGTGGAGTAAGAAACTGAGACTTCCAAGACTCCCGTCCTAACCACAGCATTCCCCAATCAGAGGTTCATCAGTCAGTGCCTCATTTCTTGTCATGGAAATCCCTAAGACAGTAACAGGGTCAGGTGGCTCACTATTTGAGGCCATACCACCTGATAGATCTGAGACATAAATGGAAGATGGGAAGGAGAAAGCAGATTCCATCCACATGACCTCTCTCAGTGAAACCTGAGACTGGCCAGATGAAATTCTTCCTAAAGTATACTTGGATCCTCTCCGCCAATGATAACCATAAAACCGAGCTGTCAATTGACCTCACAGTATTCTCTGTTTGTGCCTGGGGCCACACCTTGCAGCAAAAGAAAGGAGAAGGTACCTTCTCTCAGGGAGGTTAACTGTGTATTCTCACCAAGTGTGAAAGCCACTGGAAACATTTACTGGATGTGATAAATTCAAGTTCAGAAAGAGAGAGCATGTTTTGGTTACTGGGGTTTGGTGGCAAGCCGTTCCAACCTAGCTGGATCCAGCAGCCCTTAGCGATATGGTTCTATTCAGTGAGTGGGTGTCCCCATTCTGAAGCTGCTATCCCAGAGAGACTCAATTCCCAGGCCCTGATTGCTTCTTCCACTGATATGTGTTCGGCCACATCACTCTCAATTTCGTTAAAATAGCAAAATAAATGGAAATGACTTGGTTGCTGTGATATGTGGCTACGGCTGGATGGAGGAGTAATTACTCTCTTTGTGGATGGCAGATATGGATTTAGGGTATCTCCAAAGGAGGCCCACAGTCTCCAGTGGCCAGAGCTAGAATGTGCCCCTAGAGAGATACAACCATAGGTCCTGTGCTCTGACAATTGACACTTTCCTAAACTTGTATAATTCCCAACTGCATTCTAAACATCAATCCTGATACCTACAGATAAGCATAACTCTCACCCCTCATGAAAGAAGACTTTCTTGGCAGGAGATGAAAACTATCACAGAACTCTTCAACTGACTAAAATGTAGAGAACAAGAGATTTTGGGGTGCCCATGCCCAGTTGATACATCTATAGCATAACCCCTACACCTAAAGTTTGGGGAACAGCTTGGAAAGGGGGACAGAAAGACTGCAAGAGCCAGAAGATGGGGATGTGTTTTCCATATGTGACCGGGAGTTGCACCTATGAAATCTTAGCTCTGTAGTCACCTCAATGAGGCGAGCACAGTGACAGCACCAGCTTCCATGGCAGTGTGGGTGGGGAAATCTCACAGGGCCCCACCCTCGATGAAGAACTACAGACAGTAAATGGTCGCTTAGAGAGGAAGAATTGATCTTCTGCAGGGCTGAGCTCCCTGATAGGTTATCCAATCTCAAGTGGTCAGCACTAAATGCATACAGATGAGCAACACCAAATGGTTGTTGTATCGGGGTGGAGGGAGACAACGTGACAGGAGAGAAGTTGAAAGGAAGAGAGGGTGGAGCGGAAATGATGTAAATACTCATGTATGAAATTCTTGTAAAACTGTAGAAAAAAAGAAGCTGCATGAATGACATAGTATGTGTTCAGCCTGCCTGCCCTGTGCCTACGATGTGTTACACCGCTCACTGTTCTCAGAAAAGACCATGGATAGACCTGGGTTTAATTTTTATTTCAATTTTTAAAAATTCCATTGCATCACAGTAGGGTGGTGAGGGAAGAAATCAGACAGGTCCTTTGCACCTCCAATGTTAACTTCTAATTTATGATACCGTCTGCCTGCAGTATTCTTCCCTGTGCTATCGATCCACTTTTTCTATCTTCCCTTCAAGGCATATCATGACTCTCTACCCAAAGAACTTTAGAAAGGTATCCTAGAAAATGGTCACTCACAGGGGCTGGCTGATAGAATCAATTACAGGTGCCAACCACTGGCAACTCGATTAAGACTTAAAGCAGTGTATGGTGTTTTGCATACTCTCTATCTCAATATAGTTGTTGTTTTGCAGGTATTAATTTATAACTTCACTGCTTTTAAAATAGGGAAGAGTTTAGTTGCAAGAAATCTCTAACATCCATTTGAATCTGTCACAGAACTTTGCATAGAATATCAATTTAGCAGTTTTTAGATTTAAACCCTGACTCTCTTTCTTAAGAGTTGTGTAACTGTGGACAAGTGTTTTCTGGGCCTCAATGTCCTCATCTGTAAGGTGGGCAGAGTAATAATAATGAAGCACCACTCTATAGGCTGTGAGGCTTTAATGAGAAATTGTAAGAAAAGACTGTATATTGGCAGACCTGGAACATAACAGATGCTCAATGAATATTGACTGTGATGGTTAATTTCCTAAGGTTGTTGCGTATGTGGGAGCATAATAAAAATCAGTTTAGTGTATGGATTTGTGCAGTTAGGGTGAGGGCATCCACAAATGTTGATGTCTGTCCCTCTCCAGTCACTGAAGACTATCTGTCACTCTGGTCTTTGTCGTCATTCTGGAAAGACATGCAGTGGAGGTAAAAGGCAACCTTCCTTCTGACCATTCCTCACTGTTGTCACTGCTCTCCCTGCTGCCCTGGAGCATTTAATTACACATGTCACTATGCTGAGCCTTGTACAAAGGCACCCAAGATAAGATCCTTGTCCTGGGGAGCTCACAATATCAAGGACATTTGGGTGGACGTGTGAATTAGAACTTAATGGCAGAAGAAGAGAAAGAAAACACCTTTAATATAATAGCAAGAGGCCTTAGAAGTGATCCCCAGCTCTCTGATTTTACAGACCAAAAGTCAAGGCTCAGGGAGCTGAGGGTTTCTGCCTTTGGTCTGTATTTGTGGGGAGAAGGAAGATGCTTGGGGTCCCAGGTTCTAGGGTCATGGGCTCCACCTCCAAGGGACTCTCACCATTAGGCCAGGAGAATGGGCCTCTATGGTGGGCCCAAAGTCTCAGCAACAACTTGATTTCACCATTGTATCTGTAAATATGAACATGCAAGGAGCGTTCCATTTTGCAGCAGATTGAGAATATACATTAACAATCCGGTGGGAATTGTCAGAAAGTATAACTGAGGCGGGTGGGGAGTCCAGAGGAATATTTAAAATACATGCTGAAATAAATTGGCGAGCATCAGAAAGGGGCTCAGTTTTCTAATTTTTTTTTTTGTTGTTGTTCAGAATATAAAACTTGTTTCCATAAGGAAAACCCAAAAATAAGCTTCCTACTCCTTAGAATTAAAACTCTGGAGAAAAAAAAAGACATCGTAGCTGTCCATTTATTTGTTTTATTTTTTCTTATCTATCATCAAGGAGATAAAATGTTTACAACCATCTTAGGATGTTTAATAACAGCACACAAAAGAGTAGTTTGATGGTCCTTCATTGCATCTAACTTAAATCTGTCTCACTGAAGGGTAAAATACAGATACTGACAACATGCTTTTTAGTGAACGCTGATTGAGGCTGCGTACCAAGAGCCTTGTTCTCTTTCAGACAGTTCTCTGTAATCAAACAGTGGGCTGTCTTCTCAAATTCCAAACACTTTATCATTTGGCATGGGATCCTACACACATGGGTGACTTTAGAAAATAAAATGAATGAAAAATAGGAGTGATACAGGCTTTCTGAAGGAAGAGTGACAGGAGAAGAAAACGGAGAGTTATTTATTATTTTCAAAGTGACTACACAGAAAGGTTGAAGAGAAAGAGAGGGGAAAAAACATCTGTCACTGAGTGATACTTCCCTCGCAGGAAAAATAAGAACCAACAAATAGAATTTGACTTCGTTCTTGCAAGTTTCACGGAGCATGAAAATGCCCCTTTAAAATTTCCTGCAAGCCATGTTGGCGATGGGATTTTTTCCAGTGCAAAGTGTATCTAAGTTCAGGGGGCCAGAGACCACCAGAGGGAAGGGATTTTTGAATGCTCGGGGCTCTGCTGACTGTCAGTTTAAAAAATGAAAGTAATATACAAGGGGCAAAGTGGCATTTATCATTCCATCTCTCCAGGCTCCTGTCTCTTTAATCAGCTTGATTTGCCCAGCAAATGATTCCTCTGTGTGTGTGTGTGTGTGTGTGTGTGTGTGTGTGTGTGTGTGTGCCTGCGCGCGCGTGTTGTAGCTCTGTCAATCCTTGGATTAGAACCAATGATTGCAGCTTGTAGGAGGGCTGTCCAGGGCCAGATTGTACAATGTGCCTCAGTGCCAGAGTATGAGTGGAGATAATTACGGAGAAGTCAGACTCTCTCACGCCCTCGGCTTCCTTGTTGTGTCCTTCAGCAAAACAGTGGATTTAAATCTCCTCGGACGAGCTTGAGAGCAACACAATCTATCAGGAGGAAAAAAGAAAGAGAGAGAGGGGGAAAAACCGATCCTGACAAAAAAGAAGAAAAAGAAGAAGAAAAAAATATGAAAACCATCCAGGCAAAGATGC
This sequence comes from Cricetomys ansorgei, assembly GCA_026225945.1. Taxonomy (NCBI): domain Eukaryota; kingdom Metazoa; phylum Chordata; class Mammalia; order Rodentia; family Nesomyidae; genus Cricetomys; species Cricetomys ansorgei. The sequence goes on along the minus strand of JAMJFZ010003914.1, from coordinate 8,704,671 downwards.
ACAATTCTATCTCGTGGGCAATCTTCACGGGGCTGGCGGCTCTGTGCCTCTTCCAAGGTAAGACTGGCTTTTGGTTTGCCTACAGCGTACCCGGGAATGGTACCTGGTGCTGCAAGCGTTTGCAGTTGCAGGCTCCCGGGGTCGGCTCCGATGCGCGGTTTGCAGGTGGAAGCGCGAGCGTTTTAACCAGCATGGCTGGGACTTCATTCTCCCGACCAGGCTGTGAGAATATTGATTTGATTCTGGCTGCTACCGGAATGGGGGACTGTATGTGCATAAGTAAAACGTGTCTCTGCTGCTCCCCTTGGGTCCGTGGCTGTGCGCTGGCTCCCTGGCTTCATGCACATCCTTTACACTTACACAGCCCGGCACATACGTACGCTGGGGATTCTTGCAGATGGGGAGGGCAGCCGGGTTGCGAATGTGCTGCTTATGCGACTGGGGAGAAATTACGGGAGGAAACTTTAAATATTGGCCAGTGAACTTGTAAAGCTTCCAAAAGGAGCAAAGCGGGGAAACGTAGGCTGGAAATAACCGAGTACCTCCAGGAAGGTGCTGGCCAGAGGTCTGGCTTCGGGGAATAAATCTATTCGTAGGAGCCTGAAAAACTGTTAGTTTTGAATCTGTTTGGGGATGTGTGTGGCAGGGCAGGGTGAGGGGTGGGCGTCTCAATCAGATAAAGGGGTGTGCAAGCAGCGGCAGGCTGCGGTGCGTTCTGGAATCCAGGAAAGCCTTTCTAAGTTGAAAGGACAGAGGTACTAAGCGGCGAGTGCTAATTTTCGGTCTAGTTATTGGCGGAGAAGCCAGGCTGCAGTTGCTGAGGCTTGCTTGCTCTCTTACCAGGGTTCTTCAGTCTTTGCTCTGTTTCAGGTGCATTTGGGAATCTGCTTCCACCTTGAGTCCATTCGCTGTACTGTGTGACCCCCACCCGTGTGTCAGTCCTCCCATTAATCGCAGCCGTGGAATTAGCTGCTAACCAGCTTGCCTTCCTTCCATCCTTTGGGGGCTTTCGGTCGTCCCCTTAATATTAAAGATATTGGAACTCAAAGATTGAGAAAGGCAGAGTAACTTTGACAAGCTTGGTCCTGCAAGGCTATCTAAGAGGCTTGGAGCCTGAGGCAGGGAGGAGGGGAGGCAAGGCTCTCAGTCCTATGCAGTTGCATTCCCAGAGGAAAGTTCTGTCTGGCAGAGTGCAAACGGATAGGAGTCCCACAGCTGCCTGTTCTGCTCCCAATGCAGTACAGAGTTCTCATGTTCTTGCTGAGTCCTAAGTTCTAGTCTCTCTCTGACCCCTTCTGAGTGATGGACCTTGTCCTCTGTAGATCTTTGTGAGGTGGACAGAGGGACCAGTCTAGAAAGAATCAAATGCAAATGTGTGTGCATCTTGGCTGTGGCTTAGGAAGGAAGGGAAGGGAGAAGGGAGAAATTAGTCATGATAAGAAGGTCCAGGGTGGAGGATCATACAGGAATATCCATGAGACTGCCTGTCACACTTAACCCAGGGGCTCAGCCTTGAGCTTTCTGTCCTGTCCCTTGGGCATTGGGGGTGTAGAAGTGCAAGGAGTCTAGAGGCAATCCTCAGTTGACTCCTCTTATGTAATATGGAGCAAGATCAGACTGTGTGTGTGTATGCGCGCGTGCGTGCGTGTGTGTGTGTGTGTGTGTGTGTGTGTGTATGTGTGTACTCTGCTTATTCTAGGCACCTAGGACTTCACAAACTGAGTCTAAAGCCCTAACAATAACAGTAGGAAATTGAGTTCAAGACCAGCCACCCTCAGAGAACTAGCTCCCTGCTTTCTGACAGCAGAAATGGAAACTAACTAAGCAAGCACTGAGTAAGGTGTCAAAGGATGGGAGAGGAAGACCTATGCCTTCTGTAACTGCCATCTGTCCTGAGAACCTATGTCCTGTTTATAATATCAACCTGGAGACAACTGCCAAAATCCCACTCTCAGTAGCCCTGTTGGCTACATGCAGGAGCCTCAGGGCCCAACTGAATTTACATATAAATTAGCATAGCTTTTCATTAGAAATAAATGCAGAGAAGCATAATATTTGCTCATACTTTGAATCACCCACTGAATAGAGGACTAGAAAGAAACATATTTCCCCAGGTGAAGTCTGATTTTTGTAGTCTTGTTCCAGTCTTGGGGGGCTGAGGGTGGGGACAGGAATATCTCATCTCTGGTATCCTTCTACCAAAATCCTAAGTTTCCCAAGTAGAATGATAGCTTTATATGTGCTGGCTGCATCCAGAGAGTTCTAAATAGGCTTCCGTGTGTCATAATAGAACAAGGCTGCCCAATTTTAAGGCAGTGTGACCCCTAGAGACCCCATACCACATGCCAGTGGGACATGGCAAAGGTGATGTCTGGTTTACTTTCAGGGAAGGAAGCAGAGGCTGCCAGCTATCTCTTATCAAACTTACAGAATTACTGAGGCAGCCCAGGTCTTGCCTGCAATAATCCACCCCTATTGCATTGACCCAGCGGGACTAGTTAGAATGCAGCACACATTCTGAGGCAATTTTTTCTTCTCTGTTTTTGTTTTAAGCTGACTCTTCCCTACAGCTGCTACTTCTGGGTTTCTCACCTCTTGGAAAGGTGTGTGGCACCAGTGGCAGGCAAGGGACCCCCTCCCTGATCCGTTCCTCCCTCAACCCACTGGCAATGGTGATCCAGTTTAAAGAGGTAGGGGGTTTAGGGGATTCAAAATGATTAATATGACAGGGCTGGGTGATTGGGGAGGCATTGATTAGCTCCCAGGGTTCTGCCCTGAGAAGCAGGGCTGGCTAACTAGAGGTAGCGCTTTCTTGATAACGCTATGACGAAGCAGGACTAGACACTGTCCTTTTCAGCACGCTGCCCACCTTCTGCCAGTAGAGGTTTCGAAAGCAAATGGCTGGGTGCACTGCAGCTTTTCTCTTTCTAGCAACCGACCATTCCCCCTTCCAGGGAACCTGGTTCCTTTCAACACCTGTCCATTAGCGAGGTTACTCTCCTTTCCAACCCTCCTAACTCTCCTCCTCTCAGATCCCACACCAAGGAATTTGCTTGTTGCAAATACAGAGTTGAAGGGAAAGAGCTCACTTCACACTGCTCTTGGCTCGCAGCTGAGGCCATAGGCACCATGGAGCTAGGCAGATCACCTAACTTCCTCCTACTCACTCACAGTAAGCCTGGCTTCAGCAACCAGGCTGGAGAGTTCTGAGATGGGAAAGAGGCAGATGAGACCAAATAGCCCTCACTGGCAACATGCAATAGTCAATTTGAGATGATGGGGTCCAGGGTCTTGTGTGATATTTGGTCTCCTGGATATTTGGAACTGTGACAGAAAGTGCAGGGAGAGGAGGGGAGCCCTTCAAAGTGGATTGTGACCACTATACTTGGAGTTTCCTACTTGGGGTTCATCTTGGTCTAATGTGTGGAATATTACCTAGACAGTTCCCCTCCACTCTTCCTGCTGGAGACTGTGTTACCCACAGTACTGGGCCTCTGAACATTTGGCTCAAGGATGTCAGGCAGCCAACAGTGCCAGGCAGGAGCAACAGGCCTTGCAGCATGAAGGCCATTCTTGGAACTGCAGTTTTAGTTACCAGAGTTACCAGATACAACCTGGTTATGCTGTTGATTTTTTTTTCTTTCAAAATCAAATAGAAATACAAGAAGCCCTTTGATTAGCCATGATGCATACCCCTAGCTTATCTTCTTTCTTAGTAAGTTTCGCCTTCAGCAAAAGTATTAATAAAGTAGTCCAAGAAAGTGACTTTAAAATAGTTCTCTAGGTTCCTAGGAGGGAGGAGGAACTCCTAACCAGGTTTCCTTCTAGGAAGTCCCTGGGATCTCTTTGTCACATACAAGTGGTTTAGCAGAACTAGGGAACAGTGACCAACACTGCCTCTGACTGTATATTACAGATGGGCCAGACAAACCATGTTACCCCTTGCACTGAAGTGAGCACACAATATCCCAAGAAGCTGCAGAGTTTGTGAGTCTGTACTGCCTATCTGATTCTGTCACGTCCAGGAAGCATGTGCTAGAAAGATCTATAATATTCTTGATGTCCTGTCATGGTGAAAACACCCCTTGGACAAGACTGGCAGGCTGGCATTTGGCTCTTTGCCAAACTTTTGTTGGTGTAGTTGTTGTTAGGAGATCTTGTCCTCCTGCTCACCAACTTGAATGCAAAGTTTGCTTTATCACTACTGACATCAGAGGCCCTACAGACTTCAAATACCCCATATGGGTGCCTTCCAGGTGTCAAGCCAGTTCTAGTGACCTGAGTCTAGCTCAGCTGGGAACCTGAGCATCTCTGGGCTCAAATGTTTCCTGTGATTTTTCCATAGGGATAAAATATTTCCCACCAAGAGTCTGTCTCCCCCACCTGCCTGACAGGCCTGGGAGAGACTCCCCTGGGTGTTGTAAGGACTCATTAATGCTTGTAACACTCCAAACATGTGGTGCTAAGTGGAACTCCATGCTGAGACCGGTTGTATTTATGCAGTTTCCTTCCTTTCTGCTCTATTGGCTTGTTACATGTTTACTTTATGTCTATAGTCATTTGAAATTCAATAAAAACAAATTAAACATAAAAATTGAAACATGCAAACATAAGGTAGCTGGTGGCTGCAGGTTGGGTAGACACTGTGTTATGAGTCTCCCCAGACTGTCTTCTACCCTGGTGGGGCTTCTCCGCTGCATTGGAGGGTGCATTGGGGAGGAGAAGGGGTCTCTAGATGAAACACACAGGGATTCTGCCCCCATCCATTTGTGAAAGGAGGCTTGGCATGGGGTTGGAATCCAGCAGCGTGAGGAGCAGAGGGGAGGAATCTTGGAGAAGGATGGGAGCTAGAGGCAAGAGTTTCAGTGGGTGGTGGGTGGGGGACACTATTCTGAGTCAGCAAAGTGTAGGAAAAAGAAAGATCCCCTGTGCTTTAACTAATTTCCGTCACTTGTCTCTGAAAACTTTGTATTTTCTTTCCTTGTGTATATACTCCAGGGTTAAGTCTGCACGTTTTCTCCTTGCCATATGTGAGTTCAGCCATGCTCCCTCTTATCCTCTCCTGCTGGTCTCCCTCTCTCATCCAGCTCTCCCCTCTTCTAGAGGCTTCGGTTTTCCTTTTTCCTTTCATCCTCCCTTCTCTTCTATGGGAGTGGTAATTGATCAGTTGACAGATCTAGGTCAAGCTGGCAGGGGTTGTTCTGAATCCTGCAGGCTTGCCTAGAAGGAAAGGAGAGTCTGTCTTCTCAACACATGGGAGCCCAGACCATGGGGCAGAGCAGTGGGTAGGAAGACAGACCAACTGTGGTAAGTTCACCCATCCCCAGGAGGGCTGTCTGGGATGCTGTTGACTACATGATCTTCATCAGTTTAGTTTCTCTGACACACTGGTTTTTCATACTCAGCTTATTTCACCTTCTTCCTTCTTTTATCTTCTCCTCTGTATTTATAATTGCCTTGTTCCTGTTTCTCCCACTCGTTTTCTTGACTCTCCATCTCTCCTTCTGAAACTATGGCAGGTGATCACAGAATATCCTCTGTGTAAGTCATTTTAAAGGTATGGCCTTTTGTTTATTTGCAAGAGGAAAAACAGAAGCCTTGACAGAAGTGTTCTGCAAGACATTTGCACACTACAAAACAAACCAACAAAGACATGGATTTTCATTGCTGAGAAGAGAGGATTTCAAGAGAGACTGTCAAGCTAAGAATCAAATATTGGAAAACACATTCTTCACTCCTACTACCGAAAACATCTTAGGTTACTAAGTTTGATTTTTTTCTGTCTTCTTTTATTTCTAGCGTCTACATTAATAAAAAGGCTAATCAAAGGATCACCTTTATTTGGCTTCACTAGTTTATTCTTAAAACTGGTACCAAACGCTAACATCAGTTCAAAAAGATTTTATGATTGACCCAAGTCAAAAAAAAAAAGATGTTATGATTGACCTATTGGATCGGTCACTAAAAAGTGTATATTGAGTACCTGGTATGTTTCATGACGTACTGAAGGTGCTAGGACTATAACTGCAAGTGAATCAAGTGAAGGGCAAGACTAAAGCCGCATCACAATCTTATCTTGTCTTGAAGCAGCACCCTTGCGGCAAGTGTGAAGACTCAGTGCACTGCCCGGCCTCCTGTGCAGATGACGGTGGCATGCCAAGAAAATAATCAGCCCTCAGTCCTTGTTTGAGGAAGCACTGAGAAACGGTACACACATCGGGGCTCTGTGTTCTTCTTGTAGGTCCTAGATACCGCCTTTGTTTCTCGTTACTCTTGCCAAGAAGGTGTTCCTGGGAATCTGATGTGTCTTCCATTATATGTAGCATGAGAAAGCTGGAAGCAGATGAGACTCAATTAGTCACGTGACTACTGGTTTTTGTCATTGCGTAATTGGTGATTCTTTGACGTCGCTGCCTCCTAGCTCAGCCAAACCCCCTCCTTTATGCCCCGGTTTCTGCACAGCACACGAGGATCAAAGATGGTAAAGACGTGTGATACTTGTGATAAGGCCATGAAAGAACTTGCCTCAGGCAGCTAGTCGATTCCTTTGGCTTCAGTGTGGGATGCATATTTGCTCCCCTTTAAGAATTTACTTGGTACTTGGTCAACTTACCTGTCAACTTGGTCTAAAACAATCAAAATGCTTCATTAGCTGAAGACACTTATTTGTTCTCTTCTGCTGATATATAGTGTTTGGGAGGCTGCCTTGCACGGTTGTTCTAATCATCTCTTCATCTGTTCACTTAGATTTTCAGCTATATATGTCCAGTGGGGGCCACACTTCTCCTATGCTCAGTCTGGGCCTCACAATTGGCCCAAGTACATTGGGAGGGTTGCTTCTGCTTGCATTCCCATCTTCCATGGCAGTGGTGATTACTGTAATTTTTCCTGTGGAATAAAAGTTTTTCCTGGGTCTATGATTCTTTCAAGTTCAGTATCCTAGAGCAATTCTTCTCCTGACCCTGTCTGAGAAGGCCCTCCGCAGATAGGTCCACGGTCTGTGTCTGTTTTCAATACTCTCCAAGTCTAAGCTAGTCATTCCATACCACTCAACTATCCGGAAAGCTTTCTACAAATGCCGGCATTCAGACCCTATCACAGACCGGGTAGGTTGGGATCTCATTCAATACTGATCTTTTTTTTTTAAACTCCCCCAGTCAGTTTTAATTCAGAGTAGGACTACAAACCATACCTAGAAAGGCATCTGAAAATATTCTGCATTTTAGATTAGACACATCCCTACATGGACTTTGGACTTTCAAAGCTAAAATAAAGCAGTTGACAAAAGGATTTTAAAGTTTCATTCCAAGTTCTGCATTCGGCAATTCTGCAAATAGTCTCTTTGAGTTTAGTTATTGATAGGTAGCAGTGCTGGAAGAAAATACTCAGAATTAGTTTCTGCCTCCAGGAAGCTAGGGATATAGATGTTCACAGATGGGTGAACATAGTCAGAGCTTGCAAGTGATGTACATGTACATGCAGACTCTATATACAGTGTCATGTATAAGACATCAACTGTCAATATAGGCATGTATTTATTTACCTGTAAAGCATTCTTAGGGTGCAAGGAGAAGATTAACCAGTTAAAGCATTTTTTTGCAAAAGGAATAAAGAATTATAATAACTCCTCCTTGATCCATCTCTTAGGCTTCTTGCAGGAAAATTTCAGGAAGCCTTTGAGTGAAGGTCAGCAATGAATGTGTTTAAGGTGGAGTTGGAAAGTATTAAGCAGCATGAGTCGTGGGTGAAACTCCTTCAAAGGCAAAGATGGAGCATGGCTCTTCTCCCAAAGTTTGTCTCCCATCCTGAGGAATCAGTCCCCCTGTACCACTGCCCCTTTCCTGTGGTCAAGGAAGACAGCACCCCAACAGCAGCCTTGAAGCTTTGCTTCTTAGACTGCCATCATGTTGTCTTGACTTTCCATGCCAGGTCAGTTCCCGCTGGCCACGCAGGAACCAGAGCTTATGAGTTTCCTGATGGAGTGAGCAGATCTGAGAGACACATGGGTTACAGTGCTACTATGCAGATTGGAGCCAAGTTTAGTCCTTGGGTAACCCACACAACCATCTGGGGCCCCAAAGAATTCACCCTGCTGTGTCAGACAACCCTAGAATCACAACTAGCTCAAGCCCAGGAGGACTTCCAATATGATTTATTCAACCCTTTCCTTTGAGCTCTGACACCTCCTCGATGCAGCTGCCGGGGGTTCCCAGCCTCTGTTACCAATAATGTGGATAGGGAAACTTCGTTCTTATTATCTACTGATTTAGCTGTTGCATTTCAGGGAAGCTGAGGAAAAAAGGATGCAACAGAGGGAATCTCTACTTTCTGGAGGCTCCAGACATTTTTCCCACTCTAGAGCATCATTATAACTTACTTGTCCTTGGCTTGGCTTGGAGCCAACTTTAGCTTGGCCAACTCTTACTTTAAGAACGGAGGCATTTGAATTAACCCCTGTTTTTTGTGTCCTTGTGGTCCTGAGGGATAACCCAGGGTCAGTGCACAACAGGAAAGCACTCTAACACTGAGCCACATTCCCAGCTTTTAAATCATCCTCGGTGTGACTCAATTTCCTATTCAATAAAATGAAATAATTATAGCACCCCTTTGTAAAACATTAAAAGAATTAAATCAATAAGTTAAGACTATGAAAGTTCCTAGACACTACTGGGACATAGTATGTACTCAATAAACAACTTCACAGCATTGTGGTCACCTTAATCCACCACCCGCAGAATAGATCTGATTTTTCTGTTATACGAATGTTTCTTAGATATTTGAAAGTGTGGTGCACTCTCCATTGTCTTTCCATAGGTTCAATATGTCAAGGTTTGTCTCTTATTTTTCATGTAATCTTCCACAGAGCAGGCTCTAACTGCTCCTCTGTGGTTCTTCTGTATACACATGCCAGGCAGCATGCTACCACATCCTCAATATGCTTATCCCATGTGCTTCTCTGAGTAAGTCTGAAGCTATGATGGCTCCTCATTCCAAACCCAAGGAGAGTGGAGCCTTAGCACATTGTCATGGCATAGGAGCCCCAAGAATTTAGGCTCAGTTTACCTTTCTCATCCCTAATAGTTTACGGTTCCAATTCATGGACTCTAAGTTTTCTGTGGTTCTCTCCCTTAGATTCATGTAAATATTGTCCTCAGCTTACGCTTAAGCTCCACCTGCCCCTGACTACATCCATATACTTTCTGTAATTCATCACAAACTTGGCACCAAAGTATCTCTTTGAACTGCCCTGTTCTTCATCTGCACTTGTGCTCAATTTCATTTTTAACATCCATAGCATGTTAGTGTAGCTACTCAATTACGTGTGCCTTTCCTTCAGGCTGAGAGCTCCAGGAGGACAGGGGATGTCTAACTTTCCTCGTACCTTAGCACAGGGGCTGGGGTAAAAGTGACATTGTGTTAAAGGTAGAAGGAAAAGAAAGGGACGAGGCCTTGACATTCCTCTGGGTATTCTAATGGCCATATAGTATCTTTAACTTACAGACAGATGTTATTTCACTCTTCCTTAACCCATGTCTGTGTATTTTCACTGTGTATGCAAAGGCCTGACTCCAAAGAGTACCCCTCTTGAGGTCATCTTGTTAGCTTTCTCCGTTGCTTTGGCTGGCAACCATTTTTGAGCACTAAATTTGTCACCCCCCAGAATTCCTCCTAGTGTCTGCCACACTGCTGTGTCCACAGTCTCTCTAATCATCTGATCATTATCTTTCATTACAGATCCTGGCTATACTCAATAATCAGTCACTGTTACAGGCAACTATGTAGCTATCTTTGTGGCATTCATTGTTTCAGGATAGAATTTCTGAAGAACGGAAAGCAGTTCTCCTAGTGACAAATAGATAGTCAGTGTGGGAGCTGAGGTACGGAGCCAATGCCTCCATCTGAATGAGCGTCCATGGCAGGAGGGGTAAACAGAGACCAAGAGATCTAAATCAATAACAAGACCAAAGGGGTCGCAAAGACATATTCAGATGGAGAAGAGAAAGTGGTAGAGGGTTTGCTTCCTGCCTCTTTAAACATTTTCTCTCTCTCCATCTCCTCTAACCATTCTATTAGGGTGTCTGATTAACTTCCTAAATAGCCAAGATGCAACCTGGCCCAGACACGAAAAGAGCAGACGGCTGTCTTAGATCGGTTTCTACCACTATGATAAAACACCATGGCCAAAAGCAAACTGGAGAGTAAAGTCTATATTTGGCTTCTAGGTTACAGTCCATCATCGGAGGAAGCCAAAGCAGGAGCTCACAGCAGACCCTAGAGGCAGTAACTAAAGGAGCGAGCATGGAGAACAAAGAACACTCTTTACTGGTCGCTTCTCATGGCTTTGCCCAGCCTGCTTTCTTACACAAGCCAGGACCACGTGTCCACCATGAGCTGGTCCCTTTCACATCAATCATTAATCAAGAAAACATAGCACAGACTTGCTTACAGGCCCATCTGATGGAGGCAATCCATCACTGAGATTCCCTCTTCCCAGATGCATCTAAGTTTGGGCCAAGTTGTCAAAAACCAACCAGCACAATGGCTTTTTCCTTAATTCAAGAGTCAAGACATGAGTATGCACAGATGAACAAATTATTTTGCTAATTCTGAAAGGAAATAGGAATTCGATGCTTATTTTTATGTTTTTCTCCCTTTTCCCTGAAGACTTTTGACTGCAGGATTTAAATGCCTTGCCATCATTTTTCGTTGCTTTTGTACTCTTAAAACCTTGTCCAGAACCAAACCTTTAATCATCAAATCTTAAAACTTTTTTTACAGACTCCTATAGTTCTGAGACACCTTGGCATTTCACTTGCTCTGACTGCTTCCCAAGGCAATGATCCCATTTGAATAATGGTTTCCAATTCCTAGTCAGCAATCTTAGAGCTTTCCAATGATCAGCTCCCTTCTTGCGTCGTGCCTGTTCCAGCTGCCTACCATGATCACTTTGGAAGATTGTTACAAGCAGATTTCCAGGTCAGACCCCCGTCCTCCATGCATTGGTCAGCAAAGGCATGGCCATCTCCGTTGAGAAGGAATAACAGAAATTATAATTCCTTCTCTGTTGAGAAGGAATAACAGAAACAGGAATATACAGAAATAACAGTATTGTTCAGGTGCAGTGAAAATAACTGATGTTAACCCCCTTTTCACAGCTGATAAACTCTGAGAGGAGGTATTTTATTATTCCTGCAGGTATTTTGATGCCTTTTAAGCATCTATTCTATTCTTTCTCTACAAATGATGCTCTTAAATTTTTACAGGGCAGCAGTGTGCCCATTTAAAATACCTCCCAAATTCTCATGTCGCTGACTATAAGGATGGATAAATAGTCCTTTAGCTAGCATTATCTTCTATGGGCTTGTGCTGTCATCAGACCAATGGAGTGCAACCACAGAATGACTGGATGAGACATCAGGGGCTGTCTTTAGATGGCCCATGCTTTCTGATACTTATTATTTTATTTTTGGACATTGTTTGGAAGCCCAGCAACCAGACTGCCAACAAGAGGAGAAGCCACACCCATCAAGGATAGCAAGGGAAGGAATCTGTAGGTCTAACCACGTAGCTTCCTGCTTTATTAAATAAAAACCAATCAAATATATTTACCACATTGGGGATGTTTTTAAAGCTGTATAGAAGGATTCTTTTACTTGCAGCTGAATACAGTCCTAAGGAAACCCACTGCTCCACTCTTCCTTTCTGCCTCTTAGAGCTTCCAGAACACAAGCAGCACATTCTGATGCACTTTCTGTGCACTACCATGTCCTCTGTTCTTCCCTGTGATGGCCACACCTCCCTCTAATCACTCCAATCCTTATCTTTTGAACGTGTCCTACCTGATACCAACCAACTTCCAAGAAGTTATTACCACAGCAGATGTTCCCTGGTGTGATCTGATCAGCAGAGCTCTAATACCTAGGCTCACTTGATCCTCCTGGAACTCCCTGTCCTTTATTCTTCTTTCTTTCCTTTATTTATTTATTTTTGAGACACACCGCAACGTAGATTCACATTAAAGCTGTTCCTAATCCTCACTTAATAAGTTCTTTCCCAACAAGCTACTATACACTACTTCCTCTATCCTTCCTTACAGCTAGTGCCTCTATTAAGTACAGTTCTACCACAGTTTGGCTCCATTGTTTAAATCTGTTGAGATGATTTTCAATCCTGATGAATTTTGTACCATCTAGAAACCATACCAACATGTTAACTCCACATCTCCTAGATTTATGATTTAAAAAGCCACATAGTACACCTGATGGTATGGCTATATTCTTCCTTAGATTTACACTGTATCCATTATAGAAATGTTTGTTTAGAGTCTACAGGCAGATGTATAATTCTTACCTTCAATGAACAAATAATTCACTATTATATAGTTAGATCTGGGGACAAAAGCCAGTATCATTCAGGAAATTTGGGGAGAAGTGATGTTGAAGCTGAGAGAGAAATAGGAGTAGGTTTAGCAGGGTGAAAAGAGAGAAGACTTCACCCATGGAGGAAGTTGCACCTTTCAGCCCAGAGGCAAGTCAGCATGATAGGAATACAGGATCCACCCTCAACTCAGCAAGATGTGGCTTAGAGGATGAGGGGAGGGGAGAGGAGCATGGTGGAAAGATGGCTACTGGTAGAGAGGTAGGCAGAGGTCCAGCCTAAATGGCTCTTTCTTACTGCTTTTGTTTGTTAGTTGTTTGTGCATATGTATGCGTGCTTGAGTCTGGGTCTCATAAAGCCTGGGTTAGCCTCTAAGTCATCATCTTGCCCCCACCTTGAATGGCTCTTACAAAAGACTTTACACTGGGGGAAAAGTTCATTCTGAAGGTTCTATACCAGTCAGTAACAGGATAACATGATCAGATTTAAAAAGCCGTATTTGGGGTTATTGGGAAAGTAATGACACCCTAGTTACTGTGTGAACAGTGGATTGGAAGGAAACAAGCTTAGAAGAAAGGCCACATCCCAAGGGATGCAGTCAGTTAGCGAGAGGCCACCAGTGTAAGAACTACAGGAATGGAGAGCTACAGAGAGAAGCATGGTGAAAATTGGCAGTGCAATAGAGACTCCTGAGTGACTCAGAGCAAGAATGAGGACTTCTAGCTCCTGGATGAACAGCTCAGATGTGGGTTAGAGAAGGAGGCAACTGACATAGTTTGCATCATAGTCTCTGTCCAAGGAACTTTCCTGAAGAAAAGGAACAAAGGCAGTCTTCAACACAGTCATAAAGTACTACCCAGGGAAAGAGTTGAGAAAATGTGGACATTAATGAGGTCAAAACAGACCTTTAAAATGCAGAAGCGTTCTGATAATGGAGATTGATAAGGAAAAGTGAAATACATACTTATAAGGAAAATTGGACCAGCAAGATATCATTAAGTACAAAGTATGTAAGGTATGTGAAGGCAGGACTATTAGTACTGCCAGATGTTCCTAAATGATCAAGAGATTCTACTTGCAATCAGAAGAATGTCTTTTAATGGGTATTAGAGAGATGGGTCAGTGATTAAGAGGACCCAAGTTCAGTTCCAAGAACCCATGTTCAATGGCTCACAACCTCCTGTAACTCCAGTTCCAGGGGATTTGATGTCCTCTATCATCTTCATGGATACCTACATATGCCCACACAGAGACACACACATATACATTATTTAAAATCTAAAATTAAATATCTTCTATCCCTTTAGTTCTTTGGGAGGATCCATAGAGAGTGAGATAAATATGATATTAATTTTAAATGAATTTGTATCAAAGGAGATGAAGAAGAGCAACAGGAAGAAGAGGAGGAGCAGGAGGAAATGGAAAGTAGGGTGATAGGAGAGATTACAGTTTGAGAGGATGATGCCGAGAAAAATTTGTTTGAAGCTTGGACAAAGACCAGTAAAGGCGAGCATGACAGAAAGAATCAGGAGACAGCTGGCCAAACAAGTCCCTTGGGAATGTAGAAGAGGGGCAGGTCCTGAGCACAGGCAAAGAATGGGTCTCAAAAGACCAGTTCTACTCCTATTTAAACCAAAGAAGGGGAAATGCATTTGAAAATACCCATTATGATTAGATTCAGCTCTTGTTCAATAAATGCAGTTTCTGACTATAAAAATACGCTGCCTGGTCTATTTCAGAGCTAACGCGGTGTTCCTGAACATCAGGTTTGCAGGCCTTTCTGCCAGTTGGATCTTTTGTATGTGACTTTGACTCCTGGGGGAAAGATGGCAGCATGTATGAGGCAGCCATGGGATGAGGAGAAGTATAAAGGGCAGCAGGAGGCATTGATTCCTTTCTCCCAGTAGGCCTTCCACAATAATCCCAAGCATGCATACGTGCACGCATGTGAGTGCACATGAGCACACACATACACACACACACACCTTAGCCCAGAATGTAGCCCCATCATTTCCTCTAGATACAAAGGGTAAAGGAAATACACAATTCTCTTGGGATCGCCACACACCCAGACACATTCAAGACCAGCAGAGGGGGAAAGGATGGCAATTACTGCCCACTTCTTGTGCTGTATGAAGGTCTGTGTTCTTGTAAATTAAGATGGAAAAAGCTCTCAGGTCCATGGGATGCATATAGGTTTAAAGTACTAGGGCCTTCGTGGTGGCGTGTGCATCCCTTGTCACTACGGAAGCACATGAGAATCACAGGGAGGTACTACTTCATACCTTTTGGGACACCCATTATCAAATAAATAAATAAATAAATCCAAGGAATAGCCAGGAGGGACCTGGTGTCACCTTATACACATTGGGCAATAAAAAAGTCAAGTGCTGGAAAAGACGTGGGGAAGATGGACGGGACACCATCTACCTGCTGCTGGAAATGAAGAGTGATATTGTCACTGTGGCCACCACAGTGTGGTTTCTCAAAAGGCTTAGCTCAGAATTTCTGTATGACCCAGCCATTCTGTTCCTGGATACATACCCAAAAGAACTGAGAACAGGAACTCAACCGGGTCTCAGGTATTTTGTACGTGAGTGTTTACAACGAAGAGATTATCTGCAACACAAAAGACGGAAACAACCCAAGTGTCCATCAATAGATGAGTAGATGAACAAACTTACCGACAGGGAATGGAGTGCTCTTTGGCCTTCAAAAAGAAGATGTTCTGACACATGCTACAATGGAGATGAATTTTCTACTAAATGAAGAATTTTGCACACAAAAGGAAAATGCTCTGGGGATCCATTTACATAAAGTATCTAGAATAGGGAAATCCATAGAGTTTATGAGGGACTCGGGGAAGAAGAGGAATAGAAAGTTTCCCGATGGGTTCTGTTTGAGATGTTGAAAAGTTTTGAAGATGAATTATAAACATGGCTATACAATACTAGAAGCATATCTGACCACCTGAATTATACACTGCAGAACTCTTAGATGGTGACGGTTACTAAGTTTCTGTTACTACCATGAAGAGACATGCAAAGAGAATGAGATAATCAGCCATCCTGGGTTCGATGTGGATACGGGTGAGTTTTCAACCATGATTGGAAGGATCCACCATTTGATGACTCTTATTTCCCCTGAGCACATTATAGGGGAGACATTGTGTTTGCATGTACGTATACAAGTCCACATGTGTATTCAGATATGTATTGACATGTCATCAAGAAAGCAGAAAAGGCCTGCCAGAGATATTTGCTTGTGTGACAGGGCAGAGAGCTGATGAATGAACCTGAAAGACCTCACGCAGTGTCAATCAGTGTCTTTCATGCCATTTTTAAACTATAATCTGATCTATGCCACCTTCTTCTCCACCCCCTTTTCTAATTCTGGTCCTGTCACTTAGGACCATCTCCCAACATGTTCAGAACTCAGTGCCTACTCCTTCCTTTCATTAAATTTCTCATGAATTGCAAAACATTTTCCTTTAGAGTTTATAGAGCACACCTATTTAAGATATATTTAATGATACAGTAATCAAAATAACTTTTTTTTCCTCCTGGTCCTATTACTAACTCTGATTTTAGGATTCGAGGTTGTTCCCCCTAAACCTTTACTTTTCTCATCTGTAAAATGGGTATTTGCATTTTCTTGGAATATAGTTTCGCTTTGATCTAAATTGTAGTAGTATGCCTACTAGGCAGTCACCAAGGATGACGTGGAAGCATTTTTATAGGCGCAAGCCCTGCCAGATCTCAGCAGAGGGAACCATCACCATGGCAAGTACCAACCTGGACAGTGGAACCCAGAGCCTCTAAGCTAAGGTCTTTTATTGATTCATAACTCCTTAGGTGTTCTACTGATAGCACATGCAGATCATAAACAATTAAACAACCCCCACAGAAATCCAACACCTGCAAATAATACAAAATGCCCCTGATCTAGGATAGCCCCTCTCCTGATAATGCATAAAACAATTTCAAACATAACTAAAAATAAATTTCCCCGACATAAAGTATATTTGTGAGACCTTCTGTCACTTGGAATATGTTGAAAAATATGAAGCCACAATGTGAGACTTACTGTCTAGGACAGGCATTGGTCAGTGCTCCTCCTCTAAAGTCATCCTTGGCTCCCTCCTCTAAGGGACAGAAGGTCCTCCTCTGTGATGCCCAGCCTCTGTCTCTAACGCTCTCTCCAGGGCTCATACCCTCATCTGCCCTCGGCTCTCTGAGCACTGAACTGACCCTGTCACAGTCCAGGGCCTCTCTATACTGCTGCTTTCAGCTAGGAGTGTTCTTCCTACAGGGTTGGCGTGGAAGAATAAATAAAACCAGGAAAAGAGTTTTAAAGGATGGAAAGCAGCTGAAGAGATGGCTCAGAAGTTAGGAACTCTTACTGTCTTCCCAGCACCCACACTGGGGAGCTCACAAATACAACTGCAGCAGATCCGACCCGCTCTTCCGTTTTTAATGTGCATTATTTTTTAAATGTATTTATTTGTTTTTCTTCTCTCATATAACATTTGGACACCCTTCTCTCTTCCCTCCATTCTTCCTGGCTTCCCCATCTCCTCTGTCCTCCAAATCTACCCTCCCCACCCCCACCCTGGCTTCTCCCCAGAAAAGAGACTAGTCCTCCCAGAGTTACTCTTCCAACAGGGTATTACAAGATGCAAGCTTGGGCACTAATCCCTAGATCAAGGGTGGACTAGGCTACCCAGCAGGAGGAAACGGGTTCCAAGGCAGGTAAAAGGGGTCAGAGAACCCCCACATACATGCAAGCCTGTAGGATCTCTGCAAGGACACCAAGCCAGATAACTGCAAGATATATCTAGGAGACACTGCAGGTTTTATGTCTGCCACTTCAGGATCCCAAGAGTTCTGATCAGTTGACTCTGTAAGGCTTGTTCTCCTGATGGTCCCTCTGGTCCCCACAATCCCTCCTCCACATCTTTTGCAGGGTTCCTGGATTTGGCTCAGGGCCTCTGCATCTGGTTCCTTCAGCCGCCAGAGGAAGCCTCTCTTATGAAGATTGGGTTAGATACCAATCTATGAGTAGAGCAGGATATTAGAGGTCCTCTCCTGGCTCTCCAGTCTCTAGTTCCTGGCCTACCCTGTAGAACAGGCATGGGATCTCTCATTTGGCATGGGGTTATGTCCTTCCATTGTCCCAGTGGATCCTGGTCAAAGGTTTTCTGGCTGAGGTGGTATTCCAGTCCCACAACTGAGAGTCTTGCCCAGTTAGAGGAGATAGCCAGTTCTTGCTCCCCATCCTCCATTGCTAGAGGTCCTTGCCAGGGTCTACATCATGGATTTTAGTTATTTTTCCACTGCCCTAGGTCTCCTGATCCCCCCTAAATGTCCTGCAATTCCAGTTATCTCTCCATCTCCCTTCCCCGACCTGGTCTCTTCTCTTCCCATTTCCATCCTCCCCCAACCCACCTTCATCTATTCTATTTCCTCTTTACCAGGGAGTTCCCTGTGTCTCCATTGAGGCCCTCCATGTTGTAGTCTCTCTGAATCTGTGGATTCCAGCACCTTTATCCTTTTCTTAACAGTTAATATCCACATATAAATGAGTACATATCATGTTTGTCTTTCTGGGACTGGGTTACCTCACTCAAGACGATTTTTTTCTAGTTGCATTTTTTGCCTGTGTTATTCATGTAGTCATGTTTTAATACCTAGGTAATACTCTATTGTGTAAATACACCACAATTTCTTTATCCATTCTTCGGTTGAGGGACATCTAGTTTGTTTCCAATTTCTGATTATTGTGAATAAATGGGCTATAAACATAGTTGAGCAAGTGTCCTTCTGGTAGGATGGAACCTCGAACTTCCTTCAAGTATATGCCCAGGAGTGGTATGGCTGAGTCTTGAGGTAGGTCAATTGTCAATTTCCCGAGGAATTGCTGTCTTGATTTTCACAGTGGCTATATAAGTTTACACTCCCACCAGAAATGGAGGAGTGTTCCCCTTGCTCCACACCCTCACCCATATAAGCTGTCATTTGTTTCTTAGCCATTCTGACAGGTGTAAGATGGAATCTCAGAGTAGTTTTGATTCACATGTCCCTGCCGGCTAAGAATGTTGAACATTTCTTTAAGTATTTTCCAGCTATTTGAGATTCCTCTATTGAGAGTTCTCTGTTTAGATCTGTATCCCACTTTTTATTGGATGATTTGTTTGTTGGTGTCAAGTTTCTTGAGTTCTTTATATATTTTAGATATTTGCCCTCTCTCAGAAGAGGAGTTGGAAAATCTTTTCCCATTCTGTAGGCTGCCATTTTGTCTTATTGACAGTGTCCTTTGCCTTACAGAAGCTTTTCAGCTTCATGAGGTCTCATGTATTAATCATTGATCTTAGTGCTTGAGCTACCGGGTGTTCTGTTCAGGAAGTTGTCTCCTGTGTCAATATGTTTAAGGCTATTCCTCACTTTCTCTTCTATCATTTTTGGTGTATCTGGCTTTGTGTTGAGGTCTTTGATCCACATGGACTTGAGTTTTGTGCAGGGTGACAAATACAGATCTATTTGTATTCTTCTATATGCAGACATCCAGTTTGACCAACACCATTTGTTGAAGATGCTGTCTTTTGTCCAGTGTGTGTTTCTGGCTTCTTTATCAAAGATCAGGTCTCCATAATTATATAGATCCATGTCTGGGTCTTTGATTTGGTTCAATTAATCAACATGTCTGTTTGTATGCCAATATCATGCAGCTATTATTACTATAGCTCTGTAGTACAAGTTGAGATCAGGAATGGTGATGTCTCTAGAAGTTCTGTTACTTTTCAGGATGATTTTGGTTATCCTGGGTTTTTGTTTTTCCATATGAAGTTGAGGATTGTTGCTTCAAGCTCTATAAAGAATTGCATTGGGATTTTGATAGGGATTAGGTTGAATCTATAGATTGCTTTTGGTAAGATGGCCACTTTTACTATATTAATCCTACCAACCCAGGAGCATGGGAAATCTTTCCATCTTCTGAGATCTTCTCCAATTTCCCTTTTCAAGGACTTAAAGTTTTTGTCATACAAGTCTTTCACTTGCTTGGTTAGAGTCAGCCTAAGATACCTTATGCTATTGGTGGTTGTTATGAAGGGTCCAACCACTTATTCTAGCCTCCACAGGAACCTGCACACATGTGCACACACCCACACAGAGACGCACCATATACAATCATGAATGAAAAATCTTAAAAATGGATGAAAACGGCAAAAGTTTCCCCAAATCCCTCTAGCACCATTTGTACTTGTGGCCTTCATACTGATCCCGATTTCTCAGTAGCTCTAAGAGGGATGGGGGACCATGCCACCAGAGGCCAGACCCCAGAGTGTGGTTTCTGAAGCAGAGAGCACAGAATGAGACCTCAGAGTCTGTGTTGGAGGCAGCCCTTCTGGTGAGTCTCACTGGAGTTTGGAGAACTATTGACTGTCAGGAGTTGTGAGCACAGCTGCAGGAAAGACTTTTTGGAAGGACTGCTCATGGGTCAGGGTGCTGAGAGTTAAGAGGAAATAGAAGCCAGATACCCTGCTCTTGAGTGTTGTATTAGTCCATGCTCTGTGGTCATAGCAAAATAGCTGAGGCTAGATATTTTAAAACGTAGAGTGGTTTATTTATCTCATAGCCTGGAGGATGAAAGTGAGGATCAGACGGCCCTCTTATTCAGCCTCTGGCAAGGGCCTAGTGGTTTCAGTGTGTCTTGGCCAGTGGCTTCATGCTGAACAAGCATATAAGAGATGCAACAGACACTCAGATAGACCCAGGATCCATGCGCATTCTTTTATTGTAATCCACTCTTGGGAGGACTAACTCTGTGAGCCAGACATTACTTCCTTCTGAGGGAGGAAGGGCTGATGACCTAAAGACCACCCACTAGACAACTCTTTGCATGCTGTGTAAGTGGGGACCAGGCCTCCAGTACATGAACCATTAGGGGACTCATTCAACCTCAAAATCATAGCAAGAGGGGCTTCAATTTCCTTTAAATACATCTGCCATAAGAAAAAGCCACCAAACACCAGAACAAAGGAAACAGGTGGCATTGCTCGTTTCGCAAATAAAAGCTCAAAATTAAGACAAATTTAAATTCCAGATTAAGAAAAAATATACCATATTTGTTAAGTTTTGAAGAGTAGGGTGGGTCTTGTACCTTACCTTCTACCTATAAACATTATCCTTCTTGGAATCAGTGTCCAGAGGTAATTTATTTATTCATTTTTAATGAGGAGTCATGTGATACGGAAGAAAACAACGTCTGCTATTACTCCGTGCTCACTGTGTTATCTGTAAGATCTATGTTTGGGTAAACAGAAGGTGGTGGAATGACAGAATGAGCAGAGAGGTGGGGAGAGAGACACTCCACAAGTAACCAGAAAGTTCTTTTTTCTCCCCCTCAGTTCAAATGACAGAACAGCCATAGACTGACTCCATGACTCCTCAATAGAAGTGTGAAGCAACCTTCCTGCGTGATGGAGCCCACTTCCTGGGCCTGGCACCTAGGCAGGTTTCCCACAGCCAACAATTTACTTAGCTCTGGTGATGTGATGGGTGGGTTGGGGAGTTTATGTAGCCGAGAGTGGCATCATGGCAGAAGAATGTGAATGATACACTTCCTAACAGGAATTTGCTTGCGCTTAGAATATTGGCCCAGCTTCAGCAAAGAGTGTGGCAGGAAAAACTTTATTTGCTTCGACTTGCCTTGGTGCCAGGTCTTCTGGGGGCCTCCCTGCTTCCCGGTGCACTTTCCAGACTTTTAACCTTGACAGACTCACCTGCCCAGGCTTTCCAGAGTCCTAGGAATAACATGTAAAATTATTCCCTTTCTTTTCCCCCTTTCCTGATCCACTTGTGTGTATGTAAATGACTGGAAAAGCAGTTTGGAGCTTATTTCTGAAGCTTAAGAGCTTCGTGAGAAGCCTATTATTGAAAAATCAGAAACTGAAAAGCAACTTCTTAGACAATGAATTAGCAGCTCAGTGGTGGTGTGTAATGCTGAGTGCGCTGTAACTGGCTGCATTACAAATAGGATCTCCCCTGGGTTTCAGTAATCAAACACGTGGCAACAGGTTGTCTGTTTCAACAGAGTGAGTAATCAAAGGAGATTTGCAGTTAATCCAAATATAACAGAGAAGCATCCAAGGGAAGCCCAGGAAAGGGGGAAGCCAGCAGGAGGGAGAGGGGTACACTAGAGCGCCTTGATTTAGAGTTCCACATGCAAGTGAACTTGGGAGCACAAGATTTATTCATCCGAACACCTGAGCGATCAGCCACCCAAAGGAGGGGAAACAGAGGCTCGGCTTTATATAGAAGTAAACTGTAAAATGAACTCCAGCATTTGCCCCCTCGGCAGGTGATGGGAAAGTTTAGAGGGAATTAACTAGCTTTCAGAGATTTGTTTCAGGATTCTAAACCTCTACTAGATTGGAGTCGGGGTGGGGAGTCTTGCTTTGGCTAAGAGGGGTGGGGCGGTGATGTTCTGGATGGGACACGCTCCTCAGCACTTATAGGAGACTTGGGTTTGCACCTGCCTCCCCGGGGTTTTTTAAGTGTGGTGCCTAATGGGCAACATCAGGGTCACCTGGCAACTTGCCATTGATAATGGCTTCTGGAACGGAAGACTACTGAAGCCCTCTTGACTATGCAATGCAGGTATTAGTATTCTCCAAAGCTGTGCTTGGACAAGACCTGCAGGCGGCTGATGTACATGCTGAAGGTTTCAGAACCCTGACTGATCAGATTACCTGGAAGCCATGTATAACATGTAGAGCTCAGGGTCCTTACATGTGCAGGTCTGGATGAAATCCTGAGCACACATAGGCGCTGATCCACCCTGTGGTGTCTTCCTAACCCTATGGGACTATGGAAGAAGACACAGAATATTTATTATCCATGTGCTAATACTATGTGCCAGGAGCTGGTAAATGTTTTATGTGTGATATTTTATTTAATCCTTTCCACAACCTTGCAAGGTACATACTGTAGAAATTATTTTATTGCTGTGAAAATTTTGGCCAGAAAAGGTCAAATCGCTGAGGTCTGTATAAAGTATAAGCCTATACTGTTGTGCTACCGCACACAACCTGCCTGCTAGACACACTCCTTGTCCCAGGATGCCTTGGCCCAGCCTCCATGACAAGTGTACTCTCTGTCCCCAGGATGCCTTGGGTGCTGCAAAGCCACTACCAGCCTGGCAGGGACCCAGTCTTGCACTACTGGCGCTCCCCCACCCCACCCGACTCCTTGCTTCATGTTAATTTCCCACCTGAGTACTGAGTACTTTATAAATAGCAAATCTAAAATGAATTTTCTACCAGCGATCATTAGCTCCCTTGACATCCATTAAACATTCTCGCGAGCAGAGCGAGGTGACAAAAGGGATTGATTTTTACAGTATGCTTAATAGGGGAAAAGAAAGAAAGGTGTTGACAAGTCTTTTTTTTTTTTTTTTTTTCCTGTCCTGATATCACGAGGAATTTGAAATCAGTCAAATGACTTTTATCTTAAAAAAAAAAAAAGAAAGAAAGAAAGAAAGAAAGAAAAGAAGAAGTCTAGGACTAGGGGTATGGTAAAGAATAGGGGCACAGAAGGAGCTTCTATGGCACCCTGCTCAGCTCATTTCTATATCCCTGACAGGTAAACAAAATTAGTTACCTAGTGCCAGCTACCGAGATGAATATGTCAGTTTTAATGCTTCAAAATTTATAGGGTTCTAGCCAGGGAGGGAGTGGGGGGCCCTGGGGGAGGAGAGAATGCAGTACTGGAGGAGAAGGAAAAATAGCCAATCTTCTCCAGAAACCACTGGAAACACAAATGTGTTGATGCAGCTGATGTCAGAGAACGCTTCCATATGAGGCACCATAGCTGAGAATTTAACTTTGATTTCAATTTTCGTATTTGTCAGCAATAATTAGATTCAAGAACTGTTTTGCCACTGTTTTAAAATACTAATAAGTAGAGGCCTTTGTAGTGTTGTTAATGGAGTCTCTCCCTCTCTCTCTCTCTCTTTCTCTCTCTCTCTCTATCTCCTCTCTCCTCTCTCCTCTCTTTTTTTCCTAGTGGTTTGGGAAAATTCCATGAAAGCGGAAAGTCGTAGCATATCACAGTGCTTCGGCATGCTTTGGCTCTGCTGCTGCTGCTGTGATAACCCAAGGACCACAGCCCTCTGTGTAACCATGGGGCCCCTTGATAGAAAGGCATTTGGGCTTCAGCAGCCTTAGCTGTCTGCCGCTTCTGACCTACTTGGGTCATTTTGGATCATAAGTGGGGGTAAAGAAAAGGGAGAAGCATAGTCAATGAGGAGTGGCTTCCTGGGGGTGGGATGAACTTCAATCTATATGGCCTTCAGAGTAATTCACAAAGAAGAGCAGAGGATGCTGATGAGCCACTGGGTATCCTGCTCCCAGCAGACAGCCTTCATCCAGGCTGAGCTAGTAAGCCTGGTCCTGGGCACTCAACAAATTCTCCATCCAATCTTCTATGACTCCAACATGAAAAGCAAAGTACAGTCTGCCATGTAGGAGACCATGTGTGGTACCCATGATGAAGAATATCCATCCCTTGACTATGAGCTCTCCCTCAGAAGTCTCCTGCCACTCTGGAAGCCTGGAAAGCCAAGTTCTCTGGAGATCAGCATTGGAGGAAAAGGCACAAGGGCTACTATTTTTGAGTAACCTTTCCTTGGTGTGTCTGTGCCTTTCTAATATCCCAAGGAGCTTCCTGAAGGCCAATGAGGCATATACTTTCATTAATTCAGGGGCAAGCAGAAGCACATATGTGGTTAATTGTATTGCACCCACACTTAACAAGAGAGTCCACCATGAGGGGAAGGGCCTACAGCATCATACCTCCTCCTTATTCTCCTTTAACACCATGCCCCTGAGGTTAGACCCTGTCCTGTGCTAGGCCTCTTTGCATGGAGTAGGCTGTCTGTGCGGAACACTCTTCTTAGAAGACCGCTGCTGTAGAGACTGCCCTTCTGGAATCTGGCAGTTCAAAGACCTTGCGTGACAACCGTAATTCTCTTCCTGAAATTCAGAGAGCACACACACTATTAGTTCAGAGCTATCTGTAGCCTAAAGAAGAAGCGAAGAAAGCCTAGTGGGTGGTAGGCTTCTCACCTCCCACATGTGGTCTCCCACACGGCAAATTATACTTTGTTCTTCAAGTTGGAGTCACAGATGGGAACTGGTAGAGAACTTGGTAGATTCTGGGGACCAGGATGAGCAGCTCATCCTGGATAGAAGCTAGCTGGCCACAGTCACAGTGGCTGCAGGAGGATGGAGGCCCCATCAGGGTTGGACCATCTCTCCCCGTTCCCTGCTCTATCGCAAGAATTCTGCTTTGCTGCTCCTTTTTGCCCCAGTAATCTACACAACCAAGCACTTGCCTCTCTTCCTCAGAGTTCTCAGAGTGATAAAGACCAGGGGCCTGATTTCTTTCCAGAAGTACTGGCTTTCTTGTGCCATGTGTCCCGTCCCCACTTTTCTCTCTCCCAACAATCACCTGCCCGCGTCCCCACTTTTCTCTCTCCCAACAATCACTTGCCTGCGTCCCCACTTTTCTCTCTCTCCCAACAATCACCTGCCCTCAGTCTAGCTGCCACTTCACTATCCCCTAGTGGCACATGCCAGATCTCATTCCCATGCAACACTCTAGGATGAAAGGAGGAAGGGGATATTAAATCCACCAGTGATACGCTTGGCAATTGGGAGAGGCTTTGTTGTGTCATTTCCTACCTCCTTCAGCCTATTAAGCAAACAAAAGTGCTGGTGGAATGAGAAATGTAAATGGCCAATGCAAGCCGATTAATCCTAGATGTACAATTCCATTAATAAGGCCTCTTTTTAATAGGAGGCTCTGGCAGCAGCAGGCAGGCAGGCCAGGAATTGATGTATTCTCTGTAATTGTATTGCAACTAATAGGATATGAAGAAAATTGTACCAGAGAAGCAGGTCTTTCAACACGAATTTCCAATCAGCTGAAATAATGACTTGTAGAGGGAAGCCTTGAAAAGAACGATACACACACACACACACACACATACACACAAATACACACACACACACACAGACATACACCACACAAACACACACAAATACACCATGATCCCCCAGTCCCCATCATTCCAGTCCTGGCTGGGAATTTGCTTCTTCTTTCTCCACCATCCTTCCTCTCTTCCCTAGACAGGCAATAGCCAAATCCTCAAGGGATTTCTGTTACCTGCAGAGGATATTCCACACAGCTCTGGCCCTCCTGAACTGTAGGCTTTACCCTTTATCCTCATGCCAGCACCCTCTCCCCAGGCTAAGATTGCTCTTTCCAGCTATTAGCAAAGTCTAGGAGTGTTGTAGATGCATCATTGAGAGAAGGAATCCTGTATTGACTTTTTATCTGGCTAAAGTGAGTTTAGGCAATGTTTTCCTCTTTGGAGGTTCTCATGGGAAAGGAGCATTCTGCTTTGAAGTGAGGGTGAGAGTGGGGGTGTCTGAGCAGGCTGAGGGAAGAACTGGTAACCCATCATTTAAGTGTCAGACAAAGCTGTCTAGGAAGGAGAACCCCTGATTCAAGGGTGTGTTAGTTACCCAGATGCCCATCTACCCAAAGGCCCTATAGAGCCCAGGCATCTCAGCTTCTGAAAGGAGATCTACATGTGTCATTCAACAAATGCAGGTGTCCAGCATGTTCTAGCCTCTGGGGATACAGCAGAGACTAAAACCACCACCATCAAAATCAATCCTGTCCTTGTGGCACGTACAGTCCCTGAAACCAGTAAAGCTCTCTTAGCTGTTGGGCTATTCCTGGACCCTCCTCTAAGGCCATCCTAGGACAACAACCAGGAGCATCTCTCCTGCAGTCTGCTTTGCTTTGATGACTGCCACAGGGCCCAAGGCTTCCTCTACATAACCCTTTCCACCTGTCCCTGAGAGCCAGTGCCTCACACTCCTGCCTCTCATGCGACCTTTGGGTCTCTTGCTCCCATCCATTTGTATGTGGATTCTGCCCCTTCCTTGGTCACAGGCTGGAGAGTAAATATAAAAAAGAAAAGGCAAAGCACATTTCAGTTGAAATCCCCAAGGAAACTGATGTGATTGCTGTACAGAAATGCTTCCAATAAGGGCAGAGAGGAATATTGCTTTTATAGCTTTTGGGACATAAAACATTTAGAAAATGTGATTGACTGGCAGGGTCTAATTTATCATTTATCTCATTCCCTCTGCTTGTGCACTGTCTTGCTCCCTACAACACACAGGCAGACACACACAAACTTTTTCCCATTTTGCTTTCTTCTTCTCTCTCAGAGACTTGGATTTATCATCATTCTGTTAAACAGGAGAACTCCTGTGGCTATTTATAATTAATGCTCAGAAACCTGCCAATCCGTTTAATGACACTAGCAGGTCATGGCCCCCTTATAGCTCTCCATTAATCATCATTAGAACAGCTCTGAGTTTTCACATTCTTTTTAAATGTTAATTCACCTCTGTAATGCTCCTTTTAGTTAAAACTGTAAAGGGGGAAGTGGCTACTGTCTCCAGGCTGCCCACAGGGGAATGGCTGGTAGAGTTGATAAAGTCCAGCTGATTTCCCCTATTCTTTTGTATTCTGTTTCCTATCCCCAGTACCAGATGTTAACCCAGTTTGCCTTGGGGTTGCTTATATTTATCTATTTTAAGACACTCAGAAGCTTAAAGTTCTAGGCAAATGAACTTTATACTCTGATATCTTTGGAATCCGGTTACTCAAGCCACAAGCTGAGAGAAGTTCCCGTATGACTGGCTAGGACTCAGGGTTGTAGCATGTCTTTCTAGCTCTGACAACAGATTGGTTGACTGAGAAACATCAATCCAGAAACAACTCTCTACAGCTCTGCAACTTGACCTCTTTGAACCTCATTTCTCAAGTTTTGGGGCTCTATATTTTGGGTCTCTCAACTTAGTGAACCCTGTGATTTTTTTTTTTTTTTTTGCTTGTTTATGAATCTTTCCAAGAGCCATGGCAATCAGTAACGCCTAGCTACTCCCTTGGCTATCCGAACTCTATTTTTCTGGTCCTGACAAGTGATGTTCCCTAGAGCACAGGGCTCTAACAAAAACAAACAGAAATGAATGGGACACATGGAAAATGTATTTTAAATTCATTATTGACAACCTTATGATAGCTCTTGCGTCAGTGCCGTGCGTTTTAAGTATTTGGAACCATGTACTTGGTGTGTGTGTGTGTGTGTGCGCGTGTGTGTGTGTGTGTGTGTGTGTGTGTGTGTGTGTGCGTGTTGAAGGCTGCCTACATGTAAACCTCAGATGACCCATTATGTCCACTTAGGTTCAGGGCACTTCATTCTACTATGCCATTTAATTTTTAAAAAATAATCTTCCAGAATATGTTAATATTACTTTATACATAAGTAAACAAACTCAAAGAGATATGTGAAGGTCTGTGTAGTTTATGCGTTTCCGAACAAAGGGCCAACCTACATCTCCTGAACATAAGTTTAGCATTTACTTGCGTGTAACTTCATCTTGTTTTGACCACCTTTTCAGGTTTCTCTGGGAGTCAGGTGATATCCTTCATATGAAATGAAGCTGACCTCATTATTGTAACACATGTCTGGGCAAATCAACTTTAGAAGAAGAAAGTTTTCGAGTAGTTCATCCTTTTGGAGTTTCAGTTTATGGTCACTTTGTCTCATTGCTGTCAGATTTGTAGCAAGCAGAAGACCATGGCTTCCAGGATGTGAAGGAAAGAGAGAAATGGGGCTAGAGTCTCAAAGTCCCCTTCAAGGGAACACCTTTGATGGCTCAACTTCCTTACACTTGGACTGCCTCTAAAAGTCCCATCTCCTACCAATATGACTAAAGACTGACAACTATCCTTTAAATATTATCCCCACTCCAGTGACCTAATAGTTGTTCCTGTTCTGCTGTAAATTATAACAAGAGGACTATGATTTGGGTCAAAATCTATTCCTAGATATGGCTATCACTGTGTTAAAGCTCACTTTGTAATGTGATGTACAGATGTACAGCATCCTTGGTAGGGGGAGGAGGGTCTTTAGGGCACTCTTTTTTCTGTCTTCCTACCTAGCCCTCTTCCTTACAGAGAAGTCATATATCTTTCCTCTTTCCTGCAAAGCATCACCGAAACCCTAATACCAGTCCCCAAGCTGGGCTCTGGCCATCTGTTCTGCCCTTTGCTTGAGAATGCAATAAAATCTGCTTGACAATTATGTCAGTACAAAGGGCAGAGAGGACTGCACGTCAAAAAGCTGTGTAAAATCCATTCTTCCAAAGGTTGCATCAGGAATATTCTGGCCCAAAAGAACTCTAACAAAGAGTACATATTGTATCCTTGGCTTCTTTCTTGTCTGAATCCTTTTCTTTATTAGCAAATTCATGTTAGTTCTTGCTTGGTACCCAGTTAATAACAATAAGACCCTGTCATCATGCAGCGCTGTCTACATCTGAAAGGGCTTAACAAATCTATTATCTCTTTAAGTCTTCATGACGGTGGTTGGATTTGAGAACCAGAAGGGCTTTGGAAAACATTTAACCCAACACTAGCAGCTGATGATTATTGATGTATTTTGTTTAGTTTAAGTAACGTATCCTTATTAAATATAATTTGGGAGCCATACAAAAGTAGCTTTAAAAAGATTTAAAGTCACTCATGCACAATTACATTTAATGTATTTTCTTCCACTTTTTTCTTATTCTCTGCCACAGTTTTTATTATACCCTTATAATCATATCATTTATATCTCATTTTTTCTTTTTAAGAACAGATCAGAAGCAATTTTCCATGTCGTTACATAGTATTAGTAGACATCATTTTAATTGGTTTCATTATATTACATCAAGTAGATATATAATACTCTCACCCCATGTTTGGACATTTATGTTGTTCTCATTTTTCCTTCCATAAATAATATTTCTGCGAACATCTGCAATATTATGGCCTTCTTGCAGTTTTATGATTGTTTTCGTAAACCAGATGACTGGAAATTCTAGGACTATCAATTCACTTATCTTACTTGGTGGGAACTGAAGTAAAAAACCAGGGAACCAAGAGACTTGAGGCCCCATGGTCAGTTAGCAAAGCAGCATTCACGTGGAAAGCCGGGTCTGCTGTGCCTTGTTTCCTTTCCTTCCACAGCAATCCCCAAATGTCTAAATAAAGAGCTTTAAAATGCCTTGAGCTTCCACATAAAAGTAATTTTATTTTTTAGTACCCAAAGACTGAGGACAAAATTACAATAAAACTACTGCAAATTCGGTAGCACTGTTAAATAATGTGTGTGACAGAAACAAAGTGGAGCAGGTGTACTTAGAAGGGAAGAGACTGACTGCTATCACGGCCAGATGGAGCACAGGGGCCCTAAACAATCTAATCTGCTCCCCTCTAGGATCACATCCCACAGATAAAGAATGTATCCTTAGTTTTCTTCCAAAACATTTACTCTAAGCTTTGACCCCTATGGAAACACAAGCACCCTGACTTTGAACTTCTTATTCCATCTTCAGTTTGCTAGCTGGGGTGGTGGAGGGGATATGAGATGACTTTTCTGAATGTCACAAGCTGGAAGCTTTTGTATACAGCATTCAAAACCTTACAACCTGATAGGATTGCCTCTGATGCTAGCAGTCATTTCTGTACACTGTAAGAGCTAAAGCTATGTTTTAAGTTTTCATAATTGTAAGACAGATAATCATGTAATCCCCACTTGTCCAAGGACAGATACTTTTCTGGAATGCTGGGTGGAGCTGTTCATGTGAGATAGCAGTGTCCATGTGTAGATTCCCTAAGCAAGCCTGGTTAATCCAACCACACCAGATGTGCTCCAACTACACCAGATATGCTTAGTCACTTACAGGTGTGAGCTAACAAGACAGAAAGTACATCAGGATATATGTTTGCCCCTGATTGGATCTGGTGGGAAATCCATAGCCCTTATGGGTTGTAAGCATTTGCCTGATGTGACTTGGCTCCATTTTGTGGGAACCTTGGAATGGTCCTGGTCAGAGTCCATCATACTGGTCAGTAATTAATTAATTTAATTAAAGCTTGCTTCAAATTTGGCTCATAGTTGAGATAATGGTCTTATTATCAACCCGTGGGATTAATAATACCCATTGTGTTATAGGGACTAGGTGGAATCCTTATTTTAACAGCATTTGAAGATGGTAAGTCTAGGAGTTCAGTTCACATAGAAACTAAACTAAACTAAATGGGTGGAGATTTGAGACCCAGAAACATGGCTGCCACCCTCTGCTCTTAACTCCCAGGCAGTGCTGCTTTGACTCGTGTT
Organism: Cricetomys ansorgei; assembly: GCA_026225945.1. Classification (NCBI taxonomy): domain Eukaryota; kingdom Metazoa; phylum Chordata; class Mammalia; order Rodentia; family Nesomyidae; genus Cricetomys; species Cricetomys ansorgei. The sequence goes on along the minus strand of JAMJFZ010003914.1, from coordinate 8,673,981 downwards.
CTTGAATACTTAAGAGAGAGTATGGTGATATCCATCCATCAGTCTCCTGGTCACAGCTCTTGTTGCCATCCTTTTAAAAGCCAGTAAAGGAGGAGAGGGACAGTGTAGGATCCTTGGGGCCTTCTTCTTAGAACTTGGCTTCCACTGAGGTGGCTCCTCCTTCCACACATAAATTAACAATGATGGAAAATAGCCTCTTTTGAAAACAGGCTCCGCACTTCGACTTGGCCAGAAAACCTATAGACCATGAGATTAGCGTCAGATGGGGCCACAAGAAATTGCTAATGTCTAAGCATTTCGAAGTATACATACATGATTTTTATGAGGGTTTCCTGTAGAAGCCACACAGACTGACTGTCCTCACAGCTCCTCAGTGGTGGTTTCAAACTGGGGTAATGAAGGAGAGGGAAATGTATCTATCCATCCTGCCCATCCTCCAAACAGCATAAAGGAGGGCACAGTCTCCATAACACTCAGAGTATCATGGGATGGGAAAGCTGCTAATTCTTCTCATCAGTTTTTCTGAAAAGATTCCTGGCCAGTAGTTTCTGGTCCCGCTAGGCTTTGTGAAGAGGTCTCAGTATGGGGCCTTCTTATGCTGGTGCAGAGGCCCTCACTCACGTTCTGAAATGTGAAACCTCAGCAGAGCTCCAGCACGGAGCAAGGGCTTTTCTCTTGGAATGCGTCTCTATTGGAGATTCCTATAGTGTTGGAAGCACTGGCTTAACAAGTGCAGAGTCCTTGATTTGCATCCACATTCTACCACTTCCTGTGTGACCTGGGGTGATTAGTGAAATCTCTTTCAGCTTGACCTTTTCAAAAACATAGTGACTCAGATGGTTACATTCCAGAATACATGCAGGCATGTTGGTGCTTCCTGGATGTGGAACACATTTCCTCCTCCTGCATTCTGAATGTGGTCATTGGGGTGGACATCATAAGTCTCCCTTTGTATACAGCAACCCTGTATACCGAGCTGCAAGGTGGTACCTGCGTTCTAGCAGTTGGAGATTTGCTCATGCGGGCAGTGGAATGCAGCATCTGAACTGAGGAAGGCTTCAGAGAATCTAGGACATGTGTTCTCTGCTATTTAGTCTCTCTCCCTTGAGCTTTGGGTGAAACCAGTTTTCTTCTTTTCCCTCCTGTCCTAACTTCGGCCTTCTGAGTTTTTGGAATCTGATACTGAACCTCCCTAATTGACCTCTTTCCCTGTACAAAAATAGAGAAGAAAAGAGGGGGGATTAGAAAGAGAAAGAAAGGGAGGGAGAAGGGAAGGAGGGAGGGAGGGAGGGAGACAGGCAGGCAGGCAATCTGGGAAGATGGCTCTGTGGTTAAAGCACACACCCTAAAAACAAGAGGACCTGAATTCAAAACCCCATTAACTCACATAAATACTCACCTGTAATTCCAGCCTCAGAAAGTAGAAAAAACACATGCCCCACACTCCCTGGCAGTGCAAGCTGGCTAGTGAAGCTAGCCACATCCATGAGTGAGCTCTGAACTTGATTAAAAGACCCTGCTTTAATAAATAAGGTGGAAAAACTATGGAGAAAGATTTCTGACATCATCCTCAGGCCTTCACACGGACGGACGGGACACACACACACACACACACACACACACACACACACACACATAGAAGATAAGACAATCACAACTGAGCCAAATTTGAAGGAAGCAAGCAAGCTTAATTAAATTAATTAAATACTGGCCAGAAAGATGGACTCTGACCAGGTCCATTCTGAGGTACCCATGGAGTGAACCTGTCACTTCCAGAGCCCCCACAAAATGGCCCTGAGTCATGTGGCACAGGTGCTTTAAAAGGCAGAACCCATAAGGTTACATATTCCCACCAGGTCCAATCAGTGGCAAGCATCTATCCTGATGTACTTCCTGTCCGGGTTATCTCCTGCCTACAAGTGACCAAGCACATCCGGTGCATTTGGAGCACATCTGGTGCAGAAGGGTCAATTTGGGAATCTAGACACTCCCTACCCAACATTCCAAGAGGTTGTGTCCTTGGGCAAGGGAGATTCAAGATTATCTCACCTGAACAGCCCCACCTAGCACTCCACAAAGTTATGTCCTTGTTCCATAGAGTGACTTAGGCAGAGTAATTAAAATTTAAAGCATAACTTTTGCTCTTACAACACATACCTGTGAACCCAGACACAGACACAAACCACACATGCACATACATGAACAGGAAAAAAAAAAAAAAAAAAAGAGGAATAGAAGGAAGGCGAGAAAGGGGAAAAAGGTGGGAATACAGAAAGGCAGAGCACAGAGGCAGAAAATTAGGGAAAATGACAAGGAGAAAGATTTAAAAACTTAGATAGGTTCTAAATGCCAAATTATTTAGTGATCAGACTGGCCTTTATTAAAGCAGTCCTATCAGCCTTAGAAACAAAGTGTTGCTGTGCCACATGAGGAAGATCTCCAAACTCATTTGGCTTTACCTTGTTCACACTGAACATCTAATCCCACCCACATAACTGCTGTACTTGAGAAACGCACTTGTGTGTTCGTTCAGAGTGAGTTGCTGGAATGTTTCCTCTCCTGTTCCTTGGTTAAAACATGAACTTTGATGAGCCCCCCCCCTCTAGATGAGGATTTATTGACAGTTGTTTGTTGCTAGGGGACTCGGAGTCAGTCATCTTTAGGAGCACAGTCCCTGGATATTCCCCCTCCCCCACACACACACACACACACACACACACACACACACACACACACACACACACACACACACACACACGTATGGACAGCATTAATTGGACTCGGTGGGTCTTTTCTTTTTCTTTCTTTCTTTTTTTTTTAAGATATGAAGTAGGGAGAGGACTTGGAATCTGGGAGAAGTTGGAGGGAAGAGTAGGAATGACTATGATTAAAATATATCATATACCTGTGTAGAATTCTCAACATTAATAATAAGATATAATAATAAAATATAGTGTTTATATAATAATAAAATGCATAGTATTTTCAATTTATACATTATATACTATATTATGAAAATGCTACATATTTTAATGTGTATATTTAGAAACATGAGGTTTGAGAGCAGGTCCCTGTGCTAGCTATGAGACCCTGTAAGCTATTTAACCTCATTTAGTGAGGCCATCAGACCTTTCTCAATACTGTTATGAGGATAAATAAAAAAACTCATTATAGTGTTTGATATACAGTACGTTTTCAGTAAATAGAAACATTACATTTTGTGCCTCATATCATGGTGTATCTATCACCAGTGATTTTCATCTTTCATCAGATGTTCTTAATGTCTATCAGTTTGCCTTTCTTTCCCAAGGTTATCAAGTATTTGCATGATCAATTCTAATTGGGACAATTGGAAATGGTCAGTGGAAATAATTCCCATCAGAAATATTCTATCAAAAGTTTTCTTTACTCTGCAAAACTATCCTCATCGTTGCCTGTATTGGGACATTGAATATGAGATTTTTTTTTTTTTTAACTCAGGTGTGCCCCTATGGAAGAACTAAGCAGTGACACAGTGTCAACTGTCGGTATCTGAGAGACTGTTGATTATCTTCAAAATTGCATACACACGCTAGAGAGCCTTGTGATCTGGGCATTGTTCTCAGCTACTTTCTGGATGTAGTATCAACTTTAGAAGGATGACTGGCAGCAAGTGGGCAGAAGGTCTTATTGGTATGGATGGGTTAGGGCATGAGGTTTCATAGAGCATGTTATATGGAGAGAGCACAGAACAACACCGTGGGTACTGTACGTCATACCACCACAGTAGGAAAATGGTAGAACTACCTTTAGCAATCATGATCTCTCCTGAAATGCTCAGTTGTATATGGAGATAATCTATGGTACTCAGTAACCTGTATTGAGGCCTTTAGGAGACAGTGGTCAACAGAGATTATTTTTCTTTCCCTGACAGAGATATAACTAGACCACTTGGAGACAGAATGAAATGGTTCTGGTGGTCCAGTAGCTGAATGGAGTATTGTAGGGGAGCACCCAAGAATGGTTGAAGAAATGGGAAACTAAGTGAAAGCAGGCTGCTGTATGGCTGCCTGCAGAAGTGGGGCTGCAGCGAAGGCAGCTACAGAAGTGCAACCCTCGCTGACAAGCTAGATGCAAGTACCTGCCAGGACATTGGATAGGAGATTTTTTTTTTTTTTTTGCAAGCAGGTGTTCCCCTAAGGGGACTCCATGGAAGACTGGATGGAAATGTTATCAGGAACAACTCGGGACAGGAAGAAGCTAACGCTGATATCTATTAAAGAAAGTAATTATTAAAACAAAGCATGTAACCCAAGGTGAAGAATATAGGCAAGGTGGGATATCCTCTGGCCATATTAGTACTGCTGAGCATTGTAAGACTCCCCATTAAACTTTTATCGCACTTTCTATAGTACCCCAAGGTTCTCACTGGAAATGATCAAAGGGCCATATCACAGGGCCTGTGAGAACTGTCACAGGAAATAGGGCTGTTCACCAGAAGAGAGAAATTTAAGGGGTGGCTGAATATAAATTCACAATTAAAGGTATCTTCACATGGATGACAAGCAGCTGCTCTTCATTAGGCTTTGGGGACTAAAGAAAGTGAAAACTCATTTAATTCCAAGGATAGCTTAGACTGCAGTAAAGGAAAAGCCAAGTAGTCCATTACTTTTTCGTCTCAATTCTGAGGTTGCTAAGCCCCCCAGATTGTCTTTCTCTGTGGAGGAACATGGCTCACCCTCCATTCTCACAACTCCTTCTTAACAAAGGAACTCCATCTCTGCCCTGCGTCACGATGAGACTGTCGCAAGTGAGCAGTGGCTCCCAGAGGACAGATGAATCAGGACATCACCTGCAGGACAGACAGACCTCACTGTCACTTGAGATTTTTGTCCCTCATGGATATGTGTGCATATACTGTATCCACTTCAACACACTTGCTCAATTTTCCCATTATCTCTTCTTTAGTGATAATTTCTTCTCCCTCTCCAGACCTCAAGATAGGCTGAAACCACATATGTACTTTCTCTGGTCCTATACCGGTAGAGCTAGACATCCCTGGAAGAGAAAAGGAGATACACAGTCTGGTGTCACTTTAGGTCCAAAGAGTAGTACATTTGTACATTGCCCATAGGTACTTTATACTGCCAAGGCCTCCCACAAAGCATTCCTAACAAGTGTGCATGTATTTTCCTTTAGAATTCCTATTTGCTTCTTCTCTCTTTCCCTCAAAATCTTTATAACCTTCTCAAAATCTCCTTTCTCCCATTTGAGGCAAATGGCTCCAATTTCATTTAGAATATAGAAGCAATTGGGAGCGAAGTCGTCTCCCAGCTCCCACATCTCCCAATATACCTGTTTCTCATTTGGGAACCTATAAGGCACTATAATGGAAAAAATATCTTTTCTCATTTTAGAGTTTGGATCCTCAGTTTATATTACGGAGCCTATGCTCTCTCTCCTCAAGGAGTTCAATCCCTCGATTACCTTCTTTTTCTTCAACAACATTGTTTCCCCCTGTCCACTAGATAATTTCCATCAGTACGCAGAGCCACTTGTCTCTCCTTCTTTAAAACAACTGTGACATCAACAACCTCTCACGACCCCATCCCCCCTTCCATCCACAGACACACTTGTCTGCCCCTCCTTCCCAGTGAAGTCTCTCCAAAAATGATCTCTATTTATTATCTTGACTTTTCAACTCTTACTGCTCAACTGTCCAGTTTGAACTGGCCCACAACACTTCACTTCAGCTGTAACTGAACTCATCAGAATCACCGGCGGCAGTTTTATTGTCAAACAATGCGGTCAATTTCCAGCCTACCTCAGGAGCACTTCACATGGTTGACCCCTTCTTTCTTCTGTGAAAATTCCCCTCTCGACCTCCCTGGCACCACACTCTGCTGACTTCCTTCCTACTTCTCAAACACCTCATTCCGACTCTTTTCTTGACTCCTTCCCCCAAGTCTAGTCTCTATGAGGAGACTGGCAAATGCTTGCTTGGTTCTCAGGCCTCTGTCTACCAATTCCCCCTTCTGGGAGCTCTCGTCCATTACCTTGGTTCCTAGCGGCCATGGCATAGTGGTGGTGACCAGATCTATGCCTCCAGATCAGTTCTTGCCCATGAACTCCAAATCTACACAAACATCTAAAATGAAATGCCATTCCATCCTCTTCTTTCACCCATATTTTTAAGGTTTCTGTTTGTCTGAAACTAGGATGACCTCAGGACTGCTGGCATTTTACTGTCCCATGACGAGGCTCAGCTGCCATTCCTGTGCAAGCTCAAACCTGGTCGCATTCCCTCTGCTTCTTAAGAGACAAACATTGTTGGGACTATGTGTGTTTGATTAATTACCATTTAAGGATCCTTTAGAACATGATTCTTAGAATCACACAGTGATGCACCATTGAAACAAAAGTCATTCATTCATTAAAAATGCATGGAAGCAAAGTAGCAGGGTGGGGTATAAATTTGGTAATAGAAGTCCATCTCTCTGGGGAAGAGTGACCACAATCCATGTTCTCTTGTGGAGCAATAATCTTCTGTATAACACTTAAGCAAGAGAAGATGCTCCTAGTGACAGTTTTCTTGTTGACATATATTAAGAAATTAAGAAATAATTCATTCAAAAGCAGGGGAAGTTGCCAGATCCTTTGGGATAGAAAAGACTCGGATCAACAGAACCTGGTGTCCACCAGTTGAAACTGTACCCACTCCCTTTTTTGCTATTAATTAAACAAATTTTGTGTTTTAGAATATATTACACTACTATTTCATTAAAAATATGTTCAAAATAAAATTTGCTGGTCTACCATTTTTTTTCCATCGTATCTTCCCTCAGTCCTCTCTAAGAACTTCTTGTAAACATTCTGCTGTAGCTCAGAACGCAAGAATTCCCCATGATTCTCCCTTAACATAAGACACACAAACATTTCCTGTGTAATCTATCACAAAAGTGCCCTTGTCTGTATTTATTCCCCTCCTCTCAAATAACTTCTTTATGTTGGGTAGCTTGAAAGTTTTGTGCATTTCACACTTTCACACTTCCTGCTCACTCTTTACGTCATGGCTCCTACAGTCCATTTTTCAAACAGCAGTGTAAATATTGTCCAATCATAAAGCAGATTTTGCCACCCAGTTCTTATAATGAAATCCTCATCCTGCCCTTTGGTCCCAAGCTTGTAAGGTTTTTTTTTTTTTTCTTCCCCTTTTCTTACCTCTTAAAGACTCTCACATATTTCACCATGATTTTCCCCAAGAAACTGGTCCCTCCTGTTTCTCAATTTTGATACTTTTGTTCTTATCCTGAAGCTATTCTATTTGTTAACTCTTCTGTCTGAAGCTCCCTGCCAGCTTCTATCTTCCTGTGCTGGCTGCTTTCCACCATTCAGATTGCAAACCAGTCTTATTCACCTATTTCCCATCACACAGCTTCTCGTACTCTGAGACACAACCACACGGGGTTCCAGAACTGTGACTTAACAGAATTTAATTCAAAATCACAGGAGTCACAAATCCTGAGTGTTTCTGGGAGGGCTTGCCCCTGTTGCACCACATGCTTGCAGGTCTGCTCCTGAACACATAACAAAGACACTTGGCACTGTGCACACCCCACTACACCAAGCAATACCAAATCAGGCTTACTGAAACACCTCCAATCGGATTCGAGGCTATTGTCGGCTGTCAGTTGCAGTGTTTCTATGGCACACACCAAGTGCTCTGTTTTTATGAAAGCATCATGATTTAATTACAGAAAAACAGATTTTTAATATATTTCTACCATCTATCCTCCACGTATAAGCATGGATTATATTTGTGAGAATGTTAAGTTTGAATAAAATTGCTGTTTTGAGTCACTGACTTAAGTCTCTCTCTCTCTTGGACACACACATAAAATTATTAAATAAAATTAGGCTTAGGGCTTAGGACACACTTCCCAACTATTCCTGAAATGGCACTAAATATACTTCTATAGTTTGTGTTTATGAAAAGCAGCATTCTCAGCATTGACCATTAGAAAACCAAAATACTAAGCTATTCTGAAAGTTGTAGAAGATGCTGTCTGTTCTGCAGCATAAAATAATCGGCCAAGATTTAATTCTTTATGTAAAAATAAACAAGCAAATCCATCTCATTACTATGCAAATCGGCTTTCATCTTCATTAAGTGGTAAAATTATATGTGTACCAAGGAATTGTTTTAAAATACATTTCTTCAATGTTTATTACCAGTAAATGTTTGATTTGTATTCCTCTTGTATGCCTATGTGCTGGAATCTTGTAAAAGTGTCTCAAGTGAAAAAGAATTACTAGTAGAAAAGTTTAAGAAGCCTTTTTCTGTCATGCCTTTCACTGTTACTTCTTATTACTTTCTGACGTTGTCTAATGGATTTGTTTGGCTGGATTGTTTACTTCTTCCAACTCAGTCCAGGAAGGCAGAGAATTGCTTCCATCTTCCGACTACATTTAAGAACAAGAAAACGCCTAGTAAGCAGGGATAGGAATGGGTGCTCCATACTGTCAGAAGTTGTGAATGAAAGAGCACTAACACACATCACATGCATGCACTGAGAGGTGAGGTCTGTGAAACAAGAGTGAGCCTTCCAATACATGAAAAGAAAAGAGGCGGTTCATTAAGCTTTGTCGATCCTCTGTTGTTTACTTTCGTGATGGCCGTACAGAAAGCCTTCTATCCTTAGGCCAGTATGAGAATTAAGTGAAGTAATTTATGCAAATAAATATCTTCCCTACTGGGAAGCCTTACTCTGTGCCTCTTGGAGAATCAGATCAAAGCTCTTTCCCCACTCCTGTTGTGCACTAGGAAGATGCACAGGTGTATATGCATAACTAATTTTGCATTTTATGGCTCCAAAGACACCTCCCCTGCCCCCACAACTCCAAGTAAAGACACCTTCCCCAGACAAGCATTTCTTGTTACTTGATTCATGTAGAATCTGTTTTCAAGTTGATTGAAAGCAGTTTAGGGTGTTGAGAAGTTCACTTTCTACTGTTAATGAGATAGAATAGCATTTTATGTTTTAAGTATTGAAATCTCTTGCTGGATCTGGCTTGCTGTCTTTCTGATCACAGACAGGGCTGGGCACCCCACCTAACCATTTACTTTGGTGACCTCAGGCTCTCTAGAGGATCCTTACAACTAGATTGGAAGAAAGTGAGTGAGTGTGTGTGTGTAAGGTTTTCAGAAAAGAACCTCAATGACTCAGGGGGGCCTGATATTCAGTGTTTTCATCACAAGCAGGTTCATAATGTGGCCAAAGTATGTGTAGGAGGGTGAGGAGGTTAAAAAGACATCCCTGAGTTCTTGTGCTATCCCTGCTCATTAGCTGGTTTGCTAAAGCACAGTGCAGTGCCTGGGAAGACATTGCCATGGTGAACTTGGGACATATTTCATAGCAGTGCCTAATCTGCAGACCAGAAATAGAGGACAGAAGTGAGACATACAAAATATATGTGAGAAATAGCATAGATGGCAGGGCAGCCAAGAAGGGGAGTTGTGGTAGAAGAACAGTGACAGTGGAGTTGGAAAGTACAAAGAGTTTTTAGGACTCCCTCTGCTCTAGGCTCAGCTCTGTAATACTTCCGCCTTAACTCCCATACCACATAGTTATCCCCAGGGACAGAGTGGGGGGTGGAAACGAGGGGTAGGGGGGTGCATTGGGGGAAAGGAATCCTGTGTGCAGAAGTACTTCCCTGGACATTTTATTAATACAGGGTTTGAACTTCTTGGTTATACTGGACTGAGTTGGCTCCTGGGAAGGGAGAAGAGATGACTTCTGATGAAGTTTGGACTCACCCCTTTTTCCCAGCCAACATGCCAGCAGCATCTGGGTTAATGAACTGTGCCTTTTAATAAATGGGTCTTATCTTGCCAGAGTGCTGCTAAATTGTCAGGATTTTAAATTAACTTAATAGTTTCATGGATGGTACTTATTCACTGGTTACTCCAAAAGGAGAGTGGCCCCCAGCCTGGGTTTCTTATTGAATTATGCAACAGTTAGTTATTTCATTTGGGTTTAAGGGGAAATGTTTAGGATTAATGTGTAATGCCTCAATGACCCTCCTTAATGGGCATTTCCAGGCCTACCCCAAACTAAAAGCCGGTCATCAATCATCAGGTCACTCTGTGTTCCACGGACTGAGAAAGAGATGGTTCACACCAGGAATGGCTAGCAGGCTCCTAGAAATACCCTTTTCTACTATAGGAGGGAGACAAAAATGTCTATTTCCCTTTTGTTCATTTTTGCTAAATGTTCACTGAAATGAGCAAGCCCCTATCCTACCTATCTGATGCTCATATGCACAAGAAAGTGGTAAGCACTTTGCATGAAGTGATTGTGGAATTCTGGAATTTCTAAAGAGGATAATTAACTCTGTGGAGAGGAACACTGTGGTGGGGTGAAGCTTCTAGAAAATAGTAAGTTTAGGCAGGGCCTTGAAAAACATAACATTTATATGACTGGCGATGCTAACTTAACTGTTAGGAACATTGGGCAAGATGGGGCAGAAAGTTTGTAAGAGCCAGAGGTCAGGGAAGACTGGGGTAGAAACAGTGTCTTCTGGACATGACAGGATGACTTATGAACTCACAGCAACAGTGGTTGCCTGCACAAGACCAAGCCACTGAACATTCCAGCATGAGGGCGGGGTGATCGTGAGTCTCCATCTTTAGCTAAGGAGCTAGTGACAGTTGATGGGTACAAGGTGAGGAAGATTCAATTTTCTTTAAGGATGTGGTCTCCAGTAGGTTGGCCATTCTCCAGTGAATGGCCCCAGACCCATGCACATATCAGCAGGATAAACTGGATGCAGTAGGGCATGAGAGAGGGGGTGAGAAGGAAGGAGAGGGAGAGAGAGAGAACATGGATTTGGGAGTGAATTGGTGGGTGGATCCTGGAGGAATTAGGGGGAAGAGCGAGGGAATAAATGTGATTAAAATACATTGTATTCATGAATGAAATTCTCAAAGAAGTAGTAAAAATATCATATATGTGTGTGTGTATATACATGTATGTAAGTATATGTGTGTGTGTGTGTGTGTGTGTGCGTGTGTGTGTGTGTATTTAAAAGATCGTCCCTGGTAAGACTTGAATTTTGTCCCTCTCTAAGGATAGTAGTTTCCTGTGGGCAAATAAAACTGCTACATATTGAATAATTATTGATAGGCTGTTATAAATTATTTGTAGTAATTTGTGAGACATTAACCAACATTGCTTCCATTTTACAGATGAGAAAACTTGGTGTCCCTGGGGAAATGTGTTTGCTCCAGGCTTTGGACACAGAAAGATTCTAAATGAAGCACAAACTTGGTAGTAAAATTATTTTTTTCAGACTCCAATAAATACCTTCTACTTCTCAGACACCACAACCAATCCAAATAACCAAGTCTTTATCTGTTAAGGGTAGGAAGGCAATTCCATCATATAGACAGTTTATTCCCGTGAGAGCATAGCATCATTTAAAGGCAGGTTCCTCTGTTGTACTCAGAAATTGGGTTTGGAAAAAAAGGGGGTTGGATGAGTATGTGACAAATGTCATTGATGTGCAAAACAGGGCCAGCCACGTCCGGGTAGCAGACAGGAGCGACTGAGACATTGTTCTGTATCCTCCAAAACTGTCAGGGTATTCTAGGGGAGGGGCATGGTCTCTACCAACTGGAGACAAGCAAGCTCTGACAGAAATCAGTGCTGTCGGCAAGCCACTAACAGCCAGGTGTATGACTGAATACTAACTTGCAACACAGCTGAAAGCTAGCAGCAAATGCCACTTGAGAAGAAAGGAGGGGGTTGTGTAATGGAGGCTCAGAGTCGCTACTGACCTGTCTGCCCTGAGTCCTCATGTATGTGTCTCTGGCTGGTGACATGTGTGGTCCTTGAGGCAGACACAGAGCTGGTTAGGCTTTAGCCTTCGGATTTCTTCCCTTTCTGGGAGTGGTGCGCCAAGTCCTACAGAAGCCTACTGGGGTGGCCCTGCTGGGAACTTCAGGTGTTTCTGCCCCTGGGCAAGGACTCCGCTATGACTGAGAAGAAACTGAAAACAAAATCTGGCCCTTTCAGCTTCTCTGCTGGTCCCGGGGAGAGGCACAGGGGGCCTGCGGAGTGGGGTGACCTTGAGAAGGTCAGGCAGACCTCTGAAGTTGTGCGGCAACACAGGGCAAGGGGATCAGCATGAGACATAAAGGAAATATTGTATATAAAAGTCCCGTTTTGCTTTCTTCTGGAGCAGACACGGGCACTGACTTCATTTTGCATTCATAAAGCCTTTCTTTGGAGGTGCCTTTAAGAAGTGCAGAAGGAAGCTTGAAGAAGCATGTTGAGGGGTCAAACACACATTTTCTTGGGCTTTCTTTCATCTGTCTCAAAAACAAAAATCTCTTCTTTTTTCATCACCTCCTCCCATAAAAAGGGCTAAGCTTTTGTTAAAAGCAGCTTCCCAGGACTCAGAACCTCAGCAATTAATACAGGAGGGCAAAAGAGACACAGCTAGTATGTGTGTGTGTGTGTGTGTGTGTGTGTGTGTGTGTGTGTGTAGGTTGGGGTGGGGGAAACCCTGTTGAAGAGGAGAGGAACCAAGAGTAAGGAAGGATGGGAAGGGTGGGGCAGGCTTGCAGCACTAGCCAGGAGGTCTGGTCTGTGGCTACAAGGTGCTCCCTGAGCTGTGCAGGCACCTCACAGGTAGGTTCTTCTGCAGTTCGAGTTTTGAGGCAAGCAGCAAATGCAGTCAGAAAATCCAAACTAATCATGGAAGGTCAAGAAAGGGATATCAGTTGGCCCTAACCTTTGAGCCTCTTATTCCTGAGACTCTGTGATCCCTCATATCAACCTGTATTTTTGTAATTACTTTGTCTGCAATACAAGGACATGCCCTTCAACTCTGTTGCAAGCAGATCTATATTTTGTTTCTTTCTGCTTATAGTCTTTCCTTTGAGACTATGTTTGTATAACGAAACAAAACAATGAAGCCAGCTTCCACCCTGCTTGATTATGATTGGTAGTTCCCCCCCAAAAAAAACCTCAAATGCTGTAGTGCACATTAGGGTTCTGTGTCCTGAGCTTTAAGACTTTTCATCTTCGTTTGCTGCCAGGGCCCCTCGCTACTCTCTGTATGGACCTTCTCCTGGCCTAGCCAAGTTCTGACAGGACTTGTCTTCCAGGGTCTCTCTACCCACCTTAGCCTCCACCTAATCCCCAACCTGGAGAATCCCCTGTCCTTTAAAACTCCACCCAGTCACACTGTCCTGGAACCATACCTCTCCCCCTTTCCTTTTCTTGGGGAGGAGTCCGGGTTCTCCACTTTCAGGTCAGTCTGAATCACTTTCCCCCAGGTGCTCCCCTGGCAGTCCATGTGCACCATTGATAGTGTTCTTTTGCAGTATCTCTTAATGATCTGCATGTGAGTACAGCGTTCTTAATTCTCCAAGGTTTGCACTGCTTCCTCCAGGATGGCGAGAACAGGGCCAAGTCAAAATAGCAAAATATAAAACAATAAATGACCTGACCTGCCCCAACATTCAAAGAGAGAGAGGAAAACTAGAGAACAGAGCTTCTGGGTTCTAGTGACTTTTGTTTCATTAGGCAAGGTCAAGGGAATGGGGGGAAAGAGATCAGCTGGACAATAGTAGTGGGCCCTGTGTGCATGTCTATGTGGAAGTGCGTGCATGTGTGTATGTGTGTATGTGTGTGTGTGTGTGTATGTGTGTATGTGTGTGTATGTGTGTATGTGTGTGTGTATGTGTGTATGTATGTGTGTATGTGTGTGTGTGTATGTGTGTATGTATGTGTGTATGTGTGTGTATGTGTGTGTGTGTGTATGTGTGTGTGTGTATGTGTGTGTGTGTGTGTGTATTAGCACATGTAAGTCTCATATGTATGTCTCAGTGTCTGTGTCTGTCTGTATATGTCTCTCTGTGTGTATGTCTGTGTCTGTGTGTTTCTGTTTGTATGTTTGTGTCTGTATGTGCTTATTTGTGTTTGTTTGTATGCGGATGTCTATGTGTATATACATGTGTTTGTGTATATATTTGTATGTATGTCTGTATCCATGAGTGTGTGTGTGTGTGTGTGTGTGTGTGTGTATGCCTCTGTGTGTGCGCCTGTATGTGTGTGTGTTTTGTATGTCTGTGTCTCTGTATGTATGTCTCTATGTATGTATATATGTGTCTGTGTGTATGCTAGAGAAACCAATTAATGGTGGCCAGGAGACTGCAGTCTCCACTCCAGGGACTTCTGAAGCCAGATGAAGTGAGTCCCAGATGGCCTCAAGTCTTAGTTGCAGGTTGGGATACCTTCACACATCCTGCCAGGTTTGTAGCACACAGAGCACTTTTGGGCAAATCAGAGCAAACGGTTGTCACTTTCCCAATTATGTGCTTGGAACAGAGACTGAGAACAGTTTCCTATAGCATAGGAAGTACGAGTTTAAGCAGCATTTGTCTTACTTATGTGAAATCCCTCTCCCGGCTAGATCTGAAAATGCAGCTGGCTCCCTCTGCTCTCCAGCCTGGGCTACCTAGGTGTGACCATCTATGTGCTCTGCCCCTCCTCCTGGAGAAGATGGTGAGGCAGCAGCCCCTGGAGGGCTCTTCAGTCTCACTACGATCCCACTCGCAGACCTCTGCTTGGTACAAGACTGAGAATTTCAGCGCTCCCATCCTTTCCCACCTTGTGCGGGCAAGGATTCCAGATCCGGGGAAACAAAGACAGCATCGTTTTTTTCTGATCCTACTGGCCTGTAAGTTCTCATCATGGAGCAATGATGAAACTTCTCCCTGAAGTCCAAGCCTGAGGCTCCACAGCATTCCCTGCTTTGGGGAGAATTTCAATTTCATGGAAATATGGTGAGCAAAGAAGGAAGAGAGGGGAGGAAAGAAGGCAAGAGGGAGAACAAAAAGAAAGGAAGGAGCTAGGGAGGAATGGAGAGAGAGGGAAAGAGAGAGGATGAAGAAGGAAAGCTTTATGTCAGATGTCTGCACATTCAATCTCAGTCGTACGTCTGTACTCATATTCACCTCTTTGATCTGTCACTTTGATTTCCAAAGTAACAATCTGGAATATTAACACAAAACTCCTCCCCCCATGCCCTCCCCACTCCATCACATTAGACATTTAGGTACTTAGTGGAAGTAAAAGAGTGTAATTCTCCAAGTAATTGATAGTAATGAATTTGTTTGCTGAGTGATGTGGCTTATTGACGGCACTTGTGTGTGATCTGCTCTCTATAATAAGCACAGTATTTGTGCTCAGCTTGTTGAGTTAATAAAATCTACAAAGTGGTTTTGACAAAAGAATATGCACTCCAATGCAATTCTCAGCAAAAGCAACTCCCTTTCTGTGAGGAGTGTGTGTGTGTGTGTGTGTGTGTGTGTGTTAATTATCACTAATTATAAAATGGGAAAGTGTCTGCTCCCTGCTGATTTGTAAGGGAGAACACCTATGGCAGGAGATGCATTCCCAGGACATCAATGGTTTCAGATCGTTGTGGAGCCTCGGCTCCTCCCCGCTACAGAGGTCTAAGGCAAAAACAACATTAAACATTTACGATCTAATTAGACTTTGTGCTGAACTTGGGTGAAGACCAGTCTAACCTCCTACAGAAGGTTCAGTGAGGTCCACTCAGCCCTTCGCCCCCCTCCAAGCCCTCACTCCTCCCTGTGCCCACTGTCTATATAATGACTGGTTTTCCAAGAGAAAGCGTGTGCTGCAAGAACAGAATCAATGCCACCTTGCAACCTCCTCAGAGAAGCCACTGCTTGCAAACATAAAATATTGTTATCCATGTGAACTAAGTAATTAAAATGAACTAATCATTTCCCAAAATATTTATGTATTGAAAGCAATTCCAACTGATTGCCTTTAAATAGCATTTTATTCTGTTTTAGTCATAAACAGTTAGAAGCCTGCTCCCATTAGCTCTCTGGAACGCCAGCCCACCCAGGGTTGTAATAACTCAGGAGTGGTTCCTGTACTGAGTTCAAGTGGAGAAGAGGGCCTAGTCCACCAAAGCCCCTAACCTAGAGGTGGTCCCTTTAGAACTCTGTCTTCAGGCCATAGCCAGCTGTCCAGAGCTTCAGGGCCCTCCACAGTGATAGTTAACAGTCGTTTCTCCAAGCCAGAAAGGAGTGTCAGTTCAGGGCTGTTCCCTTCATGCTGCAGCCAGGAAGAACAAGTAGTCTGATTAAATTAAGGTCAGTGCAAAAACAACCGCATGGCCAAACCCAGGGAAATTGAAAACATAATAGTGTTTACAGCAGCACTGCCCCTCTCAAGATGCATAGGAGACACATCTTCCTGTGACACAGGCAGCAGGTTCTTGGTTGGCCGGCCCTGAGGGGACAGGCAGGAAAAAAATTATGGGGCTGAAAGGCAGGGAAAATAAGCACCATGGTAACTGAAATGATTCAGCTGTAGGAAGGGGCTGGAAACAAAGAGGACCCCAGTGGCAGGAGGATGTAGGGGAGCAAAGAGACAGACCTTGATGGAGCAGTTGGGGACCTGCTCCCTTGGCCCACGTGACCCTGAGTAACTATGTGACCTTAAGCAGCTACCCATTGAGCAAGCCCTAAAGTCTCAGTGTTACTATGAGTCTCTGCCTGAGTTAGGTAGATCTTTAAGGTTTCTTCCTAAACTTTAGAGAAAGAGTTCAGAGGCAGAGACAGGAGGAGCTGAAAGGGAGGGAGCAGGGCATGAAGCAGGTGCACTCTGGAGACACAGGGTGAAAGGGCGTGTCCCTCCCAGATCCTGAGTGACAAGCAAAGGGAAGCACAGTTACTTAGGCTAGGGAGCTGAGAAATGTCTTCTTTGCTCAGAATGCAGGAACATTCCTCCCACTGCCCATTTTAAGGTTTGGTCCCTGCAGAGATCCCATCAACAAGCCCATGATGATACCCCTAGACTAAATCTATCTTACAATGAGAGGTACTGTGTGGAGACCAGGTCAGAAGGCCCATGTCTGCAACTTCATTGGTATGGAGTATCTCTTTAGAGGTGGAAAGGTAAAGCCAGTGTTCTAGGAGACTGTGTGGCTGGTCTCTCACTTGCCATTAGCCCTTTGCTCAGAGTCCATGGCTCTTTACAGGCCTTGTAAAGCCAGCTACACTGCTGAATTCACCTTCTCCTGATACCTCATGTGAACCATACTGATAACTTTGTTGTGCATCAGGCATGTCCAAATTCTTCCTTGAGACTATATAACCAAGCTGGGTAATGGTGGCACACACTTTTAATACCAGCACTTGGGATGCAGAGGCAGGTGGATCTCTGTGAGTTTGAGGCCAGTCTGGTCTACAGAGTGAGTTCCAGGACAGACAGAATTACAACAGAGAAACCCTGGCTTGAAAAGAAGAAAGAAGAGAAGAGAAGAGAAGAGAAGGGAAGGGAAGGGAAGGGAAGGGAAGGGAAGGGAAGGGAAGGGAAGGGAAGGGAAGGGAAGGGAAGGGAAGGGAAGAGAAGGGAAGAGAAGAGAAGAAACTATAGAACGATTTGTTAATAATGAACCCACATGTCTTCTGTGGAAGATTCTCAACCTTCCTAATGCTGTGACCTTTTCATATAGTTCCTCATGTTGTGGTGACCCAACCATAAAATTATTTTCATTGCTACCTCATAACTGTAATTTTGCTACTGTTATGAATTGTAATGTAAATATCTGATAAGCAGGATGGTCTTAGGCTACCCCTTATGAAATGGTTGTTTGACCCCAAAGGGGTCACAACCTACAGGTTGAGAACTGCTGCTATAAAAGCTGGACCTGGAAGGGGCTTGAACTGTAATCGCAGATTCTTGTGGAGAATCCTAGGTGATTTTCTGAAGTATCTTGTGTTTCATCAGGAAATGATATCTAGAACAGATTGTAAATTTGGGCGATTTCCCATTTAGTCGTTTTTC
This sequence comes from Cricetomys ansorgei, assembly GCA_026225945.1. Lineage (NCBI taxonomy): Eukaryota > Metazoa > Chordata > Mammalia > Rodentia > Nesomyidae > Cricetomys > Cricetomys ansorgei. The sequence goes on along the minus strand of JAMJFZ010003914.1, from coordinate 8,656,099 downwards.
CTTCTTTCTCTACATCTGAAACCAGACATAGATTGCAGTTCTGTGCTTTTATTTCCAAAGCACTTTGTATGTTGGTGAGAGAAACTGATAGAGGGGGAAGGGAGAAGAGGCAAGAAGGAGAGGGAGAGGGAGAGGGAAACAGAGACAGAGACAGAGAGAACACAGAGTAGGATGATACAGGAACGTAACCTTCAAGCTCCATGGTTTTGAATTTTTATTTCACTTGCATGTTCATTGCATTAAAAGAATTGCTGAGTAAGAGGCAAGAAAGAAAACCTTTGCTCAATCACATGGCTGCTTCTCCTGCCCCTCCTTTTCAGTGACAGAGCCTTTCTGCTCCTGTAATACCAACTGATGACTTCTGATTTTTCCCTCATCTTGGCAGTGAATGAACTGTTGATGACCCGGGTGGACAATGAGCAACATCAAGTCCAAGTTTACAAGGCATAGAATCAGCAAAGCGATTCAGTCTTCAGCCTCTCCTGTGTGACATCAGTGTGTGCCAGATAGGAGGCAGGAGCATATCTCTAAGGCAGGAGACAGAGAAAAGACTGTTGCTGGTTTCACCATAACACCTTTCAAATGAACTTGAATCCCGAGCAGGTCCTGATTTAAAAACTTAAGGAAGCAGATCTAGAGTCTTGCTTTTGATTGCCAGCCTTTAATCAGAATTTGATTTAGACAGTGGGTTGGGAGATGGGGAGGAGGCCTGTTGACAGAGAAGTGCCAACAGAAGACAAAAAATAAATCTTCAAAAATACACTCTGATATCTTTTGGTTTTGTGGGGGAAGGCGGGTGGATGATGACAAGAGTCAGGACCAGGAATGCAGAGACCTGTTATCCAGCCTCAGCTCTAATGTTGTCACACAACCTGGATTACTCATGGAACCTTCTGTATCAATTTTCTCATTTGTGAAATTAGACACCCTCTGGTTCAGTGGCTAAGCAGTTGTATCATTTTTCTCAGGACCTGCCAGATTCTTTCTCAGACCTACACTTTACTGAATAGCAGCTTAAAGCCACTGTTGCCCTGGCAAAATTATGACAAGCAAGGTGTCAAGTGACAAAATATCACTTGTTTAATCCACAGAACACAAAGGGAAGTGAAAAGACATCTGATAATTCCCTTTTTTGTCCTCTGCAGTGAAAGCCTTTCCTACTGAGGGCTCTGGGAAGCCTTTAAAGAATCGTGATTTTGGAGAGTGAACTCCTATTAGCTGGTCAGTGCATCTGATCCTTGGTGAGGAAGGTTCTTCTAGCTTCCGAAAGAGCTATGATTAAGGGACATTTTAATAGGTATTAGTAGGAAGCAGATAGGTTCATCAGTCATAAGGAAATTTGAAGGTGGTGCGCAGCCTTCTGTGGGAAGTAGAAAATTGAATCAGTAAGGGAAACAAAACAAATACAACCTCTTAGTCGTCTACTGTGGGCCACGTTCAGATACTTGGTAGTCTACATGGCACTAAGGCAGATGTGCTTATGTTGGCTGGGTGGCTGATGCAGTGAGTCTCTACCTGGGCTATGCCTGTTGTCTTGTGCATGACTTCTCTGGAACAGACAGCAAAGCAGACACAGGCCCTGCTTATGTGACGGGCTGGCTGGATTCCTGCAGATATCAATGGTTAAGGCAAGGCATTTCAAAACTGCCCCAACCCCAAAGCCCCAAATTCCAGTTCCACAGACTCAGATCAGTGCTTTATTTCTCTAAGCATCTTGACATTCTTTCTTCTGCAGGAGAAGGGTCCAGTGATTAGATCCAACCTGAAGGTTGAGTTACTCTGCCGCTTGTATAGTGCTCCAGGGAATTTATATTAAAGAACAACAGGGATACTGTTCTGAGCTGATATTTTTTAATTAGAAAATGACACATTCATTAGCTTATTTGAGGTGTTCAACAAAGCAGTCAGATGGGGGTTTGAACGTTGTTAAAGGACTGAATCAAAGAATCTAAAGCAACAGAACTTTCTAGAAACCCATTTGGACTTTCTCTCTTCCTTCCAGAAAATGGGTCAAATTCCTAAGAAGGAAGCCCATCAGCTTCCTGCCTTTGATCCATAGCCTACACAGGAAGCTGTATTTTATGTCTAACCTAACACTCCACATTGGCAGGGTAAGTTTTTTGGAAAGCAAACTGTCTGTGGTGGAAAAGACCCTAGGCTTTTGGCAGTCTTCTGACAGGTTTGGTTACAGGTTTCGTTTGCTCTTTTAATGGGATTTTCTGTGAGTTATTGGCAGTCAAAGGGGTTCAGACAACTAGCTGAACGGGAGGTATCATAGGATCACAGAATTGTAAAGTGGGAAAGAACTCCTGGGCTTGCCATCTGGGCAGCAATCATCTTGTCTTAGGTTCAGAGGAGGTAATATCTAAGCAACGGCAATCTTATTCACCAATTCTTTCTGCCATGCTAGTGGGCTGATGGAGACCTTTAAATGTCAATGCAGCAATATTGAAAGAATTCAGAGCTTACCAAAAGTCTAATAGCAGAGCCCTGATGCTAGACGAGTCATAGGCATCAAAGGCCTTGCTGCATCCGTTCAGGTGGATCAGGATAGACTGCAGCCTGCTATTGCTTCACCAGTGGTTTGCATTTGAAGTACTGCAGGCAAGAAGGCTTGGTGCTGACTTCCACCATGGTATCAGCCAAGACAAGATGCCACTTCAAGCTGCCAGATCGCCTTTGTTTCCCTTCTCCACTCATAAGGCAGTTCTTTCAAATTGGGCTTTGCCTTAAGGAGAGAGATGACATCTCTGCTTGAACTCACCTCTAGCATCAACAATGCCACACCAAGGAAGAGGCTGGCAAAGGGATGAGGCGGGCCTTGATGAAGTTGGGTTCCTAAGCCTGCATCTCCATTCATATGACATGATGATGTTTCTGTGTACCTTTGCAGGTTCAACTGCTTGGACCTTGGCAGAGACACCACAGAGTTTAGGATCCATGAAGCCAAAAGGAAACATTCCCCTGGTTGATCTATTGATTTTATATTAAACTGAAGGAGATCAAAACTGTCTTTTGGTGTTTGAGTTTCATGCATACAGAGATGTCTGTAGAAAGTCTCAGAAGAAGGCAGGTCTGTTCCCCACAGGAAGGTCCCATGCACTAAAATCATTGGTGAGCTTCAGGAACACATCGATTTTCATACTTAACCTCACCACATGGACAGTCAATAACAGACGGATGTTCTTATCATACCAGTTCAGAGAGACCTGACAAGCCTTAGGGTCTCCTTTGGTCCACCCATCTCTCCATTTACTCACTCATTCACTTATCCATCTATCTGACTTGAAAACTGGAGAAAAAATCTACAGTCTTGTGGACAGCTTTAATGAGCTATGCACAGACTCTTTAAATAAGGAGTGGGCTGGAAGACTGGGAGGAATGTCAGCGGAGAGCCAAGAGAAGACATATCACAATAAACAAAACTAACAAACAACCCCCCATACAGTTTCTCCTCTCTCTTATTTGATTTCCTTTGATGGTAGAAAATGCTAGGACTAGCAGCAAGGAGATCTGCTTTCTAGCTCAGGCTCTATTTTAACATTGCCATGTGGCTGTGGGTCAGTCACCAAATCTTTTGTATTCTCAATCTTCTCATTTGTAACATGCTGGTATTTGTGCAATTACACATTCATTAGCATTGTGTTAAAAGCTAATTATACATTTGTGAAGGAAACAGACTTGGGTTGGGTTCTTGCCATCAGCTTAGAGCTTAGTTGGGCAGCCATCAGTCCTGGAAGAACAGCTGAGCTGCTGGTAAATTATCTGTCTGATTTTGACTTTGCACATGTATATAAATCTGTTACACATTCAAAAGTGCAAGTTGTGGTTAAGTCTCGCAAGGCAGTAGATAAAAGAAGAGGGAACACGATGGCGTGGCTTTCTGCAGGGAGAACAGTCCATAGGATGGGTTTGGAGAGGCTGCATTTTAATTCAGGTCTGTAGGACAGGACAGGTGGGGCCAATGGAGAGAAGTGCTGCGCATGTGGCACTTCGGACAGGAGGAAGAACTTGGAGAAGGATGAGGTGGGAGACAGGTCTGGAGCTTCAAGGGACTGAAGGCAACCCTTGAAGCTGGGATGGGTTGGTAATACAAAGAGTGGAATACAGTTAAAGACAGGACAGAGGAGCCAGAACATGCTGCGGTTTAAGGCCATAAAGAGCAAGTGGCCTTCATTTTAAGTTGTAGTGCATGACACTCAGTGACGCATGGGCTCTAAAGGACTCTCAGCCACAGTGTGTAAACGAAATCGGAGCAGGGCAGCCTCAGATGTAGGGAGACTCAGCAGAAGGTTTGATATAGCATCAGTTAGATCAGACCCGAAGTGTCTCCTTCCTGGAAACTAAAGCCTAAGCATCCTGAGCGCAGGAGCATCTCTGGAGGGTTTTGTCAGGAAGTCCTCATCTGGTCTTTCCTTTGGTGAATGTAATCAGTTCCAGTGTCCCACTCTCATCCAGCACCAAAACACAAGTTTGTCAATGCCAATGTCCTCTCTGAATAGCAACTGAAGCACATGACCACACCGTAATCCCTGGACCCCATGGCCATGCTAGCTCATATGACAAAGGATCTCCGCCAAGGAGATTAGGTGAAGAATCTTGAAACAGGGATTATTCTGGATTATCCAGGTAGGACCAATGCAATGGTAATTTCCCTTACAAGAAGGAGCCAAGAAAGTCAAAAGCAGACCCAAGATACATATCCTAGGCAGTGAACAATCAGAGATGCAGAGAGTGGCCAGGAGCCAGGGCATATGGGCTGACTTAACCAGCCCCAAAGAGCAGAGAAACTAATTTCCCACCCCGGAGCCTCCAGAAGTGGTCAGTCCTGCTGAAATTTGACCTTAACTCAGCAAGACTGCTTTTGGATCTGAATCCTTCAAAACTCTAAGATAGTGCATTTATGTTCTTTTAAGTCAGTAAGGTCAAGGTAATTTGTTACAGCATAAATGGGAAAGTAATAAAGCAGTAACTATGATGAATTTGTGAGGCTCAAGGCCTATTTAACATGAAGGTATTAGGATCTTTCTTAGCATCCTCCCCAGCCCTACACCTGGGTGTGAGACCTACTTGACTAAAGCTACCATCCTGGTGTTGCTCTGAGTTCTATTCCCCTTAACCAAGGAGTGGACTAAGAAATTCAAAGCTAGTATCTCTAGAATTGGGTAAGCTTGGAAGATGGGCCAGAAAACAAACAAGGAATATATTCACTTTATTTCCTTTTCTGTTTTATAAAAGTCAATTTTAGTAAATAGAGGGGACAATGGTGAGAATTACAGCTTTTGAGAACAAGTGAGTTCTCAATGGCAAATGTCTGGTCTGATGGCCCTTGGTGATTTAAAACTTGCTCTGCTCCATGCTGGCCCACATGATTCACTATGCATTCTCCATGATGTCCTTTCTCTGAGCATCCCACTCCTGGCTGCTTCGTGTCTAGTTCCATTCTGAGACAACAAAGGATCTGCCCTTCAGAATCTGGAGATCAGAAGGATCCTATGGGTCCTGAGATGGCCTTAAGAATTAAAAATAAAAATTTAGTCATGAGAAAGGATGCAAAGCTATTTTTTTTTTCTGGTTTCAACTCCATTATATTTTTTTCCTAGTGGGTATGTGAATTCAACCTTCTGTGTATTGAAGTAGCAAGAATCATTTTTGCATTCCAAAAGAATCCAACATGTGTTATCCCTTTGAGGCTGTGATTGTCAAAGTTGGACTTTCTTTTTAATTCCATGGACCATTAGTGCAATGGGAACGAGACACAACTAGTCACCGAATACATTTTTTTTTCATTGACCCACTTAGAATAAGTGATGTAAAAAAAATGTTCTGAGGAGAGAGAATTTTCTAAGTTGAACTTTTTCTCTTATTTTTCCTGTTTAAAACTATGTCAAATCATTCTATCACAGCATTATCTAAAGAATAGATTGCATTGCTATACATAGAGTTTTTGTGAAATGGCTTTGAGGTAGGAAAAGAAAGCAAGAGTGTGCCAGGATCAACTCTTCCCCTAATTAAGTGCATATCTGCATGGGTGTCAGCCATGCAGATTTACAGTCACCATCCTTGGCCAGGATGGCTTATTTGCTCCTGCTCTGCCCCATCAATGTCTTGAGCTGCTTTCCTTTCCTCTGGGAAGCAGATAAGAATTTGCCAGTGGAGGAGAGGACCATGGTATCTACTAAAGACTTAGAGTCCTATCCATCTGATGGCCCTTCCCTGGTGGATCAGCCAGTGTGTGGCCCTGCCTAGAGAATAGAGAAGGCATGGGGTCAGGGCTAAAGGCTCTAGATGATTCTCTAACCTTCTCCCCACACAGACTCTTTCTTTGGAACCAAGACTAATGACATAGTAACCCTCCAGATAGACTCTGGGAACAGGGGCTTAATTAGGGCTCATTTTATGGAAGTTACTGTATAGTAGTTCCAGTTGGCTTCCCTAAAGGCTGGAAGAGAAGAAGATGACAGTGGGATGAGGTAGGTCAAGACTCCCTTTCTTAGAACTGTCTCCTATACTGTTCGTGGTTCAGGCTTTCCAGGCTACTCTTCAAAATTAAAGAAGCTAGTGTGGACTAACATTTCTTTCTTCACTCAGAACCATCTACCTTAGCCTCAGAGTCACACATTTAACACTGTGATTATTGAGTGGTAGCTATTTTCTTCTCTTTATGAATACACTTGAGGATTTCCTTTTTCTACTAAGTTTGTTATGGTGACATGCCTTGCTAATAAGAGCTGTGCCTACAAGTGCATTTTACTTCCATAATAACTGAGATTTAAATGCTCTCCAGAGATTTTTAACTGTTCAGATGCCCTGTGAGCGGGCAATGGTCAGGTGCATAAACTGTTGAGGAGTCAATGGACCAAACAACTCAGGGAATTCTTTGTTCAGATCTGAGACCCATGTTTTGACTGCATTGTAATAGACTTGGTATAGGTATCTGTTGGATATGATGTAGTTGACTTGGTATAGTTATCTCCCAGCTTTGTTCTCATGGCATTAGAGAAAAAGTGTGCTGTGTCTTGCTTGATAGAAGAGACCTTAGGTTTCTGATAAGCTATTTTGAAAACTACCTGTAACATTTCAAAACAGCCACATCTGAGAATTTCTTGCAAAATATCTCAGAATCTAGCATGTGCCTTGGTCTGTTCTGTTGCCTCCTCCCTTCCTCTTCTGCCAAATCCTCTATTTAGATATCTGTCATTCATGCATGAATCTATATATTCTCTCTACATGAACGCATATGTTAGCCCCAAATCCTATCCAATCCAGATGAGGATGGTGCCCCATGTTGTCCCTTTATTTAATGTACACCCTTGCCTTACTTTCCCGTGCCTGCTCACGTGGATCTGCTCTATGCTTCTGACCATGAGATTGAGAGTGTTGTTAGCTATTACCTTCTACAGTCAACACTTAGAAATTTCAGCTTCCCATTGCTTTGGCATAGTGGCCAAGAAAGACAAAGATGTCACCCACCCGATTGTCTTGGCCCCAGCTACCACAACAAAAGGATCAAAACTGGGCATTTCAATGGTAGAAATGTATTTTCACGGCTCTCAAGGAAGGAGGTCCAAGGCAAATCTGCCTGGAGATTTGTTTTCCTTCCAAACCTGCTTTCTTTGGCTTTCATAGACATACTACCTGGCTGAGCCCTCAGGTGACTGCACTTGGACTGTGTCCTAATTACTCTGTTCTTATGAAGATGCTAGTCAGTTGGATAAGAGGCTACCTTAATGTTCTCATTTTGAATGGGTCACTCCTTTTAAAGATCTATCTCCAAATAGTCATATTTTTTGATATCAAAGGTTAGGACTCCATCATCTGAATTTGGGGGTATTTACCCCATCAATCCTCTGCAGTTCTTCGTCTGCAAGATGACAAAAGCAACAACTTGTAAGACATTGTGAGAGTATTCTGCAATACTTGCATGATGCCAAGACCTGAAATGTTTTCAGTGTTCACAACAGCCCTCCAATGTAGGCTTCATAGATATCCTTCTTATTATCTGGGGCACTTTGGGTGGACATTCTGCAGGTGAATAGTGCATATAGGATTTAAACTGGATGGCTGGCTCTCTTGACCTCTCAGCTCTACTAACACTACTAATAAGTGTGTTTATTAGACTTAATATGTACCAGGCGTGATCTTCAGGGCTTCACAGACATTATCCTACTTAATCCCTACCACAACCTCTTGTGAAATAGTCATTGCAAATCCACTTTAAAAATATTTAATTGTTTCACTGTGTATAGTCATTGTACTTGGTACTATCTCACATTGGGATGGTTTCATAAAGGTATATATGGTGGGTTGAATGTATTACCCCATTCCTCCCATTCCCTGCTTCCACACTTTCCCATAGTCCCTTTCACCCCTAGACAGCTTCGCTTCTACTTTCATGTCCAAAAGGCATACATGAAAACCACCGTCCTATAAAAATGAAGACATAAATAGAAATTGGCAAGATAAGTGAGCTTGCTCAACGTTATAGAGTCACCTTCTGAGTTGAGATTCAAATGCTGGCTCACCTGCTTCTAGAAAGCAAGTTCTTAGTAGTCCCATGATGTCTCATGCCTTCACTTTCTGTGCCAAGATTTCCCACAAGAGAATGAATTAAACTGATCAAAATGTGAAGAGAGGGACAGGGATGCTCCTTACTTGTGAATGCTGGTGAAAGGATGGTTCATCTGGCATCATCAAGTTGTCAGTTTGCTTTGGCTTTTGAAGTTATGGGATGCTACTGCTGGTGCTAGGTGCTTAGAAATTAGTGTTAGATTAAAAATGGCTGTCACATGCCTGAGTCTATAAGAAAACCATTAGTTTCTGATTAGGCACAAATTAAGTAGAAAGCCAGAAGCTGAGATATCCTTCTGAAACCTGCTTTTTGGGTGAATGTCACAAACGCCACAGTAAGCAAGCATCTTCCAATGTCAGGTGGCCCATGGTCTCTTATCCAGGCCATGTAGAGCTTGAAAACCTCAGGCTAAATATCCAAGCAGGAAATGTCATCAGAATCCCCTCTGCTTCTCCTTTAAGCAATGTATCCCAGTATAAATCAAGATGTCAGTATGCAGGAAATTTATTGCAGATGGCTAATTTAACTCTTTCTCCTACATCCTAAAACCACTTGCTTATTTGATGCATTTAACATGCAAAATTTGTCTCTCCTTCTATATTTTAAATAATTGTGGAATATGGGAAGGGATCAGCAGCTTAAGATCAGAGGTTATTCCCTCTGTGTCAGAACACTGAATGAACCTGTTGGCAAATGGCATATAACCAATAACAAGATTTGTATTTGCCGGCATCTGTTATGCACCAGACATTGTATGTGTTTTGGTATATCTTTGCTATACAAAGTGTCCCACCAAGATTATCAGGGGACATAGACTCTTGGGTCTTACCTGAGAGATGAACAAATTTCAATATTAAAGCAAGGTCTTCAGGTGATACATATGCACATTATAGTGTGAGCTATTGCTTTGGGTTATTTTGTTTATTCTTTAAAGTAATTCTAGAAGATAGGAACTATTACCCTCATTTCAAAAATTCCTGTTCTGTCATGACAATCGATCAGAGAGGTTATTGATAATAAAGACTCAGACCTCCAAATTGCTTGGATTTCCTAAGTTTGAGGTTGGGTGGGGAAATGCAAGCCAGAAACTACAAAACCCATTCAATGTCAACTCAAAGTCCTCAAAAATCGCAGGCTTCCTACGGATCAGCCACTCTGGACTTCATTCCAAGTCAGAGCACCTAGCTCTGTCTACTGCCACCAGATATGACGCCTCACTTCCTACCTAGGAAGCACGGTTCAGACAGAGATCAAGTTCCTCCAGTGATTCGGCAGCAAAGCTCTGCAGCCCAGTCTTCATCATTCACCAGTGAACAATTTGTTGCCCCTGATGCTACCCAGGAAGAGTTTCTTTGGTACCTACCCGGTCAGCTGGCTTGGAATGAGCCCTGCCACTGAATCCCATTTTATATCCAGGATGGAGAACAAGCTTAAAGTTGCCTTGCAAATAAACTCTGATGGCTTTCCTCCTGTATTACATTATTAGGAGTTCCTTTGACTGCTGCTAGGGTGATAAATGAAAAATGCTTCACACCATTACATCAAGCACTAATGCAGAATGGGAAGAATTTCTGCTCATTTTAACGAAAGGGAAAAAGAGAAACTAGCAGATGGGAAAGCCATTGGGTTCTGGTGACCCACTAAGGTATTTGCGTGTCTGCCTGGGTGGAGACTGCCGGGAGCACAGAGCCATTTTCATGGAACTGGGCACACAGCCTGTTCTCTCCTCTGCTTCCTCTGACCTGCAAAGGCTTCGCTAGTCGGAATTTTCAGCTTCTAAGCCATGAATCAACCACTTGGACCCATTTGATAGACAGGCAATCAGAGTCAGGCATTTTACTCTAATCATTCCACAAGGATGAGGTATCTAAGTACTCTGTGAAGCATCTTGTTTTCCTCAGCAGGAACATGCTGATAATTTACTGTGTGGTTTGCTACAGCTCAGTGATTTCATCCTTTAGCCCCTTACTCTGCCATGTCCACCTGGTCAAGCTGAAGAGTTCTTTCTTGCTGCTATGGGACTAAGAGGGGTAAAGCTTGAATTCTTGTAGGTCTGATCTCTTCTTGGCTTCACACCTGGGTAAATCACGTAACCCTTCTGGGGCTCTGTTCTCTGACTGTTAATGTGAGAATAGTTGATTCCCCTGGGGCGAGGGCTGCTTGTTTCAGTGATGGATTGGAAAACGATTTAAATTAAAAAACTCCAGTGAAAAGTATGGATAATCTATGACCATAGTTCTCACGGCACCTAATTGAAGTTTAGATCCATTACAACTTTCTGAGATTAAGGTCCTAAGATGCTAAAGGAAATAATATGTATCAACAACCCTGCAACTTGAAAAGGAACCTAGTAATCTCATTGGGCAAAGAATCCAAATGTCGCCCAGAAGCCAGGGTTGAATAATGGCTTGTCTCCCAAATCACCACAACAACCAGTAGGTTACACAGCCTAGCCTAGCTTACCACTTTCTCTTAAAGAAAGCTACCATCTTAGGAGTACCTCAGGACTTTGAGCCTGGTTTGGGTAATGTCTTTCATTCTAGGAGCTAGGGACAGACTGAGTAAGCTACCTGAAAATGGCCTTTGATGTTTCTCATTGATGGATTAATAAGACTTGAGGAAATACTTGAAAGGAACAAATGAAGTTATTTGCAATCTGAATGCTACAATCTGGGTATGAGGTAAAGCCTTAGAACTAAGCATAGGTGTTTTTAATTGTCTATGCTTTATTGTCCTGTGGGTGAGGAGGAGAGCAATCCCGTTCCAGGGTGTGGCTGGAAATATGTGTGTGGTGGCAAAGAGGTCTGGGAAGCCCTGCACTCCCACTGTGTGAGATCCCGTGCTCCTAGCACACCTGAGGAACTTCAGCATCTCAGCTCCCAGGAGCCCGACATGCAAGGGGAGACTTTGTCTGCTTCTAGCTTCTAAGGAGTTGTATCGAACAACTGTGAATAAGAAACAATTAAATTTGCTAAAGGTCTACAAAATCAGATCTAATCTCTTTGGGGACTTGAAAAAAACCAAGCAAACAAAAGAGCTGAGTTATCGATTGCTGCATTTCAGTAGCTCTTAATCTGAAATGAAATCAGCCCAGGCTGGGCCCCCAAGGCCAGAGACCCTGATATCCATTCTCCCTCTGTTGGAAGGGCCACCTGTCAGAACTCAGGCTCCTTGCTCAACAACTGAATTAGTAGGCAGGAGGCAGGTTGTAGAGAGCTGTGGCCACTGGGCTTTTTAGGGGGTACAAAAGACAGAGGAAGAACTAGAAGATTTTTTAAGTGTAAAGCAGTAGAGCAAATTGAGTTCACAGGGTCAACATTGCTCTTCACCATATCAACAGGAGCACCTAATCTGGCCCACAGTGCTTTGCCTCCATTCTTATATTTTCCTTTTATAAGGCTCTGTCACTCTATTATCTTCCCTCGAGTTAGTCTTTACCCCTTTGACCTTCAGAGGTAGAGGAGGAGGAGGGCAGCAGGCCTAGTTGTTGGGGACTCGCTAGACAGGAGAAAGATGTTGACCTGGAATAAACTAAATACATATACTACTTCCCCAGGTCCTGAAGCAGAAGACTGGCACCTGAGAAGCCAAGGTTTCAATTTGTTTTTGTTTATGTTGCTGTTGTTCTGTTGTTTTTGTTTGTTTGTTTGTTTTGGGGGGAGTTGCTGTTTCTTTGGAGAAATTTCTAAAGGATCATACTAACTTGCTGTATAAGTAACTTTTCCATCATCGTCACCACAATATTTGACAAAACAGAGGCATGATTCATTTTGATGATAGCTTCAAAGGCTGATCCCATGGTCACTTGGCCCTAAATGCCCAGAAAGAAGTCATGGCAGTGAGACTTGTGATAGAAGCTAGTCTTTGCTTCCAGGTAGACAGGGAGATGAGAAAGGGACAGGAAGACCAGAGATGAGATACCCCTAAGAATCCACCCCCTGCAATCCTTTCCTTTAGTCAGGTACCATGTCCTAAAGTTTCCAGAACCATTATAAATAGTGCTTCCAGTTGGAGATCAAATGTCCAATACCTGAGCCTATGGGTTCATGTTCAAACCACTTTCTTCTACAAAGCAAACCAAATGAAGATCTGCGATCCTTAAAGATGTGTTCCTTTTGCCGTTTATATTGAATAAGCTCTAACAGATGAGTTAGAGTGTCTTAAAAGGTATAAGCTTTCACTTTACCTTCCCAGATCCAGAGCCAAGAAAGAGAGATGACTGATGCCAATTTGTCAGTGAGTCTGTATGGACCTCTGTGAGCAGTTAAATGTGAAAGTCTCATAATGTGCAGCTTGAAATCATTGCTTGATCAGTAGGATTGGGCCTCACCCCAATGCTACCTGCCCCTGTCTATTTTCTGACACATCCTATATCTCTCTCCTTCAAGGCTAAACATCTTGGAAGAGGGTCTCTAACACTTGAGCTATGTATTTCTTAGTCTGTTGTTGCCCTCGACCATGAACTCTACCAAGTTCAACCATGACATTACTATTCACCAATCTTTCCACCATTGCTTTGGTGTGATTTCGTTGTGGGGAGGGCATTGACGAAACGGACCCTTCACTTTCTGACGTGTGTTCTAATCTTGACATCATGTTCTTCTGGTTGCCTTCTGCCTCTGGGACTGCACCTCTTGCTCTTCATTTGTCTCACAGAGTTCATATCGGCGCTCATTGGCGTTTCACCCTTGACTTCCCTTCACAACCTCTGCAAAACTATCTGGGTGATCTCTCTATTCCGTGACGTCTCCTCTCACTTCTACATAGATGACTCTGAAATTTCCTTCTTTAGCCAGACCTACCCCTAATGATCAAGGCTTATGTTTGTAGTGCCCAACCAATTATGTCCGCCTGGATGTCCCACTCATCTATCAAACTCAATATGTGGGAAAAAACAAAGCAAAAACATTTTCTCCAAGTTCTCATTGGCTTCGTCAATGACACGTCATTCACCTGGTATCCCAAGCTGGAATTTGTGATATGTCTTCATCCTTCTCTTTGTTCCTCTTTTAATTCAGTTTAAATTCAAACTTATTTACTTAGAGGGGATGCCACAGCTTGTCTGAGTCTACACTTCCAGGCCGACAACTCTTTACGTCTAAGCCACATTTTTTAAGCACGGTAGGTTTTTTCGTTTGTTTGTTTGTTTTTTATAATCCTCTGATTGCGGGTACTTGACTTAGTGCCGTGATTCATCTATAAATCTCTACTATATCAGCCTCTCTTCCATGCCTTCAGTGCCTCAACTTCAAAGGTTTGCTGTGGACTGCAAATGCTCTAGGAAATCATCCCTATCCTCTTAGGTGAAACTGGTCACCGACTCCTCGTGTCTCTTACATCTCGTACTGTGTGGTCAGACATCTGTCCTCAATTCCCACACTTAAAAGAACAGGCAGAAATTTATTCTTTATTCTTACCCTCTAGCACATTTTTGGCACGCAGTAGAACACTAAAAAATATTAGTACAGTTATAAAATAGATATTAATACCAAAAATAAATTTTTTCATAAGTAAGTCATAAAGCTATACAGTTTATCTCCAGGAGGAACATCCTTCATCCATTACTTATTAAAGATTTCATTTTATTTTTAATTATGTGCATAAATGTGTGTTTATGTGCATAGGAGTGCAAGTATCTGAAGGGGCCAAAAGAGGGCATCTGATCCCCTGGAGCTAAATGTTCAGGTAACTGTGAGCCCCCAGACATGAGTGCTAGGAATTGAACTTGGGTCCTCTGAAAGAGCAAAATTGACTCTTAACTGCTCATTCATTTTCCAGTCCCTATTTTCTAAGACTTCTAGAAGACAGCCGAAAGTATGGATTTCATTGACTCCTACATATATTGTTTTTTTTTTCCTGTGTATACATGTCTATTATAAAGTTTAATTTACAAATTAGGTAGTGTAAGAGATTAATAGTAGCTAAGATAAAATAGAGCAGTGGTGATAATACACTGTAATGGAATTTATGTGTGTTTTGCTTCTGCAAAATGATTTATTGCACCATGTTAGCTACTTTTCTGTTGCTGAGACAAAATACTGTGACTGAAACAACTTAAGGAAGAGTTTATTTGGGTTTATGTTTCCAGAGGGAGATTCCATAATGGCAGGAAAGACATGGTTTAGTGGTAGGAGCAGAAAGCAGACTGGTACATTTTATCCACACACAGGAAGTAGAAAGAGAGAGCAGGAACTGAGATGAGGTTGTAAATCCTCAAAGCCTTCCCCAGGTGGTGTACTTCCTCACCAAGGCTATCCATCTTAGATGTTCCATAATCTCTCCAAACAACACCACCAATGGGGATTTGAGAATTCAAATACATGAGCCTATGAGGGACATTTCCGATTCAAACCTTCACATGTACTGTGCTCATTCTTCTCTTGATGTGAGGTACTACAGTGCTCATGGATGAAATGAAGTGTGGTGAGGTAAATGGGGCAGGATCATATCGTAGCTCTAGGCCACTACATCATTCTGCCGTGTTACATCTGGTAAGCGAGATGCTACTAAGTTTAGTGACTATTCTAGGTGGGTAACATACACAGCATGGATACAATGGACAAAGGATAATTTCCATCCTCTACTGAAACACTGCAAAACATATTCATGTTCCTTGGAACACTGGAGAACTTAAAATGTAGGAATTGTTTATTTTATTTACTCAATACATTTAGTTATATTTACTCAGGGTGACTGAAGCTTTCGAGGATGGAGTTGTGGGTAAAGTGGGTTCACAGTATAGTTCTGTCCAAAGTCCTCTCACTTGAGATATAGATGCTGGTAATATTCTTGGTGTCTGATTTTTTTTTTACTCATTAAATATATTATTTGAAAATTACATATATATATATATATGTAATATATATAATGTATATATGTGTATATATATGTATGTATATATAATATATATAATGAATTCTGATTGTTATTACCAGCCATGCTCTCTTATCTACCGCTTATCCCACTACCCCTACACACTCTTACCTACAAGTTTCTTTACAGCATTCATATCATTTTGCTTTGTTTTATGACCCACTAACTAGGGCCACCGCTGTGACAATGGGTGTGGAACTAGCCACTGGGGCTTGATGGGATCACCATCAAGTGAGCATACAAGGTAAAATAATGATTGTCCCTCCTCTAGCATCAATCAATAGCCATTAGTTCCCTGAGGGAGGGGTAGGGCCATAAGAGCTCCCCCCTCATCTATGACTGGCTATGATTGACAGGCCCCGGTTTATGCAGGCCCAGTGAACACAACTGAAGCTGCTGTAAGTTTATTATTGCAATGGCTGTGTCCCTCCCAGAAGACAGCACCTCAAAGCTTTTCTCCCCATCAATGCCTGCTTTTTAAGGAACTGAGAGGAAAGGATGGTTATAATGACCACTGAAAATAAAGCTTCTGATTTTCTAATCTCCATAATAAAGAGATGACCAGGGAACTAGGGCAACCTCCTTGGGAAAGCATACAAAGAGCATGAAAGAGAGACGCCCAGGGCCTGAACCTAGGCCAGCCTCAGGTTTCTCTTTGAAATGAGATACCAAATGTACAGGCTATAAGGGCTTAGTGAGGGTCCTAAGTGTTCCTAGAGTCATTTGTAGACCTAGATTTGGATGCCATTACTGTGAGGGTAAGCATCAGTGATACTGATGATAATGATGATTGTAGAAAAATATGAATAACAATGACATAAAATGACACAGAATAAATTGTTGTGTGGTACACAGAAACACTAAAGCAAATGAAAATATTGGTGAATGCTAACACTACTTAGATCAACATCTCTGATGCTTCCATACATGCTATTTAACACATTCAGCTAGGGGCCTCTCGTGTAAACACATGATTAAGCATGCAGCTACCCTCGTCTCCGCATCACCAGGGTTTCTATTTGCACAGCATTGCACTAATGTCCGTGTTCAGGAGGATTTATAATGCAATTATGAATTCATGCCATAAACCTCTCCTGCTCTCCTGAAATAGCTTGCATTTCCTTTTGATGGGTCCCTGGGTACCATGCTCTTACCTCTATGACAGCACTGATACTGCAACTGTTGGTTTACATCTCTGCCCCAAATATTAGTTGAGCCTCTTAAAAACATGGACCGTATCTTACTCAATAGGCCCCTGGTATCTTATATAGCCCTAAGTCATGCTCTAGTGATACTTTTTGGCCTTTTTCTCCTTCATTAAATACATGCGGTGGGGGGCCTGTCACAGTACTAGGCGCGGAGAAAGCAGCATATCCAGCTGAGTTCACTCATAGAGACTGTGGATTAGCAGGACTCAGCCATAAGGGATTATTTAATTAAGATTGTGCTAATTGCAATAAAGCAAAAATACAGTGTGCTGGGAGAACATATGAGGGTCTCCAACTGTGTGTGCGGGTGTGGAATCGACTTGAGGAAATGTTATTAAAATATGAACTGTGAGGAGGAGTTATCCATACAAAGAGTATGAGGAATAGGGGTGGTGGTGGGCAGGTGGCAGGAGTTGTCCAGACTGGGCAGGCAGCAGGAAGCCTGAGCTAGGGAGACGAGTGGACCACTGAAGTGGCAAGACACCTGAGGCCCAGGCAGATGAGAGGAGGTGCCCACTGTGTGCAGCCAAGTTCATTAGTGGTGAGAGAGGACTGAGACCCAGAAGCTTTCCTTCCGGGCTGCACTGCACAGGGGACAGCTGTGGCTAGGAAAATGAGAAGACGCCTCAAGTAATTTGAGAGTGACAGTGGGCAGAGATCGGGACTGATCACACAGAGGGCGTGGCAGGCTCAACCTGAGAGTCACGCCACATACATCACACTAAATGGGACTTCTCAAGCCCTCTGTCTGTCCTGACTCTTATCACAATGCTCAGTGGAGATGACAGGTCCTGTGATTCCCCACAGTGGGCCCTGCCTGTTCTCTCTGTTAGAAGCTCCCCCTGAGGGCTACGACAGCCTCTCTGGGCCATCCATCCTAAATAATCTGCTTCCACAGAATGCTATCTCCCAGCAGGGTGCTGCAGGCTGCCACCCTAATAGTCTATCTCCCCACAGGCCCCCAAACCTGTTGCTGGATCCAAGTCAGTATTTTCTCCACCCTTCATGCTGTTCCAAAGGCATTGCAGTCTCCTGCAAGCCATGGGGAAAGATGCTCCAGTGATTCATATTGGCTTGATTTGCAGCTGCTCGGTGCAGTGTCGCAGAGGCCTGCAAACTCCCCTATCTTGATTATGTTTGCCTATTGCTGTTTATCAGTGGTACCTGTCTGTTTTTATAGCCACCCCTCAGCAGAGCGCAGGATTGTAGTTCTCTCCTGGGAGTCACTGCAGTGGTGTGGGGCTCTGATTTGGACATCGTCTAGATAACAGGCAGGAGGAGGAAAGCAAAAAGGATGCCTGATTCACTGAACATTATGAGGGATGCTGTGTTGGATAATGCACCTAGCCCTTGATATTTCCCTCCTGGCCACATTGCCTTCCATAGATCCTGCATATACTCGCAGGGTGCAAAGGAGACTAAGCAGACAAAGTAAAATAAAACTGCTAAGCAAGATGTACAGACACCTAAGCAGAGCCTTATCTCCACCATTTGAGTTCAAAATCCCCTGATCAGTGACTGTTTCTCTCTCTTCTCATAGGCCTGGGCCTTTGTATAGCAGGGATCCTCTTTCCTGAAACAGCCCCAGCATCAGGAGTATAACTCATCTCCACTCATTAATTCAGAAGATAATTATCTCGTTTGATAGAACCACCATTGATTTGTATAATCTTGGATAGTCTTAGGGCAGAGCCCTATGCTAACTAGAATCTAGCAAAGAACTCCACCCCACAACCCTCCATTCTTTCGCTGGCTCCCATTCCTGTACTCCCACACTCCCCTATTCTATCTCTGTCTCTGCCATTAACCCCACCCCTAAAAACAGCCTCCTATCACACCCACAAATTCCTGTTTCAGTAGTGGAGGAAGAAATGATGACAGGTGTCTAGAAAACAAAATATCAGGGAGCAATACATTCTTATAATTTAATGATACTTGTTTGAGCACTTACCGAATATTAAATGAATAGAAGATGGTTGGACCTACCTTGGACCTACCTAAAAAAAAAAAAAAAAAAAAATCAGCCCTTGCATTTCCCTGACCCCTGTCTTCTATCCAGAGTTCATTCTTACATTTATCAAGACAGCTCCATTCAGCAAGGAGCTGCCATTTTTGGTGCTGTAAGTAGACAGACTAAGGCAGGCACTGCCAGAGGGCAACTTTACATTGGAGGGTGTCAGAAGATATCTCTTAGGAAGTGACAGTTTCTGCTATGAAAGAGACAAATTCTGCCCGTTTCAGAGCTGTTGAATGACTTTTGAATGATGTATCTAAGAAAAGTAGAATGCAGAATTGAGATCAGGGATAAGAGGATCTGGATTGCATGCTTAAAAATTAATGTTAATTTTTATGAACATCACTAAATATCAGTAGTACCACAAGTATAATCTTTAAAAAGATGACTGGCTCCATTCTCCTGTCCGTGAACTCTTCAATGGTAGCCATTTTCAGCACCTATCTGTATCTCTGGATAGTTACCCTGGGAGTTCTAAATAACATACTTTTAAAGGTATTCTAGACACTCGTGCACCAGAGAAGACAAGCATCTACTTTCTCTGTTTTCCCAATTAGTAGTTTTACTTTAGAATTATTGGTTAGCTCAAAAGTCGATATGCAAATGACTGCTATCATGCAAATCAAGTCAAGTGAATCATGATGAGGTTTACTTCCCTGTATAAACCACCTTTCCCTAGGTACTTATTTTCCTATTCATGCATTTCTGTTTTCTCTTTTACTATGAGGGGTTATTGCTAAGGTTCAAAGCTGAGGCACCCAGCCGTATTTGTTGTGATTCTGTGCTATGGACCTGGGGGTCTCTCTTTCCTCCTGTTCCATGTAAGTTGTTGCTTTCCTGGCTGCCTACACAGCTGACATCTGACTTCCATTCACTGTCAGTCATCTCAGCCTCTCTCTCCTTTCAGAATATGCTCCCAGCTCCCCTTCTCCAGCTCTTGTTTTCTTAATCTCCCTCATGTTTTTCAAGACTGTATTTTTTTCAGTTATACCTAAGGAACATATAGCTAACTTGTACAATGAGGACTATGGTGCATCTTCTTCATGTGATAGTTTAGCTAGCTATAGAAATCACACCTTGAAATATTTTTCCTTTAGAATACCCTGGTCATTCAAAAACTTCCATAGTGGCTCTTTAGATTTGTTTGGTGGCTGTTTAGGTGTCCTACTCTGATACCTGGTTCCTTGTATGGGATCTATGAATTATCTTCTCCACCAGGAAAGCTTTAAGCAATTCTTTTCCAACTGGTATTTTGGAATTTCCTTACATATGTGCAGTCTTGGCATAGGTAAATATATTCCTTTCCTGTGTTTGTTCTTAAATTAGGTTTGCTTATTTTATTTGTGTGTTTTGTCTGTATGTATGTGTATGTACCACAAGCATTCCTGGTGCCTGCAATGGTAAGGGCATTACATACCCTGGAGCAGAGTTATGGATGGTTGACAGCCACAGTGTGGATGCTGGAAACTGAAACTGAGTCTTCTGCAAGAGCAACAAGCACTCTCAACTGCCAGGCCATCTCTCCAATCCCTCTCTTCTTTATACTTTAATTCTGTTACAATTGGTTTTGGGAAAAAAAAATGTCTCATTTACTGTTTATTTATTAATTCCATCTCTTTTCTCTTTCTCTCTTTTTTATTTTTAGAAAAAAAAAGATAAATTAGGTAAATGCTGTGTTTTCATCTCTATTTGCTACCTTTATATTTTCTGGGATAGTTCTTCAATTTTATCATCGTATGTCTAGAATTAATATTCTTTGACTTTCTCAGATATTCTTGTTTTTAATTTCCAAGAGTCCTTCGTTGTTCTCTGCTTCGTGTTCGTTTGTTTGCTTTTCTTTAGAGGCAGGCTTTGGAAAGCCCCATGGAAGCCTCACAAGTGAGCGTGGTGGCTGGGGAGCTTTACAGTACGTTGGTCGGGTAAAGCCAGGCATTTTGTTGTATAACCCTCAAATGTCAACGACTTTGTTGTTTGTTGTTAGCTAGTTTTTGCTAGTTTGCTTTTTGCATTATGTACCCCTTGCCCCTTGCTGACTTGGAACTCACTATGTAGACCAGGCTGGCCTTGAGGCCAACAACTGTCTATCTATTCTCGTGCCTGCCTTTTTCTAGAGAAGACTCGCTTATCTGCTTGAGTCCCTCCTCTCTAACTCTGCTTCAGCTTGTCCCCAGTGGCTCTTATACTAGAGCTCACATCACTGTTTCCTGGGGTCTTGGGAAGCCAGTCTCATGCAGACTTTCTAATGAACTTCCATCTCTAACATGTGTCCAGGCGATATGGATGCTAGTTCAGGGACCACATTTTTCAATGTCTTTTTTTTCTAGAAAATAAACTTTACATGTTTTGCCAGGATAACAGTCTGGTTCCAGCAAAGGGGAAAGGCAAAATAGAACTTCTCCTCATGGATATTTTCCACTGTCTTCTTTTGTTCTGCATTCCCTCAGCTATCATAGAAACACAGACAGGCTTAAGTCTCTCTGTGGTTTTAGGTTTCAGCTGAAATCAGCTTCCATGTATACTGGCATTTGGGCTCAACTTTCTCTGTTTTATGGATTGTTGTGAGTCGTTCATCTGCTCCTGCCTTAACAGTTCTGCCAGCTCGTTCTATCTGGTGAAGTTTTCTCTCATTTTGTCTGTATTCCTTTTATCTCCATTTTTATTTTAGAGTGATCTTGGGAAAACCTGCTAGTGGTCATGACGAGTCATGTCTGGAATTATTCTGACCACATGTCTTTGTCTCTCACTCTGAGAGTACACATGCTCCTCTCTGACCATGTGCTCAGAATCGACTGAGTTGTTGACTCCAGCTCGAGGCCCAGAGACCCTGGAGATGCCATTATCCTCATCATGTAAAGCACTCTCCCTTCGATTCCCACTGAGGAAAAAAATTCTCCCCAGAGTTAAGATCCCAACCACAAGAAAGACAAAAAGGCAATTTGATATTTTCTTGACTGTTTGGAAATTTTTCTAGTATAAGAAGCTGTTTATCCTCCACTCTGGTTCTTATTGAATTAAGGCAGAAGAAAAGAAATCAATTCACTCTCCATATGCTGCATGGTAAAACCAGCACTCACTAAACACTATGGAATATGTAGGGAAGGCGAAAAAAAAGATAAATCCATCAACTAACAAGATAAGTGCCTTGTTCCTCCATCTGTTACTGCTGTGTCCTTATCTAGGATTGGAGCATGGCAGCCACGATATATCTTGTGTCAGGTATTATATTCCAAACTCATATGAATGAATTTTCATGCTAGTAACCATCCATGATGTAGCCCAGCCACAGCTAAATTTGTCCTAAGGCACCAACTGTCTTTTTGCATTTGGAAGTCCATTGAATTCACAGGCAGGAGTAGGGCTGTCTGCTGCTGCTGGGTGATGCTATCTGTCTTGCAGCCTTTCCCACATGGCTCCCTGCTGTGTTGGGGCTGGTAGAGATGGCTTAGTAGATTCACTCCTGAGGAGGTGACAGTATACTTTCAGGACAAAGGAGAAAGATGTATCCTGAGGGCTTGTGTCCAGCACATCTCCAGTGGATGAAATAATTGTTTAGATGACTGATTAGATGTAGAACTTCTTAGATCACAGAGGGAAGCTTCAGAATGGCATTCAGTTAGAATGACATCCTATGCTCTTCGGCAGCTCCAATTATCCCGTGATGATTTCCTCATTCACAAACAGAGTTTATTTTGAGGATGAGCCTTAACTGAGCATCCAGGTGCAGGAGCAGAGATGATGACACGTGGCATTGGAACCAGGGATGTTGGCATCTCTGACAAGGCCTGACACCCTCAGGAGTCGCAGAAAACTTGTTTGCATCCATGATCGAGGATGCACCTTGCATATTATTATCAAGGTTGTGTAACTCATCCACATTGGCATCCCTGTCATCAGTGTCATCCTTGTTGATAGCAGCTACAGGTGCTGCATTTGAAGGTGCCTTCCCATTGTCAGCACTTGGTGGGAACTTGCCTGTGTCTACGTGTGCCCTTGGCACTTTAGCTTTAGTCCATCTCATACCTTGTGCCTGCTGGACACCTGACAGGATGCCACAGATTTGATGCTGTGGCTCAGGGAGACACCGCAAACAACTCAATTTTGTAAGTAGTAGAAAAGGGAAATGGGTCGTTATTTGCTGTTACAGTTCAGAAGGGAAAACTGTTTCTGTGTTGGAACAGAATAAAGAAGATTAAGAATATGTATTCTTGGTTTCCAGTTAGGATGCCTGGTTTAGTGCTCATATCATATTTAGAGAATCAGAAGAAATAGGTCATATTTTGAAAGAATTGCTTTTTTTTTCCTTGAAATGCCTAAGATGGAGGTACCTGTCCTTCAAGTGTGAAGTACACTAGAATTCAAGGAAGGACTCAGGGATACAGACAATCCTCTGAGAACCATCAGTGGGTAGGCAGTATGCTGGCTGCCCTCTCCTGTAATTTCCAGGGACTCCCATATGACCTGTGTAATCTTCTCACACATGTCTGGATTTACTGACTCGTTTTTGGTGAGTAGACCTCAGCAGACATAATAAGAACTCACTTCCAACATTATGACAGGACTGTGATTTCCATCTTGGGCTCTCTATTAATTGATCTCTTTTGGATCACAGTTTCCATGATATGATCCTTGCAGAAAGACCCATCTGGTAAAAGACTAAGGTCTGTAAGAGACATGTGAATAAACTTCAAAGAAAAACCACTCTATCCCCATTTGAGTTTTCTTGCGAAATTGGAATGCTGTGTGACAGCATGGGCACAGCCACTTGAGAGATAGAACCAGAGACCTTCTGGGAGGCTACTTTCTGGATCCTGATCCACAGAACTGAGATGGTAAAAGTTTATGGTATTGAACTGTTAACTTTGGGGACAATTTGTTATATAGAAATAATGAAAACAGATAATTAAAACAACAGTAAAGTTCCTTTAAGAGTTTGTATAGAGAAAGTAAGTAGAAGCCTGTCGCTTATTTATGTTTAAAGATAGAATCCCCCATCCCCCAGTCTTCCTCCAAATAAAAGTAGCTAATATGGGACCTGAAAGAATAAATAATAAGAGTTAAATAAGGAAGGAATTAAAGTTCAAGTTGAAGGAATGCGTTTTACAGAAAAGAGAGAAGAAGAGACCTACCATCCCAGTGATGCTAGTAGCTCCAGTAGTAGAAAGTTTGGAATGCCATGAGGGATCAGAAAGTAGAGTGAGTTGGGTGATCTCCATGGGGACAATTTTAATAAAATAATAAAGACAAAAGGAACTGGCACTGGATTGAAGAATAAAAAGAGAATGGGGTCTCACACTCTAGAGAAAAACGAATTGAGGAAAAGGAGCAAAGTATTGGATGCCAAAAATGGATGTATCATAAAATGAACAGTTTGAACTGAAGGCTCTTGAGCATGTTAGTGACTGCAGTCAAGCAGAAGAAAAGAGGGAGCGGAAAGTTAAGGATGGCTGAGGATAGCAAAAAAAGAGTGCGCAGAAGGAAGTTGGGGTTAAGTGTGCAGGTAGGGCAGGCGTCAGAAAGAGCCCTTTCTACCTCTAAAATGGGCATCATAGGAGAGGATCTGAGGTGGGTGCGCATGAGTTCCTGGAAGGAGAATGAGAAATGGGGTGTTGCACTATTTCATTTTTTCCCACTAAAATTAGGAAAGGGGTACATGTCAAGGGTACCTGTCAAGGGGTACATCTCAAAATTTTCTAGCAAACACTCCTGAAGAAGCAGAAATGCTATTCCCATTAATCTGAAATCATAGAACAGCGCGGTCAAAATCATGCTCTTAAATTCAAATCAATTATTCATATGTACTATTCATGCTACCATCTTTATTATGGACATATTTTAATATAACATCATCTGAATTACTTATAACATTTAACTTCCTTCTAAATTTATTCAAATAAAATTTATGCTTCTGAAGCTGTGTTGTGTTTATCCTGTGGGATGTTTATTTTAATGCAGTGTCTGTAACCCCTGAGGTATGTGTAGCACAATTGGAAAGGCTGAGAATTAATCATTAGTACCCACTGACACATCTGCCCACTCAGGTTTTGAGGTTCCCTTGGTTCCCTGTGGCCACACTGGGTATTATCTACAGGGATGAATGTGAGAAAAATAAATTTTCTCTCATGTCAAGGACAGGAAAAAGAAATCAGAAAGGGAACACTTGGGATACCATTGTCCAACTTGGGTAAGCTCTTTGGTGTCCCAAAGCTAGGACAGGAGCCTTGTGGGTGTGATGGAGAAGCACATTCTCAGTATGTTGGCAGAGGTGGCATATGGTACACAGTCACTGAGTGTGGGAGTGGGAGGGAGAGATGTGGAAGCTGTTGAGAGGTATAATAATGTAAATGACAAGGAAATATTTGACTTGCTCGTTTTTCTAAATGATGGACCTAGCAGATACTAAAAATTCTTGCAAAATGAGATTTATATATACTACCCAACCATATTTGCCTTTGGAGAACATCATATAAATTATCATGAGCACAATTATTATTTTTTTTCTTTCAGAGTTAGCAAACGCAAATTAAATGTAGCCCACCCTTCTTTGGGTCCAGTTTTCTTGCCCAGCCTGCTCATTAGGCTTCTGTCTATGACTGACTATGCCTTACAGGGACAGAAGTAAGTAACTGTGAGGAAAACTTTATAGGAATGAGGAGATGGCTCATTAGATAAAGTGCTTCATGTATAAGCCTGATGACCTGAGATCAGATTCCTAGAGCCTATATAAGAGCCAGATGCAATAGATTCTGTGCCTGTACTCCTCACTTGCTCTAATGCGAAGATGGGATGTGGGGAATGGAGGAAGCCATTGGTGAATATGTAGGAAGTGGATGAATTCCTGAGTAAATGTTTGCTGTTGACATGAGCACACCCATGTCAATGATGCCATTGCTTCAGACTCAGATCTGAATACAGATGTTGACAGTATGCATAGAAAATATTAACCACAGCTTTCTTTTCCTGGATGACTACAACTGAGACTGTTCTTCTACAGAGACCTCCTTCAGAAGCCAGTTAAGCCTATCCCCTTACTCCATTGTATCCAGTAAACCTACCTCCTTGATCCAGATGGATAGAACAAATGCATTGATTTTTCTGGGTTGCAGCTGTTGGTTGTGTGTCTCCAGCAGAGTGCATAGATCACCCAATAAGACATCTCTGTATGTGTCTGTCTGTCCTTTCTCCATTCCTTCTTGCACCAGTCAGGTTTCCAGGATCATGCTGTGCTGGATGCAGTGACAGGGAGCGGAGATAGGAGATTCCCTAGGTGATTATGTCAGCTAGCCCTATATACAAAGAACTAAACAAGAAATTCTGTCTCAAACAAGGTGGAAGGCAAGGACAACTTCCAAGGTTGTCCTCTGACTTCTGCACATGTTCCTGCACACAGACACAGACACACACACACACACACACACACACACACACACACACACACACACACAGTGGGGTGGAGGGAGAGACTTTATAGATCACAATATTGAAACAGTTACTATCTGACTCTTTGTATAGAACTCCCCATTTCTGTTCTAGGTTGACAAATCTCATGATCTAAAACTTCCAAGCAATTGTTGCAGATCACCCCAATTTTTCAACAACTACTCTGAGTTGTGAAACATTCCCCTTACACCCTCCCAATTTTTGGTACAATTCTTCAAGCCTTATGGAGAGAGAGAACCCTCTACACTTCAGAGTTTCTGTAGAATAAGACTGTAAGTCAGTTGCAGAGTGTCTATTATGGGCAAGGTCCTAGATTCCATCCACAAAATTATAAAAAGAAAAAGAGCAATGGAGAGGTGATCTCCAACCCATTCCCTCAAGTTTGGTGGTGACTCTGTTTAGAAGTAGCCATGGTTGGATGCAGTTTGCATGCCAACAGAACTTTCTCAATTCAACACATCCTTGTGGTAGTTTCTCAATTTCTAGATCCACAGAATTTCTTTTGGGAAGCGGCTTAGGCATTTATGTTCTTCATCCCTCCCAGCTGTTCCCCTTCTTCCAAAATCTACTTTTCTTCTTTTCTCTAAATTTCTCATTTTAAATAGTTACTTGTAAATTTTGAAGAAGGCATTTTGGTCATATTTACTTATCCCCCAACTCCTGTCAGATCCACCCATGCAACATTCCATCTTTTTTTTTTTTTTTTTTTAATCCACTAAGTGTAAGATACCACATATGTGATTCATAAACCATGGAGAAATCAAGCTTGTACTCACCTGGAAGCATCATCCCTACTAGCTAGCTTTTCATAGTGTTGGGAGGTGTTATTCACACTACCAGTGAAGTAACATAATTATCAGTTTTACTTCATTATAGAACCTACATGTTACAAGATGACCAACCCAGCAAGACATGCCCACTGGAGTTACAGTGGCAGTACTTTCATGAGAGTAACTAACCACATTCTGATTGGAATTAAGGCCTGCTTCACAAGTTGAAACCCATACTTGGTACCGTTATCAGGGCCAGAAATCCACAGCTCTAGACTATGGATAGACTCTAGAGGAGAACCTACAACTATTATTTAGCTAAATGAGTGTAGTATTTAAAATGATCTTAATGACTTATTGTTATGCTCATGAGTGAATGCATCACATTTCTCAGTCCTATCAGAGAAGCTTCTTTTGTAGTAGATGGGAATAACACAGAAACTTACAACTGGGGCAAGATGCAGATAATAAAAGACTGTGGAATCTTGGCCCCAAATGGACATCCATATCACAGTTCATCCTCCTGAGTCTCAGGAGTCACTATGGAAGAAGGAATAGAAAGATATAATATGAAACTGTTTTCCAGACACAAAAGGACACTCAGCCCTTCTGCGGCCCTAAGCTCTCCTGGATTCAGGGTTTGGTTTCCAGTTCACTCTAGGTGCTATGTGTACACAGAGCCAATGCCAGTGACTTGTGGCTCAGGAAAGTTAATACAGATTGTGAAATCCAAGGAATTTAATCTCAAAGCTCAAAATACTTTTGGGACTTCATTCTTATTGTCTTCTAGAGTGTTCCCAGGAATCTTATCATAACTTGCATAGGTCTCATTTGCTTCAGGAATCCAAGCTGAAAGTCACTTCATAGTTAACAGTCTAATTGTATGCAAAGACATGTGGCAAACTCAGACTTAATCACGGCTGACTTAAACAAAATCGCTGAGGTCGAATCTGATGATGAGAGTCAGCATCAGAGGTAAAGGGAGATCTGCTGTGGTTCCAGGGAATTTATTTACAGCAGAGCTCTAGACATTGTCACTCACCATCTGGCCCAGCCAACCAGATTAGGGTTAGGGCAGAGCTCTAACACCTGCTAGGATAGTGATGATGAGTATAATCCTGCAATCTAGGTCACTTGGGGGAGCTGGAGGAAGGCATGACTTGCTGGGTGATGTGGAATTACATAGCAATACCCACTTAGTCCCATCTATCCCTACTGCAGTCCTTACTCTGTGTCGTAGAGACCAGAGGGAAGGAAGTGATAGCTCTTCCTATACTTGTGCACAGACACGTGTGAGAACATTTTCCTTCTTATCCTGTGTTACGCCTACAGTGTGGTGGCTATTATGTCAACTTCTTTGCTTCCACTAGCTACTGTGTAGCAAGAAGGGAACATTATTACAAGGGATGGAGCTGCAGGGATCTTGGCCAGAAAAACAAAACAAAGCAAATACAGTCTAATAGGACCCTCAGCCTCCTTCCAGAGACGAATACACAAGCAAAAGCACCAAGTAGCAGACCTTGAGTCCTGCTAAATGGGAGTGGTGGTAAAATGTTTCATAGCTCAGAGGCCACAGGTGTGAAACTTTTGAAGGAAGCGATAGTAATATGCGGTCAGAATTTTATGTGTCACCGACTCTGTTGTTCAAGGTGTAGCCTGCTTCTCCTGCCTTTAGTCAGCGTTTACCTTTTTCCTGTACCTGGCTGAGATGGGATCTGCCTTTGTAGAAGTGGCAGTCTGCTACGTCTATTAAATCCCTACCTTATGCCAAGCGCTGTCCCATACGGGGGTCTTGTGTGTTCAGAAAAGGCCTCTGCAGTGACTAATATTGACATAGACATCCTCAGAGAGGTTGAATCTATCTCGAAAATCACACAGACATAAAGATAGGGACAGGTTTCCAGAAGGCCTCACCACTGATCACACCCACAGGAAGCTGGAACCTCCCTGACAGGGATGGTGGTCTCTGAATGGGGGTGGGGACAGAGAGGCTGAATTGAGTGCCTTTTGCTACTAGCCTGTCTGTAGACAGCATCAGGAAGGGAGGAGAGTAATCAGCTACACAAATGGCTGTGTGATGCTTATTAAAGCCAGAAATAGTTATTTTCAATTTAATATTTTAAAAATATTTTGGCTTTAAATTTAATATTTTAAGTTAAATTAAATTTAATATTTAAATGCCTTAAATATTCTGCCCTTTTGGTCTGACCTGTACTAGACTCACTCTCACTAGCCTGGGCAGCAAGCTGCTCCATATAAGTGGCTCCAGCTCTCATTCGAAGGCTCCTTCCAGGTTGTGAGTGCTCCTCCCAGGTGGGGATATAACAACTTTGTTTGGAGCGCTGCAGAGGGAAGGTTGGGGATCCCCTGATGGGATGCTTAGACGCTGAGACAAAGGATGGAGGAGTTACCTCTTTCCTTGGCTTCCCCCTGAGTGGATAGTTTCATTTTAGCTTTCTAGACTTCCCATCTTCCGCTGGAAAAAAAAAAACCGAGACATCCCTTCCCTTCGCTTCCCACTTGGGCCCTGATGGATTTGAGTTGTCTCTTCAGAGGCTCCCAAATCCCGGCTCTAATTTCAATTAGAGTCCTCTCTGTGGCAGAGCAGGAGCAGGCTGGGGCTGTAGAATCAATTCCTAATCCCCACATTAGCGCTGATTCATCTCTTTCCTGAGCTCCATCAGCAGCAGCTCTTTGGGGAAGGAGGGAGGGAGAACTGAGCAATCTTTCAGAAGAATAAATATGGTTTGTTTGTATTTGTATTTGCTTCCATGCTGAATTCTGATTGCATCCCGCACCGTGACACCACAATTATTATTAATTTCCCCCGTCTGCTTTTTCGATTCTGGCTGCCACAAAGATGAGATGATGGATAATGTTAGATGTGGTAATTGGATGAGTTGGGGGAAAGAGAAGGAGAGGAGAGACAGATGTTTCATTATGAGATTGCTCATCTCCGTTTGGGCCTCTGGAGCAGAGGCCTCACACGCGGAGCCTTCCGACCATGCACCTCGGATAGGAGGGGTCCCAGCGGGCCGCTCTGCAGGCCTGCCCTACTTCTGAAGCTTTGTTCCACTTATTCTCCTTGAACTTCTGTGTCTTAAGCAGCTGAGTTTCCCCCTTATTTCTGGAGAGTACAGACAGGATAGAACCCAGACAGCCCAATTATCTTGATTTTTACTTGCATGCAGACCTAGCCAACACCCTGCCCACAATGAGCTCCTGCCTGCAGAGCACCAACAGACAGACTCCTTACAGACAGGACTGAGATCTGATCAGGCTTGTTCATGGTTCTCATGGACTGGGGCTTATCCATGGGAGTGTGGCAGTCCTAGGAAGACACAGATTTCTGCCATGGGGAAGGAGCTGAATGGGACCTTTTCTCTGGGCACTCCCCAGACTTGGGCTTGCTTTGTTTTGTCCCAGCTCCAGCCAGAGTCAAATCACTACTGCATCCGTTTCTCCTGTGATTGGTGTCTGTTGTCTGCATCTCCATCTGTCTTCGCTACCAGTAGCCTTACTGTCCAGTGCCTGGTCCTCAGCTAGCCTGCTGTCAGCCCCACAGTCCGATGTGAGGAAGGATGGCAAGAGAGGCCATGTCTTGAAGGACCCAGGCATGAGATGAGTGCCTTCCAGTGCCATCAGGTGTTATATTCCCAGGGGAAAGTTGGTAGCATGTGATAGTTCAGAACGGAAGCAGATCTTTTCCTTCTTTCATGAACCAGGATTTATACGGCTGTGAACGGAACTCTCATCCATAAGGGAACAGTGGGACATGCTGTTCTGATGTCCCTCTTTATCTAGACCTCAGTTTGGGTACAAAGCAATTGGAAGAAGGAGGGCTACTATGGGCAAGAAAAGGCACCCTATGTTGTTCCTCTGGGTATGACATGAAAGTATCCTTAGAGTTCAAATTCTACACAGGGCAGAGGCTCTCTGCTTACAGGCCTATGATGTCCATGACCCAGAACACACATGACAGCATCACTGCATGCTAATGGCCATCAGTCTTGCTGGACAGGCAGTTACAGGGCTGGAGCCATGGTTTCCGGTCTGTTGGGTAGTCACACATGGACGTCTCTAAAGAGCTCATTTCTGCTGTGGGCAGAGGCTTTGTTTCCTCTTCTGCAAAGGTCAACAGTAGTGAGGGCCTGCAGTGTAGAGCAAAGAGAAGAATTGCATACTGTAGTGAGCAGGAAGAATCTGGAAAACAAAGGACTGTGGGTACCTAGGAGTAAAGGATGAAGGAAGAGGATCTCTGGGGGATCCTGAGCTATAAATTGGCAGTCAGATTAGATGCTTACATTTATTTTTATTTTTATTTTTTCTCATCACTAGGGTCGCTGTTGCCGGTAATGGAGCTGCCGCACAGCTACTCATGCATGAATTAGCCACAGTGAAAGGACTGCCAGAAAGCCACTCGTGGCTGAGAGCATGGGTCGGAGAGGCCTGAGGGAGGCCAGGTGTGCCTGCTCACTTGCGTGGGATGCAGCAGGGGCAAGGAGACAGGACTTGTATCCTGGATTTATAGCAAGGGAAAGGCCTCCCAGGTAACCACAGTCCAGCTTCTTCATTGTGCAGATGGGGGGCTGAGATCCAGAGTGATGAGGGGACTTGTCTGAAGGCACATAGCAAGCCAATAGCAGAGCTTGGGCCAGTGGTAGCTGTGTTGTTGTCTCACCCGCAGATGGGCCATGGAGGCCAGGGTTCTGAGTGTGTACCGGCTGCACAGGCAGAGTGTGATTCTAGCATCACTCATGTCAGTGCCTCTGCCATCGTTCCCATCAAACTGTCTCTCTTCTAGTTAACTCTCCCTCCCCACTTTCCTGTGTGTGTGTGTGTGTGTGTGTGTGTGTGTGTGTCCAGAAGCATGGCAGCCGCAGGTGTGCTGGCTGATCATGTACTCCCCATGAGGGACCTCAATGTCCTTCGAAGCCTGGCTTATGTTATTTGTGCACCCTGCATGTGGGAAAGCTTGTCGTGACAACTGAACCATTGTTAACCTGCCTTGGTGTTCAGGTAGTCTGAGTGAGTCTAAATGGACGCTTCCGCCTCCCGCCTCCATTCTCCATCCCCATCCCCATCCCCAACAAGCACTGCATTTGAAGACCTGGCATCTGAGGTTTCCAGTCAAGCTTTAGCCAAGTTAAGGACCTGAAGGAACTGCTGCTGTCAGGCCCCAGCTGGAGACTAGGACTTCTTTTCTGCCTTCTCTGCCAGCTCCTGGGTAGAATGCCTTACTTTGTCTTTTAAATGACATCATTTACATTGTCCCCTGGAATCATTTCTCAGGTTCTAAGCTACCGTATAGGTTAGTACGTCCTCCTTGTGCTTGTAAACTGTCTCCTCAGCTTGCTTTCTGTTCATCTGTTCAGTAATGAGAAAGAAAAACAAGGTTCATGTGTCGGGGCTGGGGGTGGGGGATTCTCACTTGGGGGTTCGCCCACCATGTGCTATTAGACAAAGACCATCTGGGCAGAGCTTCTGCATGCCCTGCTGCCCCTCTCCTCACTTGAGGCTCCTTCTCCAGAACAGCACCTCTTTTTTTTTCTTTTTTATTTGACTAATTCATCTCTGTTGTGCCAGTTTCTAGGTGGCTCAAGTCTGGGCATTACTTCTAGGCAGCCCCAGTGAATCCACACTGAGTAGTTCCTCCAATACTACCATGAGCTTACATCTAGACTGTGCCTGTTGGTAGGAGGGAGGGGATATTTTGGGTTTTAACTCTGCTCTTCACAACAAATGAATCCCTGTTTTTAAGTTCTTAATAGAAGTTGTAACTTAAAATAGCTGAGAGGTGGGTTGGAGAGACTCAGAGGTTAAGACCCCTTTCAGCTCCAGCAAAGGACCTGAGTTCAGTTCCCAACATCCACACTGGGGGCTTCACAACTTTCTGGAACACCAACTCCAGCTCCAGGGGATGGGAACACTCTTCTGGACTCCAAGGGCACCTGCATCCACGTGTGTATACACACAAATACACACACAAGCACAATGTAAATGTAATTAAATATATAACTTTTAAGAATCTCTGAAAAAAGCTTATTGGCCTAGTCCCTACTTCCAATTAAGTGTCTGAGCAGGGAGTCCAGCTACTTTTCCAAAGGGGGAATGAGCATGCTGCAGTAGATAGATGCCTTTCCCGAAGAGCTGGGGAGTTGGTTGAGAGAACTTGCTGAACTGACCTGAGTTTGAATCCCAGGATCCACCTAAAAAATTGGATGCAGTAGTTCATGCCTGTAACTCCATAGTTATCTGGGGGAGCAGGGCTACTGGGCCTTACTGGCTACCAGCCTGTCTCCAAGTTCTCAGAGAGAGAGTCTGTCCCTAGGGAAGAGGCAGAGAGGCAGAGCAGGACA
Source organism: Cricetomys ansorgei (assembly GCA_026225945.1). NCBI lineage: Eukaryota > Metazoa > Chordata > Mammalia > Rodentia > Nesomyidae > Cricetomys > Cricetomys ansorgei. The sequence goes on along the minus strand of JAMJFZ010003914.1, from coordinate 8,622,866 downwards.
TCCAACAACCTCCCCTGGCCTCCACACATACATGTACCGTGAACAGCAGCACCCACAATTCACACATAACCACACACACACACACACACACACACACACACACACACTTAAAAATTGTAAGAAATGTTTGTTCAACAAACAAACCTATGTCACGGGAATTTCACAATAGAGAAGAGGTACAGCAGAGTAGCTAGGCTTCGGTGGTGTCAGGAAAATCACATATCTGTGATCATTTCATAAAGTCTTGATACCTGAAAATTAAATTGTATAATTCATTTATAGAAGTAATTCAAACTTCCTTATTGTAAACTAAAAGCAAAGTCCTTTGATTCCATATCTTTAATTAGAAAAACATAAGTGAAAGCATCTGTGTAAAGAAAGACCAAGACTTCATTAAGTACTTCCTCAGGAGCACTGAGGGCCAGCTAAATGCCTAGACTCTGGTGTGACTGTGTCTGACATATGAAGGATAAACACTTGAATTTTCAGTCTGGGTAGGCAAACCAAACAGATGCACAAGGTAGAGATTTATAGATGAGTATTTTCTCTGGGTGTTCTTAAGGCATGCATTACATGGTTCAGATAATTAGAGAAGACAGCATAGCATCAGGTGCTAATTATGCAGCGCAGAAAGTAATGTTCACGGAGAAGAGAGAGAAAAAACAGTGTGGGCCGATGGCTCCCAAGAAAACTCCAGAGAGGAAGATGGTGATGGGCCCAGCTGGGACTCTTGCATAGTCACAGGAAAGCCTAGTGTGGCCAGAAGGCTCAAGCGTACAAATCTATAAATGGGCACGTGCTTCAGGAGGCACTCAGAGGAAGGAATACAAACTTCATGTTGCATAAGGAGGATGGGTTAAGTTAAAAAGGGTTCTGAGGAATAAGAGATGTTCTTGGAGCTGGAGGGGATAAGAGCTGCAAATGGGGAGTGATGTAAGGATCTTTTGAAGATCGTAGGTTTTAGAATTGATTCTCACTACAGTGTGTGTGAAAGATGACCAAAGAAGTGGCTGACAGTGATCCTTATGGAGACTGTTTGGGTCATTCAGGCATTAGTTCACTGGAATCTGGCTCACTCCTCCCATGCAGGAGGAATATGTGCTTAGTTAAAAGGCAACATTTCCAGGAGAGCACCCAGGGAAGCTTGAAACACCTGCCCCTCCCTCACATCTGCTCGCCTGTGCTGTGGACCACCGTGCCTTCCATCCTGAATATCACAACCTTACTTAGTAGGAAGAATTTTGAATCCTTGGGTTTGTACCTTGGCTAGTGGCTCATTTAGAAGGGATGGGGAGGTATGGAGAGCTTGCTGCTATTTTATCACTGTCAAGTCTTGTGAGTGTTTGGTGTTTTCTGGGTTTAATGGGCTGAGAAATAGAAACACAGTAGGTGGTAGTGGCTGGACTCCCAGCTTGCTGCCTTACTGCCTAAGTGCTGGAGAAGCATCTGCTACCCCCTGAGCTCTCCTGTGGCCCACATGCACTCCTTGCTGGCTCTTACCACTGATGCTTTTTAGGTTGGAGGGGAGTGGTATCTTAGAAGTCATCCTTCTAATATTTGGGAAGAGACTGTCACCATCCCCAAGCCTTGAACCTCAGCAGAGGACTGCTGGTTTCTAGTGTATGTCTATTGTAAATAAACTATATGCTGGGGGTTGGGGGCTGGGCACGGGTGGGGGAGGGGCTTCCTGATTCAGGTGGTATGCTCCCATATGGAGAATGGGTCAGTCAATATCTCTTGTGATCTCACAGAGACAGCTGACATTATATCAAAATATTTGCTGCATAAGTCGATGCTCCATGAAGAGTCACTATAAACAGGCCATCACTCTTATCTCTATGAAGATCCTGAGGTCAGAAGGCTTTTTAATTTTGTCAATGCTCCAAAGACCAATGAGACTCATACCTCAGCATGAGTCCAGATCTCCTGAGATTCCCGATCTTCCTGCCTAGAATCTCAGACTCTTCCTCTACCTCGTGCCTAGACAGTGCCAAACAGGCAAGTTCTCAAATGCCTGTGTGTGGAGTTTTTATCATCTATATAATGGAGGCTGTTACTGTATTCAATAAATAAGAGGCAGAAGAATAATCATTTCTGTGGCAAGGCAACCCTTTGGGGCTATGTAATTGTCATTGTCCTCAGAGACAAAAGCACACGGGACTCTGTTTTGTTTCTGCTGTGGGACCAGCTTTCCTAAGACGCATTACCACTGGCTACAATTCAGTGATGCTGACTCTCCAAGAGGAAAGTCTATTTTGGGACTTGTAAGTTTTCTGAATTTCTGAGCTTCACCTTCCTGTGACCTTTGATGGGAAATTTGAATTCAGGCCATCAGCCCTTAGCTTCCCAGGCAGAGGGACATCCTCTCCACTCAGGGTGGTCACAGAAAGCATACTGTGTTTGAAGACTAGAAAACAAGAAAAGGAAGAAAACCCTATTCCTGCATCTGCCTAGCACATATATCGAGGACAGCTACTGAGATGATAAATGATGCTGAGCAACCTGCAGTATCTTGCAGTTTAGGAGCTCAAGGCAGTCATTGATGGGTACCACATTCCAGCTATGAACTAGGGTGTTGGTATTATATCCCGCAGGAAGAATGGATGCTCTTTCTCTCTAAAGATAGAAAAGGAAAGTCAAAGAAACAGATATAAGGGAAAGGGTAGCTTTATTCCTAACCTAGCCAGGTAAGTGATCAAAAAGAAAAGAGTTTCCTTAGACGTTCACCAGCCCACAAAGCCTCAGAGAACTTACACTGATTTTGTTTCGCTGAATATTGGCTTTGTGTCTCAGAATGCTGGCAGCATTACAGAGATGACTTGGACTAGGTTGTCCACAAAACCAGAAATTTATCCCTTATGGTTCAGAAGTCAAAGATGCCAGCAGATTCTGTTGTCTGGTGAGTACTATCTGCCTTATGTCAATTGAGTGTTTCTTTCTTTCTTTTTATTTTTTGTATATCCACCCCCACCCCCCTTCACACACACACTTTTCCTTTTGAAACAGCGTCTCATTATATAACACAGGTTGGTCACAAACTTACCATCCTCCTGCCTCAGTATTCTAAGAAGCTTAAATTATAAGCGTCTAACACCAGCCACCACTCTAAACTTCCATCCACATTTTATGTAGGATCTTGCCCATGATATGTAGTAGTAAGCTGCTGGGTGGATCAGCAAGGACAAGGAGGCACTTTCATATGCCGAAGCCCTGCCAGCCCTGCCAGACCTCAGCAGAGGGAACCACCATCATGGCCAGTGCCATTCTCACAGTGGAACCCTGAGCATCTGAACTCAGGTGTTTTTATTGATTCAGAACTCCTCAGGTGTTCTACTGATAGCACATGTAGATCATTAACAATCAAACATCTCCCACAGAAATCTCACCCCTGCAAACAACACAGAATGCCAGGACCTAGGCTAGCCCCTCACCCAACAGTGCATAAAACATTTTATATACAACTAAGCCTCAAAAACAATGACAGGCAAGTACTCTAGCACTGTGCTGTATTCCAGTCCTTTAAACTCATTTGTAAGAGCACAATGACTTAGTCATCTCTCAAAGACCCCTCTTCTTTTTCCTCTTCTTTTTGTTTGTTTGTTTGTTTTGTTTTTTGAGACAGTGTTTCTTTGTTGTAATTCTGGCTGTCCTGGAACTCACTCTGTACACCAGGCTAGCTTCAAACTGACAGAGATCTGCCTGACTCTGTCTCCCGAGTGCTTGGATTAAAGGCATGCACCAGCACTGCCCAGCAAGACCCCACTTCTTAATACTATAGTTTCCAACATATGCATTCAGGACAGGCACCAAACATGTAGAACGCATGCTCAAAGTGACATGGATTGTCTCATGTTTCATAACCCCAGCTTCTATACCCATTTTGAGAGCACGAACCATGTGCCATTACTAACGTTTCCCAGCATTTTCTCCATGAATCTAAAGAGCAGTTTGTTGGTGCTGACAACAACATCTTCCCAGCTCCTCAGGTTGCAGTGTGGTCCTGCCCTAGGGTGTTCTGTGTGAAAAAATAACTGAAGGAGTCTTCAGAGAGTGACCCACAATGATAGAGTTCCTGCACCAGGGTGAGCTGAGGAGCTTGTCCCTCCTCTTCCTCTTCCTCCACATACCCCATCCCCCCCTCCTCCTCCTCAGCCCTCTGTGGAGTTACCTATTACTTACATCTGTATCTTTCCCCAACACACTCTGACTCCATGTTTGGAACAAAAATGTCCTCCTTTAGCTTTTCCTGACCAGACACCCTTAACTCATCCATAATATGATTGTTCTCCTTTCTTCTCTCAAAAACAAAACCTTTCATTTCTCCAGTCCTCTGCTTCTGTAAGGCTGAAAGGCCATGACAATCATCCTCTAACCCACCATCCTCTCTCTGAGTCTGGACAAACACCCTGCTGCTCTCTGCTGTCTTCCTGAGTTAGAGCCATGGCTAGGGATTATGTCGGTGGAGGTGAGGGAGGTAGAGAGTTTATATCCATCCAAGGAAGCACACAGCTTGCAGATGCGATAAATTTGAGGAAGTTATCTCTGTGGGCACTGTGTATGCATGGAGTGGAGGGCAAGGGTGGGAAGCCGAGAAGAATGGAGCCGGTTGCAGAAATTAATGATATCCAAAGCAAGTCTCCATCTGCCTCCTGATTTGGTAGGAGGCTGGGGCCACACAGAGAGGAGAAAAATCACCTGCATACTCATCCTGTATTTGGCATAGTTTAAATAATTTTAAATGAAACTGTCAGCATTAAGCTCTGAAATGTGCCTCCAGCAAAAGATAAACACAGAAAGAAGACAGGGAGGCTGAAGGGAGGGGGAAAGACATCACAATCTTTAATATTTTTAATCAGCCTGTCTTACTCAAACAGGAAACCTTGTTGCAGATACCCTTGCAGACTATAAATTTTCTGATTTTGTGTGTGTGCTGTTCAATGCAAGTGTGATAGTTCCATTTCAGAGGCTCAGCAAGACTGAAAATCTCTGCTTGGCATCTGCTGGGCTAGTCAAAGCATCAGGTGCTGTCAATGGATGGCTCAGTAATGGACCTAAAATCTACAAATGTAAAGCAGCAGCTGCAACCAGCCCAGTGGGTACATAACTTGGCCCCCACACTGAGAGGCCGGGAGGTGCTGTAGAGAGGCAGGGTAACAGGAGGTAGTAGCCCACAAGCTGCACACACAGCATCTTGTGATTGGGTGATTGTTAGAATCTCTGCTCTCAAGAGTCTGTCTACTGAACTAAAGCTCTGCTTACAAATGTTAAGGTCTTCCCCAGAGCATGACCACAAGGGATTAAAGCTAGCCATCATATTAGGGTCTAGAATATCGAAGGACCTGTTCAATGGGAGTACACTGAGCCTCTCAGTTAGGGGAAGAGGCTAAAAAAGAATGGAGAGAAAACCTCAGAAATGCTTAGGGAGAGAAGTTGTACAATAGTGGCTCAAAGTCACAGGGAACTTTGTTAGGTCAGGCTAACGTGGAGGACTGAATCTATGGCTGGAGGAAACAGCAGTAAGGAGGGTCTGAATGTTAGCATCTAGGTTTTAAAGCAAACAGTACAGTATAAAACCTTAATAAGACCAATGGGGGATATAATTGTTAGCCAGTGTGTGGGCTCACCAAGGAAGACACAGAGGCATTCTCATAGGTGTGAACCCTGCCAGACCTCAGCAGAGGGAACCACCATCATGGCAAATGCCATACCGGACAGTGGAACCCTGTGCATCTCATCTTAGGAGTCTTTCTGATACCTAAGCTCCTCAGGTGATCTGTTGATAGTACATGCAGATCATAAGGAATCAAATATCTAAAGTTTTAGCCCATAGTTGGTTGGCTCCATTTGTTTATGTATGCTTGGACTGGGTGAGGCACTGGCAAAGAAGGACTCTCTGAGCTAAACATTAGGTATTTTTCAATATGGCTCACCACCTTCTCTGATTTGGGAGATAAGCTCTGTGTGGCTTCTAGTGTGACTCCCAAGGTGAACATACTTATAAAAACAAAGTGGCTATTTGCTCTGGGTATCAATGCCACAGGGCAGATGCCTTAGAGAACTTGAAGTCCAACTCAGGTTTAAAGAAAATTAGACTGAGTAGAAAAGGGGGACCCAAAAGCAGGCCCAGTACCAACATAACATTATCTTGGAATCACAGAATGCTTTTGCCTATAGGGCATATCCTATCTACTTGTAAGGGCTTTGGGGTGATTACATTTTGAATTGGGACTACAGTCAATGACTCTTGTCGATGCCTCTGAGGTTTATTATTTCTTCTTTTTGTTCCTTCTTAAATAGACCTCTGTTCCTGCTAAGCCTAATAGGATTTACTGGGTCTTGGATGGATTCCTCTGCTTTCCTGTCTCTGTAATTGTGTTCAGACTTGCCTCAATTCAGTCAGTGCAACATGCCAGGCATTGTGTTGGACAATGGAGATCCAGCATTGTATAAGATGCTTCATTCATACTTTAAAGGGGCAATATTCATCTTATAAGAATCAATATGTGACATGTTACTAATAAACAGTGAATGAACACTTACTGAGCATCCTGCTCATACCAGGACCTTGTCTGGTGGGAGGATACAGTGATGGACAATAACAAAGTCAATCCCTTCCAGAAAAAAAAAGAAAGGAGAGGAACTGAATATGTAACCATGAAGAAGAAACCTTAGTCAAATAGAGGAGCAAGTGTTGTATTAGTCAGCTTTCCATTACTATGACAAAATACATGGCACAATCAACTTGGAAGTAAAAACAGATTTAGTCTATAGTTGGTTGGCTCCATTGCTTGAGGATCAATTATGATGCAACAGAATAGATGCATGGGGCAGAAGAAGCTTCTTACCATACGACAACTGCGAAGCAAAAGAGAAACAAAGGGGCAGAGCTTTATCCTTCTTTTAAGAGCACATTAAGCTAACTTCCTCCTACTAGGCCCTACCTCCTAAAGGTTCTACCACTTCCGAATAGGAATGGATTTCAGATAAGGTAACAGTTGGGTAGAGAGGTAAGAAAGGTGTGAAGTAGCTAGTTTAGGGAGGAGGTATGCTTATAGGTGGGGGTAGGGCTCTCATGAAAAAGATTTCAGGGAGCTTCCATGTTTGAATGTGCAAGTATACACTGGAAAGGCATCCCTCTGCAGGACTGAAAAGAGCTCTCTCCAGCATCCAATCATGCTAACATAATGATTTCTGACTTCTAGCCTCTGGAAGAGCGAGCAATGCTTCTCTTGTTTGTCAGCCACACAGTCTACGGGGTTCATAGGTAGCAGCTTGAAGGGATTGGGTGGGAACTCATTGGACTAGATCACTGTGGGTATTAGTGGATGTAGAAAGGAGACTGGAGGTTTGGGAAGGGAAGAGCTGGTGAGGTAGGGGAATGAAGAGGAGAGAGGTAGTTCTTGGCCATCAAGTGGGTACTTTAGGCAGGTGAGTGGTTGGCTATACAGGCAGCCAGAGGTAGCTGAAGAATTTGGAAAGGATATTGGATGGCTATGTCAGTGTCACAGAGATCCAACAGGAGCCCTTCAGATGGTGTGTATGTGCTTTGAGGGCTGCCCCATTTAAGAAGCATGTACAGCATATACTGAAGAATGTGGAGAGCTTCCTAACCTACCTACCAGAATTTCAGCCATCACAAAATCCATTTGCTTTGTGAATCTGTCCTTATTCCATGAATATGCTGTGTGATTTTTATGGCAACCAGTTACAGCCCACCACTGTTTGTATCTGCAAACACTGCAGTCATCCTAATGACAGGGATAGACTAATGTGCTACTCTCGTCCATATCACTTTCTGGGTTGCCAAATGATAGAACAATGCTTTTCAAAGTTTAATGGGTACCGCACATGAAGGGCTGGTTAAAATAAAGGGCTGAATCCCACCCTAAAGTTGCAAAGTAAGTAGGTTTATGGTGGCCAATGAATTTGCATTTCTAACAAGCTCCCAGTTGGTGCTGAGACTTCTAGTTCAGGAATCACACTTTGAGATTTCTGTCAAGTGTGTCCATTACTTGGCTTCCCTGGAGAGGCTGGCTCTGTTTCCTTGTGCATAAAGGCATCTGGTCTGGCTGCATGGGAGAATGCAAATGCCATCTCTCCATGCTGTTAAAATGCCAGCATGGCACCACACATGAGCCTCTGTCATGGAGCAGGGGCAGACATCTGCACTGCCATCAGAGGAGTAGGCCAACAGCTGCTGTTCTGGACCTGCTATGATGAGGGCCGTGGGTCCTGTACAGTCTCCAGCAAGATGCCAGATAGCCAGGGCCGAGTCTCCTTGCCTTCTTCTGTGCAGTCTAATTAGCCACATCCTGAAGAGTCTGGGTGCCTTCCAAGAATATTTTTAAACTGTCTCATGGATGAATTCATCACTGAAGCCTGAATGTTCTGTCCATCATTAGTGCCATTGAGAATAAGAAATGATCAATATTTGTCCTGAACATCCAGAATTTAGCTTATTTACAGTGCTGTGTTTAGTAAGAATGTCTAGATAGTTATAAGCTCTTGAAAGGGAAATCTATGCTCATTGGTAACGAACACCATTTCCTTGTGTCTAGGTCCTGTTAGTCCTAGTCACTTATGGAGAAATTTGATAGAAGACACTTTTAAAATTAGGAGAGTTCTTAAGTGACAGGGAATTAGGGACCCAGTTGAAGGGTCGTATCTATAGAGCTCTGAGTCATAGACCTATGTCAGTCTAGATCAAGACTTGGTCTTCGACCATGTGCAATCAAACATTCTTATGAGCGCAAGACTGAGATGTCAAAGCTTGCTGTTTAATTCTGATTCAAAGCTTAAAAGGATGGTTAATAGTCAGCATAGCAGAACTGAGTTTCAAGGGATTTTGATAAATTTGTGGAGTGGGCTGAGATTTATTTTTTAAATAAAGCAATCTTTTTAAAGCAAAGCAATAAAAGAAAACTGGGCTCAGTAGCTGAAGTAAAAAATATTTTGGAGTTCTAGTTTCTAGAAAGCACAGTGTGTTGCTAGTGCAGTGCAGCTTCCCCCAGAAGTTGATGCGTGCGGCTGTACTAATAGACCAACATGTCTGCAATACACTCCGTCTGCAGCATTATAAGCAGTTGGGGATTCACGGGCAAACAGAGTCCTGTTCTGAGTGGCCCCAGTGATGAACAGACTGAATAATTCGTCTCTTTTTGCGAAACAGGAGGCAATGAGGGATGTTAGCTTTCAGCCTGGAGAGGGAAACACTGAAGATTTCAAATATTTTGAAAAGACTCCTGTGATTTCCACTTAGTCAGAATGGCCCCAAAGGCCAAATACAGAATCGATGAATGAAGTAATAGAGTTACAAGTTCTGACTTACTATAAAGATAAAAGTTTCCCTTCTTAGAATCATCTCTAGATGAAACAATGAGGAGGAGAGAGGGCAGGAGAGGAAGAAGAAAGTGGTGGGCACTGGCTGTGTATCTCCTCAGACACCTCTCGTTCAGAGCCTGTGCTTGCTTCATCTTGCCCATCAGCACAGTGTGTTTGATAGCACTAGGGAACTCCTATCATCCGCTGAGCAGGGAGATTCAACTAAAGCATGGGAACGTGAACAATTTGACCCTCTGTGATCACACTAGAATGAACCTTGTACTTGCTGAAGCTTCTGTATGAATGAGTTGTCAGTACAAATTGTTTTATTTCTTCAGATACCTTAAAAGTGTTTCTGTGAATGCTTTCAAGCAACATGAAGTTATAAGTTGCAAAATATGTCCTTGCCATGCATCTGAGCGAGAGGTTACATATGCGTAGGAATCTCTCTCTGGGTGTGACATCAGATGATCAATGTTATTTTTGTGATATGAGCAGTCTCTGGGTTGTTTACAGGAACTTTACGCCAATACGACCTGGGTGGGAGATGCTATGGTCCAGCTCCTTCACTGTGATAAGATGATGAGTGTTTATTCCTCCCTCAGCCCCTCAGAATAGCATCCCAGTGTCCTGGATTCATGTCTGTACAATGTCTGGCACTTACTTGCATTCAACAATATTTGATTTAGAAAATAACTAAAGAAAAATCTCTGCAGAATTCACCTAAAGACATGTGAGAGACATAGTTATGTGTGATGCCATCCACAAAGATTTGATTTAAAAAAATAAAAAAGAGAAGAATACAAGCTGCCAGAGGGTGGGGCTGAGAAAGATGGAAAGATCTTAGTCAGAATACAACATGTGACTACAAAATGAACACATTCTGAAGGTCTGAAGGATTACAGAGCTACTATAGTGACTATTATTAATGGGTTATATTTTTTTTCAACCTTTATGTGTATGGATGTTTTGTATCTGTACCATGTGCATGCCTGGTGCCCACAGAGAACAGAAGAGAACATTGGATTTCCTGAAACTGGGGTTAGATGTGTTAGCTGTCAATCAAACCTGGGTCCTCTGGAAGGGCAGCCAGTGCTTTTAACCATTGGGGTATCTTTCCAGTCTCCTGCATTATACTCTTAAAATATGCCAAAAGTATAGACCTTAGAGGCAATGAGTATGTTAGCTAGCTTTACTGTGATAATTCACAGTGTATAGGTGCTTTAACACATTACACTGTCCACAGTGAATATACAGATTTTAATTAAACAACTATAATAAAACTGAAACAAAAAAGAGATGTAAGAAGTAACAAAGATAGAGTCATTTAAGTTAATAATTTATTAACAAATGCAACAGAAAATATTAGTTTACCCAAGACCTGCATACAAACATTTGTAGCAAATTTATTTGTAATGTCCCAAAATCAGGGCGGGGGGATGGGGGACTGGGAGGGGGTGGATTCATATGGCCTTCAGTTAGCTAATGGATAATAGAATGAGACCTGTCACATACCAGAATTTCACGCACCAATTCAAAAGAAGAAGCTATTGAAACAACAGCATGGCTGAACTTCTGTTATACTCAGAGGCTGAGCATTATGTGATGTTATGGAAAAGAGAAAATATACTGATAAAAATCAATTAGAAGGTATAGGTGGTGGAAATGTCCTGTATTTTCATTTTACAGGGAGCTGCAGAGCATGTGTGTGTGTGTGTGTGTGTGTGTGTGTGTCATTGTGTGTCTGTGTGTGTGTGTGGTGGCTGTGTAGATGCATGTACCCATACCCACTGTATGGTGCCTACCTTATTCCCTATACTTCATTCCCTTGAGACAGAGTCTCTTTTTGAATCAGAAGTTCATTTATTTCAATGGCCAAGGAGCTCCCAGGCTCCTCCTATCTCCATCTCCCAGTGCTGTGGTTATGGCACATGTAGCTATGCCTAGCTTTCTATGTGAGTGCTGGGGGTTCAAACTCAGGTCCTCATGCCTTCACAAATGATCTTATCTGCGGAGCCATCTCCTCGGGCCAACAGTAGTTTGTTGTTGCTTTTTTCTTTAAAAAGTACAGAATATACAGTAAATTTTTAGTAGATGTAAATCATACTTCATTAAAAAAAACTAGAGACTAGTGAGAAATGGAACAGCCTTACACGGAAGCAGGAGACAAATCAGGCTTTCAAGCTGAGAATTAGGTTCAGTCAAGAAGAGGGATTGGATATTGTCTTCTGAACACTGCTTTTCTTTATTGTGTATTCCCTGTTCCCTGGCTTCATGTTGCTACTGCTTGAGGTGAAGAATGCTATTTCATCCCAGTGGTTTTTAGTTCTTCTGCAGCAGCATGGGAAAATACCAAGAAAACTCTGTCCTTTTTCCAGCTTCTTCCAAGGGCCATAGGAAGGCCCCTCTCCCCAGAGCAGGCCCATCTCTAAGCCTGGGACTTCCTGTGACTGTCTGGACAGTGATGATACAAGAGATTGACTTTAAGTTTCCATGGCTACTTCTCTGCCTATAAAAGGAAAAAGGCATGGATATGAAGTCACTGCATATTGTTCAGGTTCAAGTAAAACTTCTCCTTACCCTCTTCCTGTGCAGTAGAGAAGTTACCTCCTAAGATAGTGGAAACTATGCTAAGATCTGAGGCCAGTGGCTTCACTTTCCAAGCCTCAGCCTTCCCTTTCAGAAGGAGTCTACTAGCTACCCAAGGTCTGTCCCAGCACAGGGTCTATCCTGTTCTTAAAAGCAACTAGTCAGAGTACACATAGACCTCCTTCTCCATCCACCATTCATGGTGTCTTCCTAAATTATGTCACTAGGTGCGCATGCCAGGATCCCTAAACAGGAACACACATATCACCAGGAGGTCAAATCCAGCAGCTGACAGGTACAGGGTCACTATTAGGGTAGTGTGACCTTGGGCTGGACATTTAACTGTCATTTGTGTAAGTCATAATCTGTGCCTGGCTGAGTGGCTGCTGGCTACTAAACACTGGAGATTACAGCATTAGCCAGGCTCCTGTTAGGCATTTAGTCAATGACAGCTGCTAATATTATCATTAAATGCCTATTTATTAAATATTTTATTACCTATTTATTAGATAAAGTATTACTAATACATTGAACATAATTGCTATTTATTCTCAGTAATACTGTCATTAACTCTCTTTGCATTATTCTACCTTTATAACTGTGACCTTTACAGCACCCTCTTTTCTGTCCCTTTCTTCAATTCTGAAACTGACGGATAAAATCCACACTGGGAGCATCAGTCTGATTCCTGCCTTCAGAGCTGACATAAAGTCTGGATCCTGAAGGTGCCAGGCTACATACCAATCAGGCTCTGGTTCCCTGGGAACTGAGCCCATGGAAGGAGGGATACTAAGGCCAGGAGGCAGTGGTGGCCCCAGCAGTGTCTGCCTTTCAGAGACTGATTTATCTCCAGGTTTCTGATGAATAAAGCAAGGCTGGTGATAAAAGCAGAGCCAGCCATAATTAAAGCAACAGCTCTTGTTTTCTAAGTGCTGTTTACATGGTGCTTGGCTTTCTAGGCAATTCCCACATCTCTTCTACTTTTGGACAAGCTGTTTCCTCTCCTTCTCTGTAAGTTGTTTCTGGGGGTGCTGCTGAGAATGAGGAAGTACCCAGAGAGCTGGAGGAGAAAGGGAGATGCTACTCCAGGAAGCCAGTCTCTTGGTCCTTAATTATAATGTCAGGGAAAAGCAGGTCCTTGGAGACCCAACACCTCAGAGAATTTCTGAGAGTGTGGAAGGATAGTTATACACATGAAAGTGCCTTGAAACTTATGAGGCCAGAGAACTACCCTTCACAAGGGCTGTCATCATTCCACAAAGTCTGCAGCTAGGAAAGGGAAAGAAATCAAGACAGTGCATGAGTCTGTGCTCTCCAGATGGCATTGCCAACCTGCCTGCAAACATGTCAGGCTAGGATAGTACTTGAATCAGATCTCCAGTTTTTGCGTGCTTTTACTTGGGGTATCTCCATCTAGATCAAGGTGTTATGATTGGCTTCTGGGGACTGTGTGTGTGCCTGTGTATGTATGTGTGTGTGTGTGTACATATAGTACCCTGAGCCTGTTTCACAAATCATAAGTCAGTGGTGGTCACACACTAGACTATGCCTCTCCCGGTGTTCCTACTTTCTTCTTTCTTCTGCTTCCCTCTTCTTCCGTTTCACCCTATTTTTTCCATTCTGCTCCTCTTCCCCTCCCAATTTGTCAAATATCTTACAGACTCAGACATTGCTGCACACCCCCCAAACAAGCTCACAAATCAGAGATGTCCTTTGCCTGAGTCCTGGGAGCCAGAAGTAGCCTCCGAGGGGCCAAGCTGTCCTTCTGCCAGCTGGGAACCATATTTTCTTGAAGACTTTGGCAGAATTTCATCCATCAATGTCCAAATAGTGCTACAAGGGGTCAAAGGTGACAACAAGCAATGCTTTAAAAGTTGGTGAAATAATGCAATTGCTTTTCCTAAAATCCCAAGCCTTCAAACATGTCAGGCTAGGGTGATACTTCCGAATTAAATCTCCAATTTTTGCTTTCACTTGGGGTGTCTCTGGAACTTAGATTTAGATGAAGATTATACAGAAAATTTGTGTGTGTGTGTGTGTGCACGTGTGCGCGTGCACATATACTACCCTGATTGTAGCTGCTTTCCACTTCTCCCCAGTGGTGGATCAATTCCAAGAATGGCTGACCCCGAATGATTTACACTTGGCTTCTGTGCATGTTGGGCAATTAATGCATAGTGGCATTGCCTTCCTAATTGGGCTTTGTGTGACTGACAAATGAGTTTGTGTTCCTTGAATACACATCAGCAGGGCGGTGAGCAGCTCATGGCGAACTGCACACTGATAACCCTAAGAGTAGGCGGCCTGCCGCATCATCAGCTCCTGGGGACCATTGTTCCCGTACACAGAGCATAGCCCAATCTTTGTCTGCAGTCTAGACGCCACAGGGAGCTGTAAACTCAGAATCAGACTGAGATCTGAAAAAATCCATAGCCTTTTTCCTTATCTGGCGGTAACAGACCCTCTGGAGCTGGAGGCTGGGACAGAGACAGCAGCCTCCCAAGACAGAGCAATTTCTCCAATTTTGCCCAGGCTGCCAGTTTCCTATATCTTGTCCCACATACAATTAAAGTCCTTGACATGGACAGGACTCTCTTTCTCCAGGGCCTGAGGACTAAGCCCTCAGGACCTGTTCACTAATCTTGGGTTTCTTGGGTACTGTGGTTGTTGCAGAGCAGAGCACAAACCCCAATTGAAAGTCAATGAAGTATTGAATTTAGAGTAAACACTGTCTCTTCCTCTCTCAGAATTCCAAACCAGGCTATCATTAACACAGACAAACTGGAGGGGCGTCTCCCCTAAGAATGTGCCAGGGCAATTCCCAAAGCACAGTAGGGTTGTGTCGGGCCTTGTGGCAAAGCATTGGAACTAGGCTTAATAGGAAATATCTATGGCTGTTCCCTGGTTATTCTGGGAACCACAGAGCCCCTCTCTGGCCTCTGAAACCCCAGCAGGGGACCTGAATAGTTGCTTAAAACCACCAGATGGCTGCTGACCACCAGGGGGCCTGGTCCTTTGAGCTGCCCTTCAGGGGAGGAGCTCACTCAGCAGGAGATGGAAGCAGGGAGTGTTTGTACAGCAGGACTCCGAAGGCTTTTGCACGTCCACTTTCAGCACATTCAGCCAAGCCTGCCCCCACACACCAATAATTCCAGATGCCTGCTCCATTGTCCCCACCAAGGATTATGCCCATGGAAGGAGCTCTGAGGACAGAGCAAGAGGTAGAGAAGAAAGCCAGCAAGTGGAAGGAGAAGGCGTGTATAAGCCATGGAGGAATAGTTCAAAGGAAAGCACAGACAAGATTCACTGAATACTTTCCACAAATCAAGTCTGCAATGTGTGTGATGATTTAGTCCTTACAGTCATCTCATGACAGTGCCTTTATTAGCACAAACCATTGGCTGAAAAACTCAGTCTCTGTAAGTCTAGACATGTAAATATGTAGGAAGCCTCAGAGGTTTGGGGAAAGTGACAGCCTTTGTATTCTAATCCTGGCTTCTTGGATTGTGTGAGCTCTGCCTCAGTTTCTTCTCAGGAAGAGAACTGTTGCGCTCGTCTCTCCCCCTGGGATGTAGTGATTCACCATAGTTACACTGGTTAAATCCATAGCATTACTGACTCAGGCTCCCACACTGCTGGCTGCTCAGGGCCTAAGTCCACAAATGCCTTCTTTCTCACTGAGGCTTCATTGTTAAAACAGTAGAATCAAATGTATGACTGTAGTATATGCTTAGAAAGGACACAGCAATGGGTATTTGCTCTCTTTATCTTCTCAGTGTTGGGGATTTACAAGCTTATTCCTCCTTCAGTGCCTTTCCCTCACAACCCTTCATAGAGACGGAATAGAATGACTGGCTTTCCCTTCAGCTCATTGCACACATGTGCATACTCACACACACACACACACACACACACACACACACACACACGCACACCATACACACATACAGGCATGCATACTTACATGCACATGCTTTAGCATGCACACATCATGCAAGACTCTCAATTTAATTTTTATTTATTTATTTATATCTATGTATCTATGTATCTATCTATCTATCTATTGGCCTACAGCAACTTTGTTTAATACTTTCAGCCGACTGTGAATAATGAATACTGAGGTGTTAAATACGTATTTATCATTGGCAAAGGAAAGACGGAAAAAAGAAGAACCAGGGCAGAGAGGGATGGATAGAAAGGCAGAGGAAGAAAAGGAGAGAGATCAAAGGTGGATGTGAGTCAGAACTCTCAGAAGCCAGCGATCTCCATTTCACAGGGGAGATTCATGCTCTTCTCTCCTTCCCATTGCAAATCATAGTAGCTGGGAGTCTAGCACCCTCCAGAGGTCTTCAGGATTTCATTAACCCAGCCACCCTGCCTCCAGGTATCAAATTTACACACGCTAAAAAATTCACCTATGCCTCAGATCTTTATTATTGGACCAAGTTTAGAGCTGGCTGTTGTTAAGTCTTCCCCCAGGGATTTCTTACCATCTCCAGGTAGAGGTCTGATTTGCCACCAGGTCTGCTATGATCTCTAAGAACTGGGCTAAGTAGTGTTACTCACACTGCAAGTTGTAGACCATTATAAATTACTAAATAACTCAGTGATGTTCACTTGAGGTTCTTGACAAGTGAAATGGAATTGTTGAGGCTCACGATAACGTGGAACACTGTACTTCAGGTGTACATGAATGTAGTATGTGTTTGCACATACAGCAGTGAGATACACAGTGAATTTTTTCTGTCATGCCACAATCCATGTGAGGCTCCTTGGAAACTCTGCTTCAATTACCACTTTTACCTAAAAGCCAAGAGCCCTCCTATGCTTCCTCTATCTGCGGTACATTGTGAGCATTTGAAACTTGAGAGACACTGCTTGAGTCAGTGCCCGGGAGCATTCGGATGAAGGTAACTGGGGAAAAGGTGAGAAAGGTTCGATTCAAGCTGATCGAACAAGAAAGACAGCACAGTGTCTCCTGCCACTTCTGCCCTTACTTTCCTGGTGGTACATCGCCTGCCTGCCTGCTTGCCTGCACTTTGCTCATGGTGGTATACTACTTGCCCACCTGCCCTCATCCTCTTCCTGCTAGTCTAGTCATTTCTGGTTGACTGGCTGATTCAGGCAGCCCCCGTGAGAGGCAGCACTCCATCTGATGGAGCCTGCGCTGTGTAATGGGTTGATTGACATCCCCAGGATCTGACTTCCCGTGCAGCCTTACTTGCAGATAATGTTAATGGCTCAGGAATTAAAATGTTGCTCGGTGTCTAATGAATACAGCATGTGCTCAGATTAACACATACCAGCTGCATCTCTGCAAACCAGGAAGCAGCAACAATTTCTAAATTATTTATCAGCTCCCTTATCTCCACCCTAAAAGAGAGTTAGCTTATGAATATATTTATTTCATGGACCAATATGCAGAGTAATTGCTTTGTGGGGGGGGGGATTTTGTGATTTTTTTTTTTTCCTATGGATTTTTTTTTCTTGCTTCAACAGCAGGGGGAAAAAAGAGAAAATATCATGTCAATGTCATTTGAATCATAATAGGTACAAATTCACTCCCCTGAATAAATAGAGAAGCTTATTTATCAAACACAGACAAGATGTCTGTCGAGTTGTTAACAGAGGAAGAGAGATGTGAGTAGGCAGAAGCAATTGCAAAAGTTTGCATATCTTCAAAACTCCCTTGGGAGGAACAGACAGCTCTTTCCCTGGCTGGGAAACCTCTGCTTTGGCTGTTGATTGGCCAGTCAGGCTTGGCTACTAGAAAGGGAAAAGGAACAGATTAATTCAGAGCACGGGTGTCTCCCACTGAGGGATGAGGAAGGCCTTGTCCCCATCGCCCTTCTGTGGATGGACTAATGAAATGTCAAGGTGAGTGAGGAAAGCATCAGGTGGTTCTCACCAGTGTCTCCATCGTTCGTTTTGTTCGTCTCTTTTTTGTGCTTTCACCTTTGTTCCTAAAGTGTGGAGGCTGCTCTCTGTTGCAAATTCAAGCTTCCGGGGCATCCTTTTCCTATGTCTGCCCTTCTACGGCCAGCCCCTCTGGTTCCAACAACCAAGCTACTCTGACATCACTCCTGGTGCATCCTCCTGAGGAAAGTGGCATCATGTGGCCATCATGGCCGTCATCTCTAAGTAGCTGCATACAGGACTCCCATGGTCCAGTGTCTTGTACATATAATCTCATTTTAATTCTCACAGTACACTATTTTGAAGATACGATTTTATAACAGTCTTCTATCATTAGAAACCAAAACCCAGATAGGCTAATCATTTATTTAAGGTCATTCCCAATAACGTCAAATGTCTAACCATGATTTGGGCTCAAGATCTGGTTCTTATATCATGCTAACATCCCAGGTAGACAACAGACATCTGGACTGGGAATCTGGAAGCCTGGTTCCATCTCTGATTGTTGAGTTATCTTGGACAAGTTGTCTCTACCTTGCCAGTGGCCTTCTATGTAACAGCAGGGAAGGTGGACCAAGATTGCCCAGACTTAAACTCTGACACTTTTACAATGTAAACTTGGAGAAGTTACTAGAGATTAGTTTCTTTAGCTATAAAATATAAGTGGTTTTAATTATATCTCCCTCAAGAGAATGGTTTTGATCATTATATGAGCCATTCAAGGAATAATAGAAACACCTGAACTTTGTATAGTAAACACTAGTACATATTCACTCTCATTATTTTGCATTTGCCTTGTTGTCATATTTATTAAATGATGGAGTCCAAGACAGAAACTTTAAAGTCTTTGGTTTAGAAATTGTATGGATCTTCTTAGTGTTTATACTTTCTTAAACTTCTCGGGCCCTTAACGGTGTTCGGCTGAGAACAAAGTTATAGCAGAAAAGTAGAATGACCAGGTGCTATAAGCTCCATACATATTAGATCTCTTTTACCCTGGCAAAAGCTGCTCATGTCTACCTGTCATTCTGCATGATCTCACGGCCCTCACACTATCCTCGCGGATAGGGTGGCGTTTACTTTCCCTGTTTTAATGAGTTGTTCAGTGAGTAACCCAAGGATAGAAAATTGAAGGGAGTCTTAGATCCACACTTACTGTTTCCAAGAGAGTTCTCAGCTACGTGCAAGACAGAGGGATTTGAGATTCCATGTTAAACTTTAAGCTAGGAGGTGACCTAGAAAGCAGGCTTTTGTTTGACTGTATTAGACATTTTTCATTCCAAAATTAAAAAAAACTGGACGTAGCAAGATGGCTTACTCTACCAGCTGATCTTCCCCTGAGAGCCTCAAAATGCACTACCCTTTTCTGATGAGAAAGCACTGAGTCTTGCCTCCTGTCAACCCTCCATGCTGGCACTCATGGTGTTCTAAGGAGAGAGTTAGCTGGAGGAGGAGATGTGAAACAGCCCAAAGCAGGAAGGGGTTGTGGAAAGCTCAAAGCCTGACCTATGGGATCCAGTTAAGTTGCCCCGAAGCTTCTCTTCTTACCTGGGGAGTCAGCTATACACATTTCTCTGGCTTCTATGTACTCCAAGTCAGAACAAAGGTCTTGTGGGGATGGGAAAGGCCGGAGACCTGTAAGATGTATCCAATATCTCTGGAGTTTTTTCTAAGTAATAAGTAGAGAAAGGAGCTTATTAATAGTTGCACTCTCAAGCCCCTGAAGCCTCTATTATATAGCCAGTGTAGTTGTGATTAAGACACAGGTTCCTAAGTAGAAATACCATCTCCCTCAGGAGATCATAAGCTCAGGGTTGACAAGAAGCCAGACGTGTACTTTTACATTCTCCATCACCTAACATCATGCTGGGAGTATGCTAGGTGCTGAATGAATTCCTGGAAACCAAATGGAATTGACCAAACTGGATCCTACAGATATATAATTTCTACAAAACACTGTCAATTTTTCTGTGCTCTTGATGGAGTGTCTACTTTTGATCCAGATGCCTTAAGGAAGGTGTTTGTCTATAAGACAACTTGGTTTATGGCTTCTCTAGACACAAAGCATGATATTGTTTGTTTTCCAAAGTAAATTCTTCCTTGGCTCATTCATTACTCAAATGACTAACATTTATGGAATTCACACTCTCTGCCAGGCAATGTAGTGTCCATAAAGGGAAATGAAAATACCTGAGTCTTTGTCTACCTAGGATTTGTCATATAAGGAGTCACATGAACTGTCCAATTGTAATAATTCACTAAATGTAAAAGTATTAATAAACGTGTTAGGTCTTTTTGCTTAGCTAACCAAACAAGCAACCAAAAAGTTGCTTGTTTTACCTACCACAAGCAGCTTAAGGGATGAAAGGTTTATATTGGTTCATCGTGTCAAATATTTAGTCCCAAATCTTTGGCTCCAGTGATTGTTGACACACAATGAAGCAGGATATCATTGTGGTCAGAGTGTGGGGCAGAAGTGATTCACCTTATAATAGATTGGAACCAGAGTGGAGCCACAACAGGAAGGAATCAGGGTAAGATATAGCCCCTAAAGGCATATCCCCAGGGTTCTACTTCCTCCAACCAAGCCCTACTTTCCAGGTTCCATTGTCTTTCTTTCTATAGTCTTTAATCCATGGATTAAATTGTTCTTTAGGAACAAAGCTTCTATTGAATCATCTCCTGAAGTGTCCTCACAGACACACCTAGAAATGTTCTTTTCCAACACTGTAGGCACCCCTCAAGACTATCAGCTTGACTGCCAGGATTAGTCATCATGTGAGGATTGCGAAGTACATAAAAGAGGTGTGCACCCTTATGTTCTGGAGGGCAGAGTGGTGTGTTATTTACAACAAGACTTAGGAAATGATTGCGAGAATTCTTGGGAACTTAGAGTGGTTTCCGGGCTGAGGTGATAAAATTAGGACAAGTGCATATCTTCTCTGTGAGCACAGAGTATAGAGAGGAATGAGCCAGCAAATTAACTCCATCCCGAAACGGAAATACTGTTCAAAATCTTCACAGTAGCCTGCTTTCTCCTGGGTTAAAGAGGAGAAGAGAACTTCGCAAGTTCTATCTACTTGTCCAAATTGTGAGAATTTATGCAGACTGCCTGGTGCTTGTCTTTGTACCAGGCAACTTCCAGGGAGTCCATATGGGAATAAGTTCTTCTCAGCAATGACTCAAATGAGAGAGAATCAATGTTTGCAGATGGAGTGATTCCAGAGGGAACATAGATATGCTGCCCAGTGTTGTGATGGCCAGTGATGCCAACCAGCTTCCCCAGACCAAGACATTTAAATTAACAGGCAGTATTTTAGTCCTAACCACCTCTCTTCCCTGATTTTCCTGGCTTGGATGCCATGTTATGAACAACAATAAACCACACAGCTCCAAGGCTATCCCTGGGTTTCTTCTTTCTGCAGACACGAGGCAAGTTTCCTGAGTGAGTTGTTCTATGGCTGTGTGATTATGTGACGTACGGAAGATGCCAGCCTGCCATGCTTAATTGCTTTCAATGTCACTTCTTGGTATCAGCACCCACCTCTAGAGGAGATCTTGGGCATCCCTTTTGTCCCAGAAAATTAGTGCCAACATGGAGACAAAGGGAAATGGCCAAGCATCTAATAAATAGAAGGAAGCTGGATAGATAAGAAGCTGAGTCCTTAGTCACACTTGCCCTGGTTTGTAGATTTAGATAACAGAGTTTCTCCTCCTCCTCCTCCTCCTCCTCCTCCTCCTTCCTTCTTCTTCTCTCTCTCTCTCTCTCTCTCTCTCTCTCTTTCTCTCCCTCTCTCTATATTTTGGGGGATGATTGATAAAAGAGGTACAGGGACAATGAACAAAATATATAATCATCAAATACAAGACAGCAGGTGTTGCATGTCTTAGGAAAGGTACAGCCATTTTCCAAACAAGTTCAGCATGATTTTTTCCCACTGAGAAGGAAAAGGAGTTGTGGATGACAAGGAGAAGGGGTTTAGCTTTGTTCTCTTTAAACTTGTCTATTGGTCCATGAATGCATGCAATTTTAATTCCTTAAAATGAGCCCCATGAGTTGGACAGAATGAGATGCCCATTAAACAGATGGAGAAATTAAGGTTCTGGAAATAATATAAAGGTGAGAAATACCAGTTGAGGCTAACATCAGTGTGACTCCAAATCCCATATGAATTTACCACATCCCAAGGATGCCATTACCCCTCAATCCTTTTTCAAGCTGCTTTTGTACCCAACTACTAGTTACTCTGGAAACTACTGAATATGGTATATATTTCTGGCCCTGGAGGAAGTCTGAGGAATAGTATTAATAATACCAACACTAATAGTTAGCATGTACTTAGTGATTATTATTTTCTAAATTTTGTGTATAATATTTGACAAGATATTTGTATCTTGAGACCCTAGGCAGCACAACAGAAAAGAGGAAATGGGGCAGACATCAGTCAGCAGCTGCTGTCTTACATTCCCAGCAGTGTGGGGAAGTGAGGTGGGCTTTCTCTCCCTTCCCTCCATGTTGATGCCCGACTGTCCATCACAGCTACTGAACCTCATAGACAGCTGGGAAGCAGCCTCGCCTCTCATTTCAGAGGAAGAGACTTCCCTTGCCTTTCTAGGAGACGATTCTGACTCTTCAGCCTCCATTTCTCTCTCTCTTCCACTGTTTCCTCTTTCTTCTTTCTCCAGCATCTCCAATCTCCTTTTGGCAATGCTTTCTCCATCTACATCTTCTTTTAACCTGTCAATTTTCTTGTAGACATGAAGAATTAAGATAAACCTTAACCTTAGTTGTCATCTAGTGATGGCCTATCTCCACTCCATTCTTAACCGAACTCTTAAAGAGGACTCCACACCTCCCCACTACCTTCACCTTCTTAGCATATCTTCCGTGCTCACCCCTCAATCTGCTGTCATCTGGCCTGGGGTCAGACCATAGAACTAAAATTACTCTCATTAAAATTCAGAATAATGGGCCCCTTGTATGACAGAACTAAGGGGCATTTTTAGGACTTTGATGATGATGATGATGATGATGTCATTGTTGTTGTTTTAACATGTGCACATACCACATCTCCGGACTGGTGATAGGACTGGCCGTCCTTCCACTCTGAAATGCTTTTGCCTGGGTTTTAGTAGCATCTTATTTCTTTTTCAGGTCACTCCTAATGTGGTTGTTATCTTTGGGTCCTACCCTTGTCTATTAGGCCCTGCCCTTAGCACATATCTCAGTATATTGCGTCCTAACTTGAGTGTGGACCTCAGTCTATGTGTTCTTCTGGGGAATTTCACTTACGTCCGTATTGGTACATTCCATTTACATGCTGCAAACTCCCAAATTGTTATCTCTAGCCCAGGAGCTTTATACCTATATACCCCACTCTGCTGAGCTGTCACCTGGATGCCTCCCAGGTACCATATGTTGCAGGCTCTTTACTGCCAGCATTGAATTTATCTTTTTTATCTCCCACCCTGCTTCCTTCTGATTTCTCCTTTTTTGTTGCTCTCCCATCTGCTAACTTGCCCAGCAAGGAACTTGGACTTCTCAATATTCATCTTTCTCCAGTGATACACTTAGAACCAGTCACCAGTTCTGGAATTTTATTTCAAATGTATCCATTTTGGTCATCCTGATGCCATTCTCTTAGTACACGTATCATTTATACACTTTGTGGACTTTGCATAACTCTTCCTGTCCTCCACCTCACTCAGAAATCTTTCCATGTTGCTCATAGAACAATGTTTTCAAAATGCTGACTTGTCACATTGTCCAAACTTCCTCATATCCCAGAGATAGGTTGGACCCCAGGTGCCGTTTCTGCCCAGGCCTATGTAGTCCTTGTTCCTTATGTGATAACCAAAGCATAGTATTTACAGTTGTGCAAATTTACCCTTCTGACCATAGTCTTCTAACTACTTGGAACATCTTATTCTTCTCTCTACAATTGTTATTTGACAACTCTAGCTCTCAGTCACTTCTCTGGGTTTTCTGAGAGTACTATGCTTCAGGCAAACTCAATGACTTTAGAAAACTAATCCCAGATGTGTCAATAAACAGATGAGGCTTGTAGTCACATATTTAACTGGTGGGGGTTAAGGAAGCTCATAACTAATGAGCATTTACTATTTACAGTGATTTTTATCCATTTCTCAAATCCTTCTTGGATTTGTGTTTGGAGAGTCCTCTACAATTTTTTCTTGGGAAAGATTAATCCTTCAAATTCTTATCAGTCTCCAATAGAGGAAAAGGGGGTCATGACAGTAGGTAAGGCTGAATGTAGTTCCTGATGAAATGAGACAAAGGGTATAAAAGTTACAGGGAGGCTGGGAAGGGAAACTGAAACAAGACCCAAGAATACACCTTAGAGGACAGTCTATATCCCAGATCTGGTTAGAGCCAACCATGTGGATGACTCCAGTGAGTTAGGTGTTAAGTTCATGCCTAGGTCACCTAAAAGAGGAAAGATAAAAGGCTCTTCTAAATAATACAAATGCAAAGACTATAATTGCTCGCCTGCAGCATTACGTACATTTTCTTAAAGAAAAAAAATTATCTGTCAAAGGTAATTTCTCTAATGTGAACTTTTGAGACAGACCAAAGTATGTTTGAGATTTATAAATGGAAGATAAAGGTAATGAACTTGGAACCCTACAGGTTGGTGGAGATAGAGTGAGGAAGAAGTGGTGTCGTCAGCCAAAGACTGAACTGAAGCAGGGGTCAGGAAGGGACAGATCAACTCAGCGAATGTGCTGCATTGTCTACTGACTGTGTATCAGTTCGGCTTGTTAAATTTGGTGAGCTATTAAAACAGATGGAGAGTGGGGAGTAGAGATGGGATTAAAAAAACCACCTCCCCATAGGACCCCAGATGATCTCAGAAGACCCCTGAGGTAGTGTTCAGAGCTAAACACAGCTTTTTGTTTGTCTAGACCCAGTGGTGGACCACCTGTCTCTTACTCACTCAGGAGGGGAGAATAAAGACAGGCTGGTACTCGGGACTGCAGCTGGTCCAGCCTCTGGCCCTTACCAGTCTCTGTTATTTACAGGCTGCGGAGCAATGGAAGGAGGCACATGCTTATAACTTGTGATCAAAAGGGTTTATGTGTGTTCTGGGCTAGTTTGTAAGACAGCTGTCCCAATAAAGGATTTATCAAGACAATAAAAGGGAGAGAAAAGAGCCTAGGGACTCTCTCGTGAAAATAGCTTTTAGACTATGAGAGGCTAAGAGGAAGTGCTTTAAACAAAACTCACAGTGTTCCCCTGTCCTTTATTCTACCCAGTCTAACATGGAGCAGAATGCACTCCGTCTTCATCTTAGGGAATAAACACTACAGATATTTGATATTCTCCCATGACCTTCCTGCATATCAAACGAATTTTTTCTTCATTAGATATGACTTTCCTATTTAGAGTATTCTTGGATATGGGAATGATGGCTTTTGGGATCCTTGTTATGACTACCCTATATTCAACAGACATGGCTGCTCCATCTGTCTCTACGGGCTGCTTTCCATCTACCAACCCATCCAACACTGAAGCCTGGAGTATCCATATTTCTGTTTTCAATGGTTAATCTTCATTGTCTATGTGACTAGATTTAGACTTGTCTAAGAGACACACCTCTGGACATGACTACAAGGGCTACTCAGGGAAGTTTAACTAAGGAGGGCAATATCCTCCCTGAGGAGTGGTGGCAATGTCTCTTGGGCTAGGGGCCTAGAGTAAAACGATAAAAAGGAGAAAGTGAGCTGAGCACCAGCCCTTTCTCTCTCTGCTTCATGACTGCAGACACAATGAAACAGCTACTTTCCATCCCTACCTCCGTGCCTCCTCCACCATAATGGACTGCAGCCCCTTAAACTGTGAGTCAAAATAAGCCTTGCCTCCCCAGAGTTGCCTCTTGTTGTGTATTTGGTTGCAACATTGAGAAAAATAACTAATGCACTTTTGGTTTTATTTTTTGCCTTCTTCCTGACTTGGGAAAACTATTTTCTAATGAGTCCCAAGTTGCTATTGCCAAGAGAGATACTATTTCTGGATATGTCTTCATAGACATATCAAAAGTCCCTGCAATGCAAGTGATAATAACTGTGCTCACCATCTCATCTCTCTGCTTCCTCCTGTTCCTCCTCCACCAGAAGTCCAATTTTGTAATCTATAGATAGTTCTAGGCTCCTCTCTCACTTTTATCCATAACTTCTATCTGGCCACCAAGTTCTAACAATTCTATTTATGACCAGTGCAATCCATTCTGTTTATATTACTGTAGAGGAATACTTGGAATTTTTATGTTAAGAAACGTTTTTTGGTTTGACTAGTCACTAGAGGTTCGTGTTTCCCACCCCAGCTGTGGTATAGTTGTTTACGAGTTGGAAATGGAATGCTTGATGCAGGTGGCTATAATTGGTTGGGTGCAGTCTTTCTGGTACCTGTAGGTTGTCTTTGGGATTGCATGCCACATGGGTTTATAGGAACTTTTGGTTTAGGGCATAAAAAATCTGAAGCCCTGAGAGTCAGGGTAGGTGTTGGTTGGTGGTTCATTGGTTGGGTTGCTGTTGTTAGTAAAAGAACAAAGGTTGGAGAGACTTGAGCTTACTATAGCTAAAAAGAGGCTGTGAAGATTTCTACTTTTCTCTCTTTCTGTATTAAGGCTTCTTATAAAAGCAGTGAAGATTTCTATCTTTCCTTTCTTCTTCCCTAAATTGAGGATAAAAGATTGTAGCATTCTGCCACATACTACTCTTGCCATAGGTAACACATGCAACTTTCTGGTTCACACCACAGCGGGCTCTAAACTGAACTTCTTGCCTCTGGTCTTGATCCATCTCATGCGTTCTCTTACTGTCTTCAGAATAATTCTTCAAAAAGGAAAAAATAATAATCAGATTGGATTAGTTTTCTTTGAAAATCTGCAAATGCCTCCCAAACTTTTGGCACGAATCCCTGTACGCAGACAAGACTTTTTAATGATCCAATAATTCTTCAACATTCAAGCTGCATCCCTTTCTTCACCCTTACTTCCTTGTAACTTCCTTCATCTGGTCTTTACACTCAAAATGTTGTTCTTCTTACCTAGACTGCTTTGTCTTTGTCTTTTCACTCTGGCTGTTTTAATGCATCAGGAGTCAGTTCCTCTGATGGGTATTTCTGGACTTTCTGTGTGAGGCTTAGATACCATTCTGCTGTGATCTCAGAGCACTGTACACATTTTAACATACTAGTTATCCCACAGCAAAGCAAGCCTGCATTCATTGTGTTTATCTGTCTCCTCCACAAGACTACAAGGCTCTTATGTTCCATATCTTGCATTGGAATGTCTTGCAACGTGTCCACTAATGTGAGTGCTGAGCTGCTCGACTGCTAGATAAATGAGTAAATGCCCAAAAGGCAGCCAAGCCATGTAATCCTGGGCACTCTTCTGATCATACTCATCACTCATTATTGTTATTAAAAATAATCTTTTTGTTCCACATTCCTTATTGTACAGCACTCCAGATTTTAAAAGCCTAGTAACTCTGGTGTTCCCACAGAAATGCTTACATATTAAATATAGCCACTTCTATTGAAGGAATTTTCAAAAATTAAAATTGGTCATCTGAATCCTGTGAAGGACACAGGTGCATCTGTTAATAACCCACAACTCTGCAAACTCCATTATTGTTTATTTGGGCTCTTTATATTGGATCTACTCTATTCCATTCATGAATTGGTATAAATAGTAAAGGGCGTATTTTAGAGCAGCCTGGGGCTGATGAAGTTCACCATGGACATGCCTTGCTGAGGGCAGCACTGATTGGTAGTACCCTGCATGCCACATTGCAAAACCAGGAGCTCACTAAAGCCCTGTTTATAAGCATCATCTCCACAGTGATTCAATTATCCAATTATTCATAATTCATTTGTAGAACCACAAAACTTGCTTTGAACACCTGCTATATGCCTTCAATATAGAGATGAATTAGAGACAGCCACTCTGTCCTTGTGAAGCATTTTAGAGCTCGGTGGAGGAGAAAAAGGTACAAACAGACAATTATAATGCAGTAGGAAAGGCTATACTAATAGATGTCTACACAAAGGGCAAGTTTTCTAGACAGAAAGAAGCGATAGGCAATATAGGCCGAGTCAGCAGTAATCATCGAATTTGAGAAGAATAGGCAGCAGCAGGAGAGATTCGAAGTGTCAGGGAGCAGGAGCAATGCACCATAAAATGAGTACCCATGGGTTACTTGGGGAGTCTGCAGAAAGGAATATTGAGAAAGGAGCCCGCAGAATCAAGCTACGAGTTGCCTAAGGCAAAGTAAGAAGAAAGAAGGTGCCAGGGCTTGGATCTTTTTTGTCCCCCATCAGCCTGGTCCCCAGACTGGTAGTGTTTGAAAGTGCTCTGAAGCCTTTAAGAAGTGAATCCTAATATGAGGCCCTTAGGTCTGAGGGAAGCTGCCCCAGGAAGGGATCAAAGTATCCGCATGGGATCCCTGAGCTTATGAGGGGCTGCTTGTTTTAAGAACAATTTCAGACCCCAGAAGATTAGCTACCATACTGTTGTTGGATGTGTTTCTTCTGCTATGTACATGCCTGCTATTCCGAAGCCGTGACCCTGAGGTTCTCACCAGAGGTGGGGCCCTGGGGCTCCCTTTTTTGGACGTTTAGTTTCCCATACTGAGTGACACTTGGATCTATAAAGTTGGCCTGTCTCAGGTATTTTGTTACAGTGATAAAAAATGGACTAAGAAGGAGGTAAAGGTTTGAACTCCTTACCTTAGATACTAAAGAACTACTTAGGCCTTCTAAGGAGGACAAATGGAATCTCCAACATTGTGAGGGGTGATCCTGGAAACTAATGCATTGAATTAATGCATTATTAATTCAATAAAGAAATACTGAGATTGTGCCCAAAAAGAAATGGTGAAGAAATAAACTGGTCCCATGGAAGCAGGGATGGAGGCAATTCAAAGCAGGCTGGGAAGCAGAGGAGAAGGCTGTGGTAAGCAATTACATGGCAGAAGGAGCAGGGAGGGGCTAGGGCAAGGCCAGTCAAGTACCCACTCTGTACAGAACTGACACAGGTGCCAAAGCTCAGCAATAACACCGGAAACTATGTAATTAAATGTTTTTGTTTAAAAAAAATCAAAATCAATATTTAAAAAAATTATCAAAATATCACAATTTTATATAGAGACAGGATCAGTATTACTGATTTTTGCTTTCGCCTCCAGCTCTAATATAACCTGGTAGTGTTCTAATCATAGTCTTATTTAAATGATGCATTGATTTTTTTTTAACGTTGACAGTTATGGATGAGGGAGGGGCTTGTGGGGCTGTGTCCCTCTCCAAGGAGCTACAGGATGTGAGGTGGGGGTGGGAGGGTGGGAAGGCAAGAAGTTAGTGTTATGTAGCCACAGGTGAGTTGTCAGTGTCCTAGTGGGTAGCTTTATAGCCAACAGTCTTATGGGCAGCCCTGGCTGCTATACTCAACTAGCACAGAACAAAAAGATCTGGAAGTAGGAGAGGAAATTTGGCTGAAGAAGGGGGTCAGCAGAAATTGAGAGGGGGATAAGAGAGATGGGGAGGGTGAGTGAGAACAGACTTCATTGTATACACACAGGTGAAATTGTCACAGAAAATTTTTAACTTAAAAAAAGAAGATAGGAAAAAAAGAAGTTATCAGTAAGTGGAAGCCATTTGGCTTCTCAGGAAATGCTACTAAATTTTAAAATTCTTCAAGGGTTTCTTTTTTAACAGTGGCATTTAATTTTTCCTGGTATGTCCTAAAATTTTGTACCATACCCTTGGGCTGGAACAGAGTATGGGGTAAGAGAAGTAGATTAGACTGTAAAGATGGTGCCAAGTCAGATGTGTTGGCAAACCACCACAGTGACTTTCTCATCCTTCAACATATACTGGGCACGTTTCCTCTACTCTTCAAAAGATGATTTCTAGTCTGGTTCTTCCCACCAACAGAAGACAGAAGGCAGACCCCACCCATTTTCTTCCTCGGAGCAATCCCAGCTTAGGTCTCCAAATGGTGAAACTTACGAGCATTATGTGTACAACTTGCCTAAACATCACACATAAGTTGGGAAAAGCATAGAAATTGGTTTCTAAGCTCCAGCAGTTTCTAAAATAGGGGTGGTTTAAAGTAAAGCAGTAGGATATAAGGAATTCCTATAGAGCAGATTGTGGGAAACAGCAGAGAGCCTCCAACACTCAGAGCCTGGGCAAAGAGTGCTAAAGAGCACCTTACCCTTACTGGGTCAGCGGTGTAGAGAGAAGTGCTGACTGCCTGGAAGGGCAGCTCTATGCCTATGTCTTCAGTGGGGGAGAAACTCAATTCCCTTTGATCCCTGAGGGTTCTCTTGGCTTTATAACCTGGTTGGATGCAGGTGTAACATATTCATTAAGTGTAAATTTTGTGTGAAAAACACAGTAGGTGGCCTCTGGAAATAGAAGAGGCAACTCAATAGGGGTTTTCCAAATGAATGTCCACATGCAAATAAAGTGCACTGGTCAGGACTGGAGGAGAGAGAGGAGGTATTGGGAATGGGGTTTCTCATCAAATGGCTGAAAGGACGCTTGGATGGGGTAGATATTGCTACGGAGGATTCGAGAATGATGGAGAATGCATGGAAACCTGAATAAAGAATGTCAAGTAGCCTCCTTTTTCTTAGATTAGTTGATGAGTAGACTGTCTCCCAAGAGCGTGGCTTCAGGTGAGTACTTAGCAGATACTAACAGTTACAAAATATGTGTAGAGACCGCAGGTCTTACGTGCAGGGAGGACACGGGAAATTAATGAATCTAGAAGCAAGCCTGTGTATCTTGTGAACTTGCAGCCTGTGAGCCAGTCTTCCTCTATAGCCATGCAATGTTTTTTTTTTCAGGTTATGATCAATCTCCAGGCAGGGCGTGGAGAAGGCGGGAGTTTGGAAGTATGTAAGGTGTGCGAAGGGCATATGTCGAAGGATTTGGAAATGTTGGAGACAATGGCTGGTGAGCCCAGAGGCAGGAGATAAACATAAGATTCCCTGTGTTATTCAGCATCTTCATGAACTAGAAACAGCCAAGGGATCTTCATGATTACTTCATCCCATCGAAGTAGAATCAGCCGCAGGCCAGCATAGGCAGCCACGCAGCTAGCGCTTCATAACAAATGGAGCAAATGGAGACTTGGTATTTGTTTTTTGTTGTTACTGTTGTTAATCTCGGCATCCCCTTCAATCATCCTGAGCTCTGCATCATTAACGCCTTTGCCTCTGCTTTTGAAATGCAGCCATGCAGCTCCCTCTTCGGCAAAAGAATATGTTGTATCCAATTCCTGAAAAGGGGGTTCAGGAACAGGATTGGTAAATAAAATATATTTTCTCAGAAGCATAATAATTTCCTTATGCTACTGAGCCCTTCTCCCCACCTAACTCACAACTAAATATATAGCTGGAATCCTGGAATCAGTGATGAAGGCACCATTCCCAGGTGGATGATGACCCATCCATCTAACATTTCTTACAACCATACTGAATACAGCTGTCAGGGCAGAAGACGTCTGAGAAGGCGGTATGTAATTAACCTACTTGGAATTGGGCCCGAGGAACCCAAGGTTAATGGCCCTGGGAATGGGAGCGTTAATTCCTACTAATGGTCAGGCCCCCTTTCATGTCTTACTCATTAGAGCTACCTTTTATGTTCTATAAGATCGTGGCCTTTGGCCCAGGGTCCAAGGGTAATGGAGAGTTGCCACACACGCCAGACAATGTGTTATGCATCCTGACAGTTTCTGTCTGGAGCTTGATCCTCCCCATCATAATATTCAGGTAGAGCATTGAGCAGATCTCAACACATTCCAGCCATCTGCTGAGCATCGCTGCTGATAGCTAAGATGAGCATGATGCATATTCATGGGCAAAATCATTTCAGGTTTTCTTCCAGCAGACTGACAAAAACGTGGCATCCTCCTGCTTTTACCTGTTTGAGTTCCTCTTTCACTGCACTCCCTGGGCGAGTTAGAATAGGCTTTAGCCACTCTGCAATATGTCCTCAATCACATTTGATGCAGCAACGGAATCCTTAGCACGTGAATTTTGACTGTCCTCTGCCCTTCCCTGATTGACTAAGAGGATGCTATTTTTGCCTATTCCTTTTCTGTTTCCTGGTTATTCCCTGTACACTCTTCAAGAAAATCCTACCTCTGCCATAAGCTAATCTTCTGTGATCACCTTTTGTAATGTAAATTGGGGACAGTGGCTGGAGGAAGACAGGCTAGGAGAGGAGATACAGATTCTGAGGCGAGAAGAATAAAGCAGAAACATAGCAAAAGAAAAAAAGGAGCCAGCAATGTGTGGTGGTGCAGGCCAGTAATTCCAACACTGGGAAGGTGGAGGGAATAGGATCCAGAGTTCTAGGCCAGGATGGGTTACATGGAGGTGCAGAGACGCCATCTCCAAAAGAAAGAAGGCTGGGAGGGAGAACCAGGCTCAGAATGAGCATACATTGGGGTGGAAAGTTGAGTATGGGGTTTAGCAAGCTTAAAACTTCAGGCAGCCCTCTTGTTTGAGAGAAGAAACACCTAAGGTAAGTAGGGGGGAAGTGAATTATAAGAAGTCTGTTTGACAGCCATCAATCAGACCTCTTCAAATTCGTACAATGATCCAAAGAAACCCCAGAGTTAGCTTTGATTCTGCCTGGTTGTTGGAATGCTTCTCTTTTGCACAGGAGACCCTGCAGACACGGATTCAAGTGAGGTTCTCTGAGTTTGCCTGAGAGGGCCTTCGTATGAGAAATGAATTTAATGATGCTACATCTCTTCCTGCATTTAAAAACGGGGGTGGGTTGGAATCACCGAATTCAAGGTACTTTGTGTTTTCTGTCCTGAGATGTGTTTACAGGAGCTTCTCTGGCTTGAACAACAGTTTCATTCACATTCTTATTTGATCCTTCCATAGACTCTCAGGAGTTGGAACCACATTCCATATCTAAGCCTACAAACCGAGTCCCAGAGCCAGAGAACCCCTAACTTGTTCATGGCCACACAGCACAAGCAACTCAGTGCAGAACAGACATTTGAGATTGTTTTGTTTGTTTTATCAAAGGGAAGATGAAAAAAGGAGAGTGGTTAGAAGCAGATATTGAGTTCTTAAGTAGGAGTGAGAATTCCAGGGAAGCTATGGAGCTCTTCCTCAGGCTCCCCTGCAGGCAGATTCATTTCCATGAGCCCCTTGTGGAAAGGATGAGCAGACCTGCCAAAGGGCCAGCGCTCTAGGTGCCCTTCATCCGCATAAGGGCTTTGGTGGCTGCTATGCTCCTTCATTTCTCTGGTCTTCTCTGTGGACCCAGGAAAAAGGTAGTGGGGGAAGTAGGGCCCATATTCTACCTTTGGCAATTAAGGAACAGCAAGGGGTAGAAAGAGAGCTCGCTCAGTGCCGCCAGCTTTGGCATTTCCCGCAAGAGCCCGAATGATAATTCATGCCATTAAAGCATCTAAAATCAGATGCAGTGGCAATCATTCTTCGTGTGAACATCCCACTGGCTGAACAGAAGCATCTCAATAGCCGTGCTGTCCTAATTTTCCTAGTTAGAGACAACAAAACCCCAGGTAATGAGCGGGAGGAGGGACTGAGTCCCAGGGGCACACTCACTGGGGAAGTCTCTTGGGCTTAAATACATCTAAAGCAGACCCAAAAGAAAGCAGTGATTACAGGCTAATTTTCTGCCTACATTATGTTAAGTGTCCCAGCGTCTATACAAACGACAATCGCTTTGTGCCAGAAATCTATTTACTGAATTGCTCTTATTGGTAAATTTCATATTTGAAGAATAGGGAGTCTAGAGGAAGGTTTCTCAATTTAAAGGTGAGGGTATCAGGATACCAGTAAAGGAGGTAAAACTGGTATAAGTCACAAGTTGATTTCCTTATTTAAGTGTAAATACTGAAGGAGGAACATGATCTTGTCCTTTACCTGATGAGGATCGGGAGCATCCAAGCTTTTGACTGGAGAAGGATATGGCTCTGCCTCCAGTACAGTTAATTTTCAGGCAAGGAACCCAATGGGATGAGGAGAGAAGCAACGGTTCAGAAGTGGGGCTGAGGTCCTGGGCCATCCCCAAGGCATCACAAGTGGCCCTTCCAAGAGGTGTAGGATGGACAACTATGATTTCCTTTCTTAGGTGCAAGAAGCACCCTAGGAGCAGGACAGCCTCCCCAGGAGCAAGGACAGCCACCTCAGCCCCTCCATCAACACTCTCCTTGTTGCTTTCCAGTCTGAGCTACAGGTCCTATAGGCGTTTGTGTGATGCCCACCCATTCACGCTCATTCATTGTTTAAGCATTTATTAAACATGGTATACGTTATAGACCATAGGCCACACCCTAGGAAATGGGAAGTACCATCATAAAAATAAAATAAAATAGGAATGTGAGGACTAGAGGGAAAGGAAATAGACATAGATCTGAAGGGGAAATGCTCCTCTAGGGCCTCCTTTCCTTAAACATATAAGTTATGGAGAGCTCATACTTGTAAAATGGGGCAGTGTTGATACTTGGAAGGATTAAATAATATTAATTTTTATTTAATAAGGATTAAATAATCTAAATCAATGGGCACAGAGCCTGTACCAAGTTCTTACTCTAACTCTCCACTGGGACTTGAGCTGCTTTTCTTTTTTTCTTTTTTCTTTTTGTCCCAGGGATGAATATACAGCTATCAGGGCATCTGTCCCCACAGCCACATGCTGACAGCAAACTATTGCTTGGTCCCATTAAGATCTAAGTCTGGTGCTGGAGAGATGGCTCAGTGGTTAAAAGGCGTCTGTTGTTCTTCCCAAACACCCGTGTTCAATTCGCAGCACATGTATGTCAACTCACAACTGTCGGCAACTCTAGTTCCTTGGGATCCAACTCCCTCTTCTGGCCTCTGAGGGAACCAGGCATGTACATAGAGTAGGCAAATCACACATAGTAAAATAAAATTTTAAAAAAAAAGGTTCAAATATAGAAAGGCTAGGAATGCAGATCAATAGCAGACTAGCTTCAAATTAAGACCCCAAGTTCTGCACCCAGCATTGTAAGACATAAAATAGTAAAGAAAGCAATAATGAACTTCTAAGGCTCTG
The DNA here is from genome assembly GCA_026225945.1 of Cricetomys ansorgei. Taxonomy (NCBI): domain Eukaryota; kingdom Metazoa; phylum Chordata; class Mammalia; order Rodentia; family Nesomyidae; genus Cricetomys; species Cricetomys ansorgei. Next base: position 8,587,942 of record JAMJFZ010003914.1, on the reverse strand, counting down.
CCATGTGTTTGAAGACAGTCTGGGCTACATAGTGAGACCCAAATAAACACATCCCAATCTATGATGCTCTTGATCTAGAAAGCTTAGCATAAAGAGGAGGAGGAGGGGAGGGGAATTAAGGAAATTCCTTGAAAATGTAAGAAGAAATGGTAAGAGGCCTTTCAGTGTTAGGTACCATATTAGGCATTGTATAGAAAATATTGTCCAGTGTATGTGAGAGTGTGAATCCCCTACTCTCATCTATCTCAAAAACTCTGGGCAAGTATGGACAGCGGAGTCAGTGGGACAAAGGAGCAATTACAATATCTCAATTCTCTGCAGGATGAAAAGTCTTCTGACCTCTGGAGTGTGTCCATTTATAGAAGGGGGTGCAGTCTGGCAGCGGGACTGACTCCTAAAGCAATGAGCATTTGTGTTGCAGCTAAGAATAAGTTATAAATTAGGTGTTCGCATTTTATTCATTATTCCTCCCAAATACGGTTTGATATCAGAGAAGATGAGTTTACTCACCAATTATCCTAAATGTAAACCTGGGGCTTACTTAGTCTGAACTTGTCTTTGAGTGTCACGTGCCAATGCTGAGGTGAATATTAGACTGTAAGTGTACTGATCCCTCCTTCTCTGTGCACACAGAATTGTGGAATTCCTCCAGGGATGACTATGAGGGATTGAAGGAATCTCTCTGTCTCTCTGTCTCTGTCTCACTCTCTCCCCCCCTTCTCTCTTTGAGATCTTCAGCATGGGTTATAACCCACACTTTGCCTATGATGAGCTATGTGACCTGAGGCAAATTCTTTTATTTTTCTGAGCATGTTATATCCTCAGTAAAATGGGGATTGCAACATCTGACAGTGTGGTTGTAAAGCTTAATTTAGATAAAACAATTTAACTACCAAGAAGATCAGTCCCCATTTAACTGGAGGCTCGGTTAATATTAGTTTCCTGACACAGAATACAAAATGAAGGACACTTGGCAACAATTTAGTGTTGTTGATGGCGATGATCATAATGATAATGATAGAGCATCAGTGTGAACGTGCAGGGTGGAAGACAGACAGGGAACTCTGTGACCTCCCTAGCATGGCTGTGTGGGGTGGCTAGGAGTGCAAGTGGGAGCGGACAAAGCTCATTCATACTGCTATGCAGCCTTGAGTCCTAGCTTTAGGTAGAGCCAGCCAGGAAGGCAGGCCATGGGATTGCTTAGGGAAATAGACTTTCTGAGCTGTCTGTTCTCTCTGGTCACTATTTTCCATGAGTTTCACAAGGCCAAGCACTAAGTCTTCTCCTCCTTCAGTGGTGACAGTGCTCTCAGATGTGCCAACCTTTGTCCCTGTGTAACTGTCCTGGGAAATGGATTTCCCAGATGGAGTTTCACTGCTCAGCAACTGTTCCCTCTGTCCTGAGCCTTTGAAATTTGGAGGTAGTCTCCTAAGGTGCTGGGGTTCTATCCAGGCCAAGTAGAACAGCCTAATCACCCAGGACAGGTTGCCACTGCCTTCCCTTTCCTGCCCTTTATCCTATTTCTTTATATCTGCATGGTTTCCCAACATTTCTTCCTCCCTTGTCCTCTCATTTCCATTTCATTTAGACTTGTTCAAAACTGCTGTGTCAAAGATTCCTTTTCCTGACTCCCTTCTCAGAAAGCAAACAGTGAAACGCTTGAATCGGATGGGCCATAAATAATGCATATTGCACAGAAGCAGCCAAAGTGGCCCTCTGATTACAAAGAGAAGATCTTTTGATAATGTGGTTCCTGTTTGTTTCTTTGTAATCCCACCAGCTCGTCACTGGGCACAGGTGCACACATCCTTGCTCATCAGACCAAAGCACCAGCAAAGGGCTGGTGTTTTCCTGCTGAATGATCCCAGAAGGAGGTCTACTGGCCATTGCCTTCTGATACCTGTGCCATTCTTGGCGCCACTGGAAACCATCATCATGGTAGCCAGGCTGATTTCTGTTCAAGGCTCATGTTTCTTTACTTTAAACTCTCATTATAGCCTTCATATCTTATTCTGAAAAAGATGAAGGCTCCCAGCTCAGCTTTCTGATGTATTTAATCATAGTGCCTAAAAGGTTCCATATTCAAGATTCAGGTCCTGGTGAATTCTGGATGTCCCAAATATAACCCTGTGAAATAGATTATTATTCATTCCAGCTTCAACGGAAGACATTATGATTCAAACGAGTTAATTGATTAGTTCAAGGTTACTGAGCTACGAAATTATATACTGAAGATTGAAATCTAGTATCTATGACTTCCTATTCCATAGGCATTTTAACTCTGTGCTGAGTTGGATTCAGAATTTTGGGACAAGCATAGAAAACCATAGCAGTAAAACTAATAGTGCAAAATAGAATTCTATTTGGTTCAAGTGAAGGTACCAAAAAGAGGAGACAATTACAGAAGTAGGCAGGGAATCCCGAAGGGATGATGAAGTGTCCTTAATCAAGGAAACTGTTGATTCCCAATCAAAGGAAGCATTTCACACCAATATTCCTAAAAGTGTAGATGAGGACAGGAACATCGAATGTAGTAAAGCCAACTAAAGCACTTCCACCTGCTGGGCTCCCTGGCAGGCCTGGCCACTGCCAGCCAGTCCTGAAGCAAACAAGGGGAGTGAATGTAACTGCTGTTTCTATGAGGCTTTTGCCAAACTCAAGGAGACAAGCTACCAGGAAGAAGAAGATGGAGCTATGGTAGTCAAACAGAGCAGAGGAGGAGAGAGATGGCCTGTGAGGGGTGGGACAGAGGAGAGTAGCCCACAGAGGGGAGTGGGTAGAGAGCTAGTGTGTGGTTCTTCATCACGTGGCTGCCTGTGGAAGCATCAACTCCCTCCCCCAGGCTCTAATATCTAGAATCAGAGTCCGCATGATGCTGAAAACTTTTATTCTTCAGGGTCTTTCCCAGGACATTCTTCTGCATAAGAGTCCATCAAAATCTTGGGGGTTTAGAATGCATTATTTCTTGCAATTTCATGCTTCACCATGTAGTTCTTCTTATTCTCATTCTGTCAGCTGACAAGCAGCTGGGAGCTCATCTGAGTCTGAAGCACACAAGACACTCTCCTTTTATGCCCAGGGTCCTCACTTCTACTGCACACAATATTGTTCGTTCCACAGGATGTCATCATTCAGTGGTCTACCTTGAACTTCCTTCTTGATGACTAGTTTCTAGAAGGTTAAATGGCATCAGTCTTTTTAGGACTGCAATCAGTAACAGGCACAGCATCACTCTGCCTTACTCTATTGGTTACAGAGATGGCAGGTGGGTTGTCCAGGTACAAGGGGAAACAATGAGGAATTCACGTCTTAATGGAGGAGCAGCATACACAGGAAACATTCTTGGGAAATTTTTTTGGCTTACTTATGACAATATACCTTTTGAGTACTGCAGTTCACATCTACGGAAACTACTTCCCTTCTTCTAAGGTAATTCAAAACTTTAATTGCATTATGGCATCAAGATGAGGGCCAATACCTCATGGCTTGCCTTGGACCAAGATGTGATATGACTCCTCTTGGGATAAAGAACCAGGAAGTGAAAATGCGAGTTAAATCCCCACATGCAATTTGCAATTGTGTTCTAATATCAACTCCAGAATGATTCTCACTCAAAGAGGTGAACACAAGAATGTCATAGTCTCTTGTCCTTAGCAGTCCTCAGATTCTGCAAAGATATCTATTGCCCATGCAGTTTTCCTGTGTGTGTGCGTGTGTGTGTGTGTGTGTGTGTGTGTGTGTGTGTGTGTGTGTGATGTTTTCTGATGAGTGTTAAGTTCTGCATGCATGAATAATCCTACTCTCTTGATCTCCGGATTCCACCTTCTGAATTCTTTCCCTGACCCACATGAGATTCATCAAAAATTATCAGGCTGAATGATTTTCTTAGTCTGATTTCTTTCCAGAGAGACTTGGGGCCTCACATGAATTTGTCACCTTTAACTTCCACATCACTTTATCGAACCTGCTGACTCTCTCATTAGAACAATTCTCTTCAAATTATTATGGCTATCTACCAATGCCTCTGTCTCTCTCTGTGTCTCTCTCTTTCTCTGTATGTCTTGCTCTGTCTCTCTTTACTTAATTGTTCAAATCGACACGGAAATTTTATTATAATTAACTACATATATAACATAAAGTTACCACTTAGAGTCCTATAATCTAATATAGAACTATGTAGGACCATGTAACTTAATAGTACATTTTTGCTAAAACATAATTCTCTATCTTTGGCATACAAAGCTGGATCCCACACTAATAACTAAGAGTCCCTTTGTATTATTTAGCCTGTTATATAGTTTCTTATTTTCATGTAGTGCTAATAGAATAATATCTAGGCTGTCACCAACAAATCAAACTCATTTACGTCATCCTCTCTAGATATTAACTTCCGTTTTTAATGTAAATATAAGAGTAGAATGTACCCCACGGTTCAAATTTGTGGTCAGAGGTCAACTTTTAGAATGTTAGGATTATTTTTGTTCAAAGTTTGGTCAGTTTATCCATTTCCCCTATCAACCGCTCTCATTTGTGTTTGCTTCTTGCCCTAGGCCCAGCAGAACACTTGCAGCTGTTGTGAGGTATCCACCAGAGAAGACTACTTGGATATGGGCCCAAGCCAATAGAAAGTCTTTATTAGCTGGCCCATGACTACACTGGGTGTTTGGAACCTTAGTGCAGTTCTGGGCCTTTCTGAGGGTGAGAGTTTAAGCACAAAAACCACATTCTGGATTTACACACCCCAGTTAGCAAGAATACTTGGTTAGAAGCAGAACTATAGAAACCCAAAATCCAGATTAGTATATTTAGGGTCATTCCCAGAACTATGGCCTTTGATGGATTCGGTCTTTGTTCTCATTTTGGCAGGTTGCTGCCTATGTTCTGGGTTTCAAGACCTGAATGATACCTCCATCATGGTGTCAGTTATACTAAAGTTTGAGGCCTGTAACACAGCTAACCTTGTCTACTCTGGGTGTGGGAAGCTGCTGCAAGTCAGTGTTCATATGGTTCCCAGGGGTGCTTTCGATTGGTTCAGGGGTCCAGAAAGCACTGTCTCAAGTCTTCAGACACCATGACCAAGAATCCTCCAGTCACAGTCTCAATCTGATCTCTTCTCTTTTGCTTCTACTTTGAGACTCTTCTGTCACTTGCAGATTTCATGTGTCTCTATATCTCCCCTAAATTCTACTAGAAAGTAATCATTTCTCCCATGCCCTCCTTCCTTTTGTGGAACCTTAAGATGCATTCCTAAAAGCAGTCATTTTTCTTGTCTTCTTTAATGTTGTACCTGGCCTTAGTAGAGTCATTAGGCCCTAGTGCATAATATACTCAACCTTGCCACTCTCCAAGTCTCTGCTCACCTCTCCTCTCTGACCCTCCATCCTTCCACAAAATCCCAAAGCCAATATCCTTATCGTAAGTTTTTATTATGGTAGTGTCACAGTCTAGGTAAAATTTAACTGGCTGTTGCTGTTCTCATTAGCTATTTCTTGGAAGATCGGGGACGTGGCTCAGTAGTGTAATGATGACCTGCCTTGTACAAGATCCTCAGCAGCTCCCCTTCCAAAACAGAAACACAAAAGAAACAAATAAAAAAATCACAACATAAAAATGACTGTCCATTTCTTGATAAGAAACCTACTCTGAACTCACAGACTTACAACAACCCATTCCATGTGCCTGCTCAGGATTTTGCCACTTGCACAGGCTCAGTAGAGACAATCCCAGCCTGGCTCCCATAGTGATGTGTGAGATGCTCCTGTGGTACATTTGGCTGTGGGCTTCTCTGAGGCTGGAGTGTCTGAGGAGGTCTTGATTCCCTATGTTTTGGGGACAATTTAATAAGCAATAATAAAATGTCCCTATGTGCAGTGGCCAAATCCAAGGCTTTGGAGGAGGCACTCAAATCGTAGTCACCCCATCATATTTTATGGACTGTGATCAAAGATGTTTCAGAAAGCATTCAGTCAAGGTTTTTCTTACATTTAGTCTGATGCAATATTCATCATACTCCATGTGGCATTTGAGTGGCCACAAACACTTTAGGGACCCACCTAAGAGTATTTTAGCTGGGGATTCATTGAGTTTGGGATTATTCAGATGTACCTTCTGGACTTGATGTCACATCCATACACATTAAACTCTTACCAGGTGTTCTGATGAAGAGATGACTTCTAGAAAGGTGATGTCTGTCTTCAACATAGACACCAGTGTCTCCAATAAGTCACACTGAAATGAAAATATGTTCTTGGGCAAGCACTGGGCATATTCAGAGAGTGAAGGAGAAAGAAGGTTTTGAATAGAAGGAGCTAGAAGCTAATCTATGAGAAATTCTTCCAAACATTCTAGTCTATAAACAAAGAATCTCAATGGTTGTTTTTTTCCAGAACAAAGTCCTAACAATTTCCATGGCGTTACCAGTCATGATTTGGGAACCAGAAAGAAAATGTCTGGAGATACCAATTTAAAAAATCAATCAGCCACGCTAGAGCAGACACCAAATTGTTTTCCTGCTCTTGCTATAGGAAATGCTAATATGAAATTGTTGACATGTGAAGACAGGATAAAATGGACAGAGCTAGGAACATAGGAAAATGCACTATGGGGCCATTCATACCAAGACACCGTTATGCTGGAATTTCTGTTAGTTGTTGCTATTCTGCTTTTATAATTTTATCACTTTGATTCCTATTTTAACTATCTGCATCCACAATTCCTCTTACATTTGTAGTTGCACATTGTGTGTTGTAGTTAAGTTATGTATGTGTGTGGTGTATACATGTGGCATGTAATCATGTAGATGTACACATGAGTGCATATCGATACAGGTGTGTGTATGTGTGTGTGTACATAGGAAGATCAGAAATTGACATTGGCCATCTTCCTCCATGGCTCTCTACCTTTTGTTTCAGACAGATTCTCTTGCTAAAACTGGAACTCATGGATTCTGCCATGCTAGCTAGCCAGTGAGTGCCCCCTCCACCCTCACCTCCGTGCTGTGTCACAGAAGTCACAGAAGCTTGCTGGTGCGCCTAGCTTTTCTGTAGGTACCGGGCATCTGAACTCAGATTCTCATGTTGTACGGCATGTACTTTACTGACATGTCATCCCCTAGCTCCTGAACATTCTTTTCCTAAAGATAACCCTAAAACTGATGGAGTATCAGGTCCCACTGTACCTGGAATATGGTTTTTCCCACATAAGAAATTTTACTCCCAGAAGCAGTGTGAAAATCTTAAGTAAAAGAATCCTGGAGTTGGTGAAGTTGGTTCCATGAAGGAATCATGCTCAGTTTAAAATGGTTTGTCTGAGCTGTATCTCTAGGGAGAGCAAAGAACCAGAGGATGATGGGATGAGCTAAGACAAGATGAAGGAAAAGAAAAGAGATGATAATAATAAAATAACAAAAATTAATAATAATAATAATAGTAATAATAATAATAATAATAAGTCAGCTTATCCAGTGCTGTGAAGGCCGTGATGGGAACATTACCTTTTAGGTTATGAAACATAGTCAGATGGTCTGGGATAGAGTGAGAATATCAATACTGCTTACCCTAACTCCAACAAGGATAGCCTAACCCACTTACTTAATTTTATTATAGCTGACACTATTTATAGGCCTTGGTTTATCTGGCCGGTCTACCAACCCCATAGTACAGTTTCCTTGGCTATATCCATTTCGTAAATAGGGAAAATGGGTACCTAAAGGTGAAGGAACTTGCCCTGGGTCACTCAGCCTGCTGATAGCGTGTTTCCTGTGAGCTCATCTGCAGTCCTGAGGCTCCTTGCTTCACTCAGGGCTTTGTATTCCTTTACCACTGCACAGTTTGTCGAGCAATTTTACATACAGCATCTCACTGCCCATCCTTACAGCCTGGAGAAATTGTCAGGACAGCTGCTGTGCCTCTCATGTGATGCATGATTAATTGAAATCTAAAATTGCAAAGCGACTTATTCATGATCACCCAGCTCGTAAGTGGCAGCATTAGAATCAAAAGCCAACTCCTGTATGCTTTTCATTACACGGCATTGTGGATTAGTAAATTTCAGGGGTTTTTTGTTTCCAAAATGTGTTTATATATAATGTTAACACTGTTCTTTCTATAGCTTTCTAAACAGTGGTTATTATTATTATTATCCCAACGTGACCACAAGGGAATATGTAGCTCTTGGAGACAAGTGTACAGGTTACACTTGAGCTCCGGAGTTCTTGACTCCATATTCTCAAACAACATTAATTTTCATACAAGCTAATGTATCTCAGCCTACTTGCCCAATCCTGAACAGAACATGCCCCTTGAGATGCCAGGAGAGAGAAGATGGGCCCAGGGGTACATTAAACGTATCATGTGGCTAAAGCATGGGATGACTGAACATCAAACTAAAGAACCCAGAGACCAGATGGCGGGGTTCTGAGTACCACAGTGTGAATGTTATTTTGGAAGGAGCTAGCACCTAGTAAACAAAGTTTCTTTCTTAGAAGTTTAGACTATCTTATATTTATTCTTTGACAATTTCATACATATAAACAATGTACCTTTAATCATATTCATCCACGACTTTGCCTAGGAACTGGGTGAAAAAAATTGAAAAAATAAAGGTGTAATCTTTGGAAACAGACATTTGGCATTTGGCTGGGAGGAAGTAATGCACATAAGAAAAATGAGAAAAAAATTCTATGTGTTTTAGAATCACAAAATTATAAGTGAAAGGATGGGTTAATCTCCACAATATTTTAAGTGGACCAGGAACTCATGGGGAAGAGAGCGCTGTTTTCTGGTTTTTTTTTTTTTTTTTCCTGCTTAAAATGGCCTAGATGGCTCAGGTCCAGCTTCTTCAGCAGTCATATGTAAGCTGGAGAATTAGCTTCCCCTGAAGTTCATTAAGTTAATTTTCCTCAAGCTGCTGAGCTGAGCCACAAGGACACTGGGAAGAGGAGGGAACAGGGTGAACAGGTGATTGATCACACAATCAAGTGTGGAAAGAAGGCATTACCGAGTGTGGACTCTTGGTTTACAACACTGTAGGTTTTCCAGTGAATGTTCCCAGCTGATGTCCAGTGAGTATGCTGTGTCATCCCAGGATTAAATCGTCACCTTAGGGTAACTAACCCTTAGGGTGATTCGTCTGTATGCTGACCAATCTTTTCCATTTGTTGGGACTTTCTGAGATAAGACTAGGACACCAGGCCAGTGTTATGTTGCTTGCCTGGGGTGTTTGAGACCAGAGGTTTGATCCTCAGCAATGACAATAACAATAAAGGGCGCATTATTAAACCAACTGGATGATCTGTCTTTGCACTGTGTTCTCAAAGACTGGAGGTATAAGTCTGGAAAGAGATTTTTTGATGAACAAATAGGTGGATGGATGAATGATGCATTTCAATGTGAAAAGAGTGATACTCTTCCAACTGATCTCCTTTTACATATTTGCAAGGCAGACTTGACCCCACTCTGTGCAGCTGTACTCCGGAGTTCTGTCCACTCGGAATGCTCATTTGAGGCTTGTGTGTATGGCAGGATCTGAACAATGAAGAAGATGAAGCTGTCACCAGAAGCTAGGTCAAGACAGCTCTGGAAATGGCTTTCTCCACCCCTCCCTCTCTCCCTCTCTCCCTCCCTCCCAAGCCTGTGTGCCTCATTAAAATATGTATGACAACATTTCTTCTCATATTATTGTATTACACCATCCTTAATTGCATAATTCAACATTTTCAAGGGTATTTGGAGGAAATTTGGACGGTTCATTGACTGGTATTTGAAGGAAGCTGAGAATTAAATTAAAAAACATGAGGGAAAATTAGTATTAAAAGAGACTGATTGAAGGGCTGATATTGGCCTCTGCTGGGCTCCTGGGCGCTGTCCTTGTCTCCACTCCCTTCTTCAGGTTCTTGGGTCTTTGGCCACGTGGTCCCTGTGCCAGGCTGGTGTCAGAGACAGCCTGCCTGTCTGAAAGAGTCATGGGTTGCTTCTCTGATGTTCCCACTCTGCCCCTCCTCTGCTGTTGTTGTTGATTTTGACATGCATTTTGCAGATTGCATGTTTTTGCCTGCTCTGTTGAATGCAGGAGGCTTCGAGCTGATTGCAATCATGCTGATTGGGAGATGTTACCAGTGCTCTGCGCTCAGTGGTCAGGTGGTTCAGGGCTCCCTGTTCAGCACTTGCTTCTCCCATGGTGTTTCCTTTAACTGTCTCCCATGTGCTCCCTCCAAGAGGTAGTTGTGCGAATTTGGGAATGCATTTGTCTCCTTTTCTTGGCTCTGGCACTGGGATCATGCGCTGCAGCCTGGGAGCATAGCCAGAAAAAGCTGGCATTGGAAAGGAGGTTGGCCAGGGTTGGGGGGTACTCTGGGACCAGTCCCCTAGGGGCCAGGGCAACGGTTCAAGCCCTGAAGTGCTGTTTCAGCCACGGGAGCAGGCTCTTCTCCAGGCTCAGTGAAGGCCTTAGGTTAGAGTGAGCAGTTAGTCTTTTCCAGCCCCTCCTTGCCCGTCAACAAAGTGCTTAGGCTATTGCACACAAAGATGTCTTTGACTTCACTCCGAGGACAGTGTCCTAGCAAAACAAAATTTGGAGGGCAAGAGAGTTTTATCAAAAGAGATGCTAAGAATTTGAGAAAGGATTGTGGAATATCTGAGTTTTCTTCTAATCTTGGTTAAGAAGCAAGCATGAGAGGTTTGGCTGCACTCATTGGGACACACAGAAGATTAACAGCAGGGAATGAAAGGCTGACAGGGTTACCTCTCTTTCCATCCTGTCCAGCACTTATAATTCGGTGAAGTCACTTAAGTAGAGCTTGGGGTGAGGAAGGGTTTTGGAGTCTTTTCCTGTTTGGAGATTTAAGTTGCTGGTAATTCCTTACCTGGAGGATGATGCTCCTGGGCAGCAGGCTGGGTTCTAAGAAAGGGACACCCTGGTGACCGTGTGATGCCTCACCTTCTGCAAACTCTACCTTGCATTCCTGCATTTCATACAATTTTTCCAGTAAAATAAATAAATAAATAAATAAAAGAGATGCCCTAAGAAAGCACTCAGAGTCCTCACCAGAGACAATAGAAAAAAGAAAACTGCTTTCAGGGCAGAGGCCTTCAGGAAGCCCAAGGTTAAAGGACTACCACATTCTCTCTTCCTTTCTCACTCCTTTGAGGCTCCGGAGAGCCTGTCACCAGTAAGTAAAGCGAAGTAAAACCTTCCTCACTAAGGGACTTGTGTTGACCAGCATCTTCATCAGCTTATTTGAGAGCATTTAGTTTGTTTAGTTCAATAATGCATTCAATAAAACTATTAGTGCTTGACAGGAATCCCAGATGTGTGTGCTGCTGCAGGGCAGGTGCGGGCATGCTGACTGTCCCACCTAATGGGACAGAACTCCTTACCACCACCCTGCAAATGAAAACCAGGTGATGTCGGTGTGATTAACCTGGTTACTGGAATGATGACAGCAACCTGAGGACAAACACAGGAGGGTCTCTGAGGCTTCAGCCAGCTGACAGCCCGAACACCTCCAGGGAGCTCCCATCTGTTCCCATCTCAGACCCTCCCCACCCCATGCTGGCTCACTTGGAGGTCCAGATGAGCTTCACAGCCTCTGGGTTCTCTGCAGCAGGAAGGCAGGGTTAGAGCACTGGATTGGGAGGTGCTTCTTCACACCGAGGCTGTTAAGATCTGGGAGGGAAGTTCTGCTCTGCAGAATGCTCCAATAAGCAGCACTTCCATTGCCAGCCCACCTATACACTAACACTGTAGATCACTGCTTGCAAGCAGCTCTTGCTAGGAGCCTGTGTAGTGTCTGCATGGATGATATGACTGTATTAGAAAGTGCCTGTGCACAGAGGCAGCTCTGAGGTCACCAGGTGGGGCTCTGATGTCAGACAGACTCACATATAAACTCTGGCTCCTCTGAAATGGTGAGGTGACTTCAGACACAAAGGATTTCTAGCCTCTGAAAAATGGAGCTAATGATACCTTGTGGAATGGCTAGAGTTTCTGAAATAATAGTGAATAGTTTGTATAATTACTTTATTGCTTCTGTTGTCCTTGATTTTATTAAGGTGACTGTACATTTCTTCTGAGTCCTGCAGATGCCTCTGACCTCTACCCAGGCCTGGGACCTTTCCATCCTTTTTCTCCAAAAACTCCAAAGCAAGCTATTGCCCATTACATCTGCTCTTTCTCTGTGGTCTTGTTTCATTAAAAATGCTAATTCTCCCAGCCTGCTTTCCCATCCTAGCATTTGAATATACATGAGCACTCATTCCTATTCTGGAGTTGTGGCCTCTAGGCTGAGCTGAGCTTGAAAGGAAACTCTGTTGGAAAGGACTGAGGGGGTGGGGGGGGATCCAGGCCCTAGTTTGCAAGGTGGGGGTTGGCCACTTGCTAGGCTCGGTTTATCTCCTTTGTGCTCCCTTGCCCTGTTGGAAGCACCTGCTAGTTAGAGGATTCAAGTACATGCCATTGAAGTTTCTGCCTTGCCTTGCCAGTGTCAGTTCCAGACAGGAGATGATGACCTGGGCACACGAAGGGCAGCAGGAAGCTCACATTACTACTGATATTTGGGGATCCAGCATCATTTGTTCCAGAATTTCCCTCATGCCAGAGAACTCACTCCACTAGCACTGGGAGGCACATTCTCTAGTCTCTAGTTATAGAACCGAGATACAATGATTATTTCAGTTCGCATGATATGGAGCACTGACAGTAAGCAGGTGTCCATGGGGCATGGAACACTATAACAGTAATAGGGTATCCCCAGTGCCCTAGGAAAATGGGGGAGATAGAGGTGATGAGGCTATACTTTATTCCTGGAGTGAGTGAGTTGGAGATAGAGACAGATGTTCCTGAGGTCCAGAGATGCGGACTGGAGTCCACCTGCCACTGAAGAGCAAGGTAGCTGGGCACTCATCTGCACAGAGGATCAGTTTCCTTATCTTTAGCCTGGATATAAGAACGATCACTTCACAGGGTCAAGAAGGTCCTGGAACAGGGAGGGTGTGCTCACACAGGCTCCAGCTCTCCATCTTCAGTCTTCTCCAAGCCACTCTTACTCAGCCACTGCAGCTGCTTCCTCCAGAGCAACCTGCATGCATCATTTCTGCTTCTTTTGAAACCATTGTCCACACCACACTACATGGTAATGTCCTTTTTTTTTTTCAGACAAAACAGAACATATTGTTCTCCTGCTTTAGGCTTTGAACTGACTCCCCTTGGTCTTTGTGATGAAAATTTAAAATCCTATCTTTCCTCTAGGTCCCCTCTAGTCACAACACAACACACACACACACACACACACACACACACACACACACAAACACGAGAGAGAGAGAGAGAGAGAGAGAGAGAGAGAGAGAGAGAGAGAGAGAGAGTTCTGCTCTCAATCCATCAGCCACACAGGCCTTGTACTATTTTATTATTATACTTTTCTGTATCAGGTTTAAATAATTCCTCTGAACCCCACATCCAAACTGAGTCCCCCTCACTTGTATGCATGGCACCCACTCCGCACTCACTCTGTCTACTAACTCCTAGCACTGTATCAGCTGTACATGCATTTCTATTACAGTATCTTGCATTATTCTGTGAATCATTAGGTCTCTTTGAGGAGCAGCAAACAAAGCCCCCCAGATGATGTATGCTTCACCACAAATCAAGGAGGCAGAAATGACAAGTGTGGCTGGCAATGGCGGGTGAAGTGGGTTTCACTGGCAAGACTGCAGGGGTAAGGGTGGTTCCTCTGTACTCCAGCCTATTTTGCAGAGGTGGCATCTTGAACATCATGCTTTGTCATCCTAACACAGCATTGGTGGCCAACCCCCCATTCCTAATGCAGCTTAGTTCACTTCTGCAGCTCAGCTCCCTTCTTATTGCCCTGTAGTTTTGAGGCATCACAAACTCTCACAACCTTCAACTATGAAGGTTCCCACTCACAGAGCACCATACTTTTTCTTCCTTTGCACACATTGGATATTTGGCGGGGTCATCAATAAGGCCTTTCTGCCTGAAATCATTAGGATCTACTATTTACTGAGTAAATACTATCTATAAAATGCTGGTCCTTGTGTATTGTTTTCAACGCCTTTGAGTCTCACAACAACACTACTCCATTGGAATTGTCACCATTATTATGATTACCCTCGTGTTAGAAATGAAGTGGTTGAGACACAGAAACTGAAGAAAAACCACTTGCCTAAGACCTTCTAACTCATAAGGCTTAGAGATCCACATGGAATTCAAGTTGTCTGCCTTTCATGGCCTGCCTTGTATAACCATGACCCAATCTGAGACCCCAACAGAGAGTAGGAAGTACTGCGGAGATGCTAAGGGCTAGAAGCATATTTGGGTGACTATGGCAGAGGCAGTAACTGTTGGTGGAGTGATCCATGAAGGCCTTTCTAGGGAAATAACTTCTAGACAGATGGAAAAGTGATGGTTGGATAAATAGCTATATGAACGGGGTCCCAGGAAAGGATGGATCACACATTGGGGGATTGCTCTTGAGCTGGAGCACGGGAGGAGGAGAAACATTTGGGACTTGATTTTGTATTTTCCATTCTTCAGAATAGTGAGACGCCAGTACCTGTTACTTACACCACCCTGTTCATCAATATTGTGTGTTACGGCAACCCATGAAGAGGAGGACAGGAGAAAGGGAGGAAGGAAGCCCTATAGCCCAAGGGTGAAGGATGGAGAGCTGAAGCCAGCAAATGTGGTAGAGGGAAGAAAGAACAGGCAGGGAAGTATGCTGCCATGAAAGCAAGTCAGAGAGTATGACAATAGAGTCATCAGCCAGCTGTACCACAAGCTGCTGCAAATACCCCACCCAAGGCCTGGGTGTCCTTCCCCCACTCCTCTGCTCTGTGCTCGTTCATATCACTCATCACCTGGCCTTACACGACTCATATTTTCTGGTGTTGTCTGTCTTCCCACTAGAACACAGCTTCCCAGGGCAAAGACTTGGTCTTTCTTGTGTATTTAGATATGGTGTTCAGGGAAGGTCTTGGGATTGAAGAGGTGCTTTGTGAAATGCTTGCCAACTGCAGGGATTCCAGAGGACATCAAATTGCCGCCAGACCTTAGCAGGGTTAAAGTTTCATATTCCTGATGAGAGATATCTATCCTCTTTGTGGTCCCCTTATCTACTTCGGACTTCAGCATGCAGAATCTATGGGCTCAAGTGCCTAGGGGTAAACATGAATACAGGTTCTTTCCCAACAAGGTACCCTTCCCTTTGGTGGCTCTTGGCTGCCTCCACCTGCTATAAGCCAGCAGACCTGAGACCTATCACCTCAGCCTTCCTAAACCCCTCAGGGTTGGGAAGAATGACTTTTTCCAATGACTTTTTTAGGAGAAGCCCGGGAGTGACTGAAAACAACAGAACCCCAGGACACCACCCAATTCACACAGCACCAGGCTCCCTCCCTCCCAAACGGTGCTGCCAGATCT
Source organism: Cricetomys ansorgei (assembly GCA_026225945.1). Taxonomy (NCBI): domain Eukaryota; kingdom Metazoa; phylum Chordata; class Mammalia; order Rodentia; family Nesomyidae; genus Cricetomys; species Cricetomys ansorgei. The sequence goes on along the minus strand of JAMJFZ010003914.1, from coordinate 8,572,504 downwards.
TATGTGCAGTTCTCTGGCTGTCTCTGGGCTTGTCTGCTGTGACCCAGATTGGTCGCTTTTCCCAGCTCTCCGTGCGCTGCTCACTCCTGACCATCTGGGTGTCAGCACACCCCCACACGTCTGTCAGCTGTCAAACTCCCTGGATCTCCGTCTATTTATTGATCTGTAAATTTCCTGCCACCATGCATCCATCAGCTATCCACCCTCTTCCGCTCCTCCTGTCGCAATATGCCCTCCAGCACCCCTTCTCCTAATGTGGCCTCCTCTCGTCTTTCGGCAGCAGGCTGTCACCTGTTAGCATTCACAGTCCACCTCTGGTCTGCAATATCATCTCTGCAGAGCAGGGAGAGGGTGCAGGCGTGAAGGCAGGACACAGCTCTAACTTCAGTGTGGTAGACGGAACATCTCTGGACCTCATTGCCACAGTCTCCCATTTGACTGTAGGAAAGTCACTTATTTTTCTGAGTCTTGTTCTCTTTTACAGATGAGAAAAAAGGAATCATTTCACCAACTGGTGCTACAGGTGTGTCATCTGATGTTCAGATCTCAAGAAGTTCTGCATGCCTGGTTCCGTTCCCAGCATGGAGTAGGTCATTAGGCATGTCCTTTAGTCTGTAGGATACAGGCACCACCTCAACAGGTGATTTTAACAACTACCCTTTATTGACTAATTGCCCTCATTGTGTTAAGAGCTATGTATGTTTCATTGTGTTTAATTTTTGCTGTCTTAATGACCTTGATCAGCGAAGTGTGGTCCCCAGACATCAGCATCAGCGTCATATGCAGCTTGTTAAAGATGCTGACGCTCAGTCTCCATTTTCACCTCCTTGGCATCAGAGCTGATGTTTAGCAAGACCCCCAAGATGCTCTAAGTGGCATACTGCTGTTGCTGACCCTCATTATCAGATGAAGAGTCTGATATTTAAACCCATTAAATAATTTTAATTTGTCTTAGACCACAAGTCTAGCATATGACAATATCTGAGCTCTAAGCTTGGAATACATTTTCTCACTCCTTCTCGGGCAGAGATAAATGGCTACTGGATGCATTCAGAACCCATAACCTCAGAATTGCTCAGAGTTCAGAGAGTCAAAGCAAGCTGAGAATCTTTCCCTTCAACAGATCGGAGTGCAGTGGTAAAAATACTAGACCAGGAAGGAGGAGATTTCATGTTAATTACTGTGTGATCTTGTACAAGTTACTCGACCCCTTTGAGCCCCTGTTTCTTTCCCATAAAGTGGGATGATTTGGCTAGGTATCTGTCTTAGCTGACTTTCTATTGCTGTGGTAAACACCGTGACAGAAAGCAACTTGGAGAGGAAAAGGTTTATCTGGCTTACACGTCCCAGTCACAGTCCATCACTGAGGGAGGTGAACTCAAGACAGGGACCCAGAGGCAGAAACTGAAGTACAGGGCATGGAGGAACACTGCTTACTGGCCTTTTCTCCATGGCTTCTTCAGTAGTCTTTCTCACACAATCCGGAGCCGCATGCCCAGAGATGACAACATCCCTAGTGGGCTAGACTTTCCCCCTTCAGTTGTTAACAAGAAAATGCCAACATAGACTTGCCTAGTGTCCAATCTATTGGAAGCATTTTCTCAACTGAGGCTCCCCCTTCTTGGATGACCCTGACTTGTGTCAAAATGAAAAAGCCCCAGAGTGTGCTTTTGTTTTTAGGCTGATTCTGTTTTGACAATCGCATGCACTTTATGTTCATCAGTGTTGCTGTCTGATGTCAGTTAGGACTTGGGCAATGGAGACATGGGGAGGAGCGGCCCAAGGGGTAATAAGACAGTCTTGGATTAAACTTGATTTTCCCTAAAATGATTCATTCTTTAAAAGAGGTAAGCCAGGAAAGTGTATCAGTGATTCCTGGTGATTACTCTGGCACTAGAGACCCTCCTGTACATCATCCCCAGGCCTCTCTCAAGGGGTTTATGGACCAAGGACATCTGGTGCCTGCAGCTTTATGTCTGCTGGTGTGATCTGCCAAACTGGGGAGAGGCCTATAACACTCCAAATGCTGGTGCCTGCATAGCTTTAATTCCTTCTGAAGGGTCGGGGTTATTTCTCCATTGGGAGTGCTAATGGGATTCTAATACCCTGGCAAATGGGATTTTTTACAACTGCCATTCTGCAGTTACTGAGATGGTGTGTCGCTGGGACAGCCCTATAAATCCTGCCAACTCACTCTGAGGAGGAGGAGGAAGAAGAGAAGGAGGAGGAGAATGAAGAGGAAGAGGAGGAGGATGAGGAGGAGGATAGCACAGGGAGACACTCTCCAGCACTGATCACTGGTGGACTGCCAAGGGGGCTGCTGGGATCTAGTTCTAAGGATAGATTACTGACTCTGCCTAAGAGGCAAACTATGCCACGGAAACATGGAAGACCCTTTGGACCTAGGGGCCTAAAAGAAGTCTGGTGGATTGTAGTAGAAATGAGGTGGAAGGCATGTAGGAAATGTATTCTGCTCTTTGCCTCTTTTCCTTTGCAGTTCAGTGTTCTGAGTTCTGTTTCCAAAGGCTTACTAGCAGAGAACTATTTGGCCGAAGCCAGTACTTCTGTTCTTCTAAACCCAGTGGAATAGGACCCAAGGATTCCGGACCCAGCTTTTGATGGCTAAGGACAGGACACAAGCTGTGGAGCCCATCTGGATATTGGGTTTAATAATGAACACCACAGAATGGAATAATTGCTTACAACTGGGGTGTGTATTAAATGTTCAGGCTGATTTTTCCTGAGTTGAGTTCCCCGTAGAATTAGCTATCCTCCATCAGCATACTGCACACAGTCAGCCCCTGGTTGGATTAAGGGCATCATAGCAGGTGTGACAAAAAATAATATTGGAAACCAGTAGTTTGGCTTGCTGCAGGACACATAACTTTCAAGTTGATGTATTGAGACTCAAACTCAAATCTGTGACTTTGAACTCAGTCTGTCCCTCCCCCATGGCCTATGTGTATCTTCAAGGCCAGCCTGTCTCAGAAGGAAAGCATTGGTAAAGGGTGACCTTAATGTGGGGCTTGGGGTTGCTTACCATTGAAAGTTTGTCCAGGGACCATATTACAGATGGCCCATCTTTGGCTCACTCTAAATATTCCATGTTGATTCTCTTTATTCTGTCCTTAAATGTCTATACATTCTCTGATTTTCTTCCCTGACTTTGACTGCCTATTGCCTCCTCTCCCAGGCACAGAGGTTGAACGGATAGATGGTCATAGAGTGCGTTACACTCTATAGTGTGGACATGCCCTTCTTCTTACCGAATATATAAGAAGTATCTTCAAGGCGAGGTTCTCATATGTACTTACAAGTTAAGAATGCTCACATAACCAGACCCAGAAGATAAAAGGAAGATCTGGACCTAGTTTTTATGAAATTGACACATTTCCCAGGAAGGCAGACTATATCCACAAGTTAAAGCTTAAGCAATGTTCGAATTTCACAGTTCTTTATAGGCAGCAGTTTCTTATCCCATCTTTTCAACCCTGGGGAGAGAAGACTTGGCTTGTAGGCATGGTGCTTGTTAGTTTTGTTTTCTTTTGAAGTACTGAATATCAAATTTATGTGCTATGGGAACATTCTAATTCCTTCCACAGAGACAAGGAAATAGAGGCTAGAAGGAGTTAAAAAGAAGACTCATTCAAATTCATGAATCTAGAAAGGTGCTGACCTGAAGTATCACTTCTGCCTTTTGCATCAAGTAGCACTGAGCACATGGGATCATATGATGCTAATCTCTGCAGGACATAAATCCAAATATAACATAGGGCTTCACAACAACAACATAATCAAGAGCAAGGGTTCCCAAAGGAGATGACGTGGGCAGGTCACCATGGCATCAAAATCCACAAGTCACCAGACCCATTTCATATGTTTCCACTCCAGGAAACAGTGCATACGTTCAACTGTGGGATGAGATGCAGCCTCATCCTCCTCCAGTCTCCTCCAGCTAATCCCAAACCTCTAATCCCCAATTTTATACTTGCTCCACCCTCACTTGTCTCCATGGCAACCTGGCTCCTGCCAGCTTCCTGCTGTGCGTGTTGCCTCCATGTCCTGTCATTCCTTCTGCTCTCAATCAAAGTGAAGCTTGGCCCAGCAAGGCAGTTCTGCCTGCGTCACTCCCTGAGTGTGGATGGGGAAAGTACAGGCGCTTATCAATACCACCTTCCCATTCCAAGACACCAAAGACTGTCCTGGAAATAGGACAGACTGGTTGAAATGCAATCCCAACTCAAAGGGATTTGCAAGTTACTGCTTACTAACTTCCAAGTATCTAGACACGTTAGCTTTATTTTTCTTTCAATTTGTATAACCTACTTTGTCACTGTTCTTCTTATCTGATTATTAGTGCTTTGTTTTATTGTCTCTAGACCTTTATAAAACTTTAGGTTAAAGTATGAAGAATAAATTGCCACAGACTGCTTGCCCCTAAGCAGGGCATGTATATTACCTTCTCCAAGGCTCATGGAAGAGTAGAAAGGCCAGGGAAGAGTGTTCAAGGTAGATGCTAGGGAAGAAGAGGCTCGAAAACAGTGTCTTCTGGACATGGCATGACCACTGTACTCATGAGCTCACTATAGTTGTGGTTACCTGCCAAAAACATGCACAAGATTGGCCCACCACTATTTCATGATGAATAGGGGAGGGACTTATGATTCCTCTCCCTCACTGGAGGATCATGAGCTGTTAATGGGCATTATGAAAGGGAGGGTCATTTTCTTCAGTGGTGTAGGCACTGAGAACTTTCCCATTTCAGTTTCAGTAATTATTTATATAAGTATAAGAGATGTAATTTCTCATGTATAAGAATAATGTATAAGAAATGTTACATGCTTATGCAAAAAAAATAAGATCAGAAAAAAACGACATCAAAGCAGGTCAGGGCTTGCTGGGAAAAAGAAAGTTTCAATGGGAGAGGGAGGGAGAAATCATAGAGGGTAATGGGGTATCAAATGACCAAAATTAAATGATTCATTATATAGACATATCTGTATAAGTATGCCTGTGTGCATACAATTGTCAAAGGAGAAACTTGATCAGTTAACTAATCTGTTTAAAGTTCTGAGAGTCCCTGCAATTTCAGGAACTACTATTCAACTGGCTGGCACCCTTCTTTCATGTTCACCCATATATCTGGCCTTGCAGTAAAGTTTGCAACATAGTTAGAAGCCACTGGGACCTACAGGGATGATTGGTGTAGGAGGTGACTGATGGGGGTGCTATAGTCGTGAGAACTCTCTCCAGCAGTCTATGTTTTCTGATTGTCTATAAGGAGCTAAGAGACATTGGCACAGAAGGGAAGTGTCATGATTTGACTTACCTATGTATATCTGCCCGAGATGTACAAATATAGCATTGGAAGTCATTTAACATCTCAGGTATACCAGCATTCCAAGATGAAAATGGATCCAATGAAGTCTAAGACCTCCCCAGGCTTTGGTAGGATCAGAGAGAGGTTGCCAAGGAAAATACATTGCCATTCTGAGCCCTCAGCCACAGGATCTTATTCAGTATCTTCAGGGGGTTGGGAGAGACTCCTCTGAGATGTTCTATAGCCTTGTGCCTGAGCAGGGAAGCAGGTGGTTGTAGAACACAGGTTTCCAGACCAGAAGCCGAGGAGGAGTCAAGCCATCACAGAATGCCTGAGCCAGGCATTGAGCCCAGCAGGTAAGGCCAGAATGACAGCCAGTGGAAAGAGCAGAGCAATGTGATGCCCTAATTGAATCAGGGTGAGATGAGTTTGTCTGGCTTCCAGTGACCCTCTGTCCTGGCCTGTTGTGAGGCAGGATTCCATGAATAATTGTTGCCATGTAAGCTTCATAACACCTTCATTTTCCTTCGTGTTTCAAGATTATCTGAATGCAGCCATGTGCATGCCCCGGACTTCAGGTGAAGCTCAATGCCTCTGAAAGGCTCAACTTCAAGCCCAGTATCAACAAAACAGAGCAGACACTCTGAGGTTATACATATTGCATGGCTAAATCCAGTCTCGGTTTAGGACTGATTCTTCAGCATTCCCAATTGCAGGAAGCCAGAGAGATGGGATTATTGTCTTGGGCAATTACATTCTGGCACCTGGCAGCCGTGTCGTGTACCTCTTCCCAGTGCTTTCACCAAAATTGGCAGTGTTGAGTTCCATTCGGTCCTTTGGATCTTGCATCACAGCAGAAGTGCTTGCTAAGTCCATTATAATTGGAAGCAATTTGCAAGGTCAACCTGTGTGTCAGAGGATGACTTTTCAAAGCATGAGTGCAAGAAGAGCCTAACCCCACCTGGCAGGCTGTGACCCCGCACCTTGGTATGGTCCAGGACTTCCAGTTATGGTGAGATGAGAGTGACCTACAGTCTAGACTAGTCAACACTGAGAGCAAAAGGAAAATGATACGCTGTACCAGGCACAGAAGGGTGACCATCCACTTGAGTATCTCAGTTCACAAGCTCCACATTGCCCAAGCCACTTGCCAACAGGAGGCCAGATAACCAAATCTCTCATTGAGAGTTCATGAATGGGCCAGGAGCCTAAGGAATACTTGTAGATCATAACACGCAACTTCTAGTTCGGCTGGCGTGCCAATTCATTCAAACATGAGCACACATTGATACATGCACTGCCACTGATTATGAAAATAATTTGTTGTGTGTTTGTTCATTTGTCTTGTGTTTGCTCTCTTTCTGAGTATATTTTAAGTCTCCGAGTCCTCATTGCCAGATCTAATTACAGAATCTTAGTAAGTCATGTCTGCCTCACATACTCTTACTCTAGATTACACAAGCTCCAGCCAACCTAAGCATCAACTTTCCTTAAGACAGAGGCCAGAAAAGATAACATAGCCAGCACACCTGGAGAGAAAATGCAGTGGCCAGCTCTTATGGCCAGACACATCCAGGGAGATCCCACATGTCAAGACTCTGTGAGAGTAATGATGTGAAATCCCCAGAGTTTTCTCATACCCACTCTGTTGCCCTCAAGTTGAATCAGCTAGATATGTCATGATCTCTTTTGCAGAAGGCTCAGAGAAGCCTCTAGGTTTCTGTGCTTATAACAATCGAGAAGACTGGAAATAGCAGTATGAGGCATTCAATCACTCTTCTGGACTTAGTGTGTACTAGATGAGACACATCCCCCTCAGTTTTATTGCCTCCTCTCCCCTGCTTCCTTAATCAGTGGCCAAACTAGAATCTACAGTGGGCAGTGGGAGAGACTCGGACACTTGTCCAAGGAGTACCTGTAGGAACATCATTGAACACCACCATCTCTTGTGTTGGCCTGGGGTTGCCCTCAGCAACAGGTTCTCCTCCATTGTTTTAATCTATTGCTCAACAGAGCGTTCATCACTGAGCTTGTGTTCTGTGCTCCTGAGACCAGAGCCTTGTTCAAAGTCTATCTAAAGGCAAGCACCAGCACCTACGCTTGGTCTTCCCAGCCTGCTCTCTACACCTGCTTTCAGTTCCTTGTTCTGTCTGACTGTGTTCTTTCCGTCATGATGCAGCACTCTCCTTGAGTTCTTAAGAGATGTCCAGTCTCCTCTGAACATCAAAATTTCTATTCTTTTAAGTACTTAGTTGGGGCCCTTCCACTACCGAGAGTGTACTCATATGCACAGCAAGGTGAAGGCTTTGCACCTGCATCCCATTCGTTCTTGAAAAAACAACAACAACAGCAAAAAACAAACAAACAGCTTAACTCATCATGGCATCACCAGAAAAACTTCATCATTCCTTAAGCTGGAGAGACATTGTGGAGATGGCTTCTCCATGGAGGAGGACCTGTGTGTTCTGCATGTAGCTTCTGGGGCTCCCATGGGAAACAATGAAAATACTCATAGAACCCAGAGATAGCCAAGTCAGTCCAAACAGCAATACTGAAAAAAGACCACAAAGGACCTTTTATCAAAGTCAAGGTCATTTCATCATGAGCCTCTGACTTGAGGGAAAGGAGCAGTAATTTCAAGAATGTGGGAGATGGGATTAAGGAATGAAAGCTGCTTTCCCCCCAAAGTCCTCTTCCACCTTCAGATGTTATGAAGATAGAATGAAAGAACCAATATGAAAGTACTTTGAACTTATTTTAGGCTCAAAGGAGCTTTAAGGATCTGAGGTATTATGGTTATCTTTTAACAGTGTGATGATATTGATTATGTGGGGCAGGGCAGGATGTCTCCAGCTGCTCCACTGAGTTCTTGGGAGCTGAGTGTATTTATAAGTATTGCTACACATAGGTCCCTAGCAGGCTGAGCTACAGAAGGAGATTTATAAAAGTGGTAGAGGGCCCAAGGTTAAGTTTTATCTTAATTATGCGTTATAAAGTGGATTTCCTCAGTCACTACCCTGGGGGATAGAAGCAGATGTACTCTTCCCTGCAGACCACCATCCTCCTGCCTGGAATGATTACTGTGTGCATTTCCCCTGGCTCTTGCTTCTGGAATTTATGCTCCCATAATAATAATGGTCAGTCAGCTGACAGTATCACTAGCACCCCATGAGAGAAAACACAAGAAAATTGCCCCTAACATAAACACTTTGATTTAATTTTCCAGCTTAGGATTCTGCTACAGATGACAAAATGCTGATAAAGGATCAGATTCTCGGTCATGGGGAAAAAAGGGTGAGAGTCTCTGCTCTGAATGGCACAAGCTGCATAGTCTGTGTCGAGTTCCTTACTTTTCTAAAGTTTTCTAAACTTCCACTTCAGAAAGTGAGGAAATAGAAGTGAAAAGGAACGCGTCAGGTCTTCTGCAGACACCCTGCATGTAACACATCTCCAGTAATATTAGCTGTTCCTAATATTGGCAGGCCTCGATGTCATCATCTGATGATTTCAAAATGCAGATGCTGTAGCCTACACCTGGGCAAAGCAATCAGAACCTCTTGGGAGGCAAGACTCCATTTTTCTTATGGAGCTGTCTCTGACTCAGAATTTGTAACGAACAGTAGAATCAATGGCCTTACACATTTGTACAGATTCATTTAGCCATTCCATGCTAAGCATCAGTACAATGCCAGCACACAGTAGGTTCTCTCTCTACTCCTACCATGCCTGACCTGGAGTTGTCATCAACAGACAAGAACACCATGAGGAACAGGGCTCTCTGCCCATGGTGCACGGCCTTTCCTGCCTCCATCCGAGTGTTTAATCACCTACTAAGGCAATTTGGCTCTCTGTACCTTCCTCTGCCATGAGCATGAGCCTTTAAATGTTGGGGATAATTAAAGGCAAAATGACAGGGCCAGATAGAGTCACCTATCCAGGAAACAGGTAACAAATGAGGTAGGAGTTGTACAGAAGTTCAAGGTGAGAATTGTAGAGATTATTTTCTGCTGGTGTCAGGGACATTATTTTAGGAATGTGCGAGTCTTGCCTTGGAAGCCAAACCTGGTTCAAAGCCATAATTCACACGTAATGAACTTACAGAGTTATAGCCCTGGAGTCAGTGACTTCCTCCTGCTCATTTGGCCAGTTTGGCTGCATCAGGTGTTTAAGCTGAGAAATGTTTCAGGGAGATTATGCACATAAAGTTTCCCGTGAATGCCCAGGCTAATTTACAGTCATTTTTGTTGAATTATCATATGTACCGGTGTGGGAAAGCAGAAGAAAAGAGGCCTTTTCCTACCAGGTTTCGAGGTGAAGAAATAGTCACAGAGGAAACTTGCGTATAGACTAAAATATGGACAATTTGCTATATGTACACTACTGTTTTTCCAAATAACTAGATGGAGCCAATTGGTCCCGCTGATAATGATGTGTATTTATGTATTTCTAAACAAATGCATGAAGCAGAGAAAGCATCTCTTGATTGAACAGATTCCTGTTAATCAATGTTTTATTTCCGGAGTGTGTTTTTAATTTCTCAAAGTGCTTTTACATATATTATCTCTCTTCATTTACACAATGATCCCATGTATCAAAAAAGTGGGTCTTATTTCATTCCATACAACAGATGTGAAGGTGGTTAATTCAGGAGGTGTTGTGACATTGCTAGGACTAAAACCTCAGTTTTCTTAGTTCAGTTCATGAAGCAAGGTAACGCCCTTCCTGAAAACATACTCCAGCATTACCTGCATTATGATTTAGCTTGACACTCGGGACTCAGGAACAAGAGAAGTAGCTTGAAAGAATTTCTATTGTGATTGTCTCTGTCCCTTTCTCTCATACATATTTATTTAATGATAAAGAAGATCCTTCCCTAACCTCATTTCCAGTCTTTTCAAGTGATTCCCAGAGAAGCATATGCAGGAACAATTTGAACTGCCTGACAGGACTGATTACCAGAGCAGGAACATTGAATCCTGAAGAGAGGGTGTCTGTCTGTCTTGATATGACAGATTGGTATGACTGCCGTGAAGACCATGGAAGTGACCACAGGCTTGTCTCAACCCAGAAAAGCGTCCTGATTAGGAAATCCACTCTACTTCTGCAACTTCTGGATTGCTGTGCCACCAGCGAGGTCTGCACTGCTGAGTGTCAGTTCAGTTCACAGACACTCTGGTCCGTGCCCTCTGAAGACCCGAGTGAGATCTGAACAAATGGGGAAACCAAACCCCTGGCACCTGAGTCACGTGCCAAACAGACTGATGGTCACTGTACGGTGAACCAGATTCCAAAACCTGCTCGCCCTTTTAAGTCTCCTATGTCCTTCCTTGACTGCAAGTATACCTCACTGTCTCAGTCACAAGAGGGTTTCTGAGAGAAAAAACAACAACATGCAAGCTGACAAATGAGGGCCAAGGTCTGATTGAGTTCAGCTTCAACCTGTTTATGTGCCCATCTGTTGATAGAGCTTAGCAAAGTCCTTTGTATCTTTTTCCTACTTTTTAATTTTTTTGTTTGTACATCTATAAAATAAAGTCAGACTCCTTTGTGAATCCTCTCTGTGATTCTGCCCTGACTCAGGCAGAATGACCCGATACTTGAAAATCCTTTAGAACTACCCGTGCCTGAATTTTTCTACCTGTAGGCATTAGATCTAACTATCCCACTTTCCCTGCCAACCCCATTCTTTTTAACTTCCCTACTTACTTTCCCATTAAGTACCCCTCCCTCCATCTTCAGACCCTGCTGCTCTCCTAGGTTGCATGGCCCATCTGTACTACTCAGAATTCTGGATATTGGCTCAGCCATTCGAATTAACACTAACACAAACATCCTCATTTACATGGAACGCACAGAAGGTGACATTCTGTCTGTAACAATAGGTTATAATTATCATGTCTCTCATTTGTATTCTATTTTACAGCTTCTTGAATTGTTTCCACATGCATTATCCCATTCGATTCTACTCACAGTGCTGGGAGGTAGGCAATTATTCTTCCATTCCTTGACTCACCAAATATTTATGGAGGGCTGGTGGAGCCGGGGTGATGATGAGGGAATGGTACCTGCCCTGGTGGTGCTTATACTCCAGATGAAATAGATGGAGTCATGTCTGCCTTACTGCCACTGAGGACCAAAGAAGTCTGGCATTTTGAATCATCCACGCAGAGAGTGCATCTGCAACCTCAGAGCCTTAGAGAACTATTTCTAAGCCCCTTTCTGTTGCTCTTGGGATATAGGGTGCTGTGTTGAGCACATAGACTGTGTTTCAGAAGTCCATTTTCAAGCTGAGTAGTTGCAGTACAGAACACAGTTTCCCATAGCAATTACGTTATAAATGGTTACTATGATACAAGGCCGTCTAACAAAAGCCCAGTTAACCCATTTAACCCATAACGCAGCTGAGGCACGCTATTAATAGGACAATTCCCTGCACTGCTACACCAAGGGGAGCATTTCACGAGGTTCATTCAGAATCAATGGCAAGTGAATGAAGTCTCCCTTTGGCTTAGGATTTCCTGCTACTCACTGTAGGCATGGGACCGTGCTGTGCGGCAGGCCCTCTTTCCTCTCTATGTTGATTTCCCTCATCTTCTGTGGCTTTCTCTGTTTCTTGTCTGTAACACGAGGAACCAATATGTGTAATCATCAGGCTTAGCTTCTGTGGATCGTGTGCTATTAAGTGAGTAAGTGCTTGTCTGGCTTAAGGACAATTATATGGCTGTTTCCATAGATACCTGATCATAATAACTAATTAGACCAACATTTTTCCACAACTTATTTCGGGGGCATCTCAGATGCAATGTATTTCAAATATCTTGCATTGTAGGTGTATTTTTCTTATTATTTGTCTTCAGTAACATCAGTAAATAGCCTATGATGCCTTTAATAGAGACTAAATGGACAGAAATGAGGATTTGTGCCTTTTGGTGTTGTAAAGCAATGTTAGGTAAATGTTATCTCTCTCTCTCTCTTTTTTTTTAGCTAGGGTTTATGTATCTCAGATTGGTCCAAAACTTAACTTGATTTATAGCTGAGAATTACTTTGAACTTCTGGTTCTTCTCCCTTAATCTTCTGATTGCTGGGATTATAAGTATGTGCCATTGTGCCTGTTTTTTGTGGTGTTTATGACTGAGCCCGCGCTTCCTGCATGCTGAGCCAGCACTCTCCCAACCAAGCCAAATCATCAGCCTCTCACCTGCTTTTCTAAATAATAATTAAATGATAAGCTTCTTCCAGGGTTGATCTGTGAGTTGAAACAGAGGCCCAAGGGAATGAGTCCTTTTTTCTCTTCCCATCCCTTCTTCTTCCATTGGAGATGGCGCTGGGAACTTGGTCCTGGAATCTACAGAGATGGAGGTGGAAGGAAGCATGGAACTGGTAATATCCAGTCAAGCTCTTTAGTTTTAGATCTGCATTTGAAGTTTCATTGGTTTTGTTTATGCATTAATACAGAAGCAGTGGTGAGCAGAGTGCTCAGCTTCTGCCCCTTCCATAGCTACATCATAGAATCATGAGATGATGAAGTATCAGAGTTCTGAATGACCTGGACTTGCTTTAGCACTGGTAATGTGGTTTGCACTCGTGCTAGATCATCCAACTACAGCAATGCCATTGATAACAATTGAATTTATTGAGCACCTGCATGTGGAGACACTCTTTTCTTGTAGGTAATTTTATCAAGATTCTCTCAGTCCTCCTGATGGATAATATCACAATTTTGAGATAAACTAAACTTGGAAAGTTTAGAGAAATTGTCTAAGCTCACAAACAATGATCAATAAGTGTCAGGGGTGTGACTCAATGGTAGATGCTTGCTTAGCATGTGCAAGGCCCTGGGTTCAGTTCCTAGCAGAACACACACAGAGAGAGAGAGAGAGAGAGAGAGAGAGAGAGAGAGAGAGAGAGAGAGACATAGCATGAACACACACACACAAAGGTAGATAGCATAGCTGGAATTTGAATGGAGAAGTCAACAGACCTATACTATACCACATTGTTTTAAGAACTCTGGAAAACACCGCGTGCCTTGTCTCTTTAGCGTCTATCCTCCACGCTTGTGTGATGTCTAAGACAACAGTGCAGGTTTGACATTAAAGTTCTTAGATTGGGAACGTTTCTTAGAGACTCGGATTGCAAGAACTTTTAACCGTCCTTCTAAATGCAATTGATTTCTGATGGTGAGTTTTGATTCTGGGCTTTGTATGTTATGACAGCTGCCAGTCATTATTGCCATGTTTTGGATTCTTTATCTTGATGATCTAAAAGCTTTATGTATGTGCTAATGGCCTAAAAGGAAAAACCACTCTGGAAATGACCAGTCTGCACCCTTCCTTTCAAATCCATACTGACAGAAGCCTGCTCCCATATGAACCGATGCCTTTCCTTTCAGCATGTTATTAAGATCCCCTTGCTCAGAGCTCGCTGACTCTGCTCCCTGTTTGCAATCTTTGAAGACCCTTGTGCTACGCTTCTCTCATTTCCAATATAATAATAGGTCAAATTTCTCTTGGAATTATAAGCAAATTAAAATTTAAATTGATGTAGAAAGAACAGCCATGCATATGTATATGCAAGGACAACAGCAAATGTGACTCTGAGTCCCCAGACTAGAAAGATGAGCAGTTTTATGACTGTTAATCAAGCTCACATGTGCTGAATGACCAAGGCTGTGTCCAGGATCACTCCCAACCACTGCCCCCTCACCAGGCTCAGCATCAGCAGGTTGGCTTTTGAGCAAAACAGAGTTTCTTTGGGATCACTGTTTATTGCAACTCTTCAAAGAAAATGAGATTTGGGAAGACCAAAACAGAATCTTGCATGTCCTTGGGCAACTCTTTGTCAAGTAACCAGATGTATTGCTAGCAATACTCTCAGGACAACAGAGAAAAGTCTCCTCATTGGGTTGTGTGGTTCCATTTTTTTGTTAATGCAAACGTAGAAACAAAACTCAACAGTCTGCTGAGTCTTTCCCGATATATATTTCATAACAACTCCTGTGCAATTCACAGCTGAATTGATGAGCTATCAGGGTTATGTGCTTCTGTAAAACAGAGACATCTAACTTGGAAAAGCTTTCTCCAGGGAAATAGACCTATTTGAGCTAAATCAAAACAAGATTAAAGAGTGATTAAAGTGGTGCAAATATGGCTGTCATAGAAAGGTTGGAGGAACTGGGCTTGTTTAACCTGAGACTGAAAAGCTGCCCAGAGCTGGCAAGAAAATTTCAAGTGCCTCAGATATTCTCCAACCCCTGTTTTCCTCTGTCTCCGCAGAGGATGGAGAAAGTAAAATGATCTTAAGCTGCATTATTAGGGATTTAGGTCAGTCAATGGCTCTCGAGCCCCTACTGCACATTAAAATCACTTAGTGGCCATTTAAAACATCCTAATTTCTGAGTCCTAGCCTACACTAATGCATCTCCAGAGGTGACACTCAATGATTAGTGTTTCTTAAAATCTCTGCTGGTGATTCAAATATGAAGCCAATGCTGAGCCATGCTGGGCTGAAAGGGACAGAACATAGGCCCTGAACCATGCAAGCACCTACAATTCTTTAAAACCAAGGTACACCATTAATTGAGTTGGACCAGTTATGCCTATGTCAGGTGTCTTTAATATCTTCGTGTCTGAACTGGCCATTACTTCTGCGGTTAAATGGCCTAGGAACCTCAAGACTTGGAGACCATCTCAGTGCTGGAATGAATGAGTGAATACAAAGACTTCTCCAAAGAGGACAGCTCATATTTTATAGTGTTGCTTGTCTGAGAGGAGTTGGGGGAATAGCCCCTAAAGCAATGGATACTTAAGGAAAATTCCACAAGGCTTTATGATTCAAAACTACCTAGACTTCAGGACAATCATATCATAGAATAATGTGGGTAAAATCAGAAATTCAAAAGTTAAGAAGAAAAGGGGTAGAGTAGTTGTGGGGGTGTATACATTGATCACTCACTTAAGAATTGGTGAGGAAAAGTAGCAAGAGATAGTAAAGTTTGTCAAGAGAAGAACTAATTCTCTGGGCAAGTCTGAAGACAAGGAGATCATACTAAGGTGGCAGTAAAGTTAAAATGATAGATAGCACAGTTAGAATAAAGGAGAAAGGCTCCTTTGGCAAGATTGAAGCCTTAGATGGGGAAAGTGTCAGTATAATTCAAGTATGTGCCTCTGGACTACAGTCAGCTACTTCTGTGTAACAAATTATCGCACAAACATATTTGCAGATCATTTGGAAGGAGTCAACTTAATGATTATCCTGATCTTTGTGACATCAGTTAGGGTCAACTGGTGTAGTCACCTGGTGACTGAGTCTGTATGGAGCTTCCAAAACAGCATTCCATGCATGACTTGTTATTGAAGGGCGTGTATGTGTGAGCTTTTTTCTTTCAATGGAAACTTTGAGCATTTCCCCATGGTCTCTTGTGGGTTCTTGAGCTTTCCTTTATCAGTGCAGTTCCCATGAGACACTGATGGGAGATGTCTGTGTTTCCAGGCTGGTCTGGCGTTGGTGGAGGATCACTTCTACTCTGCTCTATTGGTTTAAAAAGACAGCAATGCCAATCCAGATTCAGAAGGGTGGAAAATGGGAGCTTTATCTCCATGGCAAGGGTATCAGATAACTTGTGGCCATCTTTAATCAACCACAGTCCTTCTAAAAGGAACAAGTAAAGATATAAAGAACAATCTTAACATGTCAAATAATGACAATTGAGTATAGATGCACAGCAAAGTCCATCCATATGAGTAAACCAAGCAGGGAAGCATGAGTGCACCACGGGTAGCTCTGGGCTAAGACTGGACTGTTTAGGTTGTTGTTAACCTGACACAAGCTAGAACCATCAGGGAAGAGGAATCCTCAATAGAGTAGATGCCTCCATCTGCTCTGTGGGTCATTTCTTTTATTAATGATTGATGTAGGAGACTCCTGATCAATGTGGGCAGTGCCACCATTGGACAGTTTGTTCTGAGTATTATAAAAAAGCAGGCCGAGCAAACCAGTAAGCAGCAGCCCCCCATGACATCTACTTCAGTTCTTACCTCTGTTTACCCTAATGATGGACTGTGACCTATAAGCCAAGCAAGCTTTCTTCTTCCCAAATTGCTGTTAGTCATGTCGATCAGAGCAATAAAAGCTGACCTAGGATAAGAACTAACCTGATTTCTAACTCCAGATATTTATTAACCAAGTGGTCTTGTGCTGTTATCTTCTCTGAGAAATATTGTTAATAGCAAGAACTACCTGAGTCTGAATTGTTTTTTCCAGAAAAAAAAAGAATTGGAGGCATAATTTTAGCAAATCAGTTGCTGATTGGGGTGTGCTCTTGAAATCAAGGCACCACGTGTGGGAAGATGGACAAATAAGCCTCACTGGGAGGAGGGACAAATTAAAGTGTTGTGCAGGTCAGTGGCCACCTTGTCTGACCCCACAGGGAGCTCTGTAGTGAGAATGGTCCTTCAAGGAAAATCTGAGTAGGCTAAGATGGCCAGGTCTATATTTAGCCATTGGTAGTGGCCACCTGGGGAAGGGATATTGCTTGGAGTGAGGTCCCTCCCAGCTGAGAGGATGCCTGAAGGGACTGGGGAAGAAGTTCATTTTTCTGACATAGCACCAGGCAGCCAAGACAGCAGTCCTCCCATGAAACATTGTCTGAGCACCCCAGAGTCTGTGGGGTGTGTGTGTGTGTGTGTGTGTGCGCGCGTGTGTCACACTCAGAGAGCTCAACTCTGGCCTGTCATGTTGTGCATTGTAATTGTTGTTTCAATGCCAGATTGTTCTCCAGTCGTGGTTTGAAAAATGATTTCTAGATGAGAGAAATCTTCTTGTTGAATGATGATGTGGACAAATGCTGGGAGATGTCCATTTCAGCTGTGCAAGGTCTGCTACAGCATTTAACAGAGCCTGGGTGGGTAAAGTCAAAGGTATCCAGAGAAAGTCTGGCTAATGGACTGGGTAAATTTGGAAAATTGCTAATATGTTCACAGAGCAGTGTCAATGTGGTAGCTCTCTTGCCACTGCAAGAATGAAGGAGAGGTCATTAGACTACACCACCTCTCTTTCCCATGATTATTCAGCATCGCTGGGGCAAGAAGTAATGGGAAGATAATGGGCTCTGGGTTCAGATCCCAGCTCTGCCATTCCCCATATGTGTGACCTTTAGCAACTTAATTAATCTCTCTGAACCCAACGCTTCTCATTTTAAAATACAGATCATAACAAGTTTGCAGAATTTAACAGGGATGCGTGTAGGTGTGTGTGTGTGTGTGTGTGTGTGTGTGTGTGCATGTGTGTGTGTGTGTGTGTATGTGTGTGTGTATGTGTGTGTGTGTGTATGTGTGTGTGTGTGTCTGTGTGTGTCTGTGTCTGTGTCTGTGTCTGTGTCTGTGTCTGTGTGAGAGGGAGGGGAGAGGCCTGGGATCAACAACTAGCATGTTCTATGGTGCACAGGATCACTCATGCACAGCCTCTTTTTTCCATTTAGGCATTCCCCAGTCTGAGCTCCACTCCACAGTGTTCTGATTGAACTTGACACATGAGCACCCCTCACACTAGATTCCCTATTTGCACTTGCACACGTGTACTCTCACTACAGTGCTGTTGGGCCATTAGACAAACATTATCGTTCCATTGCTCAGATAAGGCAACTAAGACTCAAGAGTAGCTGGAGACTTAAGGACACATTTACTGGCACAGCAGAATCGGAACTCATGTCTTTTGATTCCTATCTCACTGTTTTTACTGCATTAAAATTTCATTGTCTCAACTGTAGGCACAGATTTAGTATTTCTCCGAATGGCAGGATTTAGCAGGGGTCATAGATAGTCTGTCGAGCAGGTGTGGGTCTGTAGTCATGCTCTCGGCTAAGCAGGTCAGGTATATGTTTCTGGAGGGCAACTCATCTTAGGCTGGAATGTGCATCTCTACCGTCAGCTCAGATTGTCAGATTTCCTCAGAATGATTAAAAAGAAAGTAAAGGAGGAGGGGAAAGGACTAAAGAAATCATCTTTGTACATGTTAATCTGAGCCATTTTTGAGCAGTGCGATAAGGCTGGTTGTAGAAATGTCAGCTTCTCCTTATCTCTAATTGACTTAAGTAGAGGCAGCTCTAATCCTTGTGTGCACAGGAGCCTGGAAGGGAGAGATGAGGCCAATTGATTCCCACTTTTTAATTAACAGATGAACTGCTTTAAAACAATGGTATATTGGGGGCGGACTGGGTGCAAGAGTGGAAGGGAGGGAGGGTCAGCTCCACAGCAGTGACATTTAGAGCAATATTAACAAGTGTCAGCATCTGATTTGAATCAGAGGCTGGAGCATGGCTAAGCAGTACAGCTTGTGACCACACCCAGTGGTCACAGAACTTGCTTTCAAGGTGACAAAGGACTTCATATTTCACTCCATGTCTTAGTAGGAAGACTTTGTGTGGGGATCTCAAGGTGTGTGTGTGTGTGTGTGTGTGTGTGTGTGTGTGTGTATGTGTGTGTGCAAAATAGTCCTCATACTGTTTTCCATATGAGTGCTTAGCCAGGGATACTGAATGACATTGCTAGTTTTGGTGGGATCTAGTCCTGAGCAGTAGCAATACAGTGTTAGAAGGTTCAGCCATGCTTGTGGATAGAAAAGGAATAACTGTGTCTGTGCTGAGAGCTGATGTGCCTATTTGTGAGTCCCCAGAAACCCAGAGCTGAGCATCTACTGCTGTCTTTGTGCTTGGTCTAAGTGGATGAGAAGCTTTTGTCCTAATCCCTGGGAAATCTTTTCCTGAAGTTCACCCTGTTTGGCCAATGTCTTCATTTTCTATAAAATATCCTCCATACCTCACCTTAGAATGAGATGTTAAATTCTGCACCTTTTTTCCCTATTTTATTACAAGGGTAATACTCATTTGGTTGTGATCACAATTTACCTTTCACACCCAGTGAGCACCACGATTGTCAGGACATTCCCATTGCCACACACCTGTCTCACTTCGGACCTGAGTCCTCTGTCACCAGAGTAGGTTAATCACCACCAGTGCAGATTCCCTGTCACCTGTCTAGGTGAGAACTAAAGACCTTTATCTCCTGGATATTGACTTGGGAGATCTACTCTTCCCCAGCTGAAGGAGGAAGCCTTGCTGTTTAACTAGGTTCCCCAGACTGTCCTTGGCAAGAGACGTTTTATATAATTTCTTTCTTTCCTGACTATTTCCAAGACTCAGAATCATGGGACTATAGATTCTGTTGCTTCCCACATTGTCAGAATGTTCACTAGGGGATAGTGGGCTTTTAATTCATGCTCTTAATATATTAATAGACTGGAGGCAGGGACGTGACCTGGATTGGCTATGACTGTTTGCCTTTCTAGGATTTAAGGGTCTGATTTTTCTGTAGGTTTGGAAAGCGATAAAAAAATGTTGATAACATTCTACTCATTCCATCACACATAATTTTCACCTCTGTTTAAACTTACTCTAATTATGTATATTTTTATTTTACTTTACCTTTGTGATTTCTGTAAAGCTCGTCTTTGGTGGAATATGCCTTTCATCCCTATCTGAACTAAGAATGCTCAAGGACTGTATCTTAGTCCTTTCTCTTTTATTATACTTGAATCCAGAGAAATAGAGATTGGTTTAACTTGGGTCCTGGGATCTGGGAAACACGGGGGCCAGCATCTGGTAGGGGTCTTTGTGTAGAATCCTGCCACTGTCAAAGGACAGAAAGACAAGCCAGTCCATGCTAGAGAAGGAGGAGGAGGTGCTTTCTAACAAACCATTTTCAGGGTGGACAACCCAGTCCTATGATAATAACATCTATTCTATCTGTGCATGAGGGGTCCACCTATGAGACCCATTTTCCTGTTAGAGAGTTTTCTGTTCTGGAACCACCATGATGAAAATTAAAGTTCATCATGTGCTTTGAAGAAGACAATCAGACCAAAGCAGATGGGTATGATATTTCATATTGAGCAACTGAGGTTGCTCAATAATAATAATAATAATAATAAATAATAATAATAATAATAAGAAGAAGAAGAAGAAGAAGAAGAAGAAGAAACAATAATAAACATGTGATAATGTTAACTGGCATATACAAAATGTGTGCATGTCTCATTACATAATCACTTTAATGCTCATATCTACTCTAAGAGGGAGTTATTCCTATTAGCTGCATTTTATAATTAAGGAAATGATAACTGAAATACATTGGGAAATTTTTGTGGTTTCAGGTAGCTGTTAAAGTCGCAGAGATTTTTAATCAATACACAATACAGTCTTAACCAATGAACAATATCTGTCCCAGTGCCCAGCACTTAATAATCTCACACTTGTTATTTGTTGAATGAGTGATGAGTTCAGGCATGGGTTCTACTTCCAGGCTGTCATGATACTTGCTTGAACAGTTTCTTCTAAACAAGCTAACTGTAGTCTCCCAAACTACCACCTTCCACAGATCCCAATACTGGTACCTGTTCAGTCACTATTTCATGGACAAATGAATGAATGATTGGTTAGTTCCAGTTCTAACAATCTATAGTGTAGCTTGGGTTATTCTCTCTTATCTTTTGTCTACCTTGAATAGATATTGGAGCTTACTTCACCTTTCATTGGTTCCAAGGGTCCTGCATGTTCTATCTTCCCTAATGAGTTGCATTCTGCTTCTTTAATATTCCTCATGGTGCTTTGATGTCGACTGCTTGGTGAGTGTAGCTTGGGTCCCATCTGCATATTGCTCCACATGCTCTAAGCCGAAACAACCACTGAAATGACAGTAGCTCCATGGGCTGTTGTTTAAGTCTTTAGAGAAGGTCCCACGTGCCTTCTGCAAAGCAGATGTTCAGACACATCAGGGAGCATCATCCAGGCTGGTAGCTTAAGGCACAATTTGACACATTGCCACTGTATACTTACTATTAGCCTGTAGTACTGGTCTCCAGATAGAAAGGGTACATGTGTCTTTCTCAGTAAATCCAAAGGGCAATGATCTAAGTTAGAGAGCCCAAGGTATGTGATTAGATTCCTTGAACTTGGGCCTGGAGAGTTGGTACAGTGATTAAGAGTACTTGCTGTTCTTAAAGAGCACAGGGGTTGGATTCTCAACGTTCATGCTGCCAGGGATCCAAGGCCCTCTTCTGGTGTCTGTGGATAGCCACACACAATGCATATAGATACAAAGAGGCATGCATACACATATGCACAAATAAAAATAAAATATGTTTTAGAAATATTTTCTTGAACTGAATAGACAGAGCTCTTAGATGGTTGTGAATAGCTAGGTACCATGGAGACACATACATATTCACATACCTCAACTCTTTCTATTTGTAGACAAAAACTTGACTCTCAAACTTGTTTATTCCTGAATATGGGAGAGCAGAAACAAGGCTGAAAGGAAAAGTAGGTGTGTAGATGCAGACTCACCCAATGGTGCCCAAGGATTCCAGGAAGAGTCACAGCCTTGACAGGGCTATCCCAGAAATTTTCAGCTTTCTTCAACCCCTCAATTATGGGACCTAGTATCAACTGAAATCAAGGCAGATGGATGCACATGTTGGCATCATGATAAAGATATTTATTGAAAGTTCACAGATCAACTAGGAAGTCATTAAGATAATTCAAGAGAAAGACAGGAGTCTGTGTCTGGAGGAGCTGCCCATCTAATTGAAATTTCCTCCCTGCACCTAATCATCTTGATGTTCCTGACAAAACTCATGATCATTCCAAGTCCATGAATTTCACCTTGGAAGAATGAAGTGTTTTATCCTATTCAACCTTCCTCCGTCTTACCTATATCCGTAGACTCTACTCGTACTGTAGAGATGCCTGAAACAGTATGCTAGGTGCCTTCTAGAAAGCAGGTCAGACTAGGCATTTGTCTGTCCTCTGCCACCCATCCGACTCCACTGGACCCAGCTTAAAAGGGCAATTTATTTGGTATTACTGCTCAATGTGAGTCAGCATTCTGCCATTACAATAAATACCCGAGATAATCAAACTATAAAGAGAAAAGTTCTATTTGGCTCAGAATTTTAGGAGGTTCTAATTCATGATCAATTGGCCCAGTTGCTGTGAACTGATGGAAGCATATTATGGTAGGAACATGTGTAGGAAGACAGCAGCTAGCCCCATGATGTGTCAGGGACCAGAAAAGAGAGAGATGATGGGATCAGCAGTGTCTCAAAATCCCCTTTGAGGCCACACCCTCAAGAACCTACAGTAACTCCACCATCTTCTACTCCCTAGCCCTTAAAGTCTCTTCAGGCTCCCAATAACGTGAAGACCACGGCTTTAACACATGAATGTTTGGAGCCACTCAAGATGTACATTATATCACTCTCTTCCTTGATATCCACCCATCCATCCATCCATTCATCCAACCAACCATCCATCCACCGTACTTCAAGCTATCTTGCAATGATACATTCCCTAGACACTTCTTTGGTACGGGGAGCATGACTCGCTGAACTGGGCCCCTCTGGTTCCTAGTACAGTGTCTCTGTACTGCAAGCTTTCTATTCCATTTTAACCTATTTTCCCCCTATAAAAAGATTGAATGCTTAAGAATCCAAGAACAAACGAGAAGGGAAAAGAAATGCATTTGCTGTGGAAGTTATCCAGTGAAGTTTAGTGCCTTTCACAAGGAAAACTTACCAGCCACTTAATTGGAAGACTTGAAAGCTCACAAAGGAGAAAGGAGGGTGGGAAAACGGGAGGAAAGGAAAAGCACTCTCCCTGTTATAGAGAGGGCTGGGATGGCGAACAAAAGCCCTATATTCACCCAAGAATAGAAGCTTAAAGGACTCCAACCACATGCCAAGGCACTGGAGGTCCTGCCAACTTCAGCTCATGTGGGGCATTTGCCCTTTGATGCAGCCAAGGAAGGGGATTTCAGCAGCAAATGGTGACCTTAGAGCAGCTGCCCTGCAGGGCTAGTGTGGAGACCCTTAACTTCACCCTGACCCCAACTCTATTTCCCCTAATGGAAAAGGAAAGAAGGTGTTAATTATTATACTAGAGAGCCTACGGTTGTGTTGCTGTTGGAAAAACATGCAGGAAAAGGAATACAAAGGCAACATAGGAAGATATCTGAGTTACTGCTTGTTGGAGAGTGAAGGAGGAAGAGAAGCAGTAGTGTAGAGCAGAGTTCTGATCAGAGATCTGATCTGATCTGTGCTGAGCACCTGCCGGGAGCAAAGGCTGCCACATGTTGTTCACTGAATACTCTCTCCATCACCGTTTAACATGCACCTGTTATTCCCACATCACAGAGGAGGATTGCTGAAGTTTCAGCAAAGCTAAAGAGCAAGACGAAGTCTCCACTGCTGGAGTGAGGATTGAATGCCCCACCTGTCAGTTGCCACCACAGTGTGGTAAGGAGGCAGAACACACAGCAGAAGGGAACGCTTTCTTTTCTATCCCTTGATCTCCCTCTTCCACTACTGCAATGGGAATGTTTTTCTCGGAGCTGTTAAGACTGCCTGCTTCCTCTGCATAGGACTAGAACAAACCAAAACAGAACAAAACTAAAAACATGATTTATTGCACTCCAACTATGAGTTAGAGATGTGATCACTGGGTGGGGGTGGCATGGCTCAGTGGTTAAGAGCCATCTTTCAGACCCCCTCCACCATGGGTTGCTGCTTCCAGGTTTGATTCCCTTCACACACAGCAGCACACAACTGTCTGCTACTCCAGTTCTGCCCCAGGGATCCATGCCCTTTTCTGACCTCTGTGGGTACTGCACACACATGGTGCAATACATATTTGTAGGCAAAGCAAACAGCTATACACACAAAATAATAATAATAACAACATAATAAAATGGGAAAAGAAATAGCAATGTGATCCTGGATGAAGTGAGCACTAGCAAAGTCTGATAATATAGATGCCTGAAAAATGCCATAATGAATCTTTTGTATGCTGACTAAAAAATTAATTAAATAATGTGCTGTCAGTGATAGAGGAAATTCCTAGCCACTTGAAGAAATTATTGCAGAGAAAGGCAGAGTGTTAAAATAAAGCAAGCATGGAATTTTTAAAAATCTTCTTTACATTTGTTTAGTGCGTGTGTGCATCTCTGTGTGTGTGTGTGTGTGTGTGTGTGTGTGTGTGTGTGTGTGTATGTGCACACACACATGTGCAAGTACCAGGGTGCATATGTGGAGATCAGAGGACAACTTGTGGGAATCGGTTCTCTACTTCCACTATGTGGGTTTGGAGGATCGAACTCAGATACTTAGGCTTGGTGGCAAGCACCCTTAGCTGCTGAACCATTCCACTGACCATGAAATGGTTTAAGAGAACAAACAGGGAATGTTAAGTCCTCTGACGGGAGGAGGGTTAGCCAAAGCTGCTACAATGAGCTGTTGTTTTGAAGGACAATGTAGGAAAAAAACATACCAAATGGAGAAGACAGCATGCATAAAGGCACACGATCAAAGACACATGCTGGAATGTGAGCCTTCATCCAGGTGTTGACTGGGGATAAGGTAGAGGTCATTAGTCAACCTTCAGGGTTGATTTACTCTGTCTAGAGACTAAATATCATTCGTTTCTTTCACTAAGGGAAAATACGTATAGCAAAACTCACCACTTTAATAATTTTAAATGTTTAGAAGTCTGAAGTATTTTCACAGTGTTGTGTGCCCATTTTCAAAAACATTTTCATCATTCCAGGTATTCTATCCCCAGTAAATAAAATTAACTTCCTCTTCCTTCTGGGTTTTGGTATTTTCTTCTTTAATGTGATTACCAGTTGAGGTATTTCATAATAGTGGGATAATATAATAGCCATGTCTCTCTTTCTGATTGGTTTATTTCATGTCTCTAAGAGTCATCCCTGTTGGAACAAATATCAGAATTTCATTCTTTATTCTGGGTGAATAATATGCCAATGTGTGCATATTGGTATTTATCACATCGTATTTATGGTATTTATCCATTTTTCTAGTGGTGGACATTGAGTTATTTCTACAGTTTTTGGTACTGTGAATAATGCAGCTGTGAATACAACGTACAAGTACCTGCTCGTGCGCAGCTTTTAGTGAAAGCGCCGGTCCATTTGTTGTCTCCAGGTCTAATCCTCTGAGGAAACACCCTATGATTCTCTGTAGCAACACTGCCACCTTTACATCCTCTGTACATTTGCATGCACGGGGCTCTCCAGTTCTCTGCATCTTCACACTTGCTATTTTCTGCTTTTTAAATACCAGCCATCCTAATGTGTGTGGAGCACTTTCAAATTTGCATTTCTCTAATAATTAGTATGTTTTCATGTGCTTATTGGAAAATTACCTATCTTTCTAGAGAAATGTCTACTAAGGTCCTTGGGCTAGTTTTTAAATTGTGTGTTTTGTTGTCGAATATGTAAGTTTTGATTATCAGGGGCTATGGAATTGGAACTAAATGTCACCACTCAGTGCGCAGGCTTATTTGTTTTCAAGTTTAATAAAACAGTTGGGCTTTGCTGAGGTGACAGTCAGGGAAGGTATTTAAGTAGTGGTATTCTTGTCATCATTGATGTTGTCATGCCTTTTTGGTATTTCTGAGATAAGTGACACTTCTGTAGTCCCCTATGGCTAGAGGTAATAAAACTCATAGCAGACACAGAATACCAAGCAAACTAAATACCCAGAGAAACCACCACGAAACAATCCGAGGGTGTAAATCATACATCGTGAAAGCCATTGGATTAGAAACACATTATCCTTGTCTGATTCGCTAACACCCACATGTTCCAAATAAGCTTGGCGTTTGATTTACACCCTGACATTTAAAGAAATGGGAAAGGGTGATCTAGCTCTGTCATGATAAATGCTTTCCCCTGCGTCTGCAACACAGCGTAGGAGAACAATGGTGTAGGCATCCTAATCATATATATAGGGACCTAGGCCAGAGAGACTGACTCCTCAAGTGACCAGCATTCTGCCTAGCATTGGCTGGATCCTGCATCATCAGATAAAACCAAATAACTGCCTGGACTGATGGGTGCAGCCCAGGATTAGAGTCAGGATTCCTGGCTTCAATCTTAGACTTGCCTGTGTTTCTTCCCTTCTGGAGAGTGGAGACAGGACCTTTGAGTATGGGTTATTCCAGGATTTGCATGAAGAAACACATGTTCTGCATGAATAGCACAGCCGACAGAAAATGCAGTGTGAGAGATGCTACAGAAGGCGGAAATTCTGGGAACAGGGGAGAGGCAATGGCAGCAAGACACACCTCTGCAAAGAAAAGCAAATGAGTCTCTTTGTCCAGCACCAAAGCAGTCCTTTAATAGCCAGGGGATTATTTTTTATGTTCCCTTGGATTTGAGGCCTTGCTCTGGGGAGATAGACGCCCCCAAGCAGAGTCCCCAGCGGTGGGTTATTTTCTTCTGCCGGGGGTTCTCCTTCCCTCCCCAGCCCTTGCTTGCCAAGCAGTCCAGTGCCATAAGCACTAATCCCTGCAGCTCATCTCAGAGGGAGCTTTAGCTGCATTTGTGAATTCAGAATGAAATCCCTCTCTCCCCCAATCCAAGTGAACAGCTGGCAGGAGATACTGATAGCAAGGAAAGAAGTCGTCACTTTGTTGGATGTTATCCTGAATAATAAGTGAACCGCTGACGACATTTCTGAGAGATCCAGAAACTGCCATCATCCAGCCTCTGCCACCACCTGGCCATTTGGTGAGGGAACAGTCTCTGCACAGCTCGAAACATGGATGAGACAGAAGAGATGCTAAAGGTTAAGTCATGTAAATGCTGGGACATTGAAGTCCTGGCACATAGGCACCCCTGTACCTACATACACACACACACACACACACACACACACACACACACACACACACACACACTCACACAGAGACACACACAGGCTTTGCCATCCTTTTGTAATTATTAGCTTGCAATCACCAAGTTATCAAGAATCTCTGAATCTTGGCTCTCTCTTCTGTAAAATGGGAGTAGTAGCTTACCAAAGCATTCCTGTTAGGATTAAAGATACCAACCTGTGAAGGTCGACGGTATATCACAGGCACTGAATAATTGATGGCTTTTTACTTCTTCACTGACATAAAAGAAAACAATGTGCTTATTTCTTTGCCCAAGTAACAAGCCTTACTGTGACATTTTGGGGAGAAAGCAGGGGCAGGAGAAAAAATGACACTTTCTCAGCTCTGGATTTCTTGGGTGCGGAGCCATTATTGCAAAGTCACTTTCAGAAACAGTTGGACTCTGGCTCCACTGAGCGAGGTGCCCCGCCCAAGTGAGCGCCTGGAGCACAAAGCCCTTCAGAGCATGCTGAGCCCCGGATGACTGTGGACGCAGCCCGCCTCCAGCTGCACAACCACGCGGCACAAATCCCTGTATTTTCAGTGGAAGGAGCCGCTCCAGTGGCTCTAAAGAGAGAAGGAACCACCATGGAACATGTCTTTAAAATTCACATCGGCTCTGCCTCTCCGGGGTCCTTGATGCTGCTTATGGAGGGAAAGTAGACGAGGCTCATTTATATGTGTGTCCCTGTGGCCCAGGGTGGCCCAGGTGACAGCTGTTAGCTCTCTGGGACCACAGAAGCATGATGAGCCTCAGGCAGAAGAAGGACTTAATTAATCAGTGCAATGATTAAATACCTACTATGAGCCAGCCTCTATGGTAGGCACACTGGCGGATAGAAAACAAAGGCAGACAACTTCTGGTATCTTAAGTTCTAGCTAAGGCTAGAGTTACAACACATGCAGAAAGTTAAACAGTGGTGTAAGAAATGAACAAAAATCTGATCCAATAATATTGAGATGTCACATAATACTCTCCTCCATGATTAATGGCTAAATGAATGGCAAAGACACTAAGCACTATGGGAAGAAATCAATCAGTGTGTATTTATTAACTGCCTCCTGCAGCCTCTGACCGTAAAATAAGCAAATATTTCTAAGGATTTCCCCATATTTGCTTCCTCATCTGATATTACTTTTGAAGTCTGACAGTCTGTTCACTGCTACACAAATGACATTAATGTTCTTATTAGATGCCCCCACCCCCTCTCATTCTAGACAAGCAAGTCTGATTCACACATGACCAGAGAGGAAGAGGCAAGAAATTCAGTCCAACAAGAGATCGGCATGTCCAGTCCTCTATGCTCGCGCCCCTCAACACAGCTCTTACACCCTGACACAGTCTATGCATCTGTCTCCCCCCTGAAAACACCAAATATCCAAAGGCAAGGCCTGGGATGCTTGGATGTGCACCTTTTCTTTTGCACAGGATGATGACCGGCATCCAGCTTTCTCTTCAACACATGGTTGAATGAATATTTATACAATTCTACTAACGTAATGGATCATCACTGCCAAACACATATATAATCTATGCAGGCGAACTGTGAAATGTGGATGATGCTTTGCCAGAAAGAAGGAATGCTTCTTTGTCAGAAAGATCATATCACAACAAAGATATAGACTGAGGGTTGGAGCTTACCATATTTCCTCCATGACTGAAGAAGAATTTGATGGAATGGGGCTATACTTAGTTATGTCACATTGAACAAGTCACATGCACCCCCATCATGGCAGTGTGCTGGTTCTCATTCATGTTGGAGGAAAAGAGATTGGTGTAGTCAAAAGCAGAAAGGTTCAACAGAGCTGGTGTCATTAACGTTTCCCATCTCTGCAAGGTGGACAGTGTCCAACACAGTAATAAATCAGAAAGGCAGATGAGCTAGGAAGGGAAATCAATGGCACAGTCACAGTTAGAGTTGCTCCCCACTCACACTTTCCACACCACCACGGGCAATTCTCTTAAGCTGTGAGCCAAAATAAACTCTCTCTTCTGGAAGTTTTATCACAGCAATGAAAGAAAAAAATGGCACTGAAGAATAGGCCTGTCACCATGATAGTCTGAACACCTCCTTGATAAGCCTTCTGTGTTGGTTCGTAGGGAGAACGTGGGAGAATTTGGAACTATTGATACAGAAGCAGAGCTTGGTAGGCTATTCTTGTGCGAGTTTGGAGGATCCAAATGCTGCTAGAGATGCTAACAGTACAAGCTCAGTACAAAATTCAGAGAAGAACAAGGACCTATCATGAACTAGAGCCTATTCACATTTTACTTTTGAAAGCTTTATTCTGCCATATCTTGAGAACTTGAGTAAAGCCAAATTAAAGAGCAAAGGACTAATTTGATTGTGGGGTGGAAACTTCAAGACAGTTACTATTTAGGCTGTGTGGTGGTTACTGCTCACTTCTCTTACCTAGGTTTATAGAGAGAGAGAGCAGCAAGTGCAGCACAAAGACGTGAAAATTCACTGCTTGGAGAGGAAAAGAGCGTGAGTTTGAAGTTGTATACTGGGAGAGTAAGGACAAAGCAGCTGCATCTGTTAGAGATTAGTGATGTAAAGAAGAAAACTCACACCTTGGACTGGGACAGTAGGAAAAATGACTTTAGGACAAGACTCTACCCGTGAAGGGTCCAGCTTATAAAAATGCGGATTCATTCCAAAGAAGAAAGACAGATGCAGCCAGAGTTTCACTGATTGCAAACCAACTAGAGAAATATTTTCGCAGGTTCAGCTGTCAAGGTGCAGACAGGGCCCTACAGTTGTGGCTGATAAGAACTCACCACACTGAGCTGACAGCAGAACTTGGAAAGCATCACCCCCAGAGCACTGTGTTTTTAGGCATACACAGTGTAGAAGAGAGAGGTTGTGGAATTGTATGAAGGTCTCAGAAAGCCACTGGGGTCAGAGGCCAATACATGGAGCTGTGAAGATTGCCTAAGTAATGGTGGTGATCCTAGGATGCTGGAAACGCCAGGACCATCAGAAATCCACGGAGGAGTGCTGCAGGCATGGAGTATAGCTGGCCAAGGACATTACTAACATATCCCACCGGCATCAGCATTGGAACGGTAGGGTTTTGGAGTCCAGATAATGCAACCAAGAGCTCCAAATTCTGGATGTGAGTTTCTTTCTTGCTTTGGACCAAATTGTCCATGCTGTATGTCCACTCCCTTCTTTGGGGATGGGAATGCTTATTCTGGGCCACTGTATTTTGGTAGTATATAATTTTGAAAATTATTTCTATGTTCATGTGTATGAATGTCCTGTCTGCATGTATGCATGTGCACCACATGAGTGCCTAATGCCTGTAGAAGCCAGAGAAGGCTATTGGATGCCCTGAAACTGGAGTTACAGATGGTCATGAGCCACCACATGGGTGCTGGGAACTGAACCCAGATCCTCTGCAAGAGCAGGAAGTGCTCTTAACCACTGAGCCATCTCATTTCATCCACCAGGAAGTATATAATTTAAAAGGTTTATATGACTTCAATTTGTCTTGTGAGTGCTACAGAAGACTTTGGGCTTTGGAATAGTATTGGTATGATGGGGATTTCTTTTAAAATTTGAACTAAAAGCATTTTCCATCTCATGGGATGGATGGTCACAGGCCTTTGAGGACCACTGATAGAATGTAATGTTAGGGCTTAAACATGTTTGGGTGTCAAGTTGACAAGGATGGACTTGTGATGGTTAATGCTCATTATCAGCTTGACTGAGTCTAAAATTACTAAGAGACATACACCCCTCTGGGCATGTCTGGGAAGGCAGTGTGACCAGCTGCCTTAAGACCCTCCTGTCATAGTTAGAGACACGGTCACCATCACATCTCCCTTGCCACTACAAAGTGCATTCTCAAATTATGAGCTGAACTGAATCCTTCTTTAATTAATTAACTAATTAATTAATTAATTTTTATTTTATGTGCATTGGTGTTTAAGGGCATTGGATCCCCTGGAACTAAAGTCACAGACAGCTGTGAGCTGCTATGTGGGTGCTAGGAACTGAACCCCAGGTCTCTAGAAGAGCAGTCTGTGCTCTGAACTGCCTCGCCATCTCTCCAGTCCCAACTGAATCCATCTTAATTTTCTTTTGTCAAGAATTTTGTTGCAGCAATAAGGAAAGTAATATACTTCATTAAAATTTGTCACATAAACCAATGAATGAAATGAATGGGTGCATCGGAAGTTTAGAAACTTTAAATTAGTTCACATTTTCATGTGAGATTTATCAAACATATAGAAAAGGTAAAGGAACTTTGCAATCAATAAGCCTGCCACCATGTCCTACAATTACACTTTTACTTAATTCTCTTTATTAGAAATTCATCTATCTAGCTGCTATTCATCTATCAATCTGGCACATTTGATTTTATAAAGACTATGTCCTATTAAAGATATATACATATGAAGTGATTACTCAGTATTCCCAGAATAATACTAAATATCACCACATCATCTGTCCAGAGGTGAGAAGGTGATCGGCCTCAGAGATAAAATACCCCAAGACTGTCTCGTATCAGAAAGCAAGATTTCAGCTGGACCTGAAAGACTATATAAGATTTGAGCAAGGATGGGGTTTAGGTGAGTGGAGCCCTGTACTATGCTTGAGGTGACATGCTCCTGAGTAAACACGAGAGGCATTCTTGCAACCAGTGGTGCCACATCCTTTTCTCTTGGATGAGGTGCCCAGAGATTCAGCACCACCAATGTCATACTGAAACCATCCCAAACGCAGCTGTGTTGAAGATGCAGTCACGAAGAGGCAGAATCTAGAGCAGTCTTAGACCTGAGATTTTTTACCCCAAATGAAGTTAATATATACAATCGAATCAAACAAATATAGGATAAATAAAATTGGAGAAACGTTTAGGAAAGCAGTCAGTCATTTCCCTTTCTTGCTTTCTTCCCTGTCTTCCCTAACTGGTGACTGAACCCAGGACCTTGGCTATGCTAGGCAAACACTCTACTACAGAGCTATATCCCCACCCAGAAGGCAGTGCGTTTTCAGTCTGTTTGTTACAGTACCTGTTGAAGACCTGAGAGCTTCTCTGTCTGCCTTGTAAGTAGTGAAAAGAACACAGACCTGCCAGAAGGTGACCCTTGACCAGAAGGGTTACTGCCTTGACAGCAAGCAGGATGGAGGCAGCTGATGGAAGAGTAACTGACAATTTAATGCCAGCGCTTCTGTTCTGGGTGCCATCTTGGGAAGAGGCATCTGAGAATCAGTTTTAAAAGGCTCTATTACTTCAGGTCCTTCCTGGGACATTTGCAGGAAATGGAAGGCAGACAGGAGAAGGTACAGAGCGATTACTGAATGTGTCTGCACAATTTTGAAAACCAGTTACCTGTCCCCTGGCAGGAGAGGATTTGGCAGCATGTAGCTGGAACATTCTGTCTTGCTTTTGTTTCTCCTTTTCCTCCTCTCTCTCTATCTCAGGATGGCCCTCCCAATTCACCTGATTGTTTCTCTCCCTTCAGAGTCATTTTCCAAGGCATGGATCCCATCTGTTTGAGGCTGCCTGGTGAAGGGCACATCCATTTCCCTCCACAGTGGTCTCACAGTGCTGCTCTGGCTGCTCTGGCAGGGGATCTGGTGTTCACAGAACAAAGGACACCTGTCCTGGAATGGTCCATCTATGCTCAGCTGGGAGGAATTCATGCAAGCGAAGCATGGGGGCGGGGCTGGGAGAAATAAGCCCATTCATTGTGTAGCACAGCCTCTGAACTTCGTCAGCGAGATGGAGAACGTTCACTATTTTCCCTGGCTTTTAGGATTTCCATATTTATTGCTTGTTTGCTATCACTCGGGGAGAAGGGAAGGGGAGAAAACAACGACTTCTTCCATTTGGAATTTTAAGTGTGAATGTGTGAGATTTACTCTCCCTCACCTGTCCCCCTGTAGTTCCAGCAAGTCACAGAACCGTGGAATGTTTGAGTCAGAAGCACTTGAGAAATTTAAACAATATTGCCTCGTTTTATACACAGGAAAATCACAGACAGGGATAAAGGGAGTTGGTGAATGTCACGTACCTCTTCGGTGACAGGTTGAAACTAGCATTAATGTCTGTAGAATCTTATGCTTATTTTCTTATCACTGTACCATATGGGTTGTACTTCTATTCATGTCAAGAATCCTATAATGAGAGGACTGGGGAGGTGGCTCAGGGAGTAACATGTTGACTACCCAAACGTGAGGACCTGAGTTCAGATACCCCCAATACCCCGAAGAAGCCTATCCTGGAGACATGAATGTATAACCCCAGTTCTGAGAGGAGGCAATGCAGAGACAGACAGATTCTCAGGGGGATGACTGGATAGACAGTGTAGCTAAATAGGTGAGTTCCAGGTACAGTGTGAGATCCTGTCTCAAAAAATAAGGTGGTGAACAAGAGAAGATGGCCAGTATTGACCTCTGGCTTACACACACACACACACATCAACGTATGTAGGCCTTATTACGTGTAGGCAGTCCTAATATGGATAAATGACTATACAAGAAGGTACCTGCCACTTGCTGGATACCTCAGAATTCTCCAGCAAAATAGGACTTGTCTCCATTGTGTAGCTGTTACAGTATGTGGCCACAGCTGGTGAAGCAGAGCTGGGGAGAGGCAGCATTGACCCTAGAACCATACCATTTGGTGTAGGCCAGTGTGAATTAGAATATGATGCAGTACAGAACAAAGTGTGTGGCATGTAGCACCTGCTCGATGTGTGTCAGAGAACAGGGTGGGACTGATATTGATCGGAAGGTTCAAATTAGAGATGTATTTTATGATGTGAGTACAGTTAAAACTTGCATGTTTAAAGTTCCAAAGACAGTAAGTTTCAAATGTTTTCACCATAAAAAGTGATAAGCATCACGTGAGGAAACAGATATAATAATTACCTTGATTTAATTATTTCACAATATAAGCATCTATCAAGGCATCATGTTGTATTCCTTAAATGTACACAATTATTATTTAATCAATGAAGGGAAAAATGATAAGAAAAGGGTGGTTTAGTCAAGAAGCCAGAGAAGGTTTT
Organism: Cricetomys ansorgei; assembly: GCA_026225945.1. NCBI lineage: Eukaryota > Metazoa > Chordata > Mammalia > Rodentia > Nesomyidae > Cricetomys > Cricetomys ansorgei. Next base: position 8,538,366 of record JAMJFZ010003914.1, on the reverse strand, counting down.
GTGGAATTTATTTTCTGGGAGGATTTGAGCTGGGAGTCACTGTGAGAATCCATTTCAAGCATAAGTCAGAGCACAAACAGGAGGCACTTGGGAACCTTGTGGAGTCAGGCGAGGGTCATGCGAGTACAAATGCCTGAACAGTGCGAAGTGAGGCTGGAGGAACGGCTAGTTATTCATGCGAGTGATTGCTATTAGGACCGACCAGGTGAGTCACTCTTCGAAGCCAATGACACCAAATGGGTGACGTGAGAAGCATGTCCCCACCCAACCCGTACACAGATTACGCCACAGGAACTGGGGTCTGGAAGCCTGATTCAATGAGAAGGCATTTAAGTTAAGACCTAAGAGACAAAGAGAAGGCAGGTCTGGGGGAAATTGAGGCCAGAGACCCCTCTACACAAAGGAAAGGCAAATGACTCTACACAAAGGAAAGGCAAATGACTGACTCTAAGCCTAAAACAAGAGGTGTTAAGGAATGAATCTAAAGCCTTCCAGTAGGGGGAGGAGTCAGGACAGCAGATCTCAGGCCAGGTTGCGAAGAGCCTGGAAATTCATGGTAAGGAAGCTGAATTTCATTCTAAAAGCTATAGAAAAGCTCACCCACCCTTCTCTCCATCTTCTGGCCTTTGTCCAGACCATGTCTCCATGGGAACAGTCATGTATTTACTTAGGACTTTTCCATTTTCGGGCTAAATGTCCAGAATCCCAATAAAATCCCTCAGTCGTACAGAAGCAGACAGATGACCAGCTTATCTCTCACCTTCTTCTTGATGACTAAGGTTCTGACACAATTATTTAGTGCCCATTGTAGGTTCCTAAATAAAAAAGGAAAACCTGGCTGATGCTTTAGGACATAATTAGCCATTATCATTTCTAAGAACAAAGCTGCTATAATTAAAGTGATTTTAATAACTTTTAGTAGATACGGAGAATCTCTGAGGCCAATCCATTTACATAAAAATGTCTTCCTGTTGAAACTTGGTGATTCATTTGGATGTGGAGAGGGTCATGGGCCAGCAGGCCTAGGTGAATAAGAAAAAAGGTCAAATCTCCATCCAGAAATGGCTGTCCGCACTCTCTCTTGCAGCATTGATTGGGCTACACATATTTATTCCTCTTGTTCTTCAAAACTCAGGCGTGCAGACTCAGAATATCTTAACAGACAGAACCGAAAGGAACCAACCTTACATGACAGTGCAAGCGGCCTCCACAGGTGTCTGGGATTATCTGAAGCCCGTTGTTGAAAGAGATATACAGGATCCTCCGTGTCAACCAACTCTGACTGCATTTTGTAGCTTCCCCTTAGATAGGTGTGAACTCGGAACAGAATCTTGTCCCTTTAAGACCCTTTATCAAAATAATGGAATTCGTGATCTCACAATCACATAAATCACTGCCAGCCCCCTTAAGTCAATTCATATTTCGGTAGTTCGTTACTGGCTCAGGAGGAAATTGCATTTATTATAATTGCTTCTAATTGCACCAGATTAGTGATTACAATTATTGATGGAAGCTGATTATTCATTAGCATCAAATCAATCCCTATGCCTCCTCATTACTCCAAACAGTAACTCTGATGAGGAGAGGTCTAAAGGAGTCCAGGTCCATCCTCTTCCCTGCATGTCACACAGCCTCCTGTGCTGTTTTCAAACAAACACCTGAAAAAAATTTAGAACTTAAAGTGATAGAGAGGATCCTCTCTTTCTCCAGCCAATGCCTAATCCCAAATCCACCACTGACTTATGAAGACATGGACTCTGTTAAACATCAGTGAAGAGTATTTGGAGGCCCCAGAATGCTTCAGAACCGCTAGCTTTTCCTGAATGCTCTTCTTGGTTATATAATGCATACTTAGCACACCTTGTTCAAATCATCGGGAATATCTACCATCTCAAATATGTAATAAAGCATTCAGTCATACAGATCAGGCTTTAAATTTTAGCCTCATCCTCTGAGCTTTGTAAAAAAAAGAAGTAAGGCACACATCCTATCTGAGCCACAGAACTCACTGTAAGCTGTATGCAGATAAACTATGAGATCTCTGCTCCCGTTCACCAACAGACTATCATCTGGGACCAGTCCTTAAGAGAGTGCAGAAGACTTCAAAGTGCTGGCTGAGAATAATGGCACCTGCTTGCAAAATTGTGGTTAGGGCTGGATTAGATATGAAATTTTAAAGACCTAGAGATGAAGTAGCTACTTAGAAATGTCACCTCTTCCCCTGCACTCCTTTCAGAATGTAACGTCTAAATTAACGTCAAAAGACATATGCTGATTTCGTTGCACACTGGCTCAAATTAACTGAATGTATCTATTCCTTATTTGCTTGCAGGTAAACACATTTCAGTTTTGACAGAAGAACAGCCTCCAAAAGACATTTGCCTAATTCACTGATACCTACACCGTGCTCTAGACACAGGCTCTAGAAGGCTAGAAATATAAATAAAATATAGGTATTGACCTTGGGCATTTCATGACTGTGCACTCCATTTCCATGCTCTGTTTTCATTTAAGGAAGGGCAAGTTCTAACAGGACCATAGAGAACAGTGAGCCCAGCTCACCTTTACAGGGTCAAGGAAGCCTCGAAGAGGTAGCTTTGAGATGGACATGAGGCTGTGTGCATTTCTCCAGATGTCCTACGTGTTACCAGACATCTAATAGAGGAAGGAAAGACAGACCAGCCCCTCTTCACAGCTGTCCTCATGACTTCTAGGTGTTTGACATGTGCTGACAGTGGCAAGGGCTGATGCTATTTACCAGCTATTCTATGGATCAAATTAGTCTGACTCAGTGGTCTTTCCTCCTCTTAGCAGCTAAGGTCTCAGAAACGTGAAATTTCCTTAGAGTGTTGTTGGGTGGACTTACATGACATCACTCATGGCTTTAGTGACACATAATCCTAGCCCGTTCTTTCCCCAGGTTTCCTTCTTATGCAAAGCTACTCCAGTTCCCGTGTCCTCCTGTATCAGCATCCTTAATTTTCATCATGCCCTCGTCTATTTACCCTTCGATTCAGTAGAAATATCTACCTGGCACAGAGGCAGTCAGGGAACCATGGGCCAACACAGATGCAGAGTCTACCACAGATAGCAAAGGGAGGAAGGAGGAAGGCAAAAGTGTGGGGGAGTCAGCTATGCTTCACACCAGTGTTTTTCCCACATCAATGTCAAGGCTAAATGCTCTCGATGGTCAGACTTGACCCCTATAGTATATCTGAACCAGGCTGCTTCATCTGGTTCAGTAAACCAAGAAAGTTAACAGTGGGAAAGTAAACAGTTATTCCCCAGTCCATGCAAAGTACAGGTCTAGAGCCTATAGGACATGACCCCGGTGTCTTCTACTTGGAAGCTTTATCCCACAGTTGCCAATGGCTCAGTTGGGGAAACTGAAGATGAGTGTGTGTCTCCTCTGAGCAGAATGAATGTCTCCTGCTTCAAGTCTCTTGTGTATTCATTCTACTTGTGCTCCAGTTGAAACACTGCCATTTCCTCTAGAGACTCCTGTCCACATCCCAGGTCATGTAGCTAGGCAGAAGGAAAGCAACTCTGTTCTCTACCCATCATCTTTCTCTGTCTCCCCTGTTTTCTGTATTTCCCACATAGAACAGTCTTCACTTTGCAAGATAATCTCTTAGATAGAGGGCACAATTATAGCATCACTTCCAGAAAAACATGAAGATGTATGGATTCTGTGATTGATCAGAACACCGGAAAATGCTTTGCCTTTCTTGGAGACTGCGCACAACTGGGCAATCCCATCTTGTCCAAGATTCATCGAAAGAATGCTCCCGAAGGGCAGCAGGACACCTGCCACTGGCTTGTGCAGGAACTATGCTCAGTGACTTTCTGATCCCTGTCTCTGCAGCCAAAGCCAGGAGAAAGCTGTGTCTGGTGACCAAGAGCCACAGGGTTTTGCCTGTGCTGCACTTGGAGGCTACCCAAAACCAGCAAGCAGCTCCCACATGAACCAGGCAGAGGCTCTACTTAATCTGTTCCAATGCAGCGCCTCCTAATGCTGAACTTCCAGATAAGCACAGGCCTCAGCCTGTTCTAGCTCTCCCCCAGCCCTCTGTCAGCTGGTGTGTGTGGCTCTTCTTCTTCCTGGTAACAGTTGGTAAATGAGTCCCAGTCTCGCTGCTCATGCAGCATGGCTGTGCAGAAAGAGCCTTCATCCTTATGGCAGGCACATTAATGCCAAGTTTGCTCATTCTAATTAATAACAGTCAGTAAACACCAAAGAGAGCTAATGATGATTACAGGCCGCAGCTCCTGCATGTTAGCAAACATGCCAGGCAGGTGGCCTCTCCTCCCTTCCAGCAAGGAGACTGGGGCTGCATCCTACAGAGCTGCCTGGCTTCCTATGGCCTCTACCCCACATTCAGAAGACCCTAGTTTACATCTCAGCCTGGTTTCTAGAGAACAGGGAAAGGCCAGCCACATAGAAAGGATTCTGAGCTGCCTCTGAGAGCATAATGGTCAGATTTAGGGTGTCTGGGTTTCCCTGAACAATCTCCCTAGAGAAAAACAATTTTCTCTCCTCCTTCTATGGATTATTTCTCTAATTTAAAATTAATATAATTTGTTTTGAAATATTGAATTATTACAGGTGTAAAATAGAAATGAAGGTGGCCTTTCCTTTCAGTCCCAGCCCAGGATGCTAGAGCTCCTGGTCGGGTTGACTTCTCAATTCTCCCATCTTCTCATCTCCTTCCACCCTCTCTTGTTGAGACTCCATTCTCCCCTTTCCTGGAACCCGCATGTCACCTTTACTGGTGCTGCTGAACTGTCCCTGTTGTAAACCCATTTTCCTGATTCAACAAAATCTTTGCTCATTCTCTATTCCTAGAGATTTTTCTCTGGAGTGAAGGAGTCTTCTTCCTGTGATAACATTCTCAAAAGGCAAAATAAGGAAGAGGTGCAACCAGGCTATCTTGTACCCTAATGCTTTTCTTCTTGGGTTCAAGGTTGGCAGAAATTAGACACAATTATCGCAGTATTTCCTCATTGGGCTTCAAATTCAAATTTGTAGATTTTATTTACAATGTGGTTAGGCTTAGACTGGGCTCTGAACTTGTGACCTACTTGTATCTGCCAGCCAAGTGCTGGGATTGTAGCTGTGAATTGGCGCATTGTGCTGAATTTGAGATTTTTGTATTTTTCAAAATGTTCCCTTCCCCGTGGCCCTGTCTTACAGAGAGCTGCAAAGAATAGGTGTGTTGGGTTTGAAAGGCATTCTTCAGAAGGTAGGCTATAACCGATAGGAGAGCTCTGTGGGCAAACCCCAAGGCCTAGGTCACTAAGTGCCCAAGATGGGAATGAGACTGCCATGGGCAGGTATGATTGGAGGGAGGGGGCAGACTGCTGTGGTCTCAGAATCTTCTCCATGCCCTGTTCCTTTGCCAGAAGCCCCCAGAGTCCCTGGAGTCTGTCACTGTTTTGTCATTAAAGATAAACTCCTCTTACAAATGTCAGTTCGTTTGCCTACCGTGATAACATTTTTCCCACCACCACCATTCCAGTAATTCAGACAATACTTTGTTCCTCAATGGACTGTTCAATATAACCCAGGCAGAACTCATTCTCTGCAAGTTTAAGGAAGCTAAGGTACAGAACTATGAAAAGCACTATCATTTCTAGGATGATTTTAAACAGATCCAAGTAAATAATTGAGTGTGACTAGAATGTCTTAGCATATTTTCTTTTCAGATGTATGACTTTCCATTTCTCAGTATTTCTCTCCCTCTCTTGTCTCTTATATAGGTCTTCTGTTAGTGGCTTTTAGAGTCTCCTCTTTTTTTGCTATTCAAACTACTCTTTTTCTCTTCCATCTTTCTCATTCTCTTGTTTCTTTTAGCCACTGTAAGCAATTAGAGCGCCTTCCTAATTGGACATGACACATTTAATGTATCCATTCATTCATTTATTCATTGATTAGTCCATTTGTCCACTTATTCATTCATCCCACTAGTGTTATCTGAGCTCTTATCAGTCTCTTTGCTAGGTTGTCGGAAAAGTGATCCTAGCTTCTAAGTAACTAAGTCAGCATGAGGGAGAAAGACTTAAAACAAAGACAACTATTTTAGTGTTTATTATTATTATTATTATTATTTTGGATACAGTCTCTTGACATTTTAATCTTTCTGCCTCTACTCCTAAGTGCTAGAATTATAGCCATGTACCACCATACACCATACCCATTGCTGGGGATCGAACCCAGAGTTTCAGGCATGCTAGGCAAAAGTACTCTACCAATGAAGCTAATCCCCGGCAAATTAAAGACACAATTGATTTCAGACAGACTTCTCTGGGGGGTTAAAGATGGCAAACAGCTCAAAGGAGGCATCTTAGGGAGCTGCATAGAGTGAGTGATATTCATTGAATGAGGGACATTGAAACCCAGTTGAAGGTGTCAGCAAGCCGAGGGCGAGAAACAAAGGCTGGGGATAGCATAGATTTTAGGGCCCAGCAGCAACCAAAGCTGGGTGGTATGAAATGGCTCAGAACATATGAACAACTGGAAATAACCACACCTGGCTGAGGAGGAGGCAATGAGGCAAGAGCCAGGGAATGGTGGCTGAATTTGATCATCAGGAGCTTGCCAAGCACAGAAAGATGAAAACAGTTTTGCATACGGTACTTAGCTTAGGGAGTGGGGAGGCGAGCATTTACATTTTCTCTTTCATCCTGCTGTTGTATTTGAATTTTATACTGGTGAAAGAGTGTTTTATTTTTACTTAAAAGAAATGCTGATCGTGCAAAGGCTCCTGCACCAGGTTTCACTTATGCATGATGAAGCTCTAGGTTGCTCTCTTTTGAGAGAGGGTGCAGGGAGGGTAGTGTGCTGAAGCCACTTGCTGCAGCTCGATGTCTCCTCTCCTTCCACTCTCAGTAGTTTGTGGACATTTCTGTGTACATTTCTGTGCAGACTGAACCAAGCCATGTTTTACTTCTCAGTTGATTTTATTTTTCTATTATTGTACAAATGGGCACCCAGCCCCCACCAACTGGGAGGCTAAGAGTGCCATCAGACAGGTCTGAGGCCTATAGCAGAGATTTCCCTACTCTGTTTTAAGCAAAAACAACACACTTAACCTCCTGGCTGGTGGAAGCTGGGTGTCTGAACATTCTGAAGGCTTTACCTAATGGTCATGAAGATGCTAGCTCATTCATAGACAAGGGCAGTAAGTGGCTACTAAGGGAGCTAAAGATGCCCACATCATTCTGCTCCAGGCTTGTAACTTTCCAAACTCACCAGTCATTGAACGATAGTAAGCCCTGCAGAAGGTCCGGCTTCCTTCTGAGAACTTCCATCCATTCACAGGAGAAAACAAGCAGTCCTGGCTGGTCTCTGGAAGAACTTTTCCACTTCTCCTGGTTATCATCCCTTTTCCTTGTCATCCCACCTCAAGACACTTGCCTTTCCACATTCTACACAGAAAGAACATGGTATCTCAGGTATCTGCTGAGCTGGATACACGCCCAAGTTCCTGGCCATGGTGAGTCATGGTACTCAGAGGGTCTGTGTTCACCTTCCTGCCATGATGGAGACAGTGCATGAACTGCCCGGCTTTTCTGGCCCTGCTTTTCTGGCTGACTTCACACTGCTTCTTGGACCAGAGTACCAGCAGGCTCCGAAGCTGCCTCTCAGCACAGGTGATGTAAGCGAAGCAGCGGCCTACTCTAGGAGTGAGATGTACTCCAGCGGACTCTCTGCAGAGCTCTTACCCGTGGTCTCTGTCTAGACTGGGTATGTCTAGGTTCTTGGCATTTCATTTTAAGAATTAAAAAAGCTCACAGTAGTATCCAAGTGTCAAGGGATTTTCTTCAAAAGCAAAGCAAATGTGACAGAGTAGACAAACTGTAGAATTTATCTAACGCCCCTGAGTTAGATCCGCCCAAGAGCTCTGGGATACTTCTGGGGCTTCTTTTGGGGAGTCTGGGAAGAGGAGGTGTCGGTTTCTAGGGGTGTGGTATGGGTGCTTTTCTGTTTTGATCGACAGGCTTGGCTTATAAAAGCCTGTACACTGCTCATATTCATTCTCCTGAATAGTATGCTTTCTCAATAGGTGGCTTTCCTGGAAACTTCACACAGAGGCCACAATTTGTTTGATTAGATATGTACCTAAAGACAGTCCAGACTAAATTAGCTCAGTGTTTCTAGGTCAAGGATGTGTTTGACCATAAAAGGAGAGTTACTAAGGGATTGTGAAGGAGCTACTAGAGGATTTCAGAGTGGAATGACTACTTAGTGGTTTGGAGAGAGGTGTGCACAGAGTTGAATGCAGGTAGGTGGAGGTCCCAGGTTGCTAAACTATCCCAGAAAACTACCCGCTTCAAAGAGGCCTGGTGATATGGGAGGGGCTGGAGAATGAATTAGCAGTTTGGGGAGATGGTAGCAGAAGACCTAGACAAATCTTTCTTGTTTCCTTCCATTGCTCCCCAAGCTGGACGCCTCTCTCATTCTAGACCAACTACTAGGCCCAAGGATCTGCCATGAACCTGGTCCCTGCTGATCTAGTTCCCTGTCCCTCCTGTGCTCCAGGGGCTCTGGGGCACGCTCCTTTCTTTCCACCATGCATTCTTTCTGTGTTCAATCTCTGAGACCTACTCTAGCTCTCCTCTTCCAACAGTTTAGGCCTTAGCTTTCTCCTTGATCCTCGGGTCTGAAAAACCTCACAACAGAATCTCACCTCTAAGATGCATGTATCATACTGCAGAACCATTTGGGTTCTTGGGATGTGGGCATCGGTCCTCTTTCTCATCTCTGAAATTCTTGAAGAGGAAATGAATATTTCTAAGTCAATTACATCTCTGAAACCTCATAGCTCAGAGCTAGCCCGACACCTGGAAGACATCAGAATGGAATCACAAACTGATTTTCAATCACACCAAGAAAAGCAGGAATCTTGGAAGGAGATGGAGAAGACTAAACTCAGAGTCTACCACACACTCATTAAGTGTCCTTGGATATTGCAGAAGTTTATTTCTAGTTATGTTTAAAATGGTTGTTTTGTACATTGTTTGGGGAAAGGCTGCCTAGGCCTTGGCATTTTGTATTGTCTGCAGATGTTGGCTTTATGTAAAATTTGTTCGATTCCCCATGATTTGCATGTGCTCACTAACTTCCTCTATGAGGGGTTAGAGTTTCTGTATCAAGGAAACACATGATCAGACAATCAGGGTTCACTGTCTTCCTCTGCTGAGGTCTGGCAAGGTTTGCAGATATGAAAATGTCTCCATGTTTCCATGTCTCTCTTGGTGAACTACACAGTAGTGTACTGTTTCACTTGGGAAAGTTCCTGAGTTTAAATGAGCCTCTCTTCCAAAACTGTAAAAGAATACTTCTCTGGGAATTTTAGTGACTGTTAGATTAGATATAGAAAGTAAATAACTCAGGACTTGGTGTTTTCACTAAGCAGCTAATAAATCTGAATTCCTTTCTTTTAATCTCTGCAAGGATTTTTTCCCTTTGACCACAATCAAGTTTCTATCCACCACACTCCTTCTCTGCATTTCTCTAAGTCAGTCCCACCCAGGAAAAAAATTAATCCCCAGATGGTACATCCAAGCATTGCCTAAAAGAATGAGTTGGGTAAAAAAGGATGAAAACCTAGGTATTCCACCTTTACCCCTCAGAGTGGTGATTACATTCATAATTTTTATCCTTCCCAGGGTCTTGGACTATTCAAACATAGTTATAATAATTGTGATAACACTGAGATTAAATGTGATGCTAATGGCTTTGTGAGATATAAAAGTTTACAGGTCCCCACTGAAGGTCTGGTAAAGCCAATTTTTCCCTTCCAGATCCCTTCCTATTCTGACCAAGAAGGAATGACTGCCCAGTGAAGGAGGGGAAAGGCTTGAGGTTGACACAAGCTGCTTTATTTATTTATTTATTTATTTATTTACATGTTATATCTCAAACATACCCATTGCTTCTAAGCCTCTTAGCATATATAAGTCTAGCAGTTACAGTGTACATCACATGGAAAGAAATAAACCCACAGCAAACTGGTATTACAAGCCAAATATTTAAGGTACTTATTAAATATCTGAGAATTTGGGACCCTGGTTCAGAAAGTGTAGCAGTAAGGATGCAACAATAACAGTTTTGTTTTTAAAATAAACAATAGCAAACTGGCTCTTGAAATTTGGAGTCTTTAGGTTATGCATCTTAATTTGATCTCTGGTGCTTAGACATATGTCCCAGTTAAAGATATGAATACAGGAAGGAGTGAGTGGGTGGGTGAATGGTTAGACCAACAACAACAAAAAAAAAGCTCATCTTCATCATTCACTAACTTTCTTGTGCACCAAAAGTAACATCAAGAAAAAACTAATACCAAGAAGGTATGGTAACAGCTTTCATTGGCAGACTGTGATGAGGCCTGTGCTCTTTCTAGAGTGTCTTCAGATTCCATAGATACAATACCAGATGAATGGAGGCACAAAGGTGATACTGGTACCCCCAGGGTTATGGCTCTAAATCCATATCGTCACCACATAAAGAGTCAGCAACATCATATAGAAATATCTGAAATAATTTCTTTACATTTGTGGCCAATACTAAGGAGAAAGAAACACTCCGTTTGTACCTTGCTTATAGAAGTGAGACAGGTATAAGAACAATGAAGTAAAAGCTGTGAAACAGACTAACACTCTTTCTTCCCATCAGCATTCTTGTATGTGGCCAGTCCCACCCCTATATGGTAGTTCCGGAAGCAATCCCAATCCAGATGCCAGCACTACGCGTCAGGACCTTTAAAGGAGGGAACCCTGTCTTAATCTGTGCCAGTACTTTCAAGAATGACCCATCCCATGGCCAGCATTTGAACCAGGAAATATTTGTCTAGGCTCACATGCTGTATACAGGACTCAGAGAGGCCCTAAGACAGTTAGGCAGAAGGAGAGGAGCTAAAGGGTTATGGAGATGTCAAATGCTAAGCTAAAACTTTCATAAGTGTGATCTTAATATCCAATACCATATAGACTAACCACATTCTTAACGTCTCAGGAAAAATAACAGAAACAAGAAAGATCTCTTTAAATAAGAAAAGGAAAGTAATCATGCCCACACCAAAAAGGGCTGTACTTGCTGGAACTCAAAGTGATGCACATTTCACGTTCATGTGCCTTAGACATAGAGAAAGTGTTTTTAGACAAAGACAGATTCATTCTAGTGGAGATGTCTTCAAATTACATGCACCCTGTAAAAAGAAAGGAAAGAAAAAGAAGAAAGGAAGGAAGGACTTAATTAAGGAAAAAAAATAGGAACAAAACAAATATTTACATGAGGAAATTACACTCTGCCCCAAAGACAATTAGCATCCTAACACCAGCAATGAGGCTTCATCTTTCAAATGACAACCCTCACTTTAAGGTAATATCCTTTTTCCTGTGCCTGTGTAAGCTATTGGTATATAGTCAATGCATGAAGACTTGCATTCATTCATGTCTTTTGGACTGAGTCTGCTTGTACTTACTGCTCTCAGGAAAGCATGTGGTTTTGGGTCCCGGAAAACACAGAGGAGCAGGAATAGCAACAAGATAGTAACAAGAACAATAGAGAGTTACAGATTTCAAGAAATGTATTAATTGAATTCCCATATCAAATATATATTAAATAGACACTATTATGACTGATTTCCAGATAGGGAAACTGAGGCTTAGATCAGAGACTTAGGTCACCAACATGTCCAGCTGGAATAGGAGCAGTGGTTCACATGTGTGAAGCTGACCCCAGGGCTCTTGTAATTTCATGGGGATGAGGATAGACAGGAACCCAAGATGATCTTTAGAAAACTGTGTCATAACTTTGACAGAAGATAGTAGGTCAGAAAGGAGAGAGTCCTCAGGTGGCTAAGAAAGTAAGTTAATCTTTCAAAGCTACACAAACAAAAAAGAATGAACTCTGACAGTGAGGGGACACAGGTGATGTGAAAATGTTGAGAAATGTTCCTCAAGGGAAAAAGAGAAAAAGGTTTTATGACTGCAATGGGCAAAGCAGTTTGAGAACATAGAATTCTATATACCCCCATTCCCACTCCCTTCCCACTCCCTCTCCCTCTCCCTCTCCCTCTCTCTGTCTCTTTCTCTCTCTCTCTCTCTCTCTCTCTCTCTCTCTGAAATTCAATTATTGGTGTGCATAAGGCTCCAGGAAGTATTGTAGCAGATAAACTAATTTAGCTTTGTTAGAACCAATGTGTTTCAAACATAGACCCATATGCTAATTTGTCCACCATTTTCCCTTTCTGTCTTCTGTTAGCATACTCACACATAGATAAGACTTCTCACTCAAAAGTCAGCTCTGTTGATGACATTTCAGTCACTTGATTCTGCTTGTTTTGCCCATGAGAGGACTGATGTAGGTATTAGGCATTGGGTTATGGCAGGTGTCACACACAGTTAAAAGGAACACAGATTCGTGATTGCCTTTTGGGGAACAGGCAATCTCTATCACAATTCTACTCAGTATGTGTGTATGTGTGTAACCAGGAACCTTTGCAGAAAAGTTTCTGACATTATTGTTTAAGATAACCTTGAGGTAGACACAGTGCAAACATCCATCATAGCAGAATAAAGACAAAATTTGTAGTATAGTCTTTCAATGAATATCGAACAGGATTGAAACTGACAAATTTCAAGTTCACACAATAAGGCTGACTCACACAAGCTCACTGAGTTATAGTAGTCAGACCTATATACAAACCCACACAGTGACTGCTCAGACAGTAACATACACACTCACATCTAAGGAGCAACTATGGCAAAATTTATGGTAGAAAGCATGCCTAATGTGATAGGAAGGGAACTATAGAGGTCTCTAGGTTACTCATTACTTCCTTATGTGTCTGGTGGTCATGACCCAAGTATATAGTTTATAATAAGTTGCAAATTATGTCTTGGCACGTTGTGCATTTTATGTACTGTATAAAGTTTTATTAGTTACATTCCTTGTTACTGCGACCTAATTCTTTACAAGAAGCAACTTCTTTCAGGTGGAAGAATTTATTTTTGGTCTACGGTGTTTGGGCCAGGAAAGCCTGACAGCTCCAGTGACCTGCAGCTGTCATGGTGGAGCTTGGGCGCATGGTAAGTCAAAAATCACAGAGGTAGAGAGACCTAGAGACCTGGAGAACAGGTAGGGAGTGGGTCCAGCTGGAAAGCCTCAAGGCCTACCTCTAAGAACTTACTTCCTCCTGTGAGGACTTCAAAATCACTCCTGCCATCTGAAAGTGTTCATGAGCCTCTGGGGCACAGATTGCACTCAAATCCAGGTACGGGCTTTAAAAGGATTTAAGTAATCTTGGTGAGAATCCAAATCAAAGCCAGTCTCCTGGGTGCTAGAGTGCTTGATGGTGCGCAGATGCCTTATATGTTCTAACCAACCTCATTGTTTCAGGCCTTCACATGTCAAACTTCTCATTTTCTACTTTTACAAATGGCAGCATTAGCCTGTTCTAGAAATCAGAGCACCAGCCTCTCTCCTCCTTCTCCCTGTTGCCTAAATCAAAATTTTCCCTAAATCTAGTCTATTTCTCCTCTTACACATTGTGGAAATGTACCTGCATCCTTGTGCTCATTACCAAAATTGTGTTATAATGACACCATTTCTAACCTGTATTACTGTTGTGGAAGTTTATTTTTAGTTATGTATAAAATTATTGTTTTGTGCACTGTTGGGTGAAGGGCTGCCTAGGCCTTGGCATTTCGTATTGTCTGCCGGTGTTGGTTTTATGTGGGGGATGTTTGATTGCTCATGATCTGCACGTGCTATCAGTAGAACACCTGATGAGTTCTGTATCAATAAAAACACCTGAGCCCGGATGCTCGGGATTCCACTGTCCAGTATGGCGCTAACCAGGATAGTGGTTCCCTCTGCTGAGGTCTGACAGGGCTTGCACCTATGAAATATGCCTCTTTGTCTCTCTTGGTGAGCCTACACAGCAGCATAACAACAACAAATGGCACCCAGCGTGGTAGGCAGAAAGACAAAGATGAAACTCCTCACCTTTTACCTTCCAGAGTCCATTATTTTTCCCCCTGAAAACCTGTCTACAAGAGGTCTGGATACTGGTGAGGCAATTCTGATGAGACACATCTGCTATGGTGATTAGAACTCCACCCTATGAGGTAACCCTTCCTGCAGATAAGGTGACCAATTGTTTTTCCTGCAAACCAGGCTCTATCTTAAAATCTGGAAAGTATTTCCTCAGGGTCAGCACACAGAAGCTGTCTTCCAGAAATGGTTAAGGTTGTATCTCATGCTGGCAGCCAAATTTGGTACTGAAAGAATCACCCAGCTGGTGCTAGTTTTGAAGGCATGAAAGGGTCGTGAAGAGCAATTGAGATTTGGCACTATGAGAGGACAGGAGAGACCATTCGTGAAGGTGTGGACTCACTAGTAGTTGAAGGCCCAGATTGAAGGGGTCATGCAGATAAGTTGAAGCTTAGCACCATGAAGAGAGCCCAGAAGAGGCTATTAGTGAAAGTGCATCCCTGTTTCATCAAGGGACCTCAGCAGTTTTGGAGATGCCAGTGCCATGGGATGACCATCAAGAGCAGCAGTAGTGGTGAAGGGGAGCCAGCTAGAACCTGAAGGAAAAACTGTGTGTATGTTGCAAAGGTCTGAGCCAGAGAAGTGACCCAAGTCCTTTGGAGGAGCCCAAAAGATCGTGAGTGAAATCCAGATAATTGGACACTAATAATGTTTTTCTGCTTTCCAAAGAAATTATGAAAAGCTTGATAGATATTTGGTTTCGTTTGGTTCTGTGCATTCTAGCAAGCCTTGGGATAGTTTCTTTTGTAAATGGTTTTGCTAGTGTAGTGTTAAATTGTGTTGTAGAGATAAAGCATTTTTTTGATTGTCTTATACAGAAAGGGGGAAAATGATGCAAAAGTTTATTTTTTTAGTTATGTTTAAAATAATTGTTTTGTGCGCTGTTGGGTGAAGAGCTACCTAGGCCTTGGCATTTTGTATTGTCTTCAGGTGCTGGATTTATGCTAGGTATGTTTGATTGTTCATGATCTGCATGTGCTATTAGTAGAATACCTGTCTCAATAAAAAGCACCTGTGCTCAGATGCTCAGGGTTCCACTGTCCAGGATGACATTTGCCATGATGGTGGTTCCCTTTTCTGAGGTGTGGCAGGAATTGCACCAATGAGCATGCCTCCATGTTTCCTTGCAGAGCCACCACAGCAATGTACTACTACATATTACAGTACCCTTTCCCAATGCTTTGTTGCTGTTGTGATTTCTATGTTTCTTTCTGTATAATATCATTTGACCCTTGCTGTGAAGGGGACCATTCTCCAATATAAGTCTTCCCAGGTTATATCAGACTTTTAATATCATCACCCTTCCTCTGTTATTTGTAAGTCAAGTTTCTATTGCTCTATATGGTACCCTTCATCATTTGTAATCAGGTTCTCACATATAGTATCCTCTCTTTAGTTTCCAGAGGCTCTGACTTCCTTGATTTTGTAGTCCTCTAAGGCATATCCTTCCTTCTGCCACCAGTACCACCTATGTTCCCATTGTATCTTTGGTGAGTTGAGTGTTCTTACCAAGTATTCAAGATCCAAATCACACAGAATACCCTCTACCACAGGTTCTCTTTGTGTCTCCATATTCCATAGGGTGGCTCTGCTCTTCCATTCATTACTTTAGCAGCCTGTGCTTATTTTCATTTTGTTCCTCATTGGGATCTTTGGTCAATGTTTATTGACATATTTGTCTCCTTTTAAGGATCACATGGTCCCTTTTATGTCTATGGATTGAGGGCCATACTTAGCACAAACTACGTACTCAATAAAAACAATTGAATGAATGAGTAGAGAAAACACAACTTCTTAACTGATCTTATGTGCATTTAAGGAATAGGATAAGCTATACTCTGAAAAAAAAAAGATAGATTGACAAAATCACAAGATTTAGTTACATACAACCTTTCGGAGGAAAAATTTGCGGGGGTCTTTGCAAACACCTGGGCTAGCAGTGTAACAATCTGCCTGAGACAAGAGGAAATCCAGTTCAACACACCTCAGTAGCTGGTGTTAGTTCAAACTTCTAGAGTCTGTCATCCCTGGACAGTTTATTTTAGCTCCATTTAACTACAATTCAACTTTGGAAAAAAGTTTCCTGGTGACAACTATCACAGTAAAGCTGAAGGCATGACTACATCGAACAAAACTCTTTTGCAAAGTACGTGTAACCTCTTCCGTAAGAATAGGTTCCATTTACTGAGAAAACAATGCTCAGGATAAAGGTCTAGGTTTGGAAAAGTCTGTGATAAATATAATAGTCTCGGGGAGTTTAGGTACAGTTGGTCCTACAGATAGCACAGATCACTAGTAAGTACATCCATTTCCAGCTTTCTGGGCAGAAACAGGCATATATCCCTTTCATTGAAAAGACAACCTGCGTGTTTAACTTTCCTGATTTCCCTAGTGCTTATCTGTGAGCACCTTGTGCCTTCTATGAAAACTGAGATTTTTCAGAGACATAATATTTTATAGAACTTGTTACATAAGCATTCTTTCTTCATATACAAAGGCCATTTTGACTATCTTCAAAGAGACAGACTAACAGACAGACAGACAGACAGGCAGACAGACACACACACACCCATAAGCAAAAAAGGAGATAGGATGATACTTAACAGTCCAGCTTGTTCATTTTCTTAGCTTTTGTTTCTGTTTCTCCCTGCTCTAGACTAACATCTCATGTGAGCCACAGAAAGAAGCAGAAGCCTCCCCAGGATAAAAATTCTGTACTAACAAACTTTTCCAATTTACCAAGATCCAAGATTTGAAATCAGAACTGAACTTTTTTCCCCTTCACTTTGTGGACAGAGTCACCTTCTGCTTGGCAGTACATGGCTTCTTCTACAGGGTACCATCTCCTAGTTCCCCTCTGATGGGGAATGGAGACCTTTTGTGTCATGCACATGTCCTTGCTGTCCATTCTAATTAGATGGCTCGAGGAGGCTCTGGAGGAGCAGCAGAGCAAGACCAAATAACTTGGCTCTTTTATTAAAGAGCCCACATTTATTAAAGAGCCCACATCATTGCTAAAGTGACAGCCTATGTTGGACACACTCCATTCGACATTACCAATACAACATAAATACAAACATCTCTAATCACAATCAGTTCATACTTCCTGACATTTTGTTTCTTTTTTTCTTGGTTCTCCATGGGAAAACAGAATGAAACGAGAGTAATTCCATCAGACTCAGTGGCCACTTGGCTTTATAACTGATTATGCACTGGAGACATTCTTTAAAGGTACATGTGTCTGGACCTGGTCTGCAGATCCCAGGTTCATCCTGATGGTGGGATGGGTGGTAAGAGAGAGCCATCAACTCTAGCAGACCTGTTGTGTTGAATCACTTGCACACAGTCCTGTCTACAGGCACGCTAGGTACAGGGAGGTGAGGAGGGAGTAAAGAGGAGTCTGAGAACACAATTTTGGCTCATCTTTGATTTCTATCAGTTGGTCCCCAACCAATTGGCAGCTTCTATTTTCAGTTGTGTCTGGGGAGATGAGTGTATCTAGCTCTTGCCCACTCAGAACAGGCCCCAGCTTGCGCCTTCCTTTTCTTTGACAGAATTGTCCTCTAGGAGGCTGACAACCCCATGGGGCACACAACACACATTCTCTGATAGTATTTCTTCTCCAGGGCAGGAACTGACTTAATAGAAAAATAATAAAAGCCTAGGCGTGACAGGCGGGTGGAGCCCCCAGACACAGGGCTCAGAGTTGGTGAGCAAGGCAGTATTACCTCACAGTGCAGGTGCTGCTTCCAAAGGCAAGCGAAGGCTCAGAATCCTCACCTCGAGGGGAAGGAGAACAGCCTCCAAAGGAAACGAGGAAAGGGAGTCTCTTGCATTGCCAGGAATATTAGATTGACATGCAGTGAATGAAAGTGACTAGAGAATTGCCAAGGTGGGGAATGCATTTTCAGAGTTGAGTTCAGAGGTGTTGAGATTGAAAACAAGAGTGAAACACAATACAATGGAGGAAAAAGGAAAGCAGGGTGACTCTAGTGCCAGCCTTTCACCCAGTCCCAAGTCACCTTCCCTGGTTAAGAATATGGCATGCAAAACCAGAAGTGTGTCACCATCACCTTCTGCCCTCATCTGCAAACAGGGGGAAGCAGCAGGCAGAACTGTCAGCATGGGTCTAGAACACAACCCCTCCTGCACAGGTTGCACTAAAAGCCGGGTATTTGAATCATCAGCCTACATTCGTATAAGAAATTATAATTCATAGTAGGGAAGTCAAAGTGCAGGGGTTGAAAGTCCCAATCTGCCATTTATAATTTGTAAGTCCCTGGGCAAATTATATAAACTCTGACCCTCAGAGTTCTATACTGAAAAAAAAACTTTTGTTAACGCAACAACCAGCATACAGGAAACATTGACAACTGTTGTTAATAGGAGCTGTGATGCCATCAGTGTTCCGGAGCTGAGCACTCATAGAATACTGCATGCTGTGTCTGTGAGCTTGTGACGGCAAAGAGCAACTCCAGGTGAATTGTAACATACTTTTGTAGAAACCAGTGTTCCATGACAGGCAGAGGAGGCTCATTCTGCTGCTTTAAAGAAAACATTTAGGCAAATCTTATCTCTCCCACTAAGTCACTTATCTCGAGGTGGATGAGAGAGGACTTCTACTTAAACTACAGCAGCTGAGGTTGTTTCCGTGTCTCTGTGGCCAAGACTTGCCTTGTGAGCAGGGAATTATTCTGTGAATTTATCACATTGGCTTAGAGGGCTGCAAAGGAAAGGCTGGGCATGCAGCTCGGTGGTAGATCACCTAGTATTTTCAAGACACTGTGTTCAATTCCCAGGATGGGGAGAAAAGGAGATGGGGAGGAGCAAGGAAGATGGAGGGGAGATGGAGAGGAGAGTGGGGGAATAAAAAAATGAGGAAGAAGAGATGGAGAGAAGGAAGGAGGGAAGAAAGGGGGGCAAGAGAAGGAGAGAAAAAGTGGTGGGGTGGAGTAGACCAAGACCCACTTTCTGTACTTTAAGTTCCTCCCTTGAAGGAAGAGACAAGACTCCATGATTACATGATTACAGATTTGGAGAAGACTCAATTCTTTGTCAGTATGATGATGTGATGCTCCCAAGGTCCTCAAACCTCACCATCCCCCAGACCTTTCAGTAAGCCCAGTTCCTTGATCCCAAACCAATACAAGAGGCCCCGGAGTTACGGTAACTCAACCTAATCACTTTCTACATTGGAAACAGCGTGGAAGGCAGACCTATACATGTGTTCAGTTGTTGACAACAGTCAATGAATTCCATGAGCTACTCAATACTTTATGGTGCAGTAGGCTTCAAGTGAAATACCTGCCCACCACCAGGCTATCGTGTGTTTTCTGAGCATGTTCAAGACTATGGTATTCAGTACAATAGATGTACTAAGTACATCTGGGGCTTGATAATTTTTATTTAACAACATTCTCAGTTTATGATGGGTTTACTGGAATGTGAGCCCATCATAGGTTAAGGGACATTTGTAATAGCTGTGTGTTATTTCTAATCTGGGAGACCCATTTTGAAATCAGTGTCATTGTATTTTATCAGTTCTATCATATGACACACAGAAATGTATGGGGCCTTGCTTCTGACTGCCAACTTCTTAGCAGTGGGGATCTTGTTGACTACGTGTGGCTTACACAATTAAATAGTTCTTGGATAACTTTGATGGAAGGACTAGTGGAGAGTATTGAATGAGATTGGGAATGGGAACCTCCATCAAAAAGAAAGTGGTGATAGTGTAGAACAGGAATGGAGCAGGAACTAAGCCTTAGAGACTAGTACACAGCCCCCACGTGGCTCCCAGCAGAAATCTGGAGGGCCACAGTCCTGATATTCTCTAAACCAGAACATGGGGCCCCCTGAAAATAAGGTACCCACCTGTGAAACTCATTTTCTACTGCCTTTTGTATAAATAACTTGTTGAATACTGGGACATAGAAGCAGAAGCCATCCCATAGACCCAGTGCTGGCCCTCTAGCCCCTGACTGACTTTTCTCATGTTTGTGTGCAATTGGACAAACCCCACCCTGGTCAGCCTAAGGCACAGGGACCTGAAGATACATAGTCAAGTGACCTATGATGATTCAGACTACCACTGAGTCACATGTCTGATGGCAAGACTGCTTTTATAATCCTCATTTTGCGGGGAGGGGTGTCAAAACAGGGTTTCTCCATTGTAACTCTGGCTGTCTTGGAACTCACTCTGTAGACCAGCCTGGCCTTGAACTCACAGAGATCTACCTGCCTCTGTCTCCCAAGTGCTGGGATTAAAGGGAAAGTATCACCACTGCCAGGCCATAATCCTCATTTTTTTTTTTAAAGATGAACCAGTCACCTTTCATTGGAAGTTATTTCTCAGCCAACATATGAAAATATTCAGCCATAGTTGAATTCTTCATGAATGGGAGCTGAGTGGGCAAATGCTCAAGAATGTAGTGTCCTCTCTTTTCAGTGATACTTGGGTTGCAACTCATATTTGAGATTCTTGTAAAAAATGCAGAAGCTGAAAAGCACGCAGGCTGCCATCAGCATGTTAAGCACCATCATGCACCCTTTCAGTACACTGGCATACTTGTCGTACCAAGTAATCTCACAATGCCTCTGGGGGGTAAAATTCCTCATCAATATCCAAAGCCTGGCAACCTGCCATGTTTAACCTGCAGGAGTTTCTTTTCCTTCGGAACAGCTTGGGTACGTTCAGGGTGGCATTACCATAGACAGCATCATTACAGTGGCGCAAGAGATGTCATCTAATTTTATCTAAAATGCTGCCAATACCATTAGTTTAGAAGACTCAGCCACCTCTTCTCTCTTGCTATGAGCTACAAGTCTGGTCTGTTCTTGAGTTTGGTTGTCTCTGTGCCCCTCCTATCACCACCCCCCCAAGGGGATCTGCTAACGGGTTTGCTGGGTACTAACAACTGCAAGTGGCTAATGCTTGACCTGAAATGTGTTAGGGTAACAGGCGAGTGTTACCAGGGTAACTGGATGCAGTATTTATGTCTTTCCTTCTGTCCTCAGTCTGGCTCATGCTGAACTTACAAAATGAAAAGAACAATAATAGTGATAACGAAGAAAGAAAACGAAAAAAGTGGCGGACGATAAAGCAAACGTTGAACCAGATTCAAGGGTCGGGGGCGCATTTGCCATTTCATGACGTTTGAATATTTTTACCTTTCTTTTTTTCTCTTCTTTTCAGAACAAGCTTACACAATGCAGTTCAGGCTGGCCTTGAACTTGCTACCATGGCTACCTTAGTTTGAACTATTTCTCTAATAAAAATCAAATTCAAAATACATTGTAATTGAAGGACTCACTATGAAATGTATGTCAGGGTGTTCAAGAAGGAAAATCGAGCAAGAATAAAGGCTATTTCTGCTCCTTTCACTGAGCCAGCATTTATTCTGCTGACTCAGATTTCCTTTGATAAGCCAACTTCCTTATATAGTTTCAGTCGTATAACCCCAGGCCTGACTTAAAGTCTCTCTTCATTCTCTTTAGGAAAAAAAAACACACAGCTATTCCAAACAGTATTCTAGTTATTAAAAAAAGAAAACCAACTTATCAACCATGCTGGAGATGCAGCTCCCTCCTACCTTCTACCTGCACACAGAAAGGAAGTAAAATGCTTAACTACAGCTAGGGCTTCCATCCAGTGTTTCCGGAAAGTTCTCTATCACAGGAACAAGCTCTGTGTGTTTTGTTTAACACTTCCTGATAAGGATTCTGGTTTTGCCCCTCCGTTTATTTTACTTAGGAACGTGATGCTGCACAAACAGATTTCTAGTCACCGTAGATAGGGCTCCCACCACAGACTGAAGAAATAATTTCATTCAAGTTCATTTTGTTGAACCAGAATATTGGGGATACTTACAGAAGCATGAGCATCCCTTGTCAAGCTACATGGTGGAACAGTCCACTCTAGCATTTTAGAGTTCCCTGCCCAATTTATAGGCCACTGGTGGACCAGTCTCTTCCTTCCTCAGACTGTGTGCGGCATATGCAGCCGAGTTTTGTGACTTTCTGAGCTGTCTGGGTCATACAAGTTTGATTAGCTTCTTAAGCCTTGTGGGAATCTATCTTCACTCCAGGAGGGAATGTTTCAATTTGGAGGCAATATTTACACAACAGGTGGCCTCACAGTTTTTTTAAATGCAATTCCAATTACTAAAAAGTTTGTGGCTTAAACAGAGACAGCAATGCATTAAAAAAAATTGTTAATTTCAAAGGCTGTTGTATTAGTCAGGGTTCTCTAGAGGAACAGAACTGATATAGTAAAAAATATATATATTTATGATAAATATATAATATAGCATGAATATTAAACTATATTTAATTATTTATATACTAAATAATTATACTTAATATTATAAATTACATATATAAAGGGGATTTATTAGAATTAAAGGCCGTGGATTACTTAGTCCAACAACGGCTGTTTACCAAAGGAAGGTCCAAGAATCCAGTAGTTGTTTCAGTCCACAAGGCTGGATGTCTCAGCTGGTCTTCAGTGCACACCAGAGTCCCAATGAAGTAGGCTCTAATGCCAGTGAAGGAACACACTTGCCAGTGAGAGTGGGGGCAGGCAGGCAAAGAGAGCGAGCTTCCTTCTTCCATGTCCTTTACAGAGGCCGTCAGATGAAGTCATGGCCCAGATTAAAGACGGATCTTTCCACCTCGATAGATCCAGAATAAAAGTGGGTGTTCTCACTTTAAATCATTTCATTAAGAATAAATCCCTCACAGGTGTCCCCAGCCGCTTGAATTTTGTTTAGTTCCAGATGTGGCCAAGTTGACAACCAAGAATAGCCACCAGCCATTGATGAAGATCAATATTAGCAAGTAGAGCCAGGTGGCTCCACTTCTTCTAATAAGTAGGTACAATTAGGGGTAACTGAACACAAGCGTTACCTCAAGTTTCGAAGTGACTGTATCAGTGTTCACTATACATCATGACTAAGAGAATAGAACAGAATAAAAGAACAAAGACGTTATCCATCCCCTCCTTTTGTCTGACCTGAGAGTGGAAACATCACTATATTTTCATTCATATTCAGAGCAGAGCTGTACAGCCCATCTGACTGCAAAGAGGACCCACTTTTAAGAGAGGGGAAATTGGTAAAAACTCAAAATTCCTGCTACAGCCAGCTAGTGATAGTCCAGGGCACAAATTCAGCCTTGCTGACTCTGTGTGTGGTACTATGGGAGGCCTGCAAAAGTGAATTAAAAATTGCTTGTCCCCATCTCCAACAAGAATGAGCAAAATTACCAACCAAGTGACTAGAAGGTCCTGCAGGTGATGGTTTTGACCCAATCCCATGATTCAGTTGGTTTCCTTACCTTGAAAAGGAGTAGAGCCCACTTGTGGCTGGACTTTTGTTTGCTCTTACATTTTATGAGAGGTTAGGGTGCTTTCTATGTGAAAAACCCCAGTGTTTCCTCACTTAAAAATCAGAGACAGCAGCAGTGAACATGGACTCCCTCAGTTGTAAGCACAGCTGAAGAAACTTTGATTCAAAAATCCATTATACAAGGTCAAGGCCAGAATATATGTTCCAACATGCCATCAGTTCTCTAGTAATCATATAGTTTTCTTTTTTAAATCAATACTTTGGGGTCAGCCTGTAGTATAACACCCATGGAAGAGAACCTTTTGAGGAATTTGTTTTCTATTACATTTTAGTCCAGAGCCCTAAATTCCAGAAGGAGTTATCAGCTCTCTGAATTCTTTATGCATTCTGCAGGCTTCTCCCTCCCTCCATTCCTCCAGTCACCTCTTTTGAATATGGAAAAGCTTAATGTATTCTTTCAGGGGAAAAAAAAAAACATTTAAGGCCATCTTCATAAGCACAACCATTTCTTATTTAATAAACAATCGCTGTCTCATTAAATGTAAATTAGTCCTTTATCCTTAGCTGTATTTGTTGAATCTATTACTTACTGTGTTTACCAAATTTGTTTCCTTTGGCTCCAAAGCGTTTTGTAAACTTCTCATAAATAGGAAGTTGAAATGAAGGCACTTTTTCTATGTCAAAGCACCTGCATTAACAGCTTTGAACAGAGCCTTACAGAGGGCTCTGTGCTCACAGGGTTCCTATGCCAACTCTCCTGGTCACCTGGAAAGCCCCCAGACAGATTTCTGGCTATGATGCAATGCCCTCCCAAGTCAAGATTGCCCTTTCTGTTGTGTGTCACAGAAGTCAGAAGCTGGCTGTGGGTGGGAATGTCCAGGCTTTGAAAAGAACAGGCAGTTGTCAAGAACTGTAGTGAGTTCTTTGCAGTGGCAGCAACATTGGACATGTGGATTCACTGGGACTCAATATGTCTGCATTTCCTGGCTTAGAAGGGCCCCATGTAAGGCCCATCTGTTCCAGCAGGCATCCCATAATCAGAAAGAATGCTTGGCAACACAATCCCAGATAATGGATATCTGAATATTTTTGTAATTTCCAGGCTTGTGCCTAACAGCTTAGCAGTTGGCCCTATGTTTAAAGAAAATGGATAATAATCATGAGTAATGTGGCAATTTCCATTCAAAAATTTCAAATGGTGCTTAATTAAATCTTCCAATAACATTTAGAAGCCAAGGTCCTCCCTGCTCCTGCCAGGATCATGCATGAAGAAAAAAGAATGTTAGGATAGTACACATGACTGTGAAAGGCCTGCTGTGGCCAGGACACAGCAGCACAGATGCTATGGCTACCCACTCAAGCACACTCCCCAAAGCCTTCCCGAAACAGTGGTCCTTCTCGTGGAATAAGTCCAAAGCAGTCAGGCTGAGCTACCATCTCAGGATGGGCAGAGGATGCTGAGAACTCCTAGCTTATTTCTATGGTGTCCATGAGAACAGAAAGACGACCCATGGATCTGCCTCAGGGTTTGGAGAAACATTTCCAAAAGGATCTTCTTTTGCCTGACCCACAAAGAGAAGGCACTCCACTCATCAAGCCAGCTTGCTTCACTCTGAGTTTTTCTGGCGACCATGGAATCGCCATCAAAGTCTCCACACAGTGGTTGCTTATTTTGATTTTACAGTGCAGTATGACAATTTATTTCCACTCTCGGAGATACCTTTTAGCATCCTTGTTTATAATAAAAATCTGAAGAGCCTTATCTTTAGGAGAGATCTTAGAAGCTCTTAACACAGACACTCCCGGTTTAGAAATGAGAAGCTGAGTCTCTGCTCCTCCAGCAAAGGCTAAAGATATAGCCTGGTTCTTTTCTGTTCTTTTCTCTCCAGCTTGGTCTGAAACCCAGGCCTGCTGCCTGTGGTTCCTGTGAGTTTTCACCCCAGCACTCACAGTGGCTATTTCCTGTGTTAAACTGAGAGTCTCGTTTTGATTCCTTCGGTCCCCATTGGGGACAGGCAGGAAGTGCTGTGATAGACCAATTTGAAGCAATCCTGCTTATATTTATTGTTGCTACCACCCAGAAGCCTTCACAGCATCCTTCCAAGTGCCTCCGTTCCCTGCCAGAGAAAGCCTAATTCTTTTGCCCTTCATTATTACCCTCCCGGCCTCACCTTCTTTTGTCTCGCTTTCCTGAGGTGTGAAATCAAGCAAATGGGATTTGCCCACCGCCCTCTAGGGAAGCTGGAAGATTGATAAAGTGTCAAGCGAACGACTGGATTTCTTACCATTTCACAACATCCCATTTAAACGGAACAATCCAGAATCAAGAAATCTGGACCCATTCTCCCTTATGTTATATTTCAAATTTATTTCCTGCCCTTCTATTATTATTTTTCTACTTGATTTTTTTTTTTGTCTTGTTTTGGGGGATTTGGTTTGACTACAATTGAAAATCTTTTATAAATGTCCTGACCAATCCCAAGGAACCAGTGGGGCACTGAAGCGGGCTGACGCGAGAGAGATGCAGTAGGTCAGGCCGCAGGACCGACAGCCTTGTCACGCTGACTTATGATGGATGAGGGAAAAGTATATTTCTCATCCGCAGTGGGGGAGGTGAAGTGTAAAGAAAGATGCACCAGGCATCTCTGGGCGATTCATCTTATTGGAGATAAATTCTCAGAAGCTGCGGGCCTGTGAGGAGAAAAGAGAGGGAATGGAAGAATTGAATTCATTACGTGAAGTATAATTTCACGAGGAAAACATCTAAACCTCGACCAGTGGAGCCCAAGATGGAGGGTGGGGAGGGCCGGAATCCTCCCTCAAATTTCTCAGCTGCTAAAGCAGGCATGGAGGGGAGCAGCTCCGACTGCACTCCTCTCCCTGTAAACAGATCTGCCCACCAAATTCCCCAAGAGACCTAGGATATCTCTACCGGATCAGATCAATACACGGCAGGCCTATAAGGCAACCTTTCTGAAGGCTCTCCTTCCGGTTGGTTCTGAAGTCTTTCTCAACTCGTTCTTTTGAATTTCTAGATTTTAATATCTATCACAGAAACCTAGCACAGAGGTTCAGAGGTTAGATGTCAATAATTCCATGAAAATTGGAAGGTGGTGTTTTCTCTCCAGAATATTCTGTAATCTTATCTTCCTGCCCAGTCGCTGCTCATTTCCACATTTTTGCTGTGTGGCCCTGAGCTCTAGACATCCTCACAACTAAAAACAGGGGTAGTGGGAGCCCCTCCTCCTTTCAGGTATGCCTAGTGGACCTGAATTCCCCAGGTCCTGAATAGCATAAGGCCCTCATCAGCTCTACTCCCCACAAAGCTGTGGTAAGCCCTGCCTTGTGTGTTTGGCGCTTGTAGAGTCACCAAGCTGCTGGGATTTCAAGCCTTACCCTGCTTCTCATTCCCACAGTGACCTTGGGCAAATCACTTTCACCTCCCTGAGACTCAGTTTCCACATCTGGAAAGCTGAGATAATAGCTACCTGCCTCCTGAGGGCAACAGGCAAGGCTTAATTAATTAATGTTTGGCAAAGCTTTGGAGACCTTTACTGGAAGAATCCGTGTGAGTGCAAATTATTATTATTATATCACTGGAGCTTTAACTCCAGTTTTGCTTCTGAGGCTAATGATTATTTCTTTTCTGAAGGAAAAAAAAATATATTAAATTTAACTCCAAGAAATTTATTGGGGAGTGGGGAAAATTTCCATTTGTCAAGGACATCACTGTGGAAGTAATTGGCAGTTCCTGCAGCCTCTCTGGGGAAGAGTGCAGGCAGATAACTCCCTGTTTCACAGTCCTGACTAGTTCTTCCTTCGCCCTTCCCCTTCTCTGTTCATCACTGTGTTCCCTAGGGCTGCAGAGTGTTAGTTTAGGTGAGCTAGGGCAAGAACACACCTGTGGGATCTACAGGGCTGCTCTTTTGTAACAGCTCTCCCTCTAGCTCCGACGCCTCGTTTGGATCAGCATGGAAGCCAAAATATCTTTAGGAAATAAGAGTTAATACAATACTCATGGGTGGAGTTCAAATAACTAGGCATTTTCTCTCTTGAAAGCATCAAACTAAGGTCTTGTATCCCATCAAACACCTTGCCTACGACTGTTTTCCCCTGGGAGATAAAAATGGTGATAAGTATTGACACCCTTTATCCCTTTTTCCTGTTCTCTAATATTAATGAATTGTTTGACTCCCCAAGCTGACTTCACATTGGCCTGTAAGACAAAGTCACAGTGCCAGTGCTTCTTCCTTGACTCTTCTGAGGGCCTGCAGGTGCTTCGGTGGCTGTCCCAGAGTGCGGAGATCCTGGGGATCTTGCTTAGCCTGAAAAATTGGGTACCTGCAAACTAACACAGATCTGTGCTCTCTAGGACACCGTGACAGTGTCTGTGGGCTCCTCCAAAAGATATGATGTTAGTGGAATGCTCTTCCTGCCCATGCTTATAGTATGTCACTTGGAAACTAGGAATTAAGAATCCAGATTATTCTATTGCAGAAGGGACTGGCTAACCAAGAGACAGATTAAACAGATTATCACTCTTCCACTCCTTTAGGGGCAGCTGGGCCCTGAAGACCTCCCCCCTCCCATCTTGATGACTAATTTACTCTTAAGCAGCAGAACCTGCTCCTTACATCTCTGGAGGCTGAAAGCCCAGGTCAAGGATCAGCACAGCTGGGTTCTGGTGAGGGCTAGCTTTCACAATGCTGAGTGCCCACATGGCGGAACAAGGGACTGCTTGCTTTCTAGGATCTCTCCCCTCATCATCGCCCCCCCCTTTTTTTTTTACATTTCCAGGTGTGTGTGTGTGTGTGTGTGTGTGTGTGTGTGTGTATGTGGTATACTATTTCTATGCAAATTCTAATGCATATAGGTGCACATGTGTGTGCAGGTACATGTGCATGTGAGTCCATGTGCATAGGGGCCTGGAAGTTGAAACCTAGTTTGTTGCTCAATTTTTTTCCACTTTGTTTGCTAAGGCCTGGTCTCTTGTTGGACCCAGATCTTGCCAATTCTGGCTATTCCAGCTAGCCCACTCCACTTGGGGATGACCTGTCTTTGCCTTCCCAATGCTGGAACGACAGGCATCCACCATGCCTACCTGGCTTTTATGTGGGTACTGGTAATCAGAACTCCAGTCCTCATGCTTTATAAAAAGACTTTTATCCACAGATCCATCTTCCCAGCCCTCAACACAGTTTCATGAGTTATCATCGGCATACACTACACACAATCAATACACAGAGATTGGAAAGTTTGGACAGATGTGTTGACCCCTCCACCATCACTACAACCAACAGCTCCAAGAATTTCTTTGTGTCTCTTCCTTCCCATATTCTACTTATCGTCTTTTTTATTTTTATAGTTGAAACATTTGACATGAGATGGACCCTTTCAATAACCCTCCAAAACACGTGTGCTTCTTGCATTCTCTCTATAGGCTTAGCTTCCATCATGATTATCCTGAACACACATGCACACACATATCCACACTCAGGCACTCCCATGTGCTCACATGCACACCTATGCACACACATTCCAATGCACAGGATCTCTCTTACACACTCACACACAGTCTCACACACTCAGGTTCACACACACTGATGCCCTTACACAATCACGTTTACGCCACCACATACACAGTTTTCCTTCAACTCATCTAACTTCAAGACCCCTTCACATGTAGATTTCCAAGCCACAGCACTCTTTCCTTTACTGAAAGTCCTAGAGCCTGTCACCTGTGGTGTCAACAGTCTGAAGCACTGTATGGCACTTGCCGCCTCTCAAGTCTCAAGTGCTTGTGATAGCCTCCCTTAAGGAATGATGAGTGTGTTGAAACTGGCACCGATGAGCACATACCCAGTGGCTGTGCTGGCCATGGACTCCCACAAATCCCTGCTGACTTCCCGTCTATCCCCAGTCTCAGTGGTACCCTTTACTGAGCATCTTATTTCTCAGACCTAGTGCCTTTCTATGTGCCTGTCTCTCTGCCTAGAATAACATTGACTCTACTTTCTGCATGGACAAATTCAACCGTGACTCCTTGTCCAGACTCGGTTCCTCCTTGGGGATGTTTCTAGGTCATTTCCTGTCTCACCCCACCACTACCACCCCTGTCTTCTCAGGCAGGTAGTGGGACCATTTTTTTCATCCCTATCACTGTACCCTGAGCATTGTGATTGCCAGCAACCTGCATGCTGGCTTGAATATTTTTTGTCTGTGATTTATTTATTTAGTTACTTTTTTTTTACTTGTTTTACTTTATTTACTTATTCACTTGCGGGCATGCAGGTGGGAGTACACCATGGACATGTGCATGAAGGTCAGAGGTCAACTCTCAGGATTCTGTTCTCTCCTGACACCTCATATGATCTGTGAGTGGAGCTCAGCCCTTAGACTTGACTGCAGGTGCCTCTGTCTGCTGAGCCAAGGCCCACTGTTGAATATTTGGGGGTCTGTATGCCCTTCCCCTTCTAGGGTCAGGGAACTTAGGCATCTGACTCTTAGTTAATACTTAACAAATATTTCATGAGTGGTTAAGTTATTTTTCATGTTTGACACTTTTAGAACAAAAATTAATTCTACATTTTATTCACTTTGTATATGCCCTAGAAGAATGTTTAAGAAGAGGGTGTCACATCATGTGGGAACCGGGCCATATGATATCTGATTAACCTCAGTTTTGCTGAAAATATCCATAGCTCCCATAGTCATAACAAAGCCACACGTGCAACTTAACATTTTGAAGAAAGGGCCTTCTTTGAGCTGACCAGTCTTCACGGGGAGGGAGTCTTATCTTTGTTCTGCCTGCAGCCTTATCAGCCCCCCAGCTTGAAAACACTGCATTTCAGGGCAGGATGTGTCATCTGTGTGCATGCAAGAGGACTAAAGTGGTCAGGAATGAAAACGGGATGCCAATAGAAGATGATATTATTAGAAACCTGTTAAACGGGTTCCTGGTGTGTGCTTTTAACGTCTCTCCTGTCAAGAAAACTGCTCCACACCAGGACTCATTTTGTGCAGTCAATACAATCCTGATAAGACCTATCACAGCGCTTATGGTGCTGGAAGAAATTAAACATTTAGGGGACTCCTCCAGCGCCACACTGATTGAGCTCAAATGATGCTACTAAATTGACAGGTGCACTGGCCTGTTCAAGCCAGTCAGTCTTCCTTGCTGAATGTATTACAAATTCTTTAACAGCAAAGAGATAAAAACAAATCAGAAAAGACTTTCTTCTACCTGGATGCTGTTTTCTCCTGGGGAAAGTCTTGGTGTGCTTAGTGTGTGTGTGTGTGTGTCTCGTGTGGGTGAGCATGCTTGTGTGCAGATAGCATGCAGCAGGAGAGCCAAATTGCTGCTCAGCTCATCATACACCCAGTGTGAGTCTTGAGTTTTCCAAGGCTGACCCTCTTCCGCCGGCCATTCTGTTAATTGAGCCAACCAGTGCCAACTCCTGAAATGCAAGGACAATCTTGTCAGCAGGGGAAGGCACCTTGCACCTCTTAGCCAAATGCAGCACAACCTTAAACCGATTAATAAAACTCTTAAAAGGATAATATTGTTGGGTAAAGTGCTAAGGTTTTCTGCTTTGGCTCAGACTGTATTTTTATGAAGCTGTAAGCTGTGCTCTAAAAGAGAGCTGAAGAAGAAGGAGCAAGAAAGAGACAGAGACGCTCATAGCCTGCAGCCTCTTGTTTGCAGATTATTTTCCAAGATGCTCAGTAGAATATCAATTGCCTGTGATTAGAAGTCCAGCCAGGTAGTGCCTTGCTCTGAAGAAGCTTCAGAAGTGAGGGCAGTCTCTCTGAGAGCCACACATTGCAGACTTGTAAAAAAAAAAACGGCTTTGTTGAGGTTTCACCCTCGGAGCGGGCAAGGCTGGGGGCGGGACTTGGAAGGGGGAGGAGCCCACTGGAGACACCCGGCTTCTTGATGTTCTATTCTAGCTGAGGAGCTGGTCAGTTCCAGTCTCCTGGAATGGAGGTGCATGGGAGTTCGAGGGACTGGGAGAACTCTGACCAAAAGAACTTCAGAAAATCTCCCCCTGGAGGATATTATCTGAACTGAAATAAGCCAGGCTTGGGGGAGGGGGAGAACCCCACCTCTTCTTACACATGAGGAAGATGAGAGTTGAACTCACCGATGTAGGGAGAAGAGCAGAGGTCAGCAGAGGCAGGAAAATTTAGGGAGGGACTAGAGAAAGACTGGGTATCAGGTTTCAGAGCCCTATTACAAACTAGCCCTGAATTCCAGTGTGATACAACAAATAGTGTATGTTTAGCTCACAGCAATTTATTGTGTATGTTACAGACAACTAGAAAGGATCCAAAAATTCCCAACAAAAGAAATGATGCATTTTTAAGGAGATGGAAATGCTGATTACTTGGACTTGATTATTACACACTGCACACATGTCTCGACATGTGTCAAATGATCTCAGGATCATGCAATATAACCTTACTGCTGGAAGTCTTGCCCCTGTACATTCTATTAACCCTTGCATTTTATGGGTAATAATGTACTCAAGCATCAAAAAAAAAATGGTTCTTTCTCCTTGTAAAACTGGTCAAAAATCCAAATGTAAATGTGATCCTGTATAGGCTCAGTTATGTAACTGAGGTAATACCTGCATCTGCCCTAAGTACTTCACAGACTGCTGGACCCATCCCATTTGTCCTCCGAGATAAGCCATCAAGGAACAGGGGAAGATGGGACATGGTCTGTGTTCCCAGGCAACTAAGAATCTTCCAAATATTTGTAGTGACGGGAATGCTATCATAGTGGTCAGTAATTACTTGTTGGGTGAATCCAAGTGAACAATAGTGATGGCATCTGTATTATTACTACTACACCACAGCTCATGGTACCTAAGCCTGTACCATGTGCTGAGAGCACTGTCTCTATAAGCTTTTTGTCCTGTTTTAGAACGGATTCGAATGGGTACAGAAGGAAAATTCTTTCTGTGTTAATTGAGGAAACTGAGTTGAACTTGCCTAATTGATTTAGAGGTTATGCAAGCCTCCAATCAGGAAGTGGTAAAGAAAAGATGCAGCCAATGGGACATTCTAGAATACTTACTATTCTCTGAGCTGAGGACTGGACTGAAACTCATAAATCTTTATAGCAATCTTGCAAGAGGGTGAAAATTAGACCCATTCTACAGATTAAGTAATTAGCTGACATGTCATCCTTCACATTCTACAGCATCTTCATCTTACAGGTGAGAAGACAGAGACTTGGGGAGAGGGTAATCACTTGTTAAAGTCACATAGTTCATGCCAAGAAGAGTCCAGCCTAGAGTCAGGTCCTGAATACAAGAATGAAACACTAGCCTTGTTTTGTGAGATGTCATGACTGCAGACCATGTAGAGCCCATTGAGTAGCTTTGGTCAACCACATGGGACAAGAGGGCCAACCTCAAATGGAAATTTTCTGTCAATGCAGGAGGGTAAACGCTCATCACTTAGGGGACTTCCAACCCCACCATGGAGACAGTCTGGCACTGCAAGAGGAGAGTTCTGCAACTCTCTGGAGATCCAGTCTGGCTCTCCTCTTCCCTCAGAGCTTTCTTTTTCCACCAGGGTCAGTGAGTTGAAAGCACCCAGCATCCTTTTGTGTCAGCAATGCAAATTAGAATATGAGGAATCTCTGGGGCAGTGGAGACTCTTACAAATGCATAGCTACATTGTTCTTCACTTTGCGAACATTAAATAATGCTCCCAGGCTCCCCTACCACTCTCTTCCTCTCCTTCTTCCATTCCCTCTATCTTTCCCCCATTCCCTTCCTCCTTTCTCTTTTCTGTTTAGTTGTTGTTTCTGAACAAGATCTCATAACTCACAACCAAACTGTTACATACAACTGTTACACTGCTTTGGTGGAGGCAGGTACTGGAAATGGAACACAAAATCCAGGCTCTTGTGCATTTTGATCAACCAAATGTGTCAAGAAGACTACTCACATGAAAGTCTCTACCACTGAACCATACCTCCAGCATCTTTTTTAGTAGCTTTATTGAGATGATTATAATTCTCATAGCTTTTAATTTGCCTGTTTTAGAAATTGTATAATGTTACATTTAATAAAATTGCACCATTTCTGTTGACAAACATTTAGCGATTGGGATATTCAGTCTTGCATCAATAACTGCAAGTTTAGAACGTGTTCACTATCCCAAATGAGCCCTTCAACACTCCTCTTCCTCCTCCCCAATCCCTTTGTTCCCTCCAATCTAGGCAACCTCTCATCTGCTTTCAGTCCCTATGTACTTGCCTATTCTGGACTTTTCGTGTGCATGGGATCATACACCACTTCGTCTTTTGTCATTGGCTCCTTTTTGCTTTGTAAGCATCATGTTTTCAAGGTTGGTACACATTGCAGCATGTGTCAGTACTTGATTCCTTTTTATCAAACCATCCACTCCCCCTCCCTGCTGTTTCTTACACTGAAATTTCTCAGCTCCCTTTACAGAGCCAGGCTGATTTCCCTCACTTTTCTAGATTCAAGGCAGGGGGCGCCTGGTTCAGGCTCCAGGTCCACATAGCCCAGCATCAGAGTTTTAATTAGAGCAAGCAGAGGCTTGCATCTCACCTATGGTCTCCCAAAGCAGTGCTCCTGGGAGCTCCGCTTCTGGGCAGTACTAGTGTTCCTGAGAGCTCAGCTTCTACCCTGTCCTTCTGCTGCTGTTTCCTGCAATCCTCCCAGGAATCATTTCATGTGTTTCATTCTTTCTTGTCCTCTTGTTCTCAAGACTTGCCCCCAAGCAGTGAAGTACTCCGATCACCCAGAGCTAGTTGAAAAGTCATCCCAGGCCTCAGCCTCAGGGTCCTTCACTCAATTCTTCTGAATCAAGACGTTTTCTCAGAAAATCATGATGCAATAGACTAACACCAAGACCCAGTATAAAGGACCTCCTAATGTCAAAGCACAATGAAAAGACTCCCCTGCCCTCTGACCAGCATTCATCTTCCAGCCAGCCCCTTGTTTTGATGAAAGAGTCTGGATTGTCTTGAACTCTAGTGGCATTCTTCTCTCTATGCAAGCCCAACACCCAGTATCACCTGATGTCTTGAGCACACTAAAGAACCACTGCTGAAAAGCAACCAAGGAGAGTCACTGAGCTGGTAGAACCAACTGAATGCTGTCTAAAGTTTATTCCCACTGTTCAATGTGCTCAATGCACATTGGAAAGACAGACAGTAGAAGACATAAGTCTATGGCACCTGAATAGTAGAGAGAATTGAACCTATTTAATATTCTACAGTCATTTGAAAACTCAACAGTGATAGGCAACCTTGAGAAAGATGCCTTTAGAATAGATTTAAAATGTGACTCAGATCATCATTTTGTAGAATGCTTTCCCATGGGAACTCATACAAGCTAAATAATAATTAATGCAAAATTACTTGCTCACTAAAGAGAAATGCTTATTATGGAGCATGTACTGTGGACTCAGATGGGATCTCAAGTTCAAGTAATGCATTCCCTGCTGTCCTAGTTGTACAGGGCCAATGGAAATATAACCAAGGCAGCAGAGAGCTGCAGTGACATTGGTAAGAACCAAGACGTTGAAACCCGTGACACTGCCTGGCTGTAGGCAAGTCACTTCACT
Source organism: Cricetomys ansorgei (assembly GCA_026225945.1). Taxonomy (NCBI): domain Eukaryota; kingdom Metazoa; phylum Chordata; class Mammalia; order Rodentia; family Nesomyidae; genus Cricetomys; species Cricetomys ansorgei. Next base: position 8,503,344 of record JAMJFZ010003914.1, on the reverse strand, counting down.
ACTCTGTGTCTCAAATTATTGCCATTTAAAAAGGGGTAACAACAGAAATGTTTGGTGACCAAGATCTGTAATTCCAGCCCTCAAGAAGCTGAGACATGAGGACCATAAGTCCAATGTAAACCTGGACCATAGAGGAAGTTCAAGGATAAGCTTAACAATTTAGCAAAACTTTATTTCAACTTTTTAAAAAAGAGCTGTGGATATTGCTCAGTTGTGGAGTACTTGCTCCATTAGAAGTAGAGCCCAGCTCCACTCCAAATCCCACACAAGCCTTTAGCTGCTCTGAGGAAGTAATTCTGGGAGGAATGCTCCCTAGTTCTTTGAGAGAGGGACTCAATACCTGAGGATAACCATGCCATCTTCAGGATGGATTTAGTCTCAGGGCTGGAGGAACTGTGCTGCATTGAAAGAGGCTTTCCTTGTGACTTCAGGTCTCCTCTCCATTCTTTGTTGACAAGCTGAGCCTGAAAAGACAAAAGGGAACCCCCCTCCCTGCAACCCTTCTCTGTTGCAGATCCTCCTCCTGCCCCTCCCGCAGAAGGCTGCACTCCGAATCCCTCTCTATTTAATTAAACAGCACAGGACCCATTCTTTCAGAAGTAGGTCACAAAAAAGCCTCACACAGAGACTTCTTTTAGGTATCATAGAGTCCGGGAGGAAGAGAACACACATGATAAAAACGAAATGTGTCCTCTACATTTCTAGCTTTCTGTCTCGGGCAGAGCACCACACGCTGGGTACACAGTGTATGTGAAACAGACTGCATCTATTTACAATAAATGGAGCCAACACTGAGAATTCACAAATTCACAACAAACCATCTACACACAGAGCCATGTTTGCTGGGGATCCTCATACAGCTAGGTGCACTGAGGTATGAAGACAGATACTTGGAAACAAACAGGGCAGTCTCCCTCTCTTCTAGAAAGGAAGCTGTCTGGCCAAGGATTTCCTAAAGAGGCCACTGGTGCAGACCCGCCAGAGTTGTCCTAATATTCGAGGATATACAGTGGGTATGTCCCAAGGATCACCTCTCAGAATTGAGCTTCCATTGATGCACTTGAAGATTTTCCAGTCAGAAATGACTGTGTTTGTGTGTATCGTTCTGTGGAGTGGCAAGAAGTAGTCTTGAACCTCACTGGCCCCATCTAGCTGAGCCAGGTTAGCGGTGCCAGGATTCTACTCTTGCTTCCTTCCTCTGCCTTCACCTGACTGTGCTTTATAATCCTGGGTGTGACAGAGTTAGCTGCCACTAACATTCATACTGAGCATGCCTGTCCTTCCTGTTGGATGAAGGTGGTTCTCTGAAAGGCTCAGCAGAGATGGCTCCCTGAATAGAAATGTGTGCCAGACAAACAGAGCAAGTGGCTCGACATCCCACCGAGGCTGGGGAGTTGAAAAGGCCCACGTCGTCTGAGAAATGAGGCTATTAAGGTGTGACACGATTCTCACTTTCAGTCAGAGGCTTTTCAAGCTGCTGTAGAGCCCAATCAAGAGGAGATGAAAACTTCTTCGGTGTCTCAAGATATGCCCCTCTCGAGCTGATGAAGGAGAGCGTGCCTGGATGTGGGTAGAATGTAAAGTGGACTTCTTGACTTCTATAACTTGGTTGAGTCTGCAGCCCCAAGCCTCATGTATGCCTGTCAGCTTTCGTCTCCCTGAAGGCTCAGGAACCAACATGAAGGGTTATGAATGAGCTTCAGGACCCAGAAAGTAAGCTCAATTAGGGCCAGGTCGCAGGATACTACCCCACATCAATTCACCCTGCCTCTTCTTCACAAGTCCAGGGAGTCTTAGACCTGAGCCCCTGATGCTGGTAAAGTCAGTTTCCTATCACTGTAGCGATTCCTGAGATAACTGACTTATAGAGAGCACTCAAAGGCTCAGGTTTTTATCCCTGAGCAACTGAGCCCATTGCTTCAGGCCTGGGGCAGAGGAATCCATTGCAACAGGGGCAAGTGGCAGAGCATTACCTATTGCATCAGGAGCCTGTGAACAAGAAGACAGAAATAACAGCCAGGACTTCAGTCCTCCTGAAGGACACACTACAGTGACCTAGGAACCTCCAATCCCCACCCTTAGAGCTGCCATCTCCTTACCTGGAAACCCTTGTCATTGGAGATGCGGTACATTTTAAGATACAAACTCCTGAAACTTAGAAAAGAGTGAGAAAGCTTTGTAGTGAATCCTAACCTATGTCTGCAGCCATTCTTGTGCTTTTACGTCATTGCCAGAAAAATCTTGACCCATGGAAGTAACTTTGGAAGAAGGAAAACCAACAATGCATTCTGGCTCTGTGGAGTCATCTTTGTGTTTCTCCACTTTACCCATCTGTGAAATTCCCTTCAAGGCATGAAAAGGAAAAGAGGAAATGCCTTTTCCTTATTGCTTCCCAATAGGAGCTGGTAAGTTCACCTGTGTGATACTCCTGATGGCCAGAAGGTGCACACAGAGACTAGAACCACCAGACAGGAGTCAGACAAGCTAACTGTAACTTCACATTCCCACAACTGTAAGCAGAAATGGACTTTTTTTCTCTTTCTCTCTTATAGTTGCTTGTAGATTAGCTCCTCTCTCCTCTTGAAGGGAAGCTCAACCAGGACCCCTCTTTCAAAATTAGCCCTTCCTAAGACCACCAAGTAGATGCTAAGAGGACCTGTGGTACCTTTATCTGCTGCTGTCTCCTGACCCACTGGGTACTGCGGAAATTCCAGCTGAATGATCTCAAGTGGCAAGTAGACTCTATAAGGAAAAGTGCAATGCATCTTACATCACCAGGGTTACAATTTCATTTCATTTCATTCCTTGTCTGATGCTATTCAAGACTGTTACCTTCCTTTCTGCTCAATAGGATACACACACACACACACACACACACACACGTCAGCAGAAAGCCAGCCCTCCAGTGAGTGTGTAGGAGCTGGGCTGGAAGGAAGGATTTCTTCTGTGATTCATACTCCCTTCCTCTACTCTTCCCCTGCCAATTAGAGGAGAGGAGGTACTCCCATCGTAAATAAGAGCTAACACTACGGAATCCCTCTGCTTCAGAATGTGGCTCTGTTCACATGGGAAGCATACTGCCCAGACTTGTGCCCCTTTTAACTATTCTTCAGCACAGTTGGAAACAGACAAGAGGGAACAGCAGGGTGCTGATATTTAAGTCAGGGTTGTTTCATAGCTAAATGGGTTGCAGGTAAATCATCAACCTACACCCCTTGAGGCTCTGGACACTCTTTACTTCTGAGTGCTGTTGTCTGGACCCAGGGTCGCTATCGAGTAGGTGTCTGCCCAACAATTTCCCCCCAAATAATCAGTGTATCCTTCTGTGCCTTTTATCTCGGTATTTAACTCTCAACCCGACATACTAGAAAGAATCTCATTTACATCAAACCTTGATTGAAGGCCAAAGACCACTTCCACTTGAACAAAAGCTAATGCCTAACTTGGGTTGGGGATGGCCTTCAGCAGTGTGGCACCTGCCTACCTCATGTGAAGCCTAGAGTTCAACTCCTCAAGCACATGGGAGATAAGAAGGAAGGAAGGGAATGCATAATTCAAAAGAAATGGCTAATCCCTGATGATAGATTCACATATAAGAGCATATAGGAATACATACAGCTTCCAAACCTCTCAACAAAGAGCAATGGGAACCAAGACTGTTTCATTTGGTAACATAAATGCTAATACAAGTAAGATAATTCTTGATGTTGAAATTTCTAGAGCTAGATGACCTGCGTTTGCATCTTAGCTCTCCCAATTTCTTACTGTGCAACCTTGGAAACAGACGTTCCTCTGATTCAGCTGCAAAACAGAGTGTGAAACTGTTGCTACTGGCATGGATTCTGCGAGACTAGATGAGTTCCTCTCTGTAACTGCTTTGCATAACGTCTCGCCCATCGGAGGCACTCAGAAATATCAATGCTCAACCCACTGAAAATAAGATGGTGCCATGTAGGATAGAGGCAAATTTCAAGGACTTCCGGGCCAGCACTTCTGACCACTTTTGGGTCAACATTGTGGTTCTTGTGACTACTGACTGTGTAGTGACAAAGAGTTTACTGAATCTCTGTTTAGTACCGGTTTCCTTGAGGTAAGTGGATGATTGCATCTTCCTCTTTAGGACTATCACAGGGGTAAAAAAGGTATGTGTTTGGAAATATCCCAAAGCTAGAAAACCTCCATAAATGTTGAAGATTAGCACATAGCCTCAGAGAAGATAGCTTAGAAAAAAGAACAAGGATTCTTTGGAGACAATTAGATGCATGCATTTCAATATTGGACTTGCTCAAACATTCTGTCCTAAGGCCATCTATCAAGTAGTGTAGTACTTCTGGAGGCATAGAACAACTATGGATAATGATGTCTCTAACAGAGTTTCCCAAGTACCAGTCAATATAGCAATCAAATACAGCTTCAGATAGACAGATCACATCTCTTTCTAAAGCAAGTGGCTTTCAGATTACAGTTTGAACTTTGCTTTTTTAAAAGCACTGACAATGGAATGCAATTATGATGTATAAAATATTAGACCTTTGTATGGAAGTGGCTGACTTTGACCTGAGTCTCCTGCAGGAACTCCAAGGAAATTCAGGACTCCCTTAGCTGCAGTTTAAAGACAGACACTCTAAAGCATAGACTCTTTTAGACTCTCCCAGGTTAATAGTGATTTCCCACCTCCCTAGATGTATTAGGATGAAGTCGGGTCAGACAAACCTCATTTCCTCACCAGGCATTGCTTTGCAGGGAATGCAGTGGCATAGTGAGTAGGCATTTCAGGAGGGTATCTTAGGAGTCTTTTTGTAAGGCTTTCATTGGACAAAAACTTTACCCTGAGTCTTGGCAAAGTGGATGGAAACACTGAATGACTAATTGATCCCTATCAAGCTGTCAAGTTGGTCTGCCAGGGTAAAGCTGATGCTGGTCAAGCCCTTTATCATTAAATACCTCCATCAGCAACTCGGATGAAGACACGGTGATGGATGACACTTATCAAACTTATAGATGACATGGATTTGGGAAGAAAAGCAAATTTCTCAGGTGATCTATTACGGAAAGATCTCGTCAAGCTAGCAGAATGAAAAGATAATGAAATTTCATGTGGAAAAAAATGTAGTATTTTATAATTAGGTCTCTAAGGCAAAGTATTCAAATACAGGTTGGTATCATGTCTTATCTCAGATTCAGGCTTAATCCACCTAACTGCAAGCAGGTAAGGGCTCTTTGAAAAGGTTGTTCTGGTAGTGTTGAGTCCCAGATGAAGAGTTAGAGATGAACAGCCAGTACATTAGGGACAATGTGGATTCAGAAAAGGAAAACTGTAAGAAAGGGTGGCAGGTCAGAACGGGCAAGTCTTCAAGTGGAAACAGATGTAAGGAGCTAAGCGCATAATGCAGTGCTAGACTCTGACGGCATGGGATAAAACCTGGCTTTGTTACTCACTAGCTGTTTAGGCATAAGGAAGGTTGCCTTCCACTTTTATTCCCTGTAAAACTGTGTGAGCATGCATCAGAGTGAACCATTCCAGCAGTGACCAGAGCATGTGACAAACATCAGTGCACTTTGTGAGAAGGTGTGTCTCGGCCTGAGTAGGCTAGGACTATGATTAATCTGAGAGAAGCACAAGATTTGTGAGTTAAGAATAGAGCCTCTGGAGTTCCTCTGAGAAGACCAAGGCCATGTCTACACATGGCCATGGAACCTTTCCTGATCCTTATAGAGCTGTCTGAGAAGAGAGACTGGTTGATCCTCGGTCACGATGTAGCCAAGGACCAAAGAACCAGAGACTAGAAGTTCTAAAAAAAAACAAAAAACAAAACAAAAACAAAAAACAAAAAAAAAAACAAAAAAACCCCAAAAACTTTAATTCATATAGAGGCCAACTCCATGCCAAAGAAAGATGGGTCCCCTTGGGAAAGGGCATGCCTCTTATCACTTGGAAAAGGAACATGGTGGTATCCCAGCATTACTTAAAGAGCTAGGCTAGAAGGGAGTCTCTAAATTCTCCCAACTGGATAGCCTATATTTCTATGAAAACTTCCATGAAACAGTTGAGCAAGCCCCGGAATTTTGGCTGTAATTCTAAAGGATCAATGCCATCATTGGAATGTCTCCCTGGTTATCAGCTTACTCTGCTGTCCTTGTAGAGTTCATCCTTGGGAAATAAGCAGTGGTTTTCTGACAATCCAGGAGGTAGAGATGGCCCTGTAAAGTTCATGGCAGGCCCCATCAGGAAGCCAGTGATGGAGCCCAGCAGCAAACCATCAATAGATTGGCAGCTATAAAGGAATGTGAGAGCTAATCACCAGCCATCTGTCTTCATTTTGCTAACCCCCTCTATTGGATGCCACAAGCAGCTCACTTTCTATATTTATAAACATCCCCAATCAGTCATTTTTCTGCCCGCTGTCACATATTTGTGGCATTAGTGCTGGTTGTTTTATCACAGATTGGACTTCATTTCAGGCATAACTCTCATATACTGTGGTTCTGAGATCTTTATAGCCATATTACAGTCTATGGCTGAGTTGTGATTACACATAGGACTTCGAGGCCACAGACGGTGATTTGGCCCCCTCCCACCCACCTGCTGCCTTGCCCTCAGAGGGCAGCTGTAGATCATGTTATATATGTAGAAAAATAGGATGTGAAAGCCATAGCATAAAGGCTTGGACACCTCTATTGAGGATCCGGTGTGGGTTAGGGCTGATCTGCAGGGCTGAGAACTCACAAGACAACTTCATTCAAAAAGGGCTCTATGAGAAGGAGAGAGTGGATGAGGGCACAAGAAGGGTGAGCAGGAGACTCTGTGGTTGAATTGATGTTCTGATTACTCTGGATCTCAAGGCTGATGATAAGCAATGGCTTTCTTTATCTTAAGTCTGAAATAAGGAGTATGAGTGGCATTTCCTTCCCTTCCCTGTGTAATGCTTGTCTCATTCATTAATACGACTGCTCTTCTTATAAAGATGTGGGGGAGACTCCTTTTTTTGTCCTTATGATTGGGTTCTTGTACCTTTTACAAACTGAGCCTAGGGACCACGATCACAGGAGACATAGAAACTCCCTCATGAAGACATGGAGACCCGTCAGAAGGTGAAAGAGGAGGGTTCTACTTGATGAGTAGGTATGCAAAAGTTGGGGAATGGATAGAATATTTTATATACTGCAAGGCTCAGGGTCATTGCTAAAGAGAATGAAATGTGAGACACACCACGCTCATGCTCAGAAAAAGAATGCTCTTTCATTCTGGACAGATACCTTTTTCAGTCTTCTTAGCTATGTTTTGTTCTCTCTCAGTCCCAGTTTCCCAGGAACAGACTCTCTCTCCCTTGTGTCTAAGGTTCTCCCCCTGGTCTCAGCACCCAGCACCTTGCAGGCTCCTCTCCCTTATTGTGTGTCTCCTCCTCCCTTCTCTTCTTTATCCCTAATATAGACACTAATCTTTCCCTCCATCCCCAAAGAGCAAGACCATGATGCTACTGAAGGTGGCAAGGAACAGAGAGAGGTCCAGTAAGTGTCAAAAACCAAAACTCCATCAGAGTTCATTGAGAGTTCCAGGTGGCTTTCATTTGTAATTCTAAAATGGGCAGGGCCATGCATATGCTTACACCAGCTCAGCATAGAGGCTGGCTCTGGTGCAGATAAGAGTTGAAGAAAGAAGTAACAGGGGAAAGAAAAAAAGAAAGAAAAAGAACAAAGAAGGAAGAAAAGAAAGGAAAGGAAAGGAAAGAGAATTAATTATTGCACAATTCAGGTTGACTGTATTTTTGGAAAAGTGGCCCAACTCAAAGTTCAGTTTGATCCTGTGGTACTTAGCAGCAGACACTCCACTTTGTTTGGGCCAGTCCCAAACAGTGGCCTCCGCAAACTTTCTTTCCTGTTAGGTACCCGGGGCATGCTTCCAAACTGACACTTCACCCAAAGACCCAACCCAATCTTTACTTTCCCTGATTATTTTCTGGGTACGCTATTTCTCTTAACCATCCTAAGTCCCCAGACATGCTGCTCCGCCTCAGAGGAAAATATACTGATGTTATTCAGTGGAAGCTTTCTGGGGATTTCAAAATCTCCCTCTGGGAGCTCAGTTGCAGTTCAGTGGAAGTGTGGCCAAGAGACTCTGATCTGTCACTGTGTAAATGGTCACTGTGTGATCCCAACACTCCCTACTCCCAGAGAACCTGTTTCTGTAGAGAATAAACCCTGTTCTGCAACCCTGCAGTGAAGCAACATGACTCTTTTCAAAGCCACACCTCTGCCTGTTTTGTCTACCTTGAGATCTTCTCTAAATGAACAACAATAATAGCCCTGAGGAGGGAACTATGGATGAGAATGGACACTGACTGGCACCCTGCAGCATGTGAGAACATGGCAGAAACTGTCTCATTCTCCTTGTTTCCCATTGGCCTCTCCCTCCAGAATGCTAACTATATGTAAATGAACTCCTCAGCTTTTTATAGAGTCTAGCAGTAACACTTCTAAATTTAAGGAATGTACTGCTAAAGTTAACTTGGTAGTTAAGTTGTACTTTGGTGTTGTTGCATTGCCTGAATTTTAAATTGTGTCTTTCATGCCTATTTTTTTTTTTGGGTGGGTTTTTTTGTTTTGTTTTGTTTTAATTGTTTTTGTTTTTGTTTTGTTTTGTTTTGATTCTGGATGATTCTGTCTCACTTGGACAAAGGAACCCTATTTTTTACTTGAGGGTTGGTGAAAGGAATAATGGGTGAGTGATCTCAAAGCAGTTAGGATGGTGCCTCTCAGGTATATAGTTAACACTCCATACTTTATCCATGGTGTTACAGCAAGCCACTGCTTAACCACAGGGTGACATCTGAGCAATGTGTCTCAGGTTATTTCTATTATATGAACATCATAATGGAGTCACACAACCTGAGGCAGCGAAGACACCATGAGGCCAACAATCTTCTGGGACCACTATGCTGGACGTAATCAATTTCTATGCTAGTTTGCTCTCTGTTGTTGTTATAAAACACTGACCAAAACTAACTTGTGGCAGAATGAATTTATTTCAGCTTACAGATTATGCACCATCCTTGAAAGGGAACCCAGGGCAGGAGCTCAAGCAGGAACCTGGAGGCAGGAACTGAGGCAAAGACTCTGAAGAAAGATTGCTTACTTGGCTTGATTGTTTTGGCTTGTTCAGTTGGTTTTCTTACACAGCTCAGGCTCACAGGCCTAGGGATAGCACGACCCACCATGGCCTTAGCCCTCCTACATCGATTAGTAATTAAGAAAATGCCTCCACAGAAATAGCCATAAGCCAATTTGACAAGAGTCGGTGTCTCAGCTGAGGTTTTTCTCATCTCAGGTGTGCCAAATTGACAGCCAAAATTATCTGTCACAATCCTGACCACAATGTGTATTGATAATTATCACTGGTGTATTCCCCTTATCCACAATAAGATATCTTCTTCTCAGACTTAATGAGTCTGTGGGTAATGCCCTAGCATCAGAGCTGGGCCCCAGTGTGCCTTATACTTCAATTCTCTGCCTTCCCGGATTTTTTTATGCTGTATGAGACTTCCTTTTAACCTGGATCTTAAGGAAGTACAGTAGAATGGTTTCCTTAAGGACAGCTGCTCCAAATGTGGCTGGATAGGCTAATGTAAATGCCTCCCTTTTCATGTGTGGATTCCAGTCTGCCTTGCTCCTTTTGACAATTCAATGTGTCACTAACCTATTTGCACAGCGCCTGGGAAGTTACAGTCAAAGCTGGTCTCTGAGCCCTGAGTTCCAATAGAAGAGATTATGGTCTGGGGTTTCCAATTGGATTAGGACTCCTGTGCTGAACACCATCTTGCTGGCCCTGAGAGGAAGAGAAGGCAGCCTCATCTCTCCATACCTCGAATTAAAACCATTTCAGAGAAGCTTCAAGCCCCTTAGCAGTTAAGTCAGTACCTTATATCCCCTAATGCATCACAAGTACCTCCCATTATCTAATTCTAAAGTCCTTGTAGCAAATAGATATTAAAACACTAAATCTAAAATATCTTTTTCATTCAGTATTAAGGCAAAATATCTGTGTTAACACAAGACAATAAACTGTAGTCACTGGGTATTTTTTATATGCCTCCAGAAAAATAACCCTAGCAAATAAAGAAATCAAGGAAGTAGTTGTGCCTTCCCTTCAAATACAGGGCCTTTCCCAGATCAAAGAGTATGTTTTAAACTTTAATCAGTTACCCAACCAAGTGTCATAGGAAGTGTGGACTCATATCTGCTAAACACAGATGGAGATTCAAAGAGAGAGGGAAGCAATGTCCTGCTTCATATCACATGACAATTTCCAGGCAGCAACTATTGCAAAATCGTCGCACAGAACCAGAAACAAGTAACAAAGCTGAGGTAAAGCCATTTATCCTAAACTGCATATGGGTTGTTTCTTCTCTTGGGCTCTCCATAGAAAAATGCTGAGAAGTCCTTATCTCCACCCTTGAGTCAGTTACTCCTCTATCACAAGAGTGTCCAACTAGGATATGTTAGAATAAGGAGCCACCTGCACACACACCTACCAATGTGGAGGCCCCTGGACTTGGGGGCTTATTTTAGCCCCAAGTGATTTATTTTTCTAGATCCAAAAAGTAACACGCGGAAGGCTCTGTCAGAGCCCAAACCACAAGAAGCTGAAGTCCTTCACCCTGAGTGAGTGCCTAAAATAGCAAGTAGTGTTAAGACTTAACACACAGGCTGTCTTTCCTCTTTCTCTCTCTCTCTCTTTCTCTCTCTCTCTCTCTCTGTTTCTCTCTCTCTCTCTCTCTCTCTTTCTTTTTTTCTTTTTTGGAGACAGGGTTTCTCTGTTGTAACTCTGGCTGTCCTGAAACTCACACTGTAGATCAGGCTGGCCTCGAACTCACAGAGATCCACTTATCTCTGCCTTCTGAATGCTGGGATTAAAGGCATGCCCCACCACTGCTGGGCTTGGGCTTTTTTTTTTTTTTTTTTTTTAATGGTTCTGTAAAGTTTAACTTACATATGGTGACACAGTATGAAATTAACAGTAACTCATAGTATAATAGAATAATGTTCCAGGGGGCTGAACTGATGGTAAAGTGGGTAAGAGTATTTGTTGCTTTCTCAGAAGCCTGAATCCAGTTCACAGCCTGTAACGCCAGCTCTAGGGCACTGGACACTTCTCTCTGCTGGTGCCCGCACTCATGTGCACATTCATATTCAGACATACATTCATACACATAATTAAGATAAAATAAATCTTTTAAGAAACAACAAAACCCCTAATATACTGGAATGGAAAGTATGCGAATGTGGTCCCTGTACATGCCTGTGCACGTGTGAGAATCTACAAAGCAACTGTCCGCACCTTCTTATGATGGTGGTGATGACAGGGCACAATAGTTGACTATAGGGAAAATCTCAGAAAGCAAAGCTGGGGTTAAGGAAAGACTATTGCACATTAGAATTCATAAGAGCAGAAAGGTCATAGCTTTACCGGCTGCAAACCTGTTGTGCTGACACCTGCTGGAGACAAGAGTGAATGAGTGGAGGTGTGTCTCCAGATAGCTCCCCTGTGCTTTTCTTGACTTATGAAGTACCCAGTCACATAAAACCACTTGCAACCATTTCCAATAACTGCAGCCTGAAAAGTGATCTGGTCAGCACCCAGTTTTTATGTCCACTACCATTCCAGCCAGCACTTTCTAATAATAATCTGCCTTCAGCCCCCAGGATTGCACAGCAATTTACAAAGATTAATTAGAAGCGCTTCTCAATGCTCCTCCTCCTAGGTACAGCAGCAGTGGAGACCACTAACTGGGGAGGTAAATTAGCCTCCCTGAGGGTGGGAAGGATGCTGCCTGAGGACACCACTGGTTCAAGCCAGGACTGTGTTTGAGAAATAAATACCTGAGTCCTATGAGTCAACAGAGAAACAGAGTTATCAGACATCCCAAAAGGACCCAATTGTAAGGAAGTAAGAAGGCTGCATGTGTTTATTCTTTTACCTGAAAAATGACATAAACACCCAAATTTGTTACTACCGTGTTCCACCAGATCCCTGGCAAGATGCCCAAGATTATCTGTAGTTGGAGAGATTCCAGCATGTGCCACACCACAGCAAGCCATTGTCTCTGCTCTTCCCTGAACCAAAACCTGCACTCCTATTCCTGAGAGGCTTGGGGGATTCCCAGATGTAGATACAACCTTTGGGTGTCTGTCAGTTTGGAAGCAACCCTGAAGCCTGATGTTCTGAGCATCCTTCCGCAAAGAATGGGGAATGATAGGTGAGAAAGGAGGCATCCGGCCATTGGCAGCTGCTCTGTGCCAAGGGGGAGGGGCAGGAGCTTCAGTGACGTTCTGTTTTGTTCCTGCAACCGAGGCACAAATTAAAGCGAAATTAGAGATTTTCTTCGGGCAATTGGATGACGGGAGGAGAAGGAACATAGGGAAGCAGAGCTTTTAAGGACAGCGATTTGAGAACATCTGAGACAAATCAAGCTGGTGGCTGATTCTCTTCTTTTTTTATTGTGGAGTACTTACTGACTTTCTTTTTGGATTCCGGAGGGGTTCCCTTCCCCCCCTTCCTTTCCCTTTTTGCACCATGCACATGTAAATGTGATTGAGGATTCTTTCCTCAGATCTGCTGCCTCGGCAGCCTTCCTGCCAGCTGGCCTGGCTGGGGAACCACGCTGGAGGCTGGCTGCCTTGGACGAGCTCCATGGGCTGCTTAGGGGGAAGTCTGCATCCGGAGGAGCCCTGGAGACCCTCTCGGCAGTTGAATCACTGAAGGAAAAGAAGGCGAAGGCGGAGGACCCTTTCCACAGGCTGAAACCTCTCCTCTTGGCCCACAGAGAGTGCCTGAACCATCTCCACCATTTTGCCTGGCTAGGCTTTGGCCACTGTTGTCAGTGTGCCATTCACTGTAGAGTCCCTGATGCCCAAAATCCAGGTAGATCTGGAAAACCGTGGACTCCACACCCTCCTTTCTCTCTTTCCAGCTCTTCGTTGACATTTAAACTCTAAGAGAAGCTTCCTTAGTTCTTACCCACTGTAGATTATTGCAGTGAGGAGACAGCCCCAGCATGTTTCTCTGCCTCTGCTCAGCTCCTTCTATGTCTGTCTCCTCCTCCTGCCTCCTGCCCACCATGGCTTCAGGTCATATCCATTTGTTTATGGTTTTGCTTACTGCTTTTCCTTTCCTTTCTCTGGCCAGGAAACGCTCATGATCTATCTTCTGTGTTTTGACTTACCCACAGTGTCTCTGGAGCAAGCTTACAAACCATTGGGGGACCTAATCTTGCCTGTAGTAACCGGCTTTAAAGTTCAATGAGATTGTATTCTCTTGCAGGTATTTGGGAGGAACTTAGGGCTTTTAAACAATATTTTAGGTCTTTCTTCTTTACCTGAAACTCATAAAGTCACTGCAGTAATCTCTCCAGAGGTCACTGATGGTGTGGATAGATGGCCACCAGGATAGTTCCTAAGAAACTCACCTTCTGATAATCATATCCTTCTGCAATCCCCTTCCCATGAGTAGGGTCTATGTTTATTGACTCAATTATAACTAATAAAATATAAAGAAACTAAACAAAGCTCTCACCTCAAAGGGGTAGTTTATTGTGGAACCAAATGGCCCTGGAACAAAAATTTAGGGGTATTCAAAATTCCGTGTTCTGACATGATAACAGTTTCATGAAGTCTTTTATGTTACATAAACAAAGAACAAAGAAAGCCACAAACCAAAGCACTTTTTAAAGATACATTGGTGGATATAGGTTGTCAATGAAGCAGAGAAACCTCGGCTATAGGCCTTGGTACTATATAGTAACATTCTAAGCTCTGGGGTTGATGGAATTTAGTGGCGTGCTAAGTTAATGCATTCCAAAGGATCTCACCTGATAGTCAGGGCAATGCTAGGTCAGATACAGAGGTGGGCTCCTAAGTCCAAGATACTTTTTAATCAGACTCTGGACCTGCAGCATTCCAACCTCTCCACAATCATTGACATTCTAATTATTTAATGGGCCTTTGCAGAAAGTGCAGTGTAAGGGGTGAGGGCCTGCTTTCCTGAATCTTTAGTTTATTAAGACAGAACGTGGAAGATTGATGGGATGCATGTCACTACCATGATGATTAAGGTCTAAGAAGCCAATGGCTTTCATCCTGGGCAAGCTCTCTCACTCTCCCTGGGTTTGCTTCTCCTGGATGAAGCCAGTTGCAGGTGGTGAGGCATCCCGTACAAACTCACTTGATGAGGGACAAACACCTGCCAACAATCACATGAGCAGCTGTAACCCATCTCCCCCACTTCTGTTTGAGTCTTCAGGGGAGATCACAGTCAGGACCAAAAACTTGGTGTGACTCCTCAGAAACCTTGAGCCAGAAGTGCCCTGGGAGGCTGTGCCAAGACTGCAGGCTCCAAAGGCTAAAAAGTAACAACAGCCTGTTGTGAGATGTGTTGTTTGTCTCCCACAGCAATCGATAAATAAGGTAGTGAGCACAGATCCCTGCAACATTCTACCCACCTCTCACATGGTTTTAAAGAAAAGGACTATGGCGTCTCAAGGCTGCAACGGCTGCTGAGCACCAAGAGACTCCTTTCAAAAATATCTTTAAGTCTCTGGAAGGGAGACTCTATGTCACCGCTTTTGCGCTGGCTACATCTGAACATAGAGCAACTTCACTTCTTGAAAGAGAGGTCAGGAAATGCACTACGTCAAAGTAATTTGAAATGTCTTAAAAAATAAGCGAACGCTCAGTTAGGAGGCATTGGAGCCAACCCTGAATGTGAGCAGTACCATTCTGCGGGCTGAGCCCTGAACTGAGGAAGAGTGAAGAAGGCAATCTGTGAGCAAGCAAGAATCCACTCTTTTCTCTCAGTTCTTGAGCATGGATGTAATGTGACCGCTATTTGAGTTTTTGCCTTGCCCTCCCAGAGCATTGGTCTATAACCTGGAGTTGTAACCAAATGAGCCCTTTCCTCACCTGTGTTGCCGTTTCTCGGGGTATTTGTCATAGCAACAGAAACAAAACTAGAACACCATCCCAGACAAACTCAAGTTACTAAACACAGCTAGGTCTTAGGACTCATAAGGGCCTGTGGATTGGCGGGAAAAAGATTGTCTAGAAGTGAAACTTTAGCTACTATACTCATATTTCTAAGTCCCACCCCTGTGTACAAACCTACCTCAACAATCATAACACAGACATACATGAGCAGAAGCAAATCTTGAACGTCCCATAACACCAGGCTGTGTACTTACTTGATTTTGTTTCTCTGAAACAAGGTTATGTCCTCAAACTCACTATGTAGCCTATACTCACAATAAATTCCTGACTCTTCTGCCTCCACTTCCAGAGTGCTGAGATTACAGGTGTATGCCGCCATGCTGGATAGAACTCTATTCTTTCATGACTGTGTATCAGTCATGGAAGGAAGGAAATCCCACCGGGCCAGTGTACCTAAAGAGGAGCACAGCACTGAAGGTGTTGGAGTCAAAACAAGTACCCTCTTGGCAGTGTGTAAAGCAGGACACAGAAAATCCAAGTCACTGACTTTAAGTGAATTGGTGAATTTAAAGCTATAATTGAGGGTCAAGCAATGCCAGGCTAGTTTAACTCATGATGCAATACACACTGATCTCGGAGATTTAAATCTCATTTGATACCTTTGCATCACTGCAAGAGTCAGTTATGGTTATTTTTCTTAATTCACAGATGAAGAACCTGAGACCCAGGGAGTTTACTGTTAACCTACTAATAACAAACAGAGGAGCCAGAACACAGTGGAAAAAATCTATGCATGCTTACCGTGTGATAGTTGATCCATTGCCAAACTGACTTCTCTGTAGGGTCCTTTACCATCTGGCTTTCCTTTGGATGAGCAACACACAAAAGACCTTACTCCACATAGCCAGAGTGTCTTTGAGGATTAGTTATGGAGGTATAGCCCTTCTCTTTCAAGATGGCATCCAAAGTGTCTAGCTGTGACACTAAATCTCCTTAGCAATAGAGTTTGAGGGAAGCATAGTATGTAGCTGAGGTTCATAAACGTGTGAACTGAGGAATAGGGAGATTTTGGCTTGCTACTTTTATACATATTGGCTCAGGTAGAAGAGGGGACCAAAAAGCAACTACTGCCGGAGTTGCCTGGCATCTTGGCTAACAGATCCTACATAGATTGAACATAGATAATGAAAGGAAATAGGAAAGGTCAGAAATACATATTCAGCCCTGGTGGAATTTCACCAAGCATCAAATATTTAACATTATGGTCAAGGGCTTTGGACTCCTAATACAACAGAGCAGAAAACAAGGGTCCCACCCTTCTTAGGGAGAAAACACATTCAAATGTCTAATTCAACCTATGTGTACATATTTAGGTAAGTTACGAAAGAGCTATTCTTCATTGTGTAGATCCTGGTTAACTGCAGGTCTGCGAAGAGACAGGTAACATAATGGAAGTGTTGCTTAAAGGAGATTAACGAAGCAGTCACACAAGCAGCCATGCTACAATAAACTGCTCTGGTCTCACTGCTACAAAGTCCCCGGGCACTTCTTGTC
This sequence comes from Cricetomys ansorgei, assembly GCA_026225945.1. Taxonomy (NCBI): domain Eukaryota; kingdom Metazoa; phylum Chordata; class Mammalia; order Rodentia; family Nesomyidae; genus Cricetomys; species Cricetomys ansorgei. Next base: position 8,486,811 of record JAMJFZ010003914.1, on the reverse strand, counting down.
CCTTGCACAGCCTCCATAGCTGGAGGCGTGAAGCTTAATGTTGGAACAATGGAGTGATGGATCGGCTCCCTAGTGCACACTTCAGAAAGGAGGGAATAAAGTCCTCTCAAACAAACACAGCAAGAATACGTATATATTTCTTTATTACGTAATACACAGTTATATGTTGTAACTGTATAATAAAGTATATATTCATAAACTTATAGTAGATGCACATATACATATTTCTTTTTTTCTTCTGATTATATAGTTGCAAGGTGCTGGTGCAGATGTCAGAAGGCCCAGCTGCTGGTAAAGATTCTCTAGGGTGTTTCCCTTCTTCATTACCAAGTGATGAGCAGTCTAGAGAAGTCTATCTAAAATCCCTGCCAGAACTACAATTCTGGTTGTTCATTGCATCTCTCTTTCTATTACTATAGCCATCAAAAGCTATCTATATATCTACCCCCTATCTATCAGCTGCCGTCTGGAGTGTCTAATACTACCTCCAACCTTGCATCCTCACAGTCATGGGAGCAAGTCTCAGATCACAGAGCTGGCTGGCTAAGGGGCACAAGTCTAGAATGGAAAGGGGGACATCGTATCTTCAGCTGACATGCTGTCATGTGTCTAACTTAAGTTGCTCGTGATGCAAGTTAAGCCTTTCCCCCTCTAGTCTCACCATATTGTACCCTGGGCAAGAACCACCTGAGTGTTGGATCGTGTCAACCCACAGTCTCTTCTATAAACAAGCCTAAAACACTTCTCCTTTTCCTCTCTCTGAACAACTACCCTCAGCTGAATATGTGCTGCTGGGAATAGGTCCTTGTCTTGGTTGAGAGGATGAAAAGGAAAGGAAGTTGTTATTTTATTGAGCATCTATTATCTTTGTATCTCATTTAAATCCTGTTTAATTTTTTTCAGCATAATACTTTTACTAATTACTTGAGTTTCATACCATGTATCTCGATCACACCCTTTTCTCATTCCTCCTAGGGCTACACTCACACCCACGAGCCCTCAAAAGAAAGAAAGGAAAGGAAGAAAGAAAAAACGAAAAGAAATTAAGTCAAGCCCATGTGGCAGGAGCATGGATCACTGGCATGACCATGGTTTTTGGTGGTGGTAGGAAGTTTAAAATCATGGGCATCCACCTGACCTATATAAGCCTCACATTAAGCATGACGAAGTTCAACCTGAAGTTGGGCTTCACTGCCCAAACACCCAGGGACCCAGAAAACACAAAGGCATCTGAAACATTGAACAGGCACCCAGGCATCCTACAGGCAGTCAGCCAACCCACAGGCACCATGGCTTCCTGCAGGTACCTGGCCATTCCATAGGCACCAGGACATGCCACAGGCACCAGGGCATCCAACAGGCACCTGGTCATCATGAAAGCACCCAGAGTTCATGCAGGCACTGAACATCACACAGGGACCCTGACATCCGGCAGGCACCCAGACACCTCACAGTCACCCAGCCATCACACAGGTACTGTGGCATCTCACAGGCACCAGATATCCTTTTGCACCCAGAGACTCCTCAGGAATCCTGTTTGATAATTGACAAAGGGTTAGAGAAACAATTTTAATGATAAAAGGAAAATTTAATATGGTTTTCACAAAATATTCAGTGGAGAAAGGGGACTGTTGGCTTTAGACCTAGGCTTAGTCGCTGTCATTGTCGAAAGAAAACTGAGTATTAGCATTAGCCTCTGAGATAAAATTGTCTCCTTTGTAAGCGCTTTCTCTAACTGCCTCCTAAAGAGCAGAAGCTATTTTCTTCCCACTTTAGATTTGGAGACAGGATATTACTGTATAGTCTAGGCAGGCTTTGAACTCATGATCCCCCTGCCTCAGCTTTCTGAGAGCCCTACACCAACTCTGCAAACTTTCACATGAGATTGACAACCTCTACAGTCAAGAACCTGAAACCATAAGTGTTCAGTAATGCCTGGGTCAGGAATCAGGCCAATGAGTGGCCAGCAGTGTCAACCATAGGAAAAACATATGGAATGCCTATATGGAGCTAGGGAATTTTCTCTCTCTCCTGAAAGCTGTTTTCTTTTGTTATGCAATGATACTTGGCTCATGCACTCAGGGTCTAAAGTTTCCTTTCTTTACCCTAATAACACACACACACACACACACACACACACACACACACACACACACACACACACACGAATTACGCATGTTCTTGACTACGAACACATGTCCACACGCAGTGGGCCAAGGATGACCTTGGATGCTGTCTAACTGCCTCTGTCCATTTGCTCCCAGAATCTTCTCAGTCTCCTTGCTTGCCATGCTTCCATGGTACAGCTCAGCTCCTTGGGGCCTGTTTCCTGCCTCCCCGGCACGCTGGACTTGGAGCAGCTGTGCAGGAGCCTGCTGTTCTGTCAGATGGCACCATCCCTGTCAGTCCGGCCATGCCTGGCAGCTGGAATTGCAATCGCCTTGTTTACAATGCATTGTAATTGCGGACACGGGCTGTGCTGTCACTTGTAATTTTATCTTGTCCTGTTCTCCCGCTTACTCCCTTGCCTAAGTGTCAAGCAGTTGCCCTTGTGAGAGGCACTGTTGGTAGGAAATGTGCCCAACATTCAGCAAAAAGCAAACTATTATTTATGACTCGTTATCTCCCTGTCCGCTCTAGACAGGGGGCAGAGCTGAGCCTCAGATGCACCCACCAACCCTCGCACCCTCTGCCCAATGCTACTGTGTCTTGAGCCATCAATGTACCTCCTGCATCTTTTGGATGTCACTTCAATAAGCCGGGATGTGATGGAGGGAATCGCCAGCTCAGCTAATCTCTGCTGAGCCATTTCCTTGCATAGCTTTCCATGGGTCAGGTAGTAGAACCTTCTGGAGACAGGCAGCTGGAAAGTAGGTTTTAATGCAACAGAAGAGCAGGGGAGAAAGCCTCACCAGAAACCCTCAGTTAAGAGCATTTCTTCTTGTGTATTTGGAATAGGCCAAAGGAATAGACTGATCCACCCATGCCATGCTCTTTCAAGTGCTTGGCATGTTACCTTGTTGAGTCTGTGATGGTTCCACAAGCAGCACTGTTACCCCAACTCACAGGAGAAAACACTACCCATGTGGCCAGACCAAGGGTGCCAGCTAGGAGGATGCTGGGAAAGCTAAGATGAAAAATAACTTTCATTTCTGTAGTTCCGGTCTGCTGTATTTTGTCCACACCAGAGTTGCGGCCCCACGAGGACAGGCTCCTCTGTTGTCAACATTCTCAATCTCTTCATGTAGACGCTTAGGTGATCTGGCTTAGTCAGCCTGAGTGGCTGGATTCCCTCCCTCCAGCGCCTGGCCGGTTCTCAGTGGAGATCGTGCGCAGATTTGCTGTGGCGAATATAGGCCAGTGGTTACTGGCAATTGCTGACATCTCTGAGTTAACTTTCGGTGCACTGTCCTGTGTTCCTGCTTCTGCTGACAGTGACATTCTTTACTTTTAGATGCATAAGATTCCTTGATCTGCTCAAAGGCAGGAGAATTCCTGAGTCAACGGAGTCAAGGGTCACCAGAGTCAAGGGAGGGACAGGACCACTAGTTCCACACGTTCGTGTTTATAAGACACAGGCACTGGGGAAGACTGGTGAAAACTGTCTGGTCTGTGGAGCTTTGTAAAGAAACCTACAGAAAGTTTGCCTGATACCAGAGAAGGAGGGCGTTTATTGTATCTTACAGCTTAGGGTCCATCGTGAGCAGAAGTCGGGGCAGGAATTCTAGCAGGAACCTGGAGGCAGGAACTGAAGCAGAACCATGGAGGAGTGCCAGAGAAACAAATAGGATGCGAAAGTGGGGACGGGGCGGCCATGACACACTAAGTTGTCACCCGAATCATTTCTCCCCTGGTCCTCTGACAACCTTCCATCATTGCGCAGGCAGTCGTTAGCTGTGTGTCTTTGAGACACTTTCGAACCTCACTGTGCTGTTCCTTATTTCTGTAAAGCTGGACTAATAACACTAATAATGTGAGATTTTGTCAGGCTTAGCTTATTTTTACAAGGTAGTGTATGCCATATTTGGCATAATGACTACTTTTCTTCTTTTTTGGTCAGGGACTCATATAGCCTTCTGTGGCCTCAAAATCTTGAATCTCTGCCACAAAAATTCTGGGATTACAGGCATGTGCCCCTCTGCCTGGCTCAGACACTAAAGGCAGGGTCCTATACACAGTGAGCCTTCCATCGAAGGGGGCTTATAGGATCGTTGCTAACTTTTCCACTTTGCGACCAGAGCCAGAACCTTAAAGCAGGTGACTGTAGCTGAGTCCTTAGCATGAGGCTCATGACTCTACTTAGGGCTCTAACAGACACAGCCACCACCCAGGCATGGCCTACCAGTTAATCACTTGCTGGTGTCTGACCTCTCCCTCCACATGGAACTCTGTGTGCCTTCAACAGCAGAGGCAATGAGAAAGCTTGATAAACTGCAATTAGGAATAATGTTCCTTTACTCCGGAAAAACCTAGCCACTCAGACGGAGGGCAAAGACACCCCGCAGGGGTCTCCCCTCAAGGTTCAATGAATCAGAAGGACAGAAGAGTTAGTGCTGAGGGAGTTGGGGTCACCTGCTGGGGTGGTGTCTTGATTTACAAATAAATCTCCAGTCTCAGAAAGCTGAGCTCCTCATTCTAAAACACATAGAAGTACTTGACAGTTGGAGAGCAGATGACTGCGACCAGTCTTGGAGGTCCTGTGACTGCTTGGAGGTACTTCACAAGCATGGCTCTGAGCTTTGGGGATAAAGAGGAGACACCAAGCCCTCTCCTGGACCCCTGCCACTTCAGAAAGGCTTTGTCTGGAATGTGAGATTCATGGGAGGAAAGAGAGAGAGAGAGTAACTACAGACAACTTCAAACGAAGGCTAAACAACTCAGAGGTGGTGATATACAGAGTACACACCACTGAACTAAACAGAAGGCAGGAGAAAGGTCTGAAGTCCGGTCCATCCTGAGAACAAAACCCAGTGGGACATGAAATGTGGAAACCCATACCTGGGGTGATGAACCTACATCTGGCTCCATTAACTGCTCATTTTAGAAGCCAGACCCCTTTGCAAACCATCCACATGGCAGGGAGGAAGAAAGTCCCACGTCCTCATCAACACATGTCCTCGTGTGCCTGAGATGCTGTTCTCCCCAGTTCCTGTCTCAGTTTCTTTACTTGTAGCATGAGAATAACACCATGAGACAGGCTCTACCTCATGGCACTTAGTGGAAGGACCTTTTGAGTGGCTCCTGGGGGCTCTGGCCTGACTTGCGTTCTGGTGACAGTTGGCAGCCCTGACCCAGGTACTGTCAGGTAGTATGCTTCCATGTCTAGCTGTCAAGCACTTAAGCACTGAAGAGTCCAGGGATCAGCAAGTACTTCCTGTAAAGACAGATAGTGAGCATTCTGGCAGAAGGGGCCTCAGGTCTGTGGCAATCACCAATTCTGCTGTGGTTAAGCATGGGTAAATGGATGCCTGTGGCTGTGCTCCTGGAGAAATCTGCTTCCTGTTGGCATAAGCCCTCAGTAGGAACATCCTCCCCAAACTAGCCTCTTCATGCTCTCTCCTTCCTGCCACACTGTGCTAGTCAGGGATGGAGAAAGCACCTCTGAGGTTCTGGTCAGGCTCTGGGATTAAGAATGTGTCTGAAGAACCGCTGCTTGATTCCCTGGACAAAGAAATGCTTCTGGCCCTGCTTGAGGTCACAGCGTCCTAGCTGTCTGAGACTCAGTGTGGGCCCTGGGAGATTAGAAGCCATTCCATACCATGTGAAAGGCTGAGTCACCCTGCACAAGGGTGAAGGCAATTTCCTTCACACTCTGCCCTTGTCCCTTTCTCACTACTGCTTTCTATGGTTCTTTCAACCCTCATCTCCCGCATCTTCCCCTCCTCTCTCTTCTCCCCTTCTTTGCCCTCTGTCTCCTCTCCCCCCACCCTGCCCAGTTCATTGGTGATGCAGACCCTTGCTCCTTGGTCTGCTTCAGTGCCTCCACCCCAAATAAGAACACAAGGGAAATATGCCAATGAAGTGCCGTGTTTTCTGCAGGTGTGTGTAGCTCAAGCAAGTATGCATCAAATTCTTGACAAAGAACAGTCAGCTCAAGGCTGGAGAGATGGTGCAGCAGTTAAGAGCACTGGCTGCTCTTCCAGAGGTCCTGAGTTCAATTCCCAGCAACCACATGGCTGCTCACAACCATCTATCTATACTGGGGTCTGATGCCCTGACATGCATCTTTACGTGCAGCTCACATACATAAAATAAATAAAAAAATAAAAATGTAACCTTCATTATTAGGTCTAGGGGATATTCATTCAGAAGAACTCAAAGGGTCCATCTTCCCAGTATAAAGTAAAATGTCCTTAGCTAGCAGAAAATTCCGAAGAAAGTAAGCCATGAAAGGGCAAGCAGCCAATGCTAGTGGGCTAAGGAGTAATAGGTGCCATGTGTTTCTACCTCTCTGACAGTGAGCTGGCTCTGCTCTGCTCTCCCAGACACCTCATGAGAAGGAACAGATCCTGCCCCACTCCCCACCCCCTGCAGGCTGTGAGGAATGATGAGAGAGGAAAGCAGTGGAGGAGGACATAGCTCAACCTCTTACTGGAGGCGAGAGAGCTAACATGACAATTATTTTTTACTGAGTTCCTCGAGGGCATATTAAAAGTAGGCCAACTTCCTAGGGTTCTGCCTTCTCTGCTGGTGGTGGGGCCAGGTGCGTTCCTATTCCCCAGAGCAGAAAAGTTTGGAAATGATCAATCAAACAGATTAATTAACAACTTCTTCGCCACATGCTTCACTCTCTGTCCTCTTCTGGATTCTCTTTCTGTTCTGGTTAGGCTGGACTAACTTTGGCTGAACAAAACAAGGTTATAGCTTAGTGTTCAGATATAATGTAGGTGGGCATGTGTGCATGCACCTGGGTGTCCATGATTTCTGCATGAGCTACTCGAGGTCCATGGTAGGAGGACCTAGAACATTCACCCCAGCTGCAGATGGCAGAACCACTGTTGCCTCGTTTTAAAGTGCTTCAACCCAGGAATTCCAGGCCTCTTCTGCCAACAGTGCCTTGACTGGGATTTGCTGTGTAGTCCTGCTTGACATTGATGAGTAGGAGAAAGAAGGGGACTTGCAGTAAGCATACAAATATTTCAGCCATGTCCATCTTCCCCATCTATTCCTTAGAGTTACACGTTTGGCTGCCTATTATTTATGTATCCATTCATTCATCCTAAGTAGTGATTGGACACCTACCTTATGCAGGGACTGCTTCTACTCACAGGGCTCATATAGTGAGCAGGAGAGAACTTGTCCCTCTTGGGGAGCTCCCACAGTGAAATAATGACTTGTGGCAAATGCTGAGCTAGGTGAGCGCATACCCTAGGGGGACAGGAAGTATATGTCTAGGAAGGCTTCCCAGAGAAGGCAAGGCTTCTGTAAGACAAAAGGATGAGTCAGCATTATCCAGGAAAAGGAAACGGTGTGCACAGATGAGGGTAGTCAGGAGAAGGAGGTCTCTCCAATCCGACCTGTGCCTGTAATAGAAAAGGCAACCCTGGATTTCTGCCTCTTCATCATAGTATGTTTCCAAGTGGGTCCCTTTTGGAACATGGCTGTTCAGACATAGAGAACAAGGCCCTGTTTCTGTAAACAGAGATGGGCTTAGGCTAGTTCTTTTCCTTGCCTTTCCCTTAAAAGTGCATATACCTCTCCGAGCTGAGCCTGAGCATCTCCAGAGGCCAAAGTTGAGCTCCGTGGGCAAACCTACTCAATCAGAATCTCATATAGATCTGCTGTTATTAATGGGCCAGAATGTAGCTACTCATGTTGGACCCTCCTCCAAGCAGCCTTCTCTAGGGGATTGGGGTGAGGGGTTGAAGGGGGACACCTTGCTGTTTAATAAATAATAGAAAGGCTTCATAAAGTGTCGGGGAAGCACATTCCTCATGCAGAAATGTTACGGAATAACACAGGATGAATAATAGAAAAGGTTATTGAAAAATTCATAATTTCCAAGTGCCTGTGAAGGGCAGCCCCTGTGCTGTCTATTTGCCTGTAGAAAAGTGATTAAAATATATATTATTGTCCTGTCTATAGAAAAATGTATTATTAAGTGGATACTAGCGTGACATTTGAAAAATCCATTTCATTCCATTTAGCAGCAACAGGGTTTTGGCTGCCTCTTTGTGTAGCAGGTTTCACAAGTATTTTAATAAGCCATTTAAAAAACAAAAAGAGATTTTAATTATGGCCCCCTGCTTCCCAGCCATACTATTACTTTGCATTCACAGTTCTCTGCCAAGGAAATTTAAAAACATATAATAGGAAATGTAAATATCCTGCCTACATTTATTATGCCGATTGCCAAGAAAACAACCTGACCATTGACCAGCACTTAGGGGTTGAAAGAAGAGAGAATGGGAAATGGGTTTGCTGGTCCAAACACAACAAGAAACAAAGCTTTGGAGTAAAAGGCCCACAATTGCTGCCAAATCTAAGGTGTGAACATGTTTTCAAATAGCCAGCTACTCTATTATTCCCAGGGAAACTAGGAGTTACTTTAGAAAGGTCACTTCTGATTAGTTCGTACTTCTGAATGAAGTGGATTCAACTCAGGCATCATCTGATACATCCATAGGCACTTCTATGGACCAGAAGCCCTGGGCTTAAAGATCAGATACAGTTGAGATCTGAAGCAACTCAGGCTCACATCTGGGGATGGTTTAACTCTGGTCCTGCTCTAAGAAAGGGGTAAGAAGAGTAGGATCTGAGATACATGGGCTACACCCCCTCCCCACAGCAAGTTCAGACTTGGACAACGTATGCAAGCCTTGCATGTGTGAGTACCCGCAGAGCCCAGAAGAGGGCGCTGTATCTACCGCTGAAGCTAGGGTTAAAGGCAGGTGCGAGCAGCAGCCCAACACAGATCCTGTAACAGAACTGGGGTCCCCTGAAAGAGCAACGAGTGCTTTACACCACTGAACCATCTCTTCTGCCCCTACATTGTAGTTTTTAAATGCCTTACTTAAAGCTCGCTTAAATAATTAGTTTGTTCCAATAAAACATCACCTAGGAACAGATAAAATTTTCTCTAGTTGAAGGATGAGAAGACCAAATTGCTTCTCACTTCAAACTCACTTCTGCTCCCTTTTTCAGGGCAGACCCAGAAGCCCAAGGCTAAGACTCCATGTAGAGTCTTGGGGTACAGTGTGAAAATCAGTGTATCTGGCGCATTGAAAATACCTTGCAGTTACACATGTCTGAAGCAAAACTGCAGGAGCTGGGATGAGAGAATAGCTTTTCTGCCCTCATTTTTGCTCCTACTTATTTAGAGACATCATATATTTAGCCACTCACCAACAAACAATTACTGTGACTTGTGCCTGCATTGCATTTAGATTCTTGAATACAGAATGTAGGCCAAAAGTGTCCTTGCTCTAACAGAGCAGTGGGCTTCTAAACAGTTTGGTATCTAGTTATAAACTCAGGGAAACCAGCTTAGTTTAGAGTTACAAAGGATTTTAATTTTTAAAAAAGAAAAAAGAAAGAAAGAAACCCAGTTCATTCAGTAAAGCAAGCATCAGGGCCTGTGTTCAATCCCCAGCAACAATGTTAAAAGCCAAGCTCTGTGACGACTGATGTTCTAGCCTTGGGGAGGCAGAAATAGGGGGATCCCTGGGTCTCACTGGCCAGCTAGTCTAGATAAATTAGCGAGAGACCTTTTATTGAAAAAGAAAGTGGAGAACAATTGAGGAAGACACTAGACTTTGACCTCTGGCCGACACACACACACACTTGGCATGCCCTCTCTTCCCCACACAAACATGGCAGAAACTGAGTAGACAGATCTTCAGCCCATTTTTAAAGGGCAGTTAGTTAATTAAAAGTACCCCTCTTGCTCCTAAGCCTGTATAACCGAAGGCTGATTGCTATTCAGCCAAGCTACCTAGTTGCTGAAACACTGTGGCACTCCACGTGGTGGGTTAGCAGATGATGCTTAAGGTCACTCAGCTCGCTCTGCTGTCCTGGTACCTTGAGCTGCATCATCTTGAACTTTCCCTTGCCCCATCTTGCTCTTCTACACAGCAGCGTGGGACGGTGTTGTCAGCACCACACAGCCCTGAGTGGCTAGCATCAGATCTTAATGAGAATTACATATATAAAATTCCCTTCACGAAAAGCCAGTCTATTGATACTTCCCTGGATTCCACATTCTCAGAAGGTTGGATCTACTTAGTATCCACTGTCCATAGAGTTCTTGGTGTTTTCTTGGCCTGACAATCAGACGATGAAACTAACATCCTGCTTGGTTTTTAAAACACTTTGTATCCTCTACACACTCACAAGGTGATGCCTTTAAAAGCATCTTTATGGCAGTAACTCACCAATTTATATCTCTGAGTTCTACTCTTACATCCATCTGGGCACTTGTTTCCTTCAATGGGCTACCTTTCAGAAAGTTAATAGTCCCAGACTTAATTCTCTTTTCATCCTGCGCTACACACTGATTTCTGTCTAATGGTCCCTGTGTTACTAAACAGTCTCATCACTGACTTCAGTGTATGCCAACCCTCAGAACTATCTGCTCTTCCTCTCTTCCTCCTTCCTTTCCTTTCCTTCCTTCCTTCCTTCCTTCCTTCTTTCCTTCCTTCTCTTTTTCCTTCCTTTCTTTCTTCTGTCTATCCTTCTTTCCTTTCTTCGTGTAGAGAAAGCTTTGTGAGTCCTACATACAGAAGGCAGCCCCCGCCTCCACAGTCCCACCTATCATCTCGCTGTCAAACCTCCTTCTATACCTCTGTTACCATCATGGTAACCAAGGCCACAGACAACTCTCTTGTATCTTCTCTTAATGCTGCTCAATTCATATTCCATATAGCAAGAACTTTGATCTTTGCCCATTGCAATACAATTCAAATGTTTTCTGGACTGTAAGGCATACACTGCCTTGCTCAGATTTGCCAGTCTCTATCATTCATCCTTCCTTTTTGGGCTAAAACATGCTATATTCTCAATACACCATGCTGTGTCCCACTTCCATTGTGATTTACCCCAGGTTTCCTTAAACCACACTCCTCAAATTATAATGTGCATGTGAATAACATAATAACAGGAAGAATATGATTCCATAGAACTACAGTGAACCTCAAACAGTCATTGTCTTCCTACCACGCTTCCATCTGAAGCTAACCCTGTCAGTTCACGGGCCATACTTTGAGTTAACAGGGCTTTGGACTATTCCTACCCAGTTTATGGCTTGGCTAGCTTTTCCTCAATTAAAAAAGAAAGAGAGAGAGAGATGTGAGTCATACAAATGATAACTTGCCAATTTAAATCGCCTAATTTCAGTAGTTCTGTTGTGAAAGCATCATAATCATTGATTTTCAAGACTCTTTAAACCTGTGCTTTAGTTTTATTTTTGTTGCTGTGATAAAACACCAAGACCAAAAGCAACATTTTCCAGTAACAGTCCACCACCCAGGGAAGTCAGTGCAGAAATGCAAACAAGGCAGAAGAATCTGGAGGAAGGAACTTATGCAGAGGACAAAGAGGAGTGCTGCTTTCTAGCTTGCTTCTCCTGGCTTGCTCAGCCTGCAGCCCAGCACCTCCTGCCCAGGGGTAGCACCACTCACAATGGGCAAGGCCCTCCTCCATTAATCCTCAGTCAGGAAAATACAACACAAGCTTTTTCAAAGGCCAGTCTGGTGGAAACTTTTCTCAATTGAAGTTTTCTACCAAATCACACTCACTAGCTTGTGTTAAGTTGGCATAAAACCAACCAGGACACCTTGTATCCATTAACAGTGGCTCTGTACTCCCCTCCACATTGGTCAAAGGCAACACTAGTCTGCCTTTGTCTCTACTGATCTGCCCATCTGATCAATGAATAGGAAAGGAACCATGTAAGAAGTTTTTGTGGCCAGGCAGTAGTGGCACATGACTTTAATCCCGGTGCTCGGGGAGACAGAGGCCAGCCTGGTCTACAGAATGAGTTCCAGAATAGCTAGAGTTATAACAGAGAAACTCTGTCTCGAAAAACCAAAAAGAAAAAAAAATTTGTTGCTGTTTTTGGGTAGTGTGTGTGTGTGTGTGTGTGTGTCTGACTGACTGACTTCTTCCATTTTACATATTTTTCAAGTTAATCTACATTGAAAGCATATATGCAACATGTTCTATTCTTATCTATAGTCAAACATAATAATACCTTAGCATGTAGTTATGTCATAGATAGTTGATTTGTTTATCAGCTGGAGCATATTCACACTTTATCTTTGATACATACTGCTACTGGGAGTATGCATGTGCAGGTTTTAGTACAGGCACACGTTTGCATTTTCCCCTATATTCATAGGAATAAACTTGTTTGCTGGTTCATACGCAGCTTGACTTTTAAAAAAATTTAGAGGCCTCCAGGGGAGCACAATGGCTGAACAGGAAAAGGCACTTTCGACCAAGCCTGACAACCAGAGTTCAATCCTCCAGACCCACATGGTAGAAGGAGAGAATCAACTTCTGAAAATTGTCTTCTGATCTTCAAACTTGTATGGAGACTCCCCATTCACACACACACACACACACACACACACACACACTTTTAGGATATGCCAAACTGTTTTCCTAAGCAATCACACTATTCAACAGTGCTAGCGGCCATGCACGGTCATTCCAGATGCTGTGTGCGCCCAGCACTTGTTAGTGATGTCTCCTTTATATCAAAACACTCTCCACAGGGCAGAAAGCTGCTGTTTGTTCACTTGGTTTTGATTTTCTTTTCTCCTAAGACTAATGATGTCAGAGACATATTTTGTACACGTTGGAAAATTATGTTTATTCTCTGGAAACATGTCCATTCACATTTTATACCCATCTTTTTAAATTGAGTGTTGTTTTAGACAGATACTTTGCCTTGAAGCTCAGGCTGGCCTTGAACTTACAATCCTCCTGCTTGGGCTTCCTGAGTGGTGAGTAACAGATATGAATCACCACACCGAACTTTTGATAACCAAACTATAATTTATTTATATACTGTATATACCCACTGTTTAATATACAACACCTATAAGTATCTTCTATTATGAAGTTTTTTTTTTAATTTCTTGTTATTGATCTTTGAATCACAAAGGTGTTTTTAACTAGATGAAGTTTATCTTATGGCTTTTCATTGTTGTTAGTAATGCTTTTATTGTCACATATAAGAAAATATTTCTTGACCCAAGGTGACAAAGCTTTGCCCATTTTTTTTTTTCTTCTAAAACTTTTTCATTTTAGCTGGTATGTCAAGCTCCATGATCAAGTTTTAGCTCATTTATTTTTACTTTCATTTAAGAGTGAGATAGGAATCCAACTTTTTTCATTTACCACTGTCCAATAGTTTCAGAATCATTTGATGAAAACAAAACAACAGCAACCAAAAGAAAAGAAAGAAAAGAAAAGAAAAGAAAAGAAAAGAAAAGAAAAGAAAAGAAAAGAAAAGAAAAGAAAAGAAAAAAAGCAACAACACGCAGCCTTGATCTTTTCTCCCAGTTAACTTCCATGGCACACTTGCAAAGACTGAGTGTATACAGAGTCTCTCTCCACCGTGTTCCCCTCCTCTGGCTTGCATGCTCAGCTGATGCCAGCACCACACCATTTTGATCTTTGGAGCTGCTAGATGGTCTTGAAATTAGGAAATACAATGCCTCCAAATGCCTCAGTTTTTTGTCAAGACTGCTGTGGCTCTTTTGGGGACTTGACATTACTAGGCTGACTTGTCAATTTCTATTCTAAGGGGGGGGGAAGAACTGGGACTTTGATAGAGATCATGTATAGATATATTTGAAGTTTTAACCACTTAACAATACTAAGTCTTGCACCAGTAAACAGGGGATGACTTTGGTTTTACTTGGACCTTTTAAGATTTCTTTCTACAACATTTTATCGTGTGTAGAATACAAATGTTACAGTTCTTGTTTGAGATTATTCCTAAATGTTTTATTTTTCACAATTCTATTCAACATGGAGATTGTTTTTTATTAATTTCACTTTTAGATTGTTTAGTGACAATATGTACCAGCTTGGTTTAATTTTGTGTGTGAGGTACGTACCTTGGACCTTTGTTAAACTTGTACCTTAGTCCTATACTTTTCTTACCCAATTCTATTGATTTTCTAGAATTTTCTCTGTATGTGAGCATGACATCTAAAAAATTAACATAGTTGCAATTCTTCCCTCTTGGTGTAAGTATATATGCTTTCTGTATGTTTTCCCTCGTAGTCAGAAGGCCATACTGAATGCAGGTGGGGCTTTTGGAGAGAAAGCAGAGAGGGAGCTTCAGAGAGACACAGAGATTGATCATCTTTTCAAGTCTAAAGATCTTTAATGGTGCCTGTCATAGCAAGTGAAAGGGCCAGAGAACCTGGAGTGAAAACGAGCCAGGATCAGATTCCTGAGTTAAGCAATGACCCCTTAGAGTCTCAGGATAAAGCAACAAAGTTCCTCAGGCTTCAGTGCCCAGGTGCTAGCTGTCAAGTACTCATATGGGACGACACCCCCCCCCCCTTGCAGCAGACAAGCAGAGCCAAAAGATAACAAAGGCAGATAGATTCCTGTGCAAGGGAATCTAAGCCAATCAAAGCTATGCACGCCCTATCCCCAGCCCCCTTCCCATGCATGCCATAAAATGCCAAAAGACAAAGGAATTGGGGTTCGCCTCCCACTCTCCCCGCGTGGAGACTCGCAGAAGGTGGACCTGGATGCCCCGGATATTAAAAGCCTCATGCGGTTGCATCGATCCTAAGTCTTGTGGGGTTTTTTTGGAGGTCAGCTCTCGCTGGTAGACCCTGACAGGGGCTCGCACAGTGGGGCACGGAGCACGGGTCTTTTCACGAGGACCTGAAAGTAGAGAGTTTCAGACTCAGGAGACCAGGCAAGGTGTCTTCTCCTCAAGGTCCCTTTTAGGGGGAGGTAGTAAGAGAGGAAGGTCTTGTCTGGAGAGGAAGTGCCATAGAACATAGACAGGAATGCCAGCAGTGCTGAATGAAGCAGTGGGGGGTTTAAAGTGTAGTTGCAGCTGTGCTGCCTTGACCCCAGGTCACAGGGGCTTAGTTTGTATACTCACCTGCCCACAACCTTCTCAGATGCCTCTAGGATCTGCATGCATGGAAAGGATATGAGCAAGTCACCTTTTCCCCAGTCTTGCAGTTTGGGATCTTGCTGATAA
The DNA here is from genome assembly GCA_026225945.1 of Cricetomys ansorgei. Taxonomy (NCBI): domain Eukaryota; kingdom Metazoa; phylum Chordata; class Mammalia; order Rodentia; family Nesomyidae; genus Cricetomys; species Cricetomys ansorgei. Next base: position 8,471,627 of record JAMJFZ010003914.1, on the reverse strand, counting down.
GTATGGCATTAGCCAAGGGTATTTTATAGACATCTTTTGTCAGGTCCAGGATGTTCTATTCTAGCTTGCTGAGTGCTTTGTCATGCAATGGTGTTGTCTTCAATTACAAGTCAGCTTAAGTGGACCTTTCTTAGAAAGCTCTGATCCTGACTTTAGAAGTTCTTCTTGGACTAGCTCATCTCACTATTATTCCTTTAAGCCTATATTTTCTCTTACTTATTTATAATTGCACGAGTAGCCTTTTACATTTGTTTTGGCTGGGAGTGAACCCAGGGCTTTGTATATACCAGACCAGCACTCTCTCACAGAGCTATGGTCCCAGTCCTAGCCTTTCGTTTTCTGTGTGTGCCATCACCAACTCCAAGGAATCCTCTCCAGGAAGGGACCAAACTTGTCCTGATCACAACTGTATTTTCTGTATCTACTGCAGTTCCTGATGGATAAGAGTTGATGAATCAAAACACTGTTGCTGATTAACTGAGTAAATAAACATATGACTGAATGCTAACGCAGACACATGCCAAGGGAATCCACCCAGGAAGGAAGTAGAAAAGGCTGATGGCCAAAGATTGGACTTTAGTGACTACAGTGAGGGGTTTGGAAAGTAGCAGACTTTAATTTTTTGTATTTGATGTTTATATGCATGTATGGTGTGTGCGTGTGTGTGTGTGTGTGTGTGTGTGTGTGTGTAAGTCAGAGGACAACTTTGTGGAATTAGTTCTCTTTCTCTATGACCACTCCTGATGCGATCAAACTTACTTCCTCCTCTTGTGTGGCAAGTGCCCTTACCAGCTGAGCTATGTCACAGGCCCAAGCAGAACTTTACAAGGCAGGATTTCAAACTGTAGCCAAGACAAAAAGCAAGAAACAAAACAAACAAACAAAAAACCCCACAAACATTTAAAGCCTGTGAGAACTGACAGGAGGAAGACTTCTTTTGGGGTAAGGCACACTCACACCCCCTGAATCAGCATGCACTGTGGTCAAGAATACGGGTTGTTAACAAGATGCAGCTTCCGTTTGTTTCCAGGGTAACGAAGGGCAATGATAGCTGTTAAATTCTTCTTGGCAGTGGAGAATCCTAGGCACTGGGCCAAGCGCCTTTGGGGAATTCCCCTATTGTAGCCTGCCACATAGCACAAAGGAGAGGCCATAGCACAGGAAAACACGGCTGCTGGCTAAATAGTTCTCTAAATATGCTTTTATCATCTGTTCCATCTCATTCCTTTCACCACCCCGGAGATAAATATGTCCATTTCCCAGCCCCCTCCCCTGAACCCTCATCGCCATCATCTAAATTAAAATCTTTTATCAATTTTTGGGTAATCCCCTTTGATGGCCCCAGTATGACAGGATCCTTCTCCTTCACACCTTGCATGCCAGTGCTGATAACTTCTGAGCCGCTAAATGGCTTTGGACATCACACACATGTCTGCCTCACTCGCACCAGCCAGGAGCTGCCAAAAAAAAAAAAAGAGGACGTATTCGTGGCTGAAGGTTGTAAAAATTCATGAGCACAATTGCCTTTGAGGACGGACGACCCTAGAGCCTGAAACCATCAGCCTCCTAGTGTTTACCTCCTGATAGGGCAGAGCAGGGGTGAGCTGCCGTGGTTCTTGAGGACTGTGTTCTGTGTTTGTGTTATGTCTGTTTTTCTGTCACAAAATTTTGCTCCAGTAGGTCAGTCATGTTGGTCACTTCACAGCCAAATTATAACTATAAAATTTCGCAGAAGCAAGTAGTAACATTTCCTGGGCTAATCAGTTCCCCACATGACCTGACCTGTAATTGGGACTTCATGTTTTCCCCCATTTCCTCCTCAGTCCCTCATGACTTTTCTCTCCTGGAGGAGAGACGAGGCAGTGTGGACAGTGGACGGTGTATGGATTGGGGTTAGCAGACTTGCTTTAAATTCTGCCTGTAATCATTATTCTCTGTAAAATGCTGAATGGAGTAGTACATAAGACCTCCAAAAATCTCAGCCTTTGTCTATAAACTAAGCCTCCCGATTCTCTTCTAGCACTTTAAAAGGGAGATAAAAGTGATGGAGGCTGTCCTTACTTTTCACTGTCTCTCCAAGCTCACTCATAAACCACACAGTAGGTTCTGTAAGGCAGGGAAAGACTACATTTTGTTTCCTGTGATTTCAGTGCATAGAGCACATCTTTTGTTCAGTGAACATTTCTGAATGCGTGAATGAAATGACTGGATGGGAGAAATTCGGTGGTCCAGGTGACATTGGTAGGTGTTCGAGAAGTAACTCTATCTTCCACTAGTTTGAATGTTACTCTTTCTATAGATTGGCAGTTTAGAAAAGCTCCTTCACTGGGAGCCATAAAAGAACAGTGATGGGGTCACGCCATTTTCATGTGACAATGGCACCATTTGCCTCTGACAAGACAGGACAGTGGTCCAGTAGCGGCTGGCTGCCCTGGTCTGCCAGCCTGGCTCCGGGGACCATCTCTAGGATGTTTGTGGTCCCTTCCTTCTGCCCTTCCCAGCTTCTCAAATCTTGCCTGCTTTCTGACCCCCACTCCTCAGTGCTTCTCCCATTCTCTTTCCTCTTTTCTATTTTTCTTTCTTTGATACATCTGGCTTGTGAAGCCACCTTGAATGTCATCTAGCCCTAATGGCTCATCAGTCAAACAAGAAACATCTCCCAGTGGTACTTTGCTTTGACTATATCCTGCAGTGAATTCATGGTGAAGGCGTGGTGGCATGCTAGACTTTTAATTCCGATCATGTCTTTCTCCTATGTGCATTACTGGTAGTGGCTGCAAATGTACATGTAAATAGTGACTTAGAACTGTTTTCTTTTTTTCCTTTTTTTTCAACCCAGAGGAACTGATTTATGAAACAAGTAGTTGGTGCTAAAGAGAGTAGGTGAGTGACAGGGTGTGGGCAGGAAACCTTCCTTCCTTTTCCCTCTGAAGTTTAGGAAGCTGATCTACCCAGAGGCCTGGAGTTCTGCGGGCTTTCTCCTACGGGTTCTGGATGTGGGGGTGTGGTTGAATGGGGGTTCCATTCACTTGGATGTGCTGGGTCTATTGTTCTGAGTTTGATTTTTCTCTGCTACATTGCCAACCTAGGCTAGGATTGCTAGATAGGGTGTGCTATTTTTCTATTATTATTCCTGGCTTAATAACAGCCCTACGATTAAACTTATCTAAACCAAGAGCAGACCAGGTTGGAGAGAACACCCAGCAGGGAAGCACATGGCCCACACTGAATAATGGAAGCTGTGACCTAAGCTTCTGTCTCTGATTTCAATCCCCCCCACCCCCAGCATCTGCTTCCTCGCTGTGCAGTTTCCTGACTGTGAGTCCGGCTGGATTTCCATTGACAGGCTTTGGCTTAATCCTGAAAAGATCGAAGATGTCTACGACGGCCTTGGAAAAGCAGACTGTGCTTTGCATTTGAGCTGCTTTATTTTTTGGTGTTTTCTGTATGAATAACAATGCCCAGCCCTGGGTCCAGCACTTAAGAGATTCTTAGTTGCTAGGTATGGGAAGGATAACTCTTCTTTACACACACAACCCCCCTTAACATCCAAACAGACTTCTGTCTTCCATCCTTCCTCCCAGTCCCTAGTTCACTTAATATAAATGCTAATTAGGATGGGGGGTCCAAAGTTCTTATTCTCTCTGGAGTTGAGGGAGTCACTGAAGACAACTTTCTCAGCTGCTGAGACTGGCTGATCTCAGGGTACCTATCTTCCCCGTGTTCCGTAGTTAAAGGTAGGAGCCACTGCCCTTGGCAGCAGCACAAGGACATTTCTTTGTTGCAATCCTTTATGCAATTCCGGTGGTATCCCCTTAACAGCATCTTTTTGGAAAACAAAAGTGTACAAGCACAAATTATTCCAGCTTCCCACAGTGGGACACTTGCCAATGGGCATCAAAACAATCATTAAACTGTCAAGAGATGAACAAGGTAAACTGAGAGAGAAAATAAACCAGGCATAAGCGAAGACAAGAAATCAAGGAATCCACAGCAGCGTAGGAAATAGAAGCCCTTCTCTGCTGGGCAGAACGCTACAAGTCCCTCACCGACCTATCACAAATGTCTTTTGATGAAAACCATGTCAGAAAACGAAGCTTTTTCCACCTGAGATGACTATTGAGCCAAAAGAGAAAGAAAAGAATCTATTACAAAACACTCTTCCTGGGGCTTCTGTTGGGGTTTTCGACCCATGGAACTCATTAGTATGTAAGTTCTTGAATTGTTATCTGACATGGAGCAGTGTGCTCCAACTATCCATGCAGCTGGGCAGGGAAGATGCACCATCTTGTCTACAAGAAGGCTATTATTCAATGGAGCCCTATACCTGGAGCAAGGAGAGCTTGCTTTAAACACAGAATTTTGCACTGGGGCAAATGAGCCAAATGGGCAAGAATATAAATTGAAGTTGAATACTGGGGGAGCTAGGGGGAGGAGCAGAAACTCTGGAAGCTTGTTCTAGAAGGATGTGGATTGAGGATGTATATACACTGAACAGGCAGAGGCCATGACCACACAAAGCACTTAGGTTTGAAGCAGGACTGAATTAGAAGTATGAGGTGTGGATAATCATGTTGAATAGCATAAAAAGTATGTCCGAATGGACTCTGGAATCGAATCTGAGGACCTTAAATATTAGGACAAAGCATAATACTGTTGAGAGCTGATAACACCTGATGATAGGTATAAGAATGTAAAAGAAGACTGGAGGAGAAAGACAGCCCGACTTCTCTCCCTGCGTTTAAGTAGGTAGAAAGGAGAGCATGACAAGCTGAGAAGAGTTCCCAAGGTTTAGCACCCAGAGACGTAATGTGAGCAAGAGGATGTGAGTGAGAAGGGCTGGCTTTGCAGGATGAATTTGTCTTTTCTCAAGCATGTTAACTGTGAATAACAGGATATCCTGAGGTTGGAAGGTAGAGAAACTCTATTGGAACTTGGGCTTCAAATGCTACCTCAGTCTATACAGAACTAATTCCTTGTTCCTGGATGTACGGTAGCATTTGTAATGATAGGCTCCATGCTGTGTGTGTACATGAATCTGGTAATTACAGGATAAATCCTCTGGCTTCTAGCCTCTCTGACTCCTCTGTGTGGAATCATATTGCTCTGGGACCAAGTGAACAATAGATCAAAAGGGAATCTTCTTATGTAAGGAGAGAGGAAGAAAGCAAAGAGAAAGACAAAATGTCCCTAATTCAAAAAAAGTCAGGACCCAACTTACTGGCCCTGTTGCTAGTCATAAGGACCTAGTCACAAGGACCTGGAGCTGGGAGCAGAGTAGCTCTGATAAGCAAAGGGGCAATTGCATACTAGAGCTGGACTCAATGTAATGATTAGTCAAAATAGAAAGAAAATGAATGTCCTGTGTGGAGCCATCATTATTTACTCATACATCTCTGATGTGATCATTTCTTTTGTTTGTTTGCTTGCTTGCTGTTGTTGTTGTTGTTGTTTTGGTTTTTTGAGACAGGGTTTCTCTGTTGTAACTCTGGCTGTCCTGGAATTCACTCTGTAGACCAGGCCAACCTCGAACTCAGAGATCTGCCTGCCTCTGTCTCCTGAGTGTTGGGATTAAAGGTGTGTGCCACCACCACCCAGCTTGTGATCATGTCTTTGAAGCTGTACAAAAGTGGGTTTCTGAAAATGAACTGTCTGTTTTGGTGGCTGTCCACTGAGGAAGATCCTCACCTCCCAACGTTCATCATACCCATGTTTAGTCCCTTTCCACAGCTGGCCAAGTGTGGTTTGATGTAACTCAAACCATCTAAGTGATGGTATGTGACTCCAGAGGCTAGCTCATGCCAGGCATCATTCTTATCTTGTTCTTTTGTATCACTTTCTTGGGTGGAAAGTTGGCATATTCATTACATTTTTCATCTTTGTGACCAAATATGTATCAAAAAGCAACTCAAGGCAGGAAGGGATTATTCTGGGTCATAGTTTGAAAATACAGTCTGGCATAAAGGGGAAGGAATGCTAGCATGCTGCTACCTGGTAATGGGAGCTCATGACTGGGATGCTTTACTTCTCCACGGCACAGGAAACAGCTGGAACAGGAGGCAGGGCAGGGCTATTAAACTCAATACCTACCCTCCGGCGATCCACTTCCTCCAGCAAACTCCCACCTCCTAAAGGTTCCATAACCTCTCACAACAGCATTGCCAGCTGGGGACAAAATGTTCAAGCATATGAACCAGTGGGGGACATTTCTCACTCAAATTGTAATACCTGGCTACCCCGCTAAGCTCATTCATTCAGTAACTAGCACCGACTCACTGACTGCCATATGTGAACCACCTGGGATGTGGATCATTCCAACTGTAGTCAAGCAATTTGGTCCCACCTGCATCTGACTTCAATCTCATACGTGGCCCAAAGCCAGAATTTTCCAGTCAAACTGCTCATAAGTTCTTGACACAGAGGGATAAGGTATTTTTGTATTTTGAGCCACTAATATATGGGGTGATAGATGGTCAACAAAAAGAAAATACCCTCGAGTTTCACAGAATACCTAGAAGTGGTCTGAATGCTCTTCACAATGCCATTTGTTATTGGCTTTGTGAGACAGTGACTTGCTGGGTAGCCTATACTGGCCTGGAACTAGCTACACTCTTCTCAAACTTGTAATCTTCTTGAGTGAGCCTTAGATTAAAGGCATCTGCCACGTGCCCAGTTCTTCACAATGTTTAATATGGAAAACACTTTTTAGCTGCTGTAATACATCACCAACCTACTGAAGTTGATGAATAAAATGCTTTCAATCCCAAGTCTCTACAAAAGTGTGCAGAGTTCCATAGAGGGCAGTCGAGCTCAGAAAAAGAAATGGATGCATAGGAAATGGCATGCATGTGCTTATTGAGCTAAATTGAATGGAAATTGCTGGCAGTTACAGATGAAGCACTTCCTTTTGGCACCTCATATGTTTATCAAATACCAAACTACTGACAACAGTATACTGTACAGGATGCTTGCTTGCATGGTTACTTCTAACATGATCGAATGCAAGTTTACCCAGCACTGTCAGTTGGAGATGAGCAGCAGGGCGTCACCCACGGGGATATGCTGCTTTGCTCTGGCTACAGCTAGAACAGAACAGAACAGAACAGAACAGCACAGCCCAGAACAGCCCAGAACAGCCCAACTATGAATCCACAGAAAGGCTACAGTAGCTAGGATGTCTCCTTCTTCTTCTCCCTCTGCTGTAGAAACCTAGATCTGTGACACTCACATTGCAACCTCACTCCTGTGAAAGCTGGTCAAATTATCTGCATGTGGTCCCATCCTCCAGGCTGAATTTTTTGCCTTGGGACAAGGCTTATTTTAAAAGCACAACTAGACTCTGTTACATGAGGCTCTGCCCTTCTCTCTTGCCTGTTTTGGGTTCATGCTCTCATGTCTGCATTTCCCTACAGACTTCTTTCCCCTGTGGTGCAGTCTTTCAGGAGAAAATACTGTGAAGGACCTCTCCCTAGTTGTGGGGATTTTTTAACCAGTCTACCTTTATGGACAAAAGTCAGATTTTAATGGCCCATAGCCTTGCCACTCACACTGAGGTTTGGGAATAGTAATTTTAGTCATTCCAAACTCCCCTGAGGTCCTCTTCATGGAGCCAAAACTTCTTTCAGCCAGCCTAGTCATAGCCTGACTCCTCTCTCCCCGCAGCCTGCTTTCTTACACTCTTCCCTTGGGACATGTTGTTCCTCCTATCTCATATTGGCCTCCAAAAGTCAGACTGAGGAGTTAACCTGCACTCAGAAGAATACTTCCTTCAATTTAGTAAAAATTTAAAACTTACAAAGGTTCAATGCTAATAGTACTAAAATATTACTAATTCCATCTTCTATGTATCCAGTGCACATGATGCTGTTCAATGTCTATCAATGTTCATCAGCCACAGAGAGGTCATCTCATCGTTCCTAGATCACAGAAGTAACCAAGACTCACAGAAGTCAGCCCCAAACAACACAGCATGTGGGACCTGGGGTCGTTTTATTTACTCCCAGGATAGTGCTGTATACAATGTTGACTTGGTAAGGAGGGTACAGAGGTGTCTGGGATTCATCTCCTCCTCAGCCTTGGCTATTTTTACTCAGCTCCTCTTCTTAGCTGTCAGTTTACGCTTTCTGTGCAGACATGTGTCATGCCCTTCCTTCTCTGCTTGGGTGCATCTCTCGGGTACTGATATACTAAGTGAACTTATGTGCACAGTGACCACTATCACGGGGACCTGGAATATTGGGTGCTCTCCTCTGGCCTCTCATGGAGAGCTCCTTTGCAGCAGTGCAGAGAATAGGAAAACCAATACAGTAGTGAACCAGCTTTTCATTCAGGAGTTCTTGCTGTGAGGCAAGTTCCCATAATCACCCAGGTGCTTAGAAGGTATGATGGCTAATCTTGATGGTTAACTTGACACACCTGAAGAGGGAGCCTCACTTAAAGAATTTCCTACATCAAATTGGCCCACAGGCATCTTCTTTGATTGCTAATTGAAGTGTCCAGCTCACCGTGAGCGATATCATCCCTGGGCAGGTGGGCCTGTAGGAGAGGTCAGGACACTTACTGGGAGCCCAAAGCATTCCTCCTTGGTTTCTATCTTTAGTGCCTGCCTTCAGTTCCTTCTGCTTTATTTTCCCAATGATGGGCTATAGCTTGTAAGAAATAAGCCCTTTCCTCTCCCAAATCATGGTGTTTGTGTATCACAGTAAAAGGAAAGCAAAGTAGAACAGAAAATCATGAAAGGTCATGAGGAATTGTGCTCATGGTTAGAAATGACCATTCCTGACAAGGTCTATTCTTAACAAGCACAGGTTTGCATGGAAAAATAAACACATTCCCCAAAATGGGTCAGTTCTTTTACTCTTAAGCTCTTATTTTACCCAGAGGGGGCAAAGGTACTGCTTTCCATCAGGAGCTGATGGGCTGTCTGGGAGGCAGAGGCAGAGTGCTCAAGGCCTACCCTGGGAAGGACAATAGTCCCAGAGGAGGCCTTCGGGCAGTGGTGTTGCTGGGTTTGTCCTGAGGCCAAGCCAGCCACTAGCATTTAGTGCCACATGGCCCAGTTTTCTGGGGCAGATCTGAGTGGGTTTTTCTCAGAGATTACTATGACTTTGTCAGTTCTTGTTTAAATATCCTCTGAGTGACAGAGCTGCGAGTGTCTGTCCCAGGTCTCAGAGCACATAAAACTGTTGAAGCTGCACAATGTCCACTAAGACTGAAATAGGAAAAAAAGTGTGAGTTCCAAAAGTGTGCAGTTGTAAGCCAGCCTCTGGGTATGCTCTGAACGATGCACTTAGTGTCATGGCTCCTGGCTGTCCCTCTCCATTTACACTTGAACTACATGGCTTTGCTTCCCAAGGGACCCCATCTATGCTTGCCTCCCCCTCATCTGATCTTTTGTGATGTGGTGAAAACGGGGGAACCTACAACCAGTGTAGTTAGATAGGAGCTTCCAACTAGGATCTGTGTCTCCAGACTAAATGGGTGGGAAGCAGGCTTGTTTCTAGCCCAAGTGTCCTTCTGTGTTGCTAGTTAGGTTATTGTCAACTTGACTCAAGTTAACCTTATGCAGGAAATAGAAATGTCAGTTAAGAAAATGACTCCATCAGTTTGGCCTGTGAGCAAGTCTGTGGGATGTTTTCTTGATTAATGATTGATGTAGGGAGCCCCACTTGCTATGTCATCCCTAGGCAGGTGGTCCCCAGGTAAGCTGTGTAGAGCAAACCAGCATGCTGTGTTTCTCCATGGCCTTTGCTTCAGTCCCTGTCTCCAGGTTTCTGCCTTCAGTCCTGCCCTGACTTCCCTCAGTGATGGACTGAGACCCAGGATGTGTAAGTCAAACAAACTCTTTCCTTTCCAAGTTGCTTTTGGTTATGGTGTTTATCAGTCATAGAAAGCAAATGAAAACACTCTTGCAGCATACACAGATTGAAATGCGTGGAAGAAAAACCTGAACTCGTAAAAAGTTGTACTCAAATCCCTGTTCCTCAGAATCTGACTCACTCTGGGAGTTGAACCCAGTCACTGTGTTTTATGTGCCTCAGTTTCCCCCTCAGGAATATGGCATGGTAGGTGGAAAAGTGAGAAGCATTTTGCATACTGTGTGCGTGAACTGATATATCACACTTAAGACCGGCTGTTAGAAACCAAGAATTTGTATCTCGCTTTTCTTTTGTAAAGCCTCCTACACAAAACATGGCACTGGGAATGTCAATCCCAGGGGCTCATTGAGCACCTGTGGTGGAATCAGCCAATGAATGAAAAACCCACAACTGGAGCAGAAGACAAGGGTACAGTATGAACAGGTTCCATAGAGCACACACCTGCATGGCCTAACTCTCTTTTCCCTATCCATGTTTCTTCTGTGAATCCTTTGTCTTTGCCCAAGGCCACATCTTGGCAAACAGCTCCAAGGTTAACAAGGCTTGGTATTTGAAGGACACAGAGACAAGAAAAGTTTCCCAACCCTGGCAAACAGGAAATGGCCATACACCAAAGGCAGGAGAGACCCAGCCTGCCAGGAGTCAGAGATGAAGTGGGACAATCATGGCCACCAATTTCCTTGGTGCCCTAAACTTTACCCAAGATTCAGGGAAATGTCTGTCAAGAACCAGACATAGCTTAGTGATGACTGGGCACTCAGAGTGAGCCCCAAAAGATGGAGGCTTCAGCCTCACACGCTGGTAGAGAGTTCCTGTTTAAGCCCAAGAGATGGATGGGATATATAAGCAGATCTTGCTACCTCCCTATTCCTCAGATGACTGATACATTTGCTCAGAAAGCCACAAAAGAGACAGACAGACCAGAAGAAGGACAGAGACAGAGGTAGAGAGACAACGATCTGGTTTGCTTCTCCCACAGCTGCTAATGAGTGTGCCTTCTCCTTTTTGCCCCCCCCCCCAACTCCAGCATATCTCTACTTTATAGCAAATGGGTTTTGATTCTGAAGCAAATTGACCTTGAAATAAGTTCCAGGATCTGAGTTCTTACACCCCAGATGCTGGGTTTGGAATGCAGACTGCTCATTCAGCAGATAGCAGGAGTCAGGAGGGGAAGGCTGCTCTGACAGCCTGCTGGGCCAGGTTAGAGTGGCTGCCTGGAAGCTACTGCAGACTCACAGCTGCAGAATCTTGGCCATGTGTGGGAAGCCAAGGTGCCTGCTTTGCCTTTCTGAGTAGTGTGTTTGTGTGTCTGTGTGGGTATCTGTGTGTGTGTGTGTGTGTGTGTGTGTGTGTGTGTGTTTGTGTGTGGCCTGTGTCGCTAAGGCTATGCTTGTAGTTAGAAATTGCACAGTGTGTGGAGAAGATGAGAGCTGCAGGAACCTAGAATTACATGGCTGAAAAGCTTTGTTCACAAACCTATCTTGTCACAGGGAAACCAAGTATGTTTTCTAGAAAGAAAGTGGGTGTAGTGTGGGCAAATATGTGTATACATAGGAGCCAAATATTCCATCATGCCTGTATTTAGCAGGTTATCTTTGTCTCAGTTTTGAGCTCTCAACCCTCACTGGTCCTTGCTTGCTATTTTCTATGGATAGGACGTCAGGCTTATTTCACTGACATTGTCATTGAGAAATTTTGTTGTAACAGACTCAATGACAAGAGATGTTTGTGAAGCGTGTCTGGCATTGGCACAACTAAAAGTAGAAGAGGACAGTGTCACATGGGATGATGGCTGGTACCCAGGAAGGAAACGGGTGTGTGCTGCAGGCTGGCGACTGACTGTTGAGTGCAGGTACTGGCTTCATTTAAAGGCAATTTTAGTTGCCTTAATTTGTCCAAATGCTGCCTCGCTCCTGGACTGATCGATGAACAGAACTAGGAAAGCAGGGGGCCCTGTGAACAGAGCAAAATGTCCTCTACCCGCTTTCATCATCCGTGACACAAACAATTGTTGAAACTAAGTTCTTTCCCCTGGGGATTCTGTTGTTGTTGAGGTTGAAGCAATGAAACAGAGTGCTACAAAGCCGACAAGATGCCTTTTATAGCTTACAGGGCCACGTCTGGACCAGAAGGCAGATGGGCAGTGGACAGGGGCACACAGAACCATCCAGTGTGTCATTTGACTTGGAGCTAGACATTAAAGATGCTGTCCTGTAAGAAACAGATTCTTGTGGCCAAGCTGGAGCCACTTTGCCATGACAGGGACTCAGATGTGGGGATGAGCTAGACAAGGTGGGGAACAGAGATGATACCAAAATGCCAATCTCAGAAAAGCTTGAGGCTACTCATTTGCATGCTGCTCATGTCTCCTCCAGCGAGGGAGACCTTTGGGAGTGATTTCTATTGAAGAAGCAGTTAGGTATAACTCCAGCGATGGCAGAAATCCAGCAGATCTGAGACTCAAAGGATCCCCAGTGGTAACTAAGTACAGCTCCTTCCCCCCACCAGGTCTGCACCTACAACCATTGTAGAAAAATGGTGTTTGGTTTGAAATATTTCTCTGGAAGGCTATTTCTTAATCTCCTCAAAGCTATGCTACCAAAACAAAAGCCCAGCAGCAACAGAACTGGATTTTCTCTGGAGCGTGGCCAAGTTCAACTCAAGATGTATACAGATGCTGTGAGAGCAGTCAGTTAGCCAGCAAATGTGCCAATACACCCCTATTCTGTGCCCTCTGGTGACGTGGCTTCTAAATTAAATTAGCTCACTGTTGCCTGGGGCTCCTGTTTCACTCTGATTTATTTCAATGGGAGCAGCCTTTTTTGCTACAAAGAAAAGAGGTGGACATAAAGTTTGTCTCTCAATAACATTAGGATATGGCTCTTTGTTATCTCCTTGTGCTCAGATGAGACAGAGAAGCTGAATGTAAATAATTGTAAGAATCTCATAGTTTAGCATGCATTTTCGTAAATTCATGGCCTAAGTAAGCACTGAGGAAACCATATAGTGTGGATACAGAAACTTTAGAACACTTTCTAATATAGGAAGAGTTCTGTCCTCAGAGAGCATAACTAGACTTGCAGAGATACAGCACCACTGCATACTGATCACACTAAAAAAGAATGCACACAGGTACACATCTATCATCGATCATGACATGTTGGGCAGTGGTACACCATACTCTGAAAAAAAAAATGTGTGTAATTAAGGGGAAACTCAATACTATTATCTAGAAAAGTTTATTTCTTCTTAGACAAAAAGGTAACACAGGGAACATGTCTTTCAGAATTATTGTGACAAGATAGATTGGCTCCATCGTTGTGGGCTTACGATGGCATGTCATGGCAGGTGACCATGTGATGGAACAGAACTGTTCTCCTTGAGTCCAGAGAGCAAATAAGAGACAAAAGTAGAAAGAGACCTGGGCTCCACAATTCCTTTGAGAGGCACAACCCCAATGACCTAATGGTCTCCCAGTAGGCCCACACTTTTAAAACATTCCCCACCTTCCAACAGCACCATTCGAAAGACAAAACCTTTAATACACATGACTTTGTGGGATGTTCTGGATCCAAGTTGTCTCAGGAAGGAAGCCAAGTTTCAACCCCTCCATCTCTCAACTGCTCCCACTCTGGTTTTATATTAGACATTGTGGACAGCCAGAAGAACTTGGTACATGCAGATATATCTCCGATAAGACAGAAGTCTGGGACTCTTGGAGCGCAGATGGTACACTCAGCCCTCCCCACAGTTGATGCTCAGGGAGAAAAATGGAAAGGAGAAAACAAATAGTGCTTGTAAGTCTAGAACTTCAACATGTCTTGTCCTGAAATGGTTGCTCATTATACTAAAGGATGGCAATAAATACAATGTACGTATAAAGAAGAGGACAAGGAATACTTAGACCAAGACAATTAGGAGGGTCAAAAGTAATATTCTCAGGAAAAGGAGAAAAATTAGTACGGAAACTAGTATTAGTGCTTAGCAGGTGTGACGTAGGCAGAAATGTCACAGATGAATTGACAAAGAGAGTAGCAGGGAGGAATAGAGAAGCAGCAGGCCTTCCTCAGGTGACATATGCTACAGACAAAATGAAGGCAGTGAAGAAAGGTGATAGGAACCTTTATCAGGCCTGGAAAGATGGCATGGTGGGGAAGTGAGTTTGCTATACATCCTGGATAGTTTCATGCCAATTTGATGCTAGCTCAAGTCATTTGAAAGGAGGGAATCTCAGTTGAGGAAACGCCTCCATAAGTAAGAGTCAGCTGTAGAGCATTTTAAAAATTAGTGATGGGGTGAGGCGGGGCACAGCCCATTATGGGTGGTGCTGTCCCTGAGCTGATGATCTTCAGTTCCATATGAAAGCTGGATGAGCAAGCCAGTAAGCGGCACCCCTCCACGGCCTCTGCATCAGCTCGTGCTTCTACGTTCCTGCCTGTTGAGTTCCTGTCCTGACTTCCCTTGATGATGAACACTCATATTGAAGCATAAGCCAAAGAAACCCTTCCTGCCCTAAATCGCTTTGGTCAGAGCGTCTAATCATAGCAATAGTAATCCTAACTGGGACACCTTGCAAGCTTAAGAACTCATGTTGGAACCCCCAACACCCATAGGAAAAGGAAAAGCCCCTCATCGTTGTGTGTGCCTGGAATCCCAGTGATGCGGGCAGAGATAGACAGCCCTTACTGACCAGACTCCCTAGCTGAAACAATCAGCTCAGGTTCAATGGGAGACCTTGTCACATGGGAATAAGACTGAGAATGATAGAGATGGAAGCCCAATGTCCTCTGAACATTATAAGCACACACATATGCATAAAACACACACACACACACACACACACACACACACACACATGCATACCACATCACACAAAAAGAAACTTTATCAATTGAGATTTTATGACTAATTGAGTTCCATGGGGGCATACTGCAGTGAAGCTTCCTTGACACGCTCTTCTCTAATTTCTTAGCCTCTTCTACTGTACTATGGGCTTCCTCTCATTTCCTGTAGAACACCTTTAAAGTCATCCTCCTCATCAAGACTCTAACCTGGTCTTCCTGTTTCTGCTTTTTTTTCTACCCACTCACCCTATTTCTTATTGACTCTGAAAGTGATTCTTTTAAAGCACCCATCAGATCAGATCCTTCCCGGTGTCCTCTCCCTTCCCAAGAGCCCACAGAGCTGTTCCTGACCCACAAGGCCTCAAGGCCCTGTGACCTGCCCTGTCTCCCCGCTCACTGGGCTCTGGCTATAGAGGCTGCTTGCTGTTCCTCAGGTCCACTAAGTAGAATCTTGCCACACTTTCTTAACACTTGATAACACTCAGCTGAAATGTTCCTGTCCGTCTGTTTACATGTTTGCTTGCTAACTTGGTTCAAGTCTATGCTCGTACACAGGCCTCCACCAGGCCTTGTTCTGTTCTTCAGAGCACTGAGTGTCATCAGACTTCACATCATATATTTGTTTAGTGCCTAATATCTCTCTCTTAGACTAAGATGCAATTGCTATGACAACATTGAGACTGTTGGTCCACTAAGATGTTCTCTGTGCCTAGAAGTGTAGTTGGCACATGATAGATGTTGGATAACTGTTTGTGAAATGATAAACTAATGAAACATAACCAGAAATTATGCTAACCAATGCAAAATCGCTTGCTAACAGTAATTGGGTGCTGCCAGAGTACAAAGCTCTGTAATTGCATAGTGTGAGCGCAGGGAGCCTCTGTGATGTAACATGTGAGAACAAGCGGGGAATTCAGGGTTCGCACAGCCCCTGGAACACAGACACGTCTGAGGCTGTATTCATACACATAGAACTAGTAAACAGAGCCCATGACAGTGGGCAATGTCTTAGGTCTCTACATTTACCAGGCAGATATTTGCCTGCTTGCCCACCAAGGCCTTTTAACATTAGTACTAGGTTTGGGAAGACCAGAGAAAATTTAGCAATTATGTTCAAATAGCTGCAAAAGATAACTTAAATGCAGTCATTCATCTATATTTATTTTTTTATCAAATTCAATAGAGGAGGATGTAGGTGGCACGAGGAGAGCTATTCACAGGGTGAGCTCACAGAGCTTTGCATGGGCTGTATAAGGGACAATTACAAGCTGATAAATAGAAGGGAGAGTGTTGCCAGTCCCTAAATACAGACCACATATGTAAGTGTCACCATGCCAGGAAGAGCTGCAGTGAGGAGCGGAAAGGACTGTTTCCAGAGAGGATTTTATGAGATGAGGCGTGTGGTCCACACGTAAGGCCTGAATTGCAAAGAACAATAGAAAGTCAAGAACAGAGGATCCTACCAATCTCTTCTTGGAAATGCCAGCTGGGAAAGCTGCATTTTTGAGGAAGGTCATCTGTAACAGTGTCCAGCACGGCGTACCGTGTTTTAGAAACCTGCATGCAGAATAGGAGAAGATTATTCATAAAGACTCAAACAAATCCACAGGATGCTGCTTCTGGGGGTTTTATAATTTTTGTAATTATGCAGAAGAACCAGAAAAATTTTTCTATTAAAAATGACATGAAACTGGGGGTGCCCACAGGCTTGTGAGGACCCAGGAAAGATGCATAGAAGTAAAAGTGGTAAAAACGTGTTTTACTTATTTCACAGTTTGCATGATCACAGGTAGAAAGCATAGAGAGCCGACACTGAGGCCTCCCAAGCACATCTGTGCTCGGTCACCAACCTCCTTGCTCAGGGACAGCTTCTCATTTGTATGCTTATCATAGCCTAGTGTTCAACAACGTTTGGGGGAGAGAATGAACAAATAATTTATTTCTTGCTTGAAAAGTTAATTCATTTATATTAATATTCCATTTATTACCTCTAAGTTGACCAGATTATTAAATTAACCATTATTTGGTAACCAAAATTTTGCTGTAGAAACAGAATTTAAATTGATCACATCTTTTCTGTGACCATACAGTTAAGGAAGTACTGAAGTCAATAGGAAAAAACAGGTTGCAAATATGCTTTGCTTCTGCCTCTGGGCTCCTGTTTCCTGCCCCTATCTGTATTAGCTAGGGTGAGATGATTTTGAGGTATCCTGACTTCTCCCACCCTGACCACCCACACATGAGCAACTGAGATGTCAGTGTCAAGGTCATAGCCTGAGACTCATTCTGACTCTCTGGGAAGCACACCACAGTTGACATTTGTGTAACTGAATTGTTGGGCAGTTGTGTTTGTCAGTAAGACACTAGCTATTTGCTGTCTAGGTGTTATGCTGATATTTGGACTTCAATGTGGATTTTTCTAGAATAAATGAGGAGGAGGTAAAGAAAACTCTGAAGAAGCAAGTTACTTCTGACATATCAGAGGTACCTTCTTAGATGTATGGTCCTAGCCCCTAGACCACACTCTGCTCTGCACTGGTATTGTGCATGATATATTCCTTCCAGAAGAGCCCCACCCCACCCATCCATGTGGGGGAAGCTCCCTTCAGTGGTGATGTGAAGTTCCTGAACAGAAGATCTGGGATGTTTTGACACTCCCATGTGATGGCTAGGTGAACTTGAGAAAGCCACTTTCCCTCCCTGGACCTCCATACCTTCATTGCCAGTGTGGATGGCAGTTCTAGCTCTCTGCACTGTCTGAGAATCCAGTGGAAATCAATGTGAGAATGTTTTGCACACAGGAAAACCACTTATGAATACTGGACACCCCTGAAATGAGACCCAATGGGTAGTTCATTAGCTAAAAGCCCTTGGCTAACATCCAGGACAGATACCATGCTGTACACAAAATTCCATTTTATAACACATCATGTGAGAGAGTCCTAAGTCTTTCCATTTTAAAATCCCATCTTCTGCTGCTTGCATATTTAAATGAAAATTCATTTGGATAGCAGCATGCTTGGAGCAAGACAGCAGTAACTAAATAAACAAATAATCAGCCACGGATTAGGTTGTGATGGGGACAGGAATGGCTCCAACTCACATCTCCCCATGGAATGATGGGAGTGGTGCCAGCATGTCTCCCACTGGGCCAGTACCCACTCTGCCTCCCACAAAAGAAAGCACACTGACCAGGAATGCATCCAAGGGGCTGTAGAATAGTTAATGGAGTGTGTTTCTGAACATATTATTTTTGTGTGTGTGTCTCGCTTTTCCTCTGCTGTCTGCCAAGGGTAAACCCCATGACTGTCCTACTTAGCCAAGATGGATGGAGCATCTACCCACATCAACTACCATGTAACTAAGTAGTTGCTTTGTTGAAGGTAGTAAGTGGCTCATAATGGGATGTGTGTGTGTGTGTGTGTGTGTTGATGGGATCATGTCAGGATGTTTCCATCCCAGTCACTTCTAATGACACCCTGTTCTGTACAGATGTCATGTGCTCATCCTGTGGTTGAAGCAGTAGGTGATGGCAGACCTTAAGCTCTGTTGGCTCAGCTCCCAGGAGCAATGCCCTGACAGAAGTTCAATAGTGAGGTTCAATCTGGGTGTCTGGTCCATTTACATTCTACCTTTTTTTAAGGACCAACTTTCTCAATGCCTCTTCCAGCAGCAATAAAAATGGACTTATGGCTTTGAATTTAGATGCCACCAACCAGCTTTATAACATCAGACCCAGATGAGTGTCTTCTGCTATACAATAAGAACAATTTTGGGTATTAAATAGGGTAACACAAATACACAGATACAGAGCTGATGTCTATAGCCTTATAAACCACGGCCGTCACCAAGTCCATCCCTTCCCCATGCTCTTCTCTCTGGCTTTTCTGCACTATTGGTGAGGCTTCTATATTCTTTGTGATTTTCTTAGCACCTATATTAGAGGGATAGACTCGTGCCCATGCATAGTTTTGCATCACTTGCAGCACTTAGTATTTTACCGAGCATAGGATGGACATTTAACAAGTGATTGATTTGTTAACACAAGTCTATTTTGCTTTGTGAAGAGTGGTATAGTAAATCTCACGCATGCACTCACACTAATCAAGGACTACACAGCCTTATGAAGAAGGCAAGCCATTTTGTCTTTGGGCCATGCTTCAGATTTTAGACTCATTCATTTATTCTTTCATGAACATGACTCATATGCCTACTGTGTGCATGGAATCCAGGAGGTGGTGACACGGAGTGAGACAGCCTAAGTGTCTGTCTACAGAACACACAGCTTAGTGGGCTTCCGTCATGATTAACTGTAAGCATTTTTGCTGTTTCAAAAAGGAAATTATCGATGATTCCAGGTACTTAGAGATCATCATATCCAGAGAAGCTTGATAATATGCAAATAATAACCTGAAAAATTTTATGCTTACCTGGCACTGAGCTGGAAACAGTCACCAGATGCCCTGCTCTGTCTATGAAGCTTATTTTGCCTTTTATAAAGAAATCAACCATGCAAAGGAAACCACGTCATTTAAAAAGCACCCATGGTCTATTTTAAGTGTGTATAGCAATCATGTTCTCTGAATACGGATGTGTTTGCCAAATGCACCTGATTTCATGGGGGGCTTGGGTATAGATGTAGCTAGCCAGCCTAATGAGAACTGTCCCTGTGGGCTGGAAGGAGCTGCTGGGCAAGAGCCACTTTCTCAGCAGGGGAAGACACAGGTATCTTTAGGAGTCAGAGTTGATCAAATGCATAAAAGGAAGTTCAACAATTTTTTGGGATTAGCTGATAGTCTCATGCAGGCTTTCTAGAACAAAGACAGGAAGAACACACAAGAGTGAGATTCAGATGCTTCTTTTTTCCCTCCTCCTCCTCCTCTTCCTCCCTCACCACCCCCCTCACATTTTTCATCCTTCTCTTAAATTTGGAACTATTTACTCGAAAATGACATATGGACAAGTCCACAGACTGTCATCTCAGTGGATTACCACAAACTGAACACACCCAAACAGTCAGCACACACAGATTAGGAAACAGCATAGACTGGCCAAGATCATCTACAGCCATGACTGCCTTCGTCCACAAGCTCACTTCAAACTTGATGCCTACCAAGTTGGGTGGGTGGCTTTTCACTTCGCATAACTGAATAGGATCATGGAGAGCATTCTCTGTTTTTCTCAGTGCTGGTTGTACTGTGGCCTTTATCTGTGGTGACTGTTTTCAATATTGTGTATAGTCTACAGTGTGAGTGTGCTCCAAGTTATTCTAATACACTTCACAGGACATTTGACTAGGCAGTATCTAGGAGATACTGCCACTATTTGTAAATTTTTGTATATACTTCCTAATAAATAATAAATACAAATATACAAATATATTTTCATAAGAACTGGAAAATACACTTCAATTTCAGGAATCTAAGAAACTTTGCAAACGCTGGAATGATTACTCGGGAGAAGAGTTGAAAAGCACAAATATATGTTGAAGAAAATATATCTATTAATAGCATCAAGAGAAATATCTAATTGTACTAAGGTTCTTAGATTTCTTTAAATGTCAACACAATAATCAGTTACCATTTGTAAGCTAATAGTAATGCTGCCAATACATATTGACTAGTGTAGACATTAATGTTGGGTTACTTGGTAAAGACTTTCATTTTGTCACCAATGTGTACAATATTAGTAGCTAAATTACACCCACCAAATAAATAAATGGATAGATAGATAGATAGACAGACAGACAGACAGACAGATAGATAAGCTATTCTTCCACGTGCTAGCCACTGCCTCTGACCAGAGATAGTATCTCATGGATCCCAACTGTTTGTGGGGCTGAGAGAGCTTTGTGCTAATCTTACCCCCTTTTACCCTGTGATAAGATAATGAGTTGCAGGGCTGGGTGTTTGACAAGCTGGCTGCTCCAGCAGGTGAGTTGAGAGGCTCAGGGGCTTGGGCTGGGAGATTAATTAATGCTAAAAGACACCGTTTGATGTGGCAATGAAATTGCGATTATAATAATCTCTAATTATCTTGTACCACAAGCTCCCTGACTCTCCCAGGTGTTTCTTCTTGGTGAGAAATCGCTGTGTGTGCATGAAATGTAGCAAACTGCATTTCCATTTTGAGGGAGGTATGAGTAGAAGCAGATGAAGGGCGAACAGGAAGTGTCTGGATTACCTCTTTAAGGAAAGGGGAACATTTAAGGAAAGTGAAGCAGATATTCTTTATTAGCAAGTGTAGCTGAGAAAGGAAAGGAAATATGATGAAAGAACCAAAAGAACTAGAATTCTTACCCACCATCCCCACAACCCCGACTACCCACGTTTAGGCACAGACCTTCTTGGCTAGGCTCTGTCTCCCATTGTGACTACTGCAGAACAAGACACATCTCAAAGGTGGAATTAAGCCTCACCTTGCCAGGTGCTAAGAAGGGGTCCTTTTCATATGGCAGATTTCCCCTCAGAAGGAAGCATTGGTTCTCTTTTGCTCACCAAGGTGAGCTTATAATCACCAAGAGAGACAACAAGGGCCTCCCATTTCCCATCCCACACAGGTAATGCCCCACACCATGGTCTTTGAAGCTCATGAGCCAGTGTTCCGTGGCCGTGTTCACAAAGCAAACGTGCACTACTGAGGAACTCTGACTCTGCTTCTAGACTATTCTGGAAATTCGCAGGAACCATGCCACAATAGGGAGACTGACATAGCTTCTGGAGGAACAATCAGAAGGGTAAGAGGAGACCCAGACCTTCTATGCTCCATACACACTGGAACACTTGGCAGGGAGCAGCAGGGGACCCTCCCACCTAATGAGTCTCAGTTCCGGGAGCCAGCCGCACCGGGAAGGAGCGTAGAGTTGGATGAGTTGCTAGGGCATCTTTAAGTCTGGCTTGAGGGTTTGTTGTTATTTCCCTTTCCATTTGCAGTGTGTGAAGTAAGCTTTTAGTTCACAGTGATTGTCTTAATATGGTAATGTGCTTGGCATATTCAAGTGTCTGATAAACATGATTGCTGCTATGGTGTTTTAAATCATGTCTCTCTTGTCCTTGTTCTCAAAATCAATTGTCCTGCTCTCTAAGAAAATGGCTGCCTTCATTTGAGTTCCATTATCTCACAGCTAGCAATCCAACTAGCCAAATGAATGCGTGGGAGGGGACTTTCCCTTGAGACACCTAAGAGTGCATGATAAGACAGATGTACTAGTCAAACTTGAAGAAATAATTCAGAGGGGCCCCTGTAGAATTGTTGCTCCCTGGAAGCAGAGGCAGGTGTCTTAAGAGTGTGATGAGCCATGAATCCAAGAGCCATGGGTGTGTGCGAGGGACAGGAAATAAGTTGGATCCCGGTTCTGCCCAGAATCCCTTGGTTATAAATTTGGAGGTTATCTGATGTACAGTGTATGTATGTTGTGGGCAGGGCCAGGGACCGTGATGAAGGGCTCATCTAGAGGCTGAGTGTGTTGTCAGCTCTGTTTTAGGCTTGTCGCGTGGGAATAGAGAGATCCTGGATGGTGCCCCTGTGAAGCCAGTGACTAAGGGTTGGCAGAATTTTTCTATCATCTCTTTAAATGAAAACGACAGAGGTCTTCCTGGGGACTTAATAACGGACTCAATGAAGAGTAAAGCTGTGTGGCTGAAAATGCTTTACAGAATGTTTTTTAATCTGTAGGACGAGTACAGAATGCCTAAGTGGTTTTATGCAAGGCTTCTTAGTCTGATCATTTCTAGTGGGGTTGGAATGGAGCTGGCATCAGCCTAAGGCCCAGAGAAGTTGTATTGTTCCTGTCCTCAGCAACAGATGAAGTGTACGTGACTGCCTAGCCTCTGGAGAGCTCTGACCATTGGAAATCTTACATCCTCGTGTGAGCAACAGAGTACAGAGCTCTGTCAACAGGCACCAGCTGTACAGTAGGAAATATCCAGACATGGGGATCTATAAGTTGATTAACTGGATGGCTGAGGAGAGTGAGATATTCCACTGCCTCTCGCTCACACTTATCTCCTTAAAATTGCTTCTGCTGATGGATGCCCCAGGAAGGAGGAGGCTCACTTACCAAGAATTACCCTAGGGTGTGCATGGATACATGCACAGGATTTCAAAGGGGAGTGTTTACATTTGGCTGGCTCTGCTGAACAGAAGATCAAACCTCATTTGTTTTCCATTATAATTGCAATCGGCACTCAGAAATAAGGGCTCTGAGCTGGGAAGATGGATCAGCTGGTATAGGCACCTGACGTCAAGTGGGATAACCAGAGTTCAATCTTCAGGACCCACAGAAGTCTGGAAAGTAATGAATTAAATAATTGAATATTTTTGTATTCAGAAATTCTGAAGATAGAGTGTCTAGGGCTGGCACGGGGCTCTAGTTACTTAGAATCCTCCGCACACTCTATGTCTCCAGTGTGACACTTGGGCTCACACTCTCAGCTAGAGCTCCAACCACAACACAGTTCTTCCAGGAAGTCCTGAGTGAGGAGAAAACGTCAAATGGCATGAACCAATTGTGCCCTAGGAAAATTCTAGACAGCTCCCATACAGATGCCCCCATGAAGTCTAGAACTTGATCGAATGACTGCACCAAGTGCAAAGGAAGTTGCACCAGAATCTTCACTAACAAACTGGCAATTCTATGAAAGTGAGAATGGATATTGAAATGAAAGAGTTAGCAATTTCTGCCTTGGATCAAAGAAATTTATTGCATTAAATATCCAAAGATCTGGTATCCTTAGGAATAGATGCTTTTCAAATGAATTTTCTCTCTGCTGAACCCCAGCTTGCTCTCCTGTGATTAACCCCAGCTTCAAAGGTTTGTGGAAGACCTTTTAGATGGAATCTAGAAAAAAACTCTGGAAGGATCCTGGTCAGGGTGTCTCTCATTGTTCCCTGTACATTCTGTTCCAGCTGAACAGAGTCTGAGTGAAGGAGCGAGCCAGTGCCACGATTGTCAGTGCCACAGGGTGGTCCACAAGGGTCCTTGTTCTCCATACTGACTTTCCCTTAGGGGAGGATCCAAGACAAAGCCTTGAATGAGCAGTGATAAAGACCCTTAAGTTTCTTGGAGAGTCCTAGGTGTCCTGGTGGTAATGGACTTACAACCGGAGAACATATCAGACAGCTAGCAAGTTGGCTTAGCAGGTAAAGGATTTGCTGCCAACCTGATGACCCCAGTTCAGTCCCAGGACCCACATGATGAAAGTAGAGAACCAACTCCCAAAAGTTGTCCTTGGGAACAGACACACACACACACACACACACACACACACACACACACACACTTCCTGTGGCACTGTCCAGACAAGGTTCAACAGAGGCCTTCAGAAGCTGTGGCTCCTTTTGTCATGTCCATCCCAGGTTAGCTCAGTCTGCACTGGAATCTTCAGAGCTAATTAGCAACCTGTACTGCAGCTACTCTGTTACCAACACTGCCCTCTCCTTATCTCTGGTATAGTACACACATTTCAACTGTGCTTTCTAGGGTTTTAGAATGTCTTTTCCTGCAAGCAATTTTTAGTGGTATCTTCAGAACAAGGAAACACATTTGTATTAAAATATGACCAAGAAAAGCATGCTTTCATCAACAGAAACTTATTTTGATTTTAAATGTTTTCTTTGTACCATAATGGCCAGCTTGAGTTTCATTTCTTCCTCGTAAAACCTGATCAGTTAATTGACAGGAGTGAAACCAAACCAAATAATTGTGGAAGTGTCACATGTCAGTTAGGCACTAGGGTGTGAATTTGGAAGTGTACAAATTGAGTAAGCTCTGATCCACATTTGAGATTTGTGTAAACACCCTGAGTTTGGGATTTCAATTTCAAATGGCAATTATATCTAAGATAGAGGTGTTATGAAAAGATTGCTCATAGTTAACAAAAAAAGCGCTTATCTTATTAGAAACTCAAATGAAATCGTGTATGTGTGTGTGTGTGTTTATGTGTGTAGGTATACAGGTATGTGCATATGTGTGTATATTTGCACATCTGTGTACATGTATATCTGTGTGTGTGTTCTAGAGCAAGTCAGTCACAGAAAGCGAACGAGTCAACAAAATTTTCTATCCCCTTAACTTCTCAACTTCAGATTCTGTTTCTTGTCTGTAGTATTACTAGAAAAAATCAAAGTCGTGATACATTTTAAATCACTACATATGTTGTTTATTGTTTTCTGAAGATTTCCTCTAATGTCATAGAGGAGGTTGAAGCCATTCAGAGATTAGTGTTCCCTGTGCTACATTTTCCGGCACAGCCAGTAGCATTTGTCTCACCACAGAAGGAACGTGGCAGTGATCACTGTCACACTTCCTCCCACATTCCCTCTAGGCGTGTCATAGTTCCCATTGTCGCTCCTTTTTGTTACAGTTTCCGTAATTGTTTAGTCTTAATTTGATATTTTCATGCATCAATATTTTATAACCAAAACTCTTTTGGCTGTCTCTCTTCCACTTTGATTGGCTGAATGTCTGACAGTGCCTGACAACTTTTTTAAGACAGCTTGGTGCCACAAGATTTTAGGGTCACATTTTACTTCCCTTCGATTCTGGTAGGTTCTGCTCTAATATTTTCTAGCAGGGAATGCTACTCTGGGGAAGTCTGACTTAGCCTTTATTTATTTATGTTATTTCTTCCTGGTGATGTCTCTTTATTTTTTCCCCAGAAGCCAAAGAATTCTTACTTTGTCCTCAAAGCTGTATCAGTTAGCTAGGGTGGAGAATGTCATTATTGCCACTTAGATTTCCTTCCAAAGCCTAACACAGGTCCTATCTTTAGTCTTTGTAAGCAAAGAACCTTTCTTTATTTCTCATTTATCCTTTTGTCCTATGGCATCTGCAGGACAGGCTCAGCTCTTGCTTCCATCTTGGTCATGCATGGATAGCTTTTGGCAGACCCTCTGTGACTTTGTTTTCATCTTCTTTTTCCTCTGGACAAACACAATTGTGCAAAGACCCCAGTGACTGTAACTCTAGTGTGCTCTGCTGTAGTCCAATGGCCCAGATGGAAGAGAGATGGGCTGTTCTGATCTGAAGTAGTTCAATACCCAGACTCTCATTTATCCTCTCTGAGGTTGTAAAAGTCTGATTTTCAAGGGGCTAGCGTAATGACCACAGTATTTCCTCATTCCATTTTGGAGCATCTAAGAGTGCAAGTCAGTCAATCTTCCTCAAGAAGTTGTTTTCTTTTTCTTTCACTTATTTTGCCAATTCTTCCTGTTCCCATGATCCGAAATAGAATTTAATATCTTGTGCATTGAATTAAAAGTTGGATCCTACTAGAGAAATTTCTATGAATTGATTCAACTATCTACTAATGTATTAACATTACCATGTCTTCCAAAGTTTTAAAGGAGTTTAAATTTGCTGCATATCATTCTTATGGTTTCTGTACTATCTCTCTCTGTCACTGTATATTTTTGTCTATACACACACACACACACACACACACACACACACACACACAGAGAGAGAGAGAGATACACACAGAAACATACAGGTGGGTGTACACACACACACACACACACACACACACACACACACACACACACACACCACAGCTGTGCTATTTAAAAAAGCAAACAGCTGGACATAAAACTTGTTTTGGTCTTCTTAATGAATCAGAACTCCTGCCATGGAGATCGATTTCAGACTCACATGGGGAGGGTTCAGTTTCTCATGGCATGTTACCAGCCAGTGCATAACGGGGTAGAGGGAGAAAATGAGACAGCTCAAAGTCATGAATATCCAAAGCAGCCAAGTCTGTCTCTTCAAGGCTATGTCAGACCCAAACCCCCTCTAGAGCTGTTCGGAGTTTCAGATCCATTTGCAAATGAGCTCAGAGCACTCTGGGTAACTGGGATGGTTGGTAAATTCTATTCCACTTCACCAGTGAGCTGAGAAAGCATTGGATAATATGTTATGAGTTGTAGATCTGTTTGATTGCATTGTTGCAAAGTGGGAATTGTTTTGCAACATAGATTCTTAATCACTGAGGCATCTATGATTGAATGCGTCGAAAATTGGCTGAAATTGAAAGTTAACTATACTACAGACGGCTTATTCTGGTGTATAATTGAAAATAAATTCTAATAACTCTTCTTCAAAGAGCTGCTTGGAGGAAATTTCAAGCCCCCGGAACGAAAAAAATAAAAATAAAAAATTCTTTCTCAAAGAGCATCTTACTCTGCATAATGCTGTCATGGAAATAAAGCTCTCTTCCCAGCCTGAGCCAGCTTTCTTGATCTTTGAATGCAATGACCAAAACTTGTCAATATTGCGTGCTTACACACTCATTTTAATTTTGTAGTTGCTCATTTTAATTTTGTAGTTGCTACTCAAGCCTTTATGCTAGAGAGGTCTTATTATTTCCTTTTGAAGCCACTTTGGTGTTGGCTTATTCAAGGACAGCCAAACAGAATGGGAGAAAAAGGAAGGAGAGAGAGGGAGAAAGGGGGGGGGACGGTATAAGAGAGGGAGGAGGGGGGGATGGTATAAGAGAGGGAGAAAGAGGGGGGGACAGTATAAGCTCTGTTAATCAAATGACCATAAGTTTGCAACTTCCCTCCATTCTTTACTGCTTTACTCAGTTTGACATTTTTTTTTCTTAGCTTCAATTCCCAGCTTTATAAAATAGGTTTGACAATATGATTTAATTGTTTCTGTTTTGTACAGTTGTTAATATTATAAATAATGTCAGTATTATAGATGTATGCCTAGGATGCATAGCTTTGGAAATGTTATAGAAATTATATACGGATGGGGTCTGGGGACATGGCTTGGTGGGTGAGGTGCTCACCACATGAGCACTAGGGTGTGAGTTTGAATCCCTAGAACCTACGTCAAGCCTGGGATAGGAACATGCATCTGCAGTCCTAGGGTTCCTGCAATGAGATGAGAGGCAGAGACAGGCAAATTCCTGGAGCTGGTGGGCCAGCTAGGCTAGTGCACACAGTTTCAAATGGCAGGTGAGAACTGATACCCAAGATTATCCTATGATTTCTATATACACACATCATGGCACATGCATACACACACATACATACACACACATGAAAATTAAGGACTTACATGTACATAAAGTACATGTTTATTGATATATGCATATTCTCAATTAAGCACTTTAAACCATAATTCTGCACCAATTCTTCACAGCCAAAGGCTATCACCAAGTAGTAGAAAACTCAGGAAGGAGACATGAGTCTCACTCTGGTCATGAATGGTCAAAGACCAACTTTCCAAACTCGGTTCAGATGCTAACATCTTTAAGCTTGACTTTTTGCCTACAAAAGTGAAACGATCACTTTATGTGTTTCTCTGGGATGTGATCAATGTTACACAGAAACTTGCAGAGTCCCCTTGATGTATGAAGTCTTTTCTAGTCATCTGCTGGCACTAGTGACTGCAGAGATGGTGGTACACTATTTCTGCACTGCTCAGGAGTCTGGTGGAATTGAAACAGACTTAAGAATGACACATATCTGTGTTCCCCTGCTTCTGCAGCTGACAGGCTGAAGACCCCTTGGCAGGCTTGTCCTCTGTGAGGCTGTGTTCCCATATGTGGAACAGAAATTATACAATTTCTTGCAAGCTTTAATGAGATAGCGCATGTTATAGGCAATAGCATTTCTTAACTGTCTCCTTAACCCCAATGAAATTTGAAGGCTGTATTGGGGCAGAGCTGGACTTTAGTGTGGACTTTTTGGTCATGATGTCTACCTAGAAGTGCCCAGATCAACTGCCATCTTGAAGGTTGGGCAAGCCCCCAAAGTGCCTGCAAAGCTGACTTCCCTCATGTAAATAGCACGCCCGTCCCCCTGGGGGCTTCGGAATGAGATATCTGCTTCCTTGTCTAAGCCAAAGGACACCAACAGTGTGAGTTTTCCACGGGTGCATAGTTTCCAAGGGAGTGAGTGGTGGACAGTCACTAGACCAAGAAACAGACTGGAGATTAACGCCTCGTGGTACAAATCTGTTTATTGTGGAGGGAAAGAGGCTTTTATGGAGAAAGTAGGGTGTTACACAAGGAGAGGCTCAATAGCATTGTTCTATGCTTACTAGACACTTTAACTAGTCTATTTAAAGCTTGTTAATTGGAGAGGGAGGGGTAAGGTCAGTGAGGGGCCAAACATCTAATAACTTGTATGTAAAGGCTCTTAGCCTATCGGTATAGCCAACATCAGCAAACAAGGTATCCGCAAAGATATAGGAAGTGGAAGCATGGCCTGGGCAGGGGTTTTCCCAACACTGGGGCTCAACTGGTGTGCCAGGAACTGCCATTTTAAAGGGCCAGGCAATTTTCCTCAGGCCGGGGTACACACTTCTGCATGAGCGCCAATGTCCGTCTTTCTCTCTCCTGTCATTGGGATCCCTTCGACACCAACAGGACAGGAATGTGTGAACTGTCATGTCCAGGTTTTAGTCAGTGCCACAGTGTTGTCTGTACCTTCGTCCCCAAGTGAGTCCTGACCGTGCTGCATACATGACTAGCCATCTGACTCTAAGCACCTGTGGGTGCTGCTCCTGAGCCTGTCTTCTCCATGAACACCAGAGTCACTTTCCACGGAGATGGGGAGGGCAGCAAATCAGAAGCGACAACTCAGCCTTAGGGTGTCTTCCTAAGGTCTCAGAGGGTATGTGTGATTCCAGGACCTTTTGCAGACAGCTGTCGTGCCTCCTCCTTTGGTTCCCAAGGTGAATTCCCAGGGTTCCCTATATTCTTATATTATTCCTATTAGTCCTAGTGTCAAGGCTACAGTCTCTAAATAGACTCCACATATCAGGCCAGCTGTCCATCTTGTTTCTCTGGGGCTACTGACCTGTAACTAGCCTCTCTTGTCTTATGGAGGGAGGTGGACATTATGGTCCCCTTATCTTGGCCTCTGCTCTCCTCTGTCATCATCTACCTTCTTCCAAGCTCTGAAATTCAAACCAAAGATAGCACTATCACCAATGCTATCCTCGAGTCAACAATTGGTATAAATTTTTATACACCAAAAGCAAGCCAGCTCCCAGGTCTGGCCATGTATAGAAGGCATGTTGTGGGGATATGCAAAGATTCCACAAAATCTAAAATACTTGGGATGAATAGATTTTCAACAGAAGCAATATTTCCTGTTCCTAAGAAGTTCATCCTTATCTCTTCTCAGTTTCTCACTGGGATGAGAACTCCCCCCACCCCCTTGCCCCAGTAGCCTATATATTCTGACAGCTCTGCCTGTTATGTGGCACACAAGCCTCAGGGTGGGACAAGTCATTCTAGGAGCACACCATGTTTGCTTGACCTGGCTCAATTGTGGTACATTGCATTTACAGGAAGTAAGAGCACGCATATATTGGCTCTTGAGGATGATGCTGCAAGAAAATTGAGTTCTATACATAACATTTGGAGCATTGTATTTATATAAGCAATTCATATCTCACAGGCTACAGGCTGCATTAAATTTAAATTTCAGTAACTTAGAAATACTTTATTCAAAAACAGGTATCTAGGAGATGGAAAGATGGCTCAGTAGTTAAGAGTACTTTCTTACAGAGGACCTGTGTTCTATTCCCAGCACCCATGTTGAGAGGCTCACAACTGCTAGTAACTCCAGCTCCAGGGAATCTGGCGCCCTCTTCTGGCCTCTGTGGGCAATTCCATTATGTGCACAAACACCCCTCCCTTCCCCATTACACATAATTAAATAAAGAAAAAGAGGCTATCGACTTGAGAGTGGAGGGAGATGGGAGATTGGAGGAGAGAGAGGTGGGAGGGTGGAGGGAGGAAAAAGATGCAATTCTATTTCACTAAAACATTAAAATATTTATAAACAGAAACAGAAATGTTAACTATTTACTGAGGCAGGAGGATTGCCGGGGGTTGGAGGGAGACTGGGCTACATAGTGAGTTCCAGGCCAAAGTGGACTAAAATATGAGACTATCTAAAAAAAAAAATGTTAAAATTTGTAATAATAAAAATAGTAATAACAACATCAACAGTTTAGACCAGTGGTTCTCAACCTTCCTAATGCTGTGACTCTTTAATACAGTTCTCATGTTGTGGTGACCCCCCCTCACCATAAAATTACATTCGTTGCTACTTTATAACTGTAATTTTGCTACTGTTGAAGTGGCGTCCAAATTAAAAACTCCGATATACCAAGAGGTTGAAAGATAAATAATTTAATCGTGACAGCTGATCCTCGCTGCCAGGGCATTTCTGTTTTCTTTTATATATATTTGGTTGCTGGGGAAGTAGAGGGAGGGAGCAGGTTACAAAAGTCAATCAGGATGTAGTTAGCAAAGAGGGAAAGTTTAAAATTTGACAGTTTAGCAGAGACAAGAGTCTAGATGGAATGTGGTTAAATCAGCAGGTCTTGTTAGGGGCAGTTCCCATTTCCTTTCTACTGTCCTCTGAGGTGCTTGAACCTGGGAATATCACCTGTGCAGACATCATTCCTGCTGTCCCGTTTCTTTGTTTTGATTTACCGGTGACTAGAAAGAAATTGTACTGTGGAATCCAGCAGTGTGTGAGTTACATAATGGAGAAACAGGTTGCCCCTTTAACCAGGGCAACAGAAAAACAAAAAGACAAGTTATACAGAAAAGTAAGCTACCCAGTCATCCAGGAAGCAGGTTACAAATAATTAGTAAAATCACTAAATGGAGCCAGGCTGTAACACTGTTACGAATTGTAATGTAAATATTTGATATGCAGATGGTCTTAGGTGACCCCTGGGAAAGGTCATTCAATCCCCACAGGAGTTGTGACTCACAGGTTTAGAACCACTGGCTTAGGCCCTGTCCACCATCCTAGAAACCACCGAAGGCCACAGAGAGGTTGTGTCATTTCCCTGAGGTCATTCAGCTAGCAACTGGCAAACGCTAAGGTCTGATGCCAAACCACATGAACCTCATCACTTCTATGATCTGGTATAGCCTCTCAAACAAATATTATAAACGATTAGCTACTGAGGAAGATGTAGAAAATTCTAGAATGTTTAGATGTTTGTAGGCATGGAGCTAATGACTGACATACCATTTTAAATGAAAAGAGATACTATTTGCATGTTTTTTTCCTTTTCTTGGTTGACGAGAATTTGTTGGAAGTTGCAGGACCAGTGTAAATCCCAAATCCGGTTGAGAATGAGACCACCACAATTGAGCCAAATTTGAAGCAACCAAGCTTTAATTAAATACTGGCCAGGAAGATGGACTCTGACCAAGACCGCTCTGTGGTACCCATGCAGTGAATCTGCCACCTCCAGAGCTCCTACAGAATCAAGTGGCACTGTGTTTAATTAAGGTGTTTACAAAGGTAGAACCTGTAAGGCTATGCACTTCCCACCAGGTCCAATCAACGGCAAGCATATATCCTGATGTACTTCCTGTCGGGTGACCAGGCACAATCAGTGCATGGAGTGCATCTGGTGCAGTAGGGTCACTTTGGAGTGTAAGGGGATGATGGAAAGAGACCCTCGGAGAATCACCAGAACTCGAGATCGATGCAAAAGCAAAAGGTTTATTAACCAACACATTGGGGTCAACGCTCATGTTTCCTGTAAGTCAGAATAGGAGAGTGACCCAGAAGCACAATTTTATACCGTTTTTATAGAGTTTTTTACAAGTGGCTTAAGTAACAGAGTATGAGGCACGATCTGATTGGGTGGGACTTTCTAAGCATTTGGCTACAGGTGTGGGGTGGGGAAATTCCAAGCCTGGGGCCGCTGGGCAAAGGTCTGAGAATTGTTTTCCTTGTTACACTTCTGGGAACTGGTTGTTTCCTTGTTGGGGACATGAAACTTAGGCCTATACTTTTCAGAGATCTTAAAAAGCCTGGGTAAAGTTTGGCTACTTTGGTTGTGTCCTTACACCAATCCCTATCCAATAATACCAGAGATTACATCTTTAGGCTAGGGAGATTCAAGACTATCTCACCTGAATGGCCCCACCTAGCATTCCAGGAGGTTGTCTGTTTTTCTTTTAAAGATATCTTTCACACTGTAACTGAAATTTAAAACATAACTTTTGCTCTTAGACTAGACTTGGTTCTCTTCGCTGGCAGCACTCCTCTCCCAAGAAAATTGTATTTTAGTACACAAGAATTTTATAGTTTAAATGGAAATGCTTTCTGCTTAGAAGTTACAAAGAATAGATAGATAGATAGATAGATAGATAGATAGATAGATAGATAAATATGGATGGATAGATAGATAGAGATGGATGGATAGATAGATAGATAGATAGATAGATAGATAGATAGATAGATAGATAGATAAACTAAAAAAGATACGCACTACGTTTCATGTAACACCACAGACATACTACCTGTTGGGCCAGACACTCAGTTCTCACAGAGCTAGGAATCACAGGAACCATTTCTCTATTACACTAAGAAAGGCAAGAAGAAGAGTTTCTTTCTGCTCCCAGGCTTTGCCCCAGCTCCTGCTGTGCTGGAGTTCTCCGACCCGGTGGCAGGAGGCCCAGCTCTCCCTCTGGTTTTTTCAGGCCCTGAGAGACTGCAGCCTCCACCCTAGAGAACGCGGGCTCGCCGAAGACTGACTCGGACAGATGTCTTCTGTTTTCTTTCTTCTGTGGTCTCCTGCTGCTTCCATAACGTCCTCCTCAGCAGCTGGGGAGAATTTAATCTTCAAAAGGCTTCCTGAAGCCTGAGAAAAGAAGGAGACCAAACGGAGGGAGCAGCACTTGCGGGTGCGCGGAGGATAAACGCGCGCACCTTGGTTTTGTGACAGTAAGACAAAGGAAACTCGGAAATGGTTTTCCATTTGCCTACCTGAAAGCAGCAAGTTTCCTTCTTATCCTTTGAAGGCCAAGTTCAGTGAAGAAATTATCCTTCCCAGGAGATGATCCCTGCAGGCTGTGATAAGCCATATTTTGGTGTTGCGTGAACCCTGGGGCTGACCTAATTTGCCATTTTTTTTGTCTTGCTAATGAGGTTAACTCTATCCCACAGCTTTGGAAAAGATATCCTTGTTACCAGCATAGTGACACGTGACACTAGGAGTCCAGAGGCTGCATTTGCATTATGCCACTCCTGGGGTGACTTCAATTAAGTACTGTGTCTCTGAAGCTAGTCTCCTCACCTCCTGAACGTGGAAATTACCTGTGATGGTGCTTACAATGCTGGAGATGTCCTTGTCCCACTCACTGAAAAAACGATGAAATCAGAATCTCTAGGAGGTGACCAGGGCACTGCATTGTTTTGAATCTGTCTGATAGGAGGATGCGTCCACGGAAAAAGGGGGCTTAGGAGAGCCTTCCTCCACAGCTCCCCAAGGCTGTGTTCACCTTCTCTTTGGCTGCCAGACTGTGAAGTACGTTCCTTGCCCTTCCCAGATAAGAAATTCAGAATCCCAGAATTGTGTGCACCGCATCCAAGGGAATCATGGGAATGTGTCATTCAAGACTTGAAATTGTTTTTACACATGAAAATGAAACAAGAATTTTGTTTAGCTGGTGTGGGATGGATTCTGGCCTTAGGGAGGGAAAGGCAAGATTATCTCAGTTCAAGGCCATTCTGAGAGAGAGGAAGGAGAGGAAGAGAGAGAGAGAGATGTCTGCTTGGTTGCTACTTTAGAACAATAACGGATGATGTCCATATTAGCCTGGATAGCTTTCATTAAAACACATGGGACCAGACATAGTTAGGATTTTAGATTTTTCTCAGGTTTTAGAACATCTGCATATGTGTGAGCTGTCTTAGGGAGGGGTCCCATTTCTAAAGCAATCTTGTTTATATTTCACATGCCCCTTTTACACCTAAGCCTGAGGCACTCGTTCTCAAAGTGTTGACTGCAACGCTTCCCAGTCCTCCCACGGGGTCAGCTGTTTCTCACTTGTGCTGCAGGCGTTGAAGATGCTTTGGATTTTAGAGCGTTCAACAGCCCAGACTTCAGACTGGAGATGTTTAACCTGTCACTTCTCTGTCCAGCTTGCGTTTTGCACTCAGATCAACACGATGGAGCCGGTAGTGACAGTGACCATGGCCATGTGGATATTTTCCTATTCAGCTAAGCCCTAGACCTCTGTGAAAGGTAAACCTAGCTTAGATAAGGGGAGAGAGTTGCAGTTCCTCTATATAGGGTACTCTGGGCTTGAATGACTTCTCAGAGATTTGGAATGTTGTGGCTTTGTTTTTGGTTTGTTTGTTTTGTTTGTTTTTGTTTTTCATAAAAATGAAAGCATAAAGAAGATCAGAGATTATCAAAACTATTTCACAATGAAACACTTTAAAAATAAATCAGACAGAAGGGAGTCTCTCTGGCTCTCAGAAGAAGTGTTCAGTTCAGAGCCCCCTCCCTCTGTGTCTGTGAGCCCCCCCCTCCCCGAGACTACTGCTAATCGCAGACCCAATGTGAGACTAGAGGGGAAAGAATATCTGGATTTATTCAGCTGGCACTTGTCTGGGTACGCTGATGCGTTAGCCTGCCTCCTTCCCCAAGGGTTCCCTTGGGTTGCCAGTTCCATTTTAGGCATGTAAGGGCCGGTAAAGAAAGAGTTGGTGACACCTCTGAGCAGTATACTACTTGTAAGTTGGTGCTGTGGAGTTCTTAATATGGTTCTTCAGTGATTCAGAGTGTCAAGCTCTAATAGTTTTTCCAGGGGGAATCATCTAAAGTTATAAACTGTAGCCATTTTGGAACTGACAAGGTTGAATGGCCAGTGATGAATGTTCGAAATGAGCCTGACAAATGGGAAGGTCTGGGAAGAGCATAGGTAGAAGACCCCACTGGGAGCTGCCTGCGAGGAACCCCCAGAGGTCTAGGATACCCAAGCAGTTTGCCACTAAGTCAGATTTCCCTTCCAGAAACCAGACAAGGATCTAGAGTTGCTTGTCAAAAGAGTAACTGTATGGGACAGTGGGAGAACTGACTCCGAAACAGATAAAACAATATAAAAACTGCAATAAACTCAGGTATCATTCTGGAATTAATGGAGGACAAATCGGATCTGCTGTTAACTTAAACACCCATCTGCTCACATCCCCAGAGCCCATAAATTTGTGGGGCTAATTAGTTGCTGCTATCCCTATAGCCACGGGGGGCTAACCACATTCCCTGGAGTATTGGTACAGGCACAGCATGCTCTCTCCTTCCTATTCAGAGCCCCGGGCTGCGGAGGAAAGGAGAGCGATGGAGATGGCCCATCCTGGGGACAGCCACTCAGCTCGGAGGATGTAATGACGGTTGCTATGTCTTCATTCTGACCTTTCAGAAAGATAGAGTGGAGAATTCTCCGAATCAATTAAATGTTTTTCCTCGAATATTTTTCCATCATTTCCACAAATATTGCTTTATGCAGGCTATCCAATTATTACTCCATCCCCTCCATCAATCTTCCCTCCGCCTCCTGACTCTACTTCTCCAACAACAGTTCTGCGGGCACCAGCAACACAGCTTTAGCGCAGGCTCTTCGGCATAATCACTTCTTAATTAAGTCAAGCGATGGCTCCATTTCCAGAATCCTTTCCAGAGGGCTTAATCTTGCTTCTG
This sequence comes from Cricetomys ansorgei, assembly GCA_026225945.1. Classification (NCBI taxonomy): domain Eukaryota; kingdom Metazoa; phylum Chordata; class Mammalia; order Rodentia; family Nesomyidae; genus Cricetomys; species Cricetomys ansorgei. The sequence goes on along the minus strand of JAMJFZ010003914.1, from coordinate 8,435,418 downwards.
CTCAAAATTAATACTTTCCATTTTATACTTAAAAGACACAAGAGAGAATGAAAAGGAACACAAGAAGAAGGGAATGAGAAAATGGTTGAGGGGAAACAGCAGAATTCAGCTCTTATCACGGAGTCGCTCGGGCCTTTGTCATTACTTTGAGCACTTAATGCTCAGTCTGTGACATTCACTTTAGCAAAACAAAGCATGGATCAAGATAATTAAATGGCACAGCTCAGAATGAATTAAGGGATGATTTTACCAACAAGAGCACCTGCTGACATGACATGCTCCACGTGCCTGTCTGGCTTTGGGGGCTGCAGGAAGCCTCCCAATGCCTCTGTGCACCTAAGCGTGCATGCGAGTGCCATTTGAACTCTGTGTGCACCACAAGGATGGAAGACGCAAGAGACCAATGTTGATAATGACCTGGGGTTTGCTGTAAGGATCTGTTCTTTCCAAGACCATATAGTCCTCGGGGTGCTCTGATCAGCTTTTGATCTTCACTGAGTTATGAAGAAGCTTGGGGTCTCACACACACCCTGAGATAACAGTGAACCTACCAGAAGCAGGCTCAACACTTCTAGCCCCTTCCCCACCGTGTCTATTATCCTGTGCACTCACTATCTCCCATCATGTTGCTGCAGATACAAAAGCAAAGTGTAGTAGGGCCGAAACAGGTGCTGCCAGGTCAAGCTTACTCTGAGTGTGCACAGGGGAGATGTAACAGTGAATGCAGGGACCCTCAGACCTGTGCTTGTGGTGGTGTCCTGAAGATGTTCTGTGGCCAAGATGGGTACTGAAATGGAGTCTTGCAGTTGACCATAATCTGGTGAACTCAGATATTCTGAACTTCTTTGATAGCAATTTTTAAATTTTTATTGCATAGTATTTATTTATTTATTCATTTCTTTATTTAGCATTTGGGAGGTTTGTATACATGCTTTGGTACATGAGTGGAGGACAGAGGACAAACTGTGGGAGTTAGTTCTCTCCTTGACCATTTGGGGCCCAGGGATAGGGTTGTCAGGCTCAGCAGCCCCGTGCCTTTAATGACTGAGCCATCTCACTGGTCCTTGGTCATGATTTATGGTCAGGTATCCTTGCACAGTCTGTCAAGAGGATGCAGAGTGGATGCAGGAATCTTTGGAGAGGTAAAGGAGCTAGAAATGTGGTGCTATGACATTAGCAAATGTTCATGAAGTTGTATGCAATCCCACTGGGAAATTTCTTTCCTGTATTCTCTGCTCCCCTCTTCTATGCCTTCCTGTTGCTGCCTATAATGCTGTCCTAGGAGAAAAGAAGGCCCATAGGTGGTTGATGTGCTCAGAGGTATCTGCTATACTGAGTCCTTTCTCATTTACCTATCTATACAGAATATGTGAATATATACAATCAGAGCTGAACAAATGATACAGATGATAAAGCTGACCACATGGTATGCAGGCTCACTCTTGCGTATGTGTCAGAGGTGATCACAACTTAATGTGTGGTATGTGTGTGTCCATACCTAACACATGGTATGTTTGGTCAAAATCTGAACTTGTAGTACAGGTAATCACACTTGAACATACGGTATGTGAAATCACACTTGAACATGTGGTATGTATCACCACACCTGAATGCATAGTGTTATATATGATCACACCTGAACATGTAGCACAGGTAAATACTCTCAACACGTGGTCTAAGGGATCACACCTGAACTTGAGGCTCCAGCAAGATGTAGCTGACGGCATCCCAGGACATCTCCTGCTCCTTCCTTTCATCATTAGGTAGTTGTCTCTTTGACGTTAGCGTCATTTAACACATGGTCCAGTAGGTTTCCACCACGAAGCCTGTCCTGAAACTAAACAGGGACCTGGGTGTAGGATTTCCTACTTCTCTCCCTCAGGGCCTTATCAACATGATGAAGCCATCTTAATATTCGATGGGTATTTTCCTTTCAATTCAGATACAGAGGGAAGAGATCTTATTTTCCTCCTGATGAGAGTGGGGAATGTCAGTTTGCCTGTGTGCCCTCAGATTTGGTGATGAGGCAAAAATTCATAGTTTGTTTCATTTTGTTCTATTTGTCACCCCAAACCACCAAATGCTGCTTCTAGAGTGGACAGGCATGGCCAATCACCAAATTTGCACTGTGCCAGCTTCAGTGAAGGGGGAGGGGCAGGCTGTCCTCTAGATGCATACAACAAGGTACTGTGGATTAGACCTGGCTATGCTCCAGGCTCTATTTTAAGTACATTATTCACAGAAAATGAAACACACAATATCCTCATAAAGGTGAGGCTATTATTAGTCATGCCATTGGTAGAAAAATTGAAATACAGAGAGGTGAAGTGGCCACTCCAAGGTTACAGAGGACCACACAGTTTGTTCTCAATGGCAAAGTCAGGTGCTTCAAAACTGCTCAGTGGCTGGTGCTGCTGTGCTAGACTGTCCACCCAGACATGTGCCTCCTTCCTCTGCTCTAAGCAGAACAATCCTCTCCGGCCACACACACAGCTTTGTCTGGAGAGAGGGCAGAGGTGGCCAGCATCGGAGAAGGAGTGAAAGAACATTCTCTGTCAGCATCACCCTCCCCATTGAGACCTAACTGATAGCTGGAGAGAGCAGTTCTGGTGATGAAACAAACTAAGTGAATTTTTTTCTTCTTTCCCCTCAAGCCAGGGCATCCTCTTTTCATAGACACCCAGTTTCTATCCAATCAAACACTTTGCATTTTCGTCTTTGTGTTTTTATGTCTGTACTCCTGGATGTGCAAGCGCACACACGTAGACCTTCTGCACACTGGGTAGATTATGCCTAATAAAATATGTGCACAAAGTACAGTCCTCTTTAATTTCCAGGAGATGTGTTCCATGACCTTCCTTGGAAGGTGCAATGTCTGCCTTTCATAGCATCCTTTCAACTGAACCTGGGAACCCAGACACTGAGAGTTGTCTGAACATGTTGAATGAATAGCTGAGATTGGGGGTTGGATCATGATCTCAACATCATCTCGTACATCAAAGATGTCTGTGATGCCTGGGCTTTGCAAGGAGAGATTCAAAGACTTGGATTCTAACTATGAAACTTGAGTGTGAAATCCCAGACCAGACTGTTCACCACAGACGCACATTTAAAGAAGCACATGTGTGAAAGGTTTTGAAAGTACACTGTACCTTCTATACAGAGAATTTGAAAAAAAAAAAAAAAGAGTTAGGTCTGTTTCATGAGAATCCTTCAAAGGAGAATACACAGTTGATCATCTGAAACAGGGATCAGAAAACTGTGTCATGTGGGCCAAATCTGGGCCATCATTTGTTCTTGTAAGCATGCTTGTATGGGAACGCAGTCACACTCATTTCTTTACGCAGAGTCTATGACTGCTTTCATCCTATACCAGACGTCAGTCAGCTTTTCATCACTGTAATACAATACCAGAGCACATCAACGTAATGAAGAAAAAATTTATTTTTGTCTCAGGGTTTCAAAGGTTCCGATCCTTGGTCAGCAGGCTGTATTGCTATAGTGAGAGAGAACACCACTGCAGAGAGCATGCCTGCGTGTTTTGGGGACAAATCTGCCTGTCCCCTGGATGCCGAGAAGAAGAGGAAGAAAGAGAAAGGAGAGGGGAAGAGGCAAGGGACAAGCTAGTCTCTTTCAGGAGAGCTAGCTCTCCTGTGATGTGTTTCTGCCAACTGCTTCCCACCCCTAGTGCCCACCACTCCCCAGTGTACTGCACATTGTGACATTTGCATTGGATTCACTTGAGGCCAGAGCCCTCAGGGTAGAATCATCTCCCCAGTGCCTGTCAGCTGGCAGCCAAGCCTTCACCCCAGGGGCCTTCAGAGGATGTTTCAGATCAATGCATATCTCCAGCAAAGATCCACTATGAGAACAGGACAATGGGGCCCACCAGCCCAAGCCAATACTAGCCTATCCCTCTCTCTGCTTCTGTTTTTGACACATACAATTTCCTAACTTTTCTATTTCTAAAACTTTTACACACACACACACACATACACACACACACACACCATGCCTAGTGCCTTAACCCATTGTCTTTTTCACGAACACATCTTACAAGTATTAATCTATGAAAGGTGCTCTTAACACATTTCTGTAAAGGGGATATTTTTTCAAGAATATCCTATGCCACAAGCTCCTTGTTGGTGGATTTTGGACCAAACTACAGACTTTGTATTTTATCTTTTTAGGCTGCATCTTAGCATCCTTTGTGCACGATGTCTCACTTAGAATCTCTTTGCCAAGTCCTGCGATTTGGCCAGAAATTGCGGAGGAGACATGACAACCATCAGACAGTTCCCAACACCTCTGAACAGAAACGTACAGTGGGAAATTGAAAAGAAATGAACTCTAGAGGGGTTTCCATCTAAGTTTTTTCAATGTTTGGAGTTGTGTTTCAATTTTAACCTACTCTTCCCAGTAAAACACATATCCTAGTTTTCGGTATTGATTTTTACATTATAGAAGAAATATCAGAGTGTGCTTTGTGGCCTGGTGACATGCACACTGTAATGTGTTTGCTGAGGAATGTGGAAAACAGGGAGTCCAGAATATGCAAGGGTGTGTGTGTGTGTGTGGAACTTATGTACTGCCTTTCAGGGCTCCCAGGCCACAGGTAGTGCATGAAGCCCCAGGCTTTTGAGTCTGTATGACTACTCCGGGTTCACACATCTTAAATCCTACACATTTTAGCAGTGGGATCATATTCTGCACCAACTTTCCCTCACTAAAGGTCAAGTGGATCATGGGAAGGATTCCAGGAATAGAAAGGCAAGTCCTTCAGACTCAGGACTCAGAAGCATTTGATGATCCAGGGAACATATGAGCTCTGAGTAAAGAAAAAATTCAGAGCATACTTCACACTTGGGAGTCTCACCATTAAGGATTTTCCTAAGTGCATGGACAGGCATCTATGGGCCATTAAAGTGTGCTAGGAATTGTACAGTGAGTCTTTTCTTCTGAGAACTTCATCACAGAAAGCAACCACACACAATGCAAATGATTGCAGTAAAAAGATCTTTTGGGGGTCTCTACCTTCCAAAAAAGGGAGAGTAAGCTACAAAAAACAGCTTGAGGTGTGAGCAGTCAGATATATGGAACACACGGTGTGGTAGGGATGTTTTACATTTGATCTATTTGTTTCTTGTCAGATTTTAGATTTATGTAAGTAATACCTACTTGGTGATAAAATTATGCCTTAGCAAAATGAAAGAACTTCTACTAAGTCATATAATGTATAAATGACAGAATTGGCACATAGGTTCATTCCTCATTTATATTTTTGTCCCACACTCTTTCAGACAATAAAACTGGGGGAAAAACTAGCCTAGGTATATTTTTAAATGAGGATTTTATCTACTGAAAATGGCAACTAAAGAAACTTTTATTTTTTTATTTACTTAGTGGTCTCCTGTAACCCAGGCTGAACTCCATCTCACTACACAGCCAAGGATAGCTTTAAACTTCGGATTCTCCTGCCTCAGCCTCCCAAATGAATACAAGTGTGTGTTAGCATGTTCGAATGAGCAGTGGTGATTTAAAATTCTACTTTAGATATTTTCATGTAGGCATGTATAATAATCCTAAGTACAGCTTTGGGTCTAGGTAGTATATATTTTGACCAAATGCTCCTCCCCTATGGAATGCCAACTGACCTAAATTACACTATTAAAACGCAAGTGAAGAGGGGGGATGAAGACCATCACTGCACATATTCCCTCACCATACCTATCAAGTGGTGCAAAAAGACAAGACCTACCGTAAACCACAAGTTTCTCTTCCATGCCTTTTTTGTCATGTGTGTAAGTGTTTTGCCTGCATGTATGTCTGTACACCACGTGTCTTTAGAATCCAGAAGAGAGAGTTGGATCCCCTGGCACTGGAGTTAAAGATGGTTGTAAGCTGTCACGTGGATCCTGGGAATTGAACTCGAGTCTTCTGGAAGAGCAGCAAGTGCTCTAAACCTCTGAGCTCGCTCTCAAGGCTCCCTTTCATGCCCCCTTAAAGATTATTCATGACCTGCTTTTTTGTGTCTTATTCAGAAAGAGTACAAGGCAAATTTTTTTTTTAAATCACTTTGTGCCACCTATCAAATGCAAAATATGAGAACCTGTCAAATAAAAGTATGAACCAGAGAGAAAGATGGGCCCCTGGGATATCCTGATGTGCCAAGCACTGTGCACATGTGTCTCAACATGGTAGGTCAGATTACAGGCAGTTATGTTCAAATAAGCATGAGTGTCCAAGCTGCAGCAGTGCCAAAAATGACAGATAGTAGAGCAAGTGATTCCTTTCCCCAAATCTTAAGTTGTAATCTTTGTAATTACTACATAGTGCACGGCACCAGTGAATTAGATAAGCAGAGAATTTACTTAAATCAATTAAATCTAAAGGTCGCTGCATTGATAGCCATACCCAAGTAAAGTTTAGAGGGGGCATACCTGGCTCCCAGAAATAATGCATTGTCTGCTTATCTATGTTGATAGGGGAGAGTGGGAATAAGAATCAAATAGGATAAGAAATGGGCAGAACACTCCCAGGCCTCTTTCATTCCTGGAGAATATTCTATCATTCACAACCCAGAAATGCACAAGCTGATAATTGCCTAATCACTACAAGAACATAACTGGAATGCATGGAAATAAGTCATTACAAGATAACAAGATTGTATATCTTCTCTGAGGTCACACTGGAGCCCTAAAAGGTCAAAAAGTTAATCATCATCCCCTTTAGTAGAAGCTCCGTCAATAAGAAACTGTGTATGTGTGTGATAATGGTGTAAATCTTGCTAGATCCCATGGAAAGAGTGTCTGGGTGGTAATAGGAAGTAGATGATAGACTATAAACAGGAAGTCATCGTACCTTTTTCCTTTCTTTAAATTCCCAAGTACCTCTGCGATACAGTAATAGTTAGACACCTTTCATTATAAAGTTAGCATCCCCCAGGCTGATCCTCTCCCTATCTTATGATGGACAGGATTCCAATAAGCTTGACAACGGGCCAACCATGGTAGAGATTATGGCTCTAGGGTCTGAAGAGACAACTTTTTCTCCATTAGCCCACTACGGTGAACCGCAGTTACCCAAGAAGTAATCGTAGATCTTACAATTCTTTTCTCCTCAGGCTGGCCAATGTAGGAACAAGGTCCAGGAAAATGTTCCTCTGTCTAAAGTCATACTAGATGTTCACAGCGCAGAAAGAACCATGAGGTGTTGGGGAAGTTTATTTTTAGTTATGTTTAAAATGTTTTTATGTACTGTTGGGTGAGGGGCTGCCTAGGTTTTTGATGTTTTGTATTGTCTGCAGCTGCTGGATTTATTTGGGGCATGTTGACTGATAATGATCTGCAGATGCTATTAGTAGAATACCTGAGGAGTTCTGAATCAATAAAAACACCTAAGCTCAGTCACTCAGGGTTCCACTGTCAGAGTATTGCACTAGCCACGACATGGGTCTCTCTGCTGAGGTCTGGCAGGACTTCCATCTAGGACTATGCCCCAATATCTTCCTTGCTGAACACACAGCAGCCTACAAAGCAGGCTACAAGGAAGTATCCAAGGAATTATTTTGCTAAGGAGGAAAGTCAGAGACAAAGTCCTTTTCTTGAAGATGGAAATGTTTTATTCCTCCTAACTTTGGGGGTCACATCCTTGCAATTGTGCTAGTCAATCTGTACAGCCTTAGGTGGGTTGAGCCTGGCCCAAAGGCCAGGGTGACCTCTTCATTTTCATCCTTATTTGATGCTAATGGTCCATGATCATCTTCTTTCCAGACTCCTGGACCAACATTGCTCCTCAGCTCTAGATTCCCCTCAATTCTCAACAGAGACTAAAAGTACAAGACTGGTGCCTGCACTTATAGTCTTGATTAATTGGGAAGTTGAGGCAGGAGGACCATAGGTCATAGCAAGGCCCTATCTGAAAACAAGCCAATATGTACAACAACATAGTGAGACAAGTGAAAAGATATTTATGAAACTAAAAACAAGCATGCATGCCTGGCTCACTGACGGTTCTCAAATATAGATACCACCACCACCGCCACCACCACTACCAAGATCACTGCCACCATCACCACTATCACCAACAGAATTGTGTTGACTAGAATAAGGGGAAGCATCACTGGCTATTTCCTGTCATTACTAAGACCCCTCTATAGGAAATGAGAACAACAACAACACAAAAAAACCCAGAAAAAGAGCCTGAATTTTGTGAAAACACAAACTACTGGGAAATTGGGAAATTCAGATATTTAATTCCAACAAACATCTTTCTTCAGATGATAAACAAATAGTTGTTTGAAAGCAGGGTGAGTCCATTGTCAGCCCCAGCTATTTGTAGATATTTAGATACTTTTAATCACTAGTAAAGCAAATGTAAATTCAAACTACTGAACAGGATTCCTATTTTTTCTTTGTTCTTGTTGCTTCTTGGTATATGGGGTTCACGAACCCACAGATGAGAAAGCTCAACGATGCTACCATTTTTGAGCCGACTGAACAAGCAATCTTAGTTTCTGGCTTCTGCTACTGCCAACTTCTGTAGGAAGTATTTTCTTTAAGTTTGCTTTATAGAAACAATTTGAATAAAGCTCTTCACATCCGCATTTATGGAGGATTTATTTTGATAGATACTGTGTAGGTGGTTATTGCAGAATTAATCCTCAATAAATATGTATTTAATAATCATTTGGTTTTTCATTTAACACACAGCAACCAACATATAAATTCCACTCATGTATAGTTAGTTGAAAAACAAGTTGAATAAATATCAACCTGCTATTAAAAACACTTACCGAGAATTAACTACTCGTTACTATGTTCACTCAAATCAATTGGACATAGTCAAACAGTGAATTTTAAGTGAGAGTCCCTGGCAGATGCTGTGAAATAAAGCTTATTTAGGGATGTTGGAAGGATTCTTGGGTATATATTCATCTTGGGACCAGTAAATTTAAATTTTTGCTTCCTAAGCTGGGAATAAATAAAGAGAACATAAAAAGGGAAATGGAGTCTACCAGGATAGGATGTGTAGGTCAGTTCACCAGCTGTGCTGTTCTGAGAAAGTTGGAGAGTAGTTGGATCCATTCCCAGAGCTGGGGAGTGGCAGAGGGCAAAAGTAGACACTCTTCCATCAGAAAACCCTTAGGATACTGGACAGAGAAGTGCCCCTGAGTTCCGTGAATGAACTTGTGATCCTTGGCAAACCACAGCCTCCCTAACACCAGTGGCCCTTGTGAACTAGGACTGTGAAAGAACATTGACCTTGTAAGGTTTCTGTGAGGATCAGCTAGAATAAGAATAGACAGGAAAGGACTCCATATGGTGCGGCACATGAATAGAGATGTTAGTATTATGACTTTCTTCAATGTGAAGGCTTCAAATGCTACCCACAGTTTCTCATGAGGTCTTCTTGGCAGCCAAATGCATTTACTGAGAGCTTCAGAATCTAGGGAATATGCAGATTTCCAGGGTCAACAAACCAATATAGTGCTCAAGCCTACAGAGTTCACAGAGACACAAGAGGCCCCCGGGGCCCTGGATTCACCTACCCAAGCCCTCAGCCTACACTTGCTGTGAGTTTCTTGGAAGCTGCCCCACTCCCCCCAGCAGTGTCATCAAATACACATCATACATCCCAGACAGGAGACCACCTGCCCCAGCTTAACTCAGCAAAGAGGCAGAAAGGGTTCTGAGGCAGAGCATTGGAGAGCATCCTTCAAATGTTCCTGAAGACTCCTTGGAGTCAGAATTCTGGGCCTAGAAGCTCTGGAGTGTGGCTTGGTCCAGAATGCCCTGTTCTGGGTGGATGCTGCATAGCCTTAAGGAAGAGGATGAAAGGAGATCTACGAGAAATTAGCACACCAGAGAACATGGCTCTCAGCGTTTGCTTTTCCCAGAGTGTCAATATGAGCATGTCAAGGGGCCCCAGCCCCTTGGATCATGCAGTAAGCCTTACTACATTGGCGTGGAATAGCAGACACTCACCTTCAGACAGCAGTGCGGAATGCAACCTGCTATAAGGTTTCATCTTTGGCTGTCAAGGGATATTGCTTAAAGGAACAACACTATTACTATCTCATGAACATACCCATTAAATCCACAGCACCGGACTCCAGCCCTGTCCTCCAACTCCAACCCCCACAATGCTGCTGCAATTATTTGTCAGGCATTGGAGAACATAGGTTTCAGCTGCCAGGTCCGCATTGGCGGACTGGCATATAGGGTTACAGGCAGCCAGAGCAAACTGGTTCTAGAAAGGAGGCAGAAAAGACATAGAACCCTTACAGTTTGGCCTGTGTTCTTCTTTCTATGGACCTTTTACAGAAGGCGTTCTCTTCTTCCCCTGCCTTTGTTCTTTCCATTTCCCTTTACCTATCATCAGTCTTAGCCTCAAGAAACTAACCTGAGACATTAGAAAGACAACTTCATAGTTGTCCCTGCTCCCCATAGAAGATAGGCACTAGCCAGTGGACCCAGGGGAAGAGCAAGGCTAGCTGGCTGACTGCAGTTGTGGGAGGTCTCTGATGAATTTCAAAGCCTGCCTCTGCTTCAACTGTGATCAACAGTCACAGCGGGGCCTCTGTGTTTTGCAATATGGACAAGCTTAGAGGGAGTGAGGAAAGATAGGCTGCTGGCTCTTTCTCTCCATCACCACAGTCACCTGACTGAGCCCTTTATAATCAGCACTTCAGCAGCTCCCAACCCAGACCTGCACAAAATACAAGTTTAGCAAATGGAAAAACAAATCCTGTGGCTCCTACCTGAGTGTCCTGGGAAAAGAGCCCAGAGCACTCACTCACCTACCAGAGTGGAATCCAGCAAGGCTCCAGGGAGAGAATGCATAGAGGGACAGCACTGATCTAGGCTTTTTTGGGGGACTGGTGCATGGGATGAGCAAGATGTTTGGTTGACAAGACATTTGCTGAAAGGGAGCCTATAAATAATCTAAGGTTGTTACCAGTTCTAGGTAGATGGGTGGTGTTCAAAGGAGATATTTGTTAAGTATTTGGTAATTAAGTCTACAATGCCTTTCTCTGATCAGAAGCAATATGACATTATTAGGCTCCCTGCCTGTCAAGTGGGCCTGTCGCTCACTGATTGATTCAACAGACAGATAGCTCTTGCATGTTGAAGCTGGTGTAATTCTGGTCCTCAGGAAACAGTTTGGTGAAGTTATGGAATTTTCTTACAAAGAAGAATATTTTGGCAAATAGGAGAGAGGAATGGAGGAAGCTGTCCTCCTTTTATTTTGGCTGTGGTGGCCCCTGTCATAGAAAATGTCCTCTCCGAGAGCTAGGCAAACGTGGTGACTTCCCTTCTCCTTGGCAGGGCTGGTATCCTTTTACCTGTCCCAGCTAAGGCCAGGAGGAGGCAAGGGAACCTCAAAGCCACAAGAACTTCAGGCATAACAGCAACGGACTGACTCCTAGAGCTTAGAGTTTTCCAGGACTTCCAGCTTTTCTTCCCAGGACTATCTAAACTATATTGTAGCAGTATGCTGCTGTGGGGCTCAGCAAGAGAGACAAGGAGGCATTTTCACACGTGGAAGCCCTGCTAGACCTCAGCAAAGGGAACCACTGTCATGTCAAGTGTCCTCAACAGTGGAACTCTGAGCATCTCAGCTCATGTGTTTTTATTGATTCAGAACTCCTCAGGTACAGATCATAAGCAATCAAACATCCCCCACAGAAATCCAATGCCTGCAGAGAATACAAAAGGCCAAGCCCTATGCATCTCTTTTTCCAACAGTACACAAAAACAATTATTTTAAACACAACTAAAAATAAACTTCCACAACACTGTATAATGTAGGATTTATCCAAAATCCTACACTGGGATCACCTGAACCACCACCAGCAGCAGCAGCAGCAGCAGCAGCAGCATCACCCAGCAATACAAACATCTCAGACCACACTGCAAGCCCCACCTGTGCTGTAGCCTGCCCTATACCAGCTGGCACATAAACTCCCAGATGCTCTCTGGATCTGGTCACCTGGGGCACAGTCACTTATGGAAACTTTAGAACTACAGGTGTTTATGTCCTACTCCTAGGCATCCTGATTAGAATGGAGTGACAGATATCTAAAGCATGAGATTTTTCATATCCAAAAATGAGTATAGTGTGCAGTAAATGTTGAGATCCATTCAATATAGTACTCTAACAGCTATTGAGGAAAGAGGCCCAACCTCCCTCAAGACTTTACTACCCTTTTCATTTTCTGTGTATTAAAAGCAATGTCTAGACATTTGCCAAGTCGTTAAGAAGCAAACACTAGTAGAATTTAAAATGATACCTTCACTTTCGTTGCAGACATGCCACAGAAATGGAGTGTGAGAAGCAGGCAAGGTCCGCATTCTGTGGCTTCCAGAGGCACGGGAACTTGCTGGTTTCACGGGTTCTAAGCAGATGGCTGATTTTGGACATTTTGCTGTCTGGTGTTGGGGGATGTGTTTTATAGATGGTAAACAGTTGGTGGGCTGGTGTAGGAGCCCCAACTCAGATGAGACTTCTCCTGACACCACCACCCCCCAACACACACACTTAGGAGCAGTGGAGAAAGAAAGGGGAGCTGGAACGAAGGGCACTGGACACCCAGGTTCAGTGTTCTGCTGAGTTGCAAATATCAATACATGCACTCACTCACGTGAACAAAAGGAAGAACCTTGCACCCAGCCAGGCTCTGGGAGCAACACTGAAAGAGAGGAAGAGACTCTGAGAGCAAGTCTGGTCTCTAGTGAGAACCTCAGACCTGCACAACGACCTTCCCCTTCTCCTGTGCAGGGATGAAGTCTTCGGCCCCATTTGGCTTCTGCCTGATCCCACTATCACATATGTAGCTTGACTTCACTGAAGACCAGTTCCGTTACCCCAGGAGGAACACAACGCCAGCCAAAGAAAGAAGTCAATAGGATGGGCCCATTATTTTCTCTGTATTCTCCAGCTTCCAGACTGCCCCTATCCAGACCCTCCATCTCCCCAACCACCAAGGGTTAGGGCCAGATCTCTCTCCAGATCATGGAGAAGATGTGGGTAGGAAAGGTGGGAAGCAGTGCACCTCACAGTGCTTTACATAACGTAGGGAAAGAGATGGAAAGTGTGAGGAGTTTCACTCCCCATTACCGCAGTGGGGGGCTGGCTGGCGAAGAGTTTAAATTTACCTCCCTATCTTGTAATGCAATTGCCTAAAAATACCTTCCTTCTAGATGGGTCAGCATCATTTTTCCACCCACATGGACCTGGAGCCATTGCTTACTTCTTTTCCTCTTGGCAACACAGCGTGGGGCCTTGATGCTGTATCTGAGTCAAGTGAACGACTGCATAGTCTGTGAAGCCATTCTTCCAACAGCATGAGTAGATGTGAGCGTTGATAGTCGATAGATACTAATGGAAAAAAAAAAAGGTGGAGAATCGGCCACTGTCAGAGAGGTGATTCTACAGATCACAGCAATGGGGACATGCAGGCAGGCCTCATGCTGGTATGTTCTCAGTTCCCAGTTTGAACAGAAAGGGTGAGGTGTGAAGCAGGACATGAAGAGGAGAGGAATGCCGGCTAGCCTACACCTGGGTCTGCCTTTCTTTCTTTCCCTTGAGATTCAAAGATTTTAGGCAATAAAGTTTGAGAAGAGCTAGTCTTGGTCCAACTATGGAATAAGCACATGACTATCAGACCATGGCCCAGGTCCACAGAAAACATGTGAACTGCACCTAGAAATTGTCTGTTCAGAGTTTATCCGAGTGTTTTGTGCTCTACAGCCATCATAGGGGTCGACATCATTTCACAGCTCTCAAAAGCTGAAGAGCATCACTAGCTGTGGAGTGGAGGGGGCTAATTGTGTTGTCCTTGATACTCCACCTTAAGATGAAGAAGGGGATATTGGAGGAGAAACCTTTCAATGGAAGGTGATTTCCAAGAGTTGTTCTGTTATCGTTTGTGGTTTTCAGCAATCCCCAGTAAGAAGCCGCTAAGGAGTCATGGCAGCAGTAGGACTTACAACGCCTTGGGTGAGAATGAAGGTCATGTTGGTCTGAGCCCCATCTGCGGAGCTTACACTCCCCTCTAGGGTTCTGATTCTCTCAGATAATGGAGCATCTGTGTTCAGCCTTAGATCTGGGGACAGGTCAGTGGGGAATTCTATCGCAGAATGACTACACTCCAAGGAGAGAAAGAAAGCAATCTCTTCGCTGAGAAGGGTTGCAGGCCGGGCAGTGGTCAGCAGACTTTTTTTTTTTTTTTAATGCAGCATTTCAGCAGGGAGCTATTCACAAAGGGCTAGGCTTTATGTGACCATTTCCTGGTGTTTTATACAGAATCTCAACGTTTTTATTCTTCACATTGCTCAGAGCACCCAAATAGAAACTATCTGCCCCGTGTCCTTCCTTAGCCTGTGCCGGTCTCTCATCCATAGGATGCTGTATTATAACTCAGCATCTCCTGACATTTCCTCTGTGGAGTGTAAGACGGCAGGGGCTGTATATATCTTTCATCTGTGTAGTAGCCCCAGTGCTATCGGAGAATGCAAAGATCCATAATCCCTTATCTACAGTACCAAATTCACAAAGGTTTAAAACCTAAAGCTTTATCATAATTCATTTTTGCAGCAAAACCTGGGCTAGATGTTGTCAAGGTTTGCAAAGTGAAAATGTAATAGCTGAGTGGCCATAGCCAACTCTAATAGGTGTCAGGAGGGAAGGTGGGCAGAGGCCAGTGGGATCAGTAGGCTTCATATTGGGCACCCTATTAGTTCACTTCAGGTCACTATAACAAAACACCTGGCAAGGCTACTTGTCAAGTAAAGAAGGGTTTACTTGGGTTCACAGTTACAGGGATTCAAGTCCAAGACTGCATGGCCCTATTCGTTCGGCTTACAGTGAGACCACGCATTCTGGTGGGAATATATGTCAGTCAGGGTGGATAGTCACGACTGGAGTTCACACAACAGAGAGAGACAGAGTCCAGGCTTCCATAATCTCTGCTGAGAGCATTCTTTACTAATGACTTCCCACGGGCTCTTAAAGGAACACAGAGCAAGATCCTGGGAGCGGATATTTAAACATGGGCCTTTGGGGGACATTCCAAACTACAGTAGGAATGAAGTCAAGAGAGAGATCTGAGGAGACTCCTGTTCACACCCCACATATGAAGCACTAAGGCTGGGTGCAATGGCAGAGCAGCTCCTAAAGAATAATAGGTTGACAGCAATAAACTGGAACATATTTCTAGGGTTCTTTGAGGAAGAAATCTTCCAGTTCTCCCAGGGCTTGGAGTTTTGTTCCATCGCATCTCTTCTTTCTGTCCACTTGTCTCCCCAAATCTTAAAATTTTGTAGGAGATGGTTCTGGACACACCACTAACTGATTAGGGATGTTTTCTTGAGGAAGATAATATTTTTATTAATAGATTTTATTTTTAAGAGCAGTTTTATAGTCTACTTATTCTAAGTAGGAAATAGCAGAATCTTTCCTAAGATTCTTTCACCCCAACACACACAGATGTCCTGCTGTGGGCACCCTGTAACAGAGCAGTGCTCTCTTATGGTTAGTCTGCATCAGCAGGGCATTCCTTTAGTGCCTGTGTGCTCTTGTGCTATCTCTGATATAAGGGCACTGATGGAGGGACGGCACAACATTGTGTCCCTAGCTCTGCCCACCAGCCTTTTTCCTTTTTGCCCCCACTCAGTCTCCCAAGAAGGTTATTCAGCTGCAAAACTACAGAGCAGAGGTCAAGGAGGATCATAGGCTTTCAGAGGTGCAAGTGATATGAAGGCAATGTTCACTCCTCAGAGAGAGAGAGAGAGAGAGAGAGAGAGAGGGAGACTGTGAAGGCAATGATCACTTTTCAGAGAGAGAGAGAGAGAGACTGTGAAGGCAATGATCACTCCTCAGAAGGAGAAAGAGAGAGAGACAGAGACAGACAGACAGACAGACAGAATATTTGTAAGCAAAGATGCTAAAAATGGAAAAACTATCAAGAAAACCAGTGTCCTCCTTCAGGGTCCAAGGAGTGGAACTAACACTGGACACAAGCTTCCGGTCTCTTAGTGGGTGAAAGAGCTAAGCCGTTCTTTCTTCACTAGTGTTCCAAGAGAGCAGAAGACCAGTGTTCTGGTTTGGGGAAGCCTGGCCCCAGGATCAGCAGCTCTGCTCACACTAGCCCAGCAAAGGACTTTCTCCTGACAGTGTGCTGATATATTCCGAGGATCACTGCAGCCTTACATCCCAGTGGATCGTCTCCCCTTCACAGATGTGGAAACTGCAGGGAGCCATAAGGAGTGAAGTGGCAGCTTCTCATACTGGTTGAGGCATGGAGTCAATCCTCGTCTCAGGTTGGATGAGTCCATGGCCTCTGTTTCCTACAGGGGATGCAAGGCTGGACATCACTTTAGAATGCTCTAGCAATCCTATGATAAAACTAGATTATAGCTATTTAAAATTTTAACGTCCATAGAGAGAAGAACAAAGATGGCCATTCTTCTGAAGCAAAGCGTTTTAACTTATGTATAGGAAGAAACATTTCTGAGCCAAATACTTTTCTGAAAACCCTGGGCCTGACTGTCTGCCTCAGACCATGTCCAACTCACTGATACAGTGACTTGGTCATGAGTATCCCAGAAGAGGAGAATGCATTCCCTAAATACACCTGCCTGTGGCTGCATGTTTATGGAGCATCCTATGTGGGGAACAAGATGCTGACTCAGCATCGGTCAAGGAGGATGTACTGATCTTTCTGTCCAGTGCTCAGCTCTGGAGTATTTTCTGTAGAGGGCCCCGGAGAAAGGTTGGAAAACTAAAATCTGTAGAGAGAGCAAAAAGAGCTTCAGATATATGAAGAAGATACTGGCAGGACACTGAAATCTGTTTACCAGTATGTACACAGGCTAGGATGTTTGGTAGCTCTTCTCTGTTGACTTGGCCATTCATGAAAACAACTCCTCGAAGCTGAATAAAAGAGTTGCTATGTGAACAAGATGTGCTTTGGAACCCAGCAGCCGGGCAAGGTATCCCAGTGGTATCTCAAGACAATACTCTTTTAACACTAGGGTGCGTTAGCTGGATGTTGCTTTGAGGCAGGGGATGGGGCTGTATGGATTGTGTAATAATGAGCACTTTCACTCTAAGCAGATCGGAGCAGGGAGCATTATAGATGCTCCTGGACAGAGGGGGAGAGAGAAGAATTCATTCAAAGATGAACCTCTCAGGGTGAAATAGAGAGAAAGACAGGAAAGGTGCCTAGAGCCAAAGCTATTTGAAGAAATCCCAGAACTACTGGGTGGAAGGTCACCCTGACTGTGGGAAGTTGAACCCTCCAGTCCTACCACTCCCATCACCTGTGACAAAAAATACTTGTGGCATTTGGTGACCTCGTGCCATGGCTGTCTGAGGGCCTCTGTGGTCTGTGTCTCTCACCCTTATTCCCTCCATACAGAGAAGGTCAGGCAGGTTGAGGAGAATGAGAAAGAGGGCATCAAGCAGCCCGGAGACAAAGGGAAAGTGGTGAAGAGAGGCTGGGCCCCCGGGACAGCCTTCCTGCGAGACCCTGAGTTTCATTAAATATAGAAAGGTGAAATAAAAAAATAATATTCACTCATTGCTACAGTTTCAAAGTCAGAAGCCAGCCTTGATTTCAAAGAACTCGTGCGTAATGCGATGCATGACTTTTCTCCTGTCTCTCTTTTTATAGGTAAGTGACATTTCATTCTGCTCATCCCCAAGGCAAAGTTGGATGTTTTAAAAGCGGAAAAAAAAAATGAGTGAAAAAAGAAACGGGGAAGGTGGGAAGAGGTGGAAGTCGAGGGTCAGCCCAGGTAGGTGCCTGCTTCTTTCTTCGTTTTCCGTGCAGACTTCAGGGGTCTTTCCCCAGGACATGAGGGTGAAGCCCTTCTCCAAGACAGAAGGTCCTGGTCGTGGCTTTGACTTTGAGATGGCTCCTGAGTTTGCTCTTTGAGATTGGCAGGGACTATAATGTGCTGGATGCACTACCGACAGGGTATGCCTTCCTGAAGAAGTTCCAGGTTGGTTGATAATGGCTTGGGACTGTGTGCCCTGAGGCTGTGCATCAGCCACTCTGGGTAGTCAGTAGCAGGAGGACTGAAGGGGTTGATGTTTGCTTCTGGAGAGAGGATTAGGCATTCCAAAGAAGAAAACTTAGGAACGGGAGAACTCCTTCCCCGAGAGGATTGTAAATGCGATAGAAAATTCTGTACAGAAGAGAAGTTTGTGGGGAAACTGAGCTCTGGAACATGAAGATTCATTTACTTAATTTTGAGGTCAGTTTCATTATTGCTGGTGTATTTGCGATCCCTGCATGATCAGCCAGACTGAAACACTACTTATTTTCTCTTTAGTGTGTGTAAAGCAGAGTGATTTCTGAAAAGCTGGAGACTGATTTGTCACTGTAATAGCAATTACACTTTCCCAGTCACTCATGGACAGCATTCAGTTCCTGGCCAACACAGCCTTCTGCTGTTTGGAATGCAACTACTGTGAACATGCCTCTTGGTCTCTCCTTTGTGAGTTGTCAGGGGCCTGTTGATAAAATTGAGTGATGTCCCACATGGATTTGTTACTGTCCTTGAGAGAGAAATGTAAAGCATCCTATTTAGCAGTCTATAAATCTTGACTGAAACCATTAGGTGTAGCTGGTAAGATATCTAAAAGATTTGGTTCTATCTAATGCCCAGTTAAAGGAGAAAAACAGACATGTGTGGGAGAAAGTTGGTAAGAAAGTGAAACTCCACTAACAGCTACAATAAAGGAGGGGACAGAATTTGGGGTGGTGGTGAGGGGGTGCTGCAGGTCAAACCCAGTGCCTCACACATGCTTAATACTCTGGCATTGGGCCACACCCTCAGCCCAAGAGTCTGAGATTCCTCTACACTTTAAATATATAAACATCCTTCAAATCTTTCCCTTGTTATCAAAAAGAAAGGAAGAAAGGAAGTAAAGGAAGAGAGAAAGAGAAAGGAGGAAAGAAAATATCTCAACATCCAACTCTTTTCTCAAAACATAGCAAGGTATCATTGTTTGTAGAAAATTGTGACCATTTCCCTTGCACACTATTACTGAATCCTATGGTCTTCTTGTATTTCCTCTGAAGATGGTGTGACCCTGTGTTACACTCTCTTGGCTGTGGACGCACCTAGGAATATTGTTGGCATTGGCATCAAGTAGAGATTTAGGTTGCCAACTCTCTGGATTGAAGCCCAAGCTGAAGCTCTGCCCCATCTCACCCCACCTGGCAGCCACAGACCACCCTTGGCATTGTGCCTAATAAAACAATTAAAAGATAAGGTTTGAGGCCACAGAGGTGTCTTCAGTCTCTTTTTCACAATCATAATTGATTGAGTCGTTGATTTAGTAGGATAATTCAGAGCTTTAATACATTTGTACATTGAATAAGGCTGTGGCATAATTTCTCAGTTCTTCATTTTTGTGCAGTGAGAGATATACGGATGGAGAGGGATTGCCATTCACTCAAGGCTTCTCCTCTGGATACTGTGGCTTGTCCTGTCAATACAGAGACAGGAGCATTGGGAGAGATAGTTTACTATGCCAAATGAAGTCAATGCCTCAGAGTTTCCTATTCCTGTGGGATAATGGAGACCTTTTAGTGTTTCAGGAAAATCTTGTACAGAGCATAAAAACGTGGGATATATTTGAATAGTTTTTATATGCTATGATTCTTGGAACCAGGAGAATAGGATCCTATTTGCACCTATGTCCTGAATGACACATTCCTCAGCACTAGTGTGCCCTTGTGGAAGAGGGCAGGAGTAATGTTTGCATACACATCCCCCAAAGCATACACTTTGCTTATTTTTAGCTGCATCATTGAAGAGTTATGCCAGGACATTTTTCAGAATCACACTTATGCCCTCATCATGAGCCCCTGAGAACAGTTTTATCTGCTCCATCTCTCTGTACCCTGCTCAGTCATTGTGCTCAACTCTCTAGCCCAGCTGCCAAACGCCCCAGCTTCTTCCTACCCTGATTCATTAACCTGGCCATCTTCCCGGCTGCAGAGCGCTGGGTTAGCACAGTGAATCACTCTCTGTCCTGCACTGATCTTTCTTCCTTGCATCTTGAGTCTTGTGCCTTCCTTGACTAGCTTGTCTGTTTGCAACAGCCCCTGCCTGGAAACAAAGACCAAGAGACCTATTGGAGTTTGAACATATTATGGTTTGGCATCTCCAGGATTTGGTAGCAGCAATGGGCTTGAAGTGGGTAAAGCTCAGGGGCTTTTAGCAGAATATGAAGCAAAGAAATATGCCACCCTCTACAAGGGTCTTTGCAGAGACTGCTTCATTGCTCTCTGCTCTGGTCAAGGAGGATTTTGTTAGACTTCTTTAAAGCCAACCTTTAATGACCAACACGCACACAGATACTCATAAGCACAATTCTGTGACACTGAGTTTATCATCATTTTCCTAAAAAAAAAAAAAAAAAAAGGAACTTGAAACTTAGACATGAAATTATCTTCCCAAAGTCACCTGACCTTGAAGCCTGAGTCTGAAGTTTAGACTGAGATGTTTTTCTAGCATATATCTCTTTAGGAGAGCAGGGGAGAAAAATGTCTAAACCAGCGTGGTCTTTCTCTCTTCTTCCTTTTCGCAATTAATTAATTCCATTCCCAGTGTTCACTCCTCTTTTTTAGTTATGTACAATAACTGAACTTGACTTCACAGTCATTCTCAAGATGGGGATCTGAAGGATCTAGTATAGATGGATAAAATATCACTGGACCCAGGTTTAGATATCTTTATCTGGCACTAATTCATTGTGCACCCTTGAGCAATTTCATCCTCTGAGTCCCTTGGATGGTGACAAAGGCACACGAAGCTTAGTATTTTATAAGCTTAATCAGAGACCAAATGCGACAATGATCCTTCAGGAAGGATGCTGAGTGATGCATAATCACGATCGCCACCTGGAAAATTCCTTCTCACGTTGGCCTTCCGCATCCCAAGCCGAGTTCTTGATTTTTCTGATGAAATCTAGAATTTTTGCCAAAGCAAGGAGCAGTTCTTGGCAGCTTTGTGATTTTCACTTCCTTTCAATACCAGGCCTAGTGGAGAGCAAAATTAGCCTGCCAATCACTCAGCAATGTGTGGGCCCCAGGAAATTAAATCCCCCTTCTCTCCGGCTGTCTACCCCCAAGTGCCAGGTACCAAATGACTACATTTGCCTCACGTTTCTGTTCCCATGTCTCCAGTTCCTCTACATTAATTTGATAATTTCAGTCAAACAAATGGGGTATATTCCAGATGTAGTTTCATTATCCCCCAAGTCAAAAGTTCCAGAATCCAAGTAGCATGGTGTCTGCTGCTCTGTCTTTCATCATTTGTAGGGTTTCAATGTTTCTTTTTCCAGCAGCATTTAACAGCCACCCTCAGGCATCTGTGACCATCCTTTGATGTCTGACAGAAGGAAGAGGAGGCTGTGGCTCAGAGAAGTTAATAAAACAGACCAGGACCACTCAGCTCATTCTCCGGTGTGGATGACCTTAAACACCCAAAAATCAATGTGCTTTCTGCCTCTGCTGGACCCTGGGACAGAATCCATGTAACTGCTTCCTGTAGACCAGGGGTGGGTACTGGACCCCCTGGAACAAAACCAATCTAAATGCTTTCTGTGTTTGCCAGTGGCATTCACCCTTTCCCTCCTGTCCCTCAGGGAAATTAAGAAGGGCTTTTGCTGAAGATTGACAGCTGGAGACAGCTGCCTTGTCTTACCTATCCTTTCCATACCTCATCTCTGGAGTGAGTTGTCTTAATCCTGACATTTGCCCAGCCTTTTAGAGAGAAAATCTTTTTGTACAGCACAGTAAAAAGATCTTGGGTACACCACAAGTGCAGTGATGTGAACATCTAATAATGTGAACACCCATGGTAAGAGAAGGATCAAGAGTTTAACCAAACTCCATGGTCCCAGTCATATGTCTCTCCAAAATGTGTTTTGGGAGCCCTGACCCCTGGGGGCTCCTAAAAAGTCTTTGGTGAAGGCATGGGGCACATGACGGTGCAAATGCAATGAAAATAATTGGGACGGAGACAATTAAAAAGGAAAAGCAGGACCTGGAGAAATGGCTCAGCTGTTAAGAGCAAACACTGCTCTTTCAGATACTTAAGTAAGGTCCCTAGCATCCAGGTCCAGTGCCTCAGAACTACCTGTATCTCCAACTCTGGGAGATCTGACAATCTCTTGTGTCTTCTCCTCGTGTGTGTGCGCTCGCACACACACACACACACACACACACACACACACACTTGCATAGAGATATACAAAATTAAAATAATAAAATCTTAAACAAGCAAAAACTGTAAGAAGGGAAAGATGGTGTGAGAACACGTGGAGAAGCCAGCCGGGGACAAGCCACAGGGACATGCCTGGATCTGGGCCTTCCAGATTTGATACTTGTGAGAGTCACATTTGTGTTGTTCATGCTTCCACTCTCTGGCATTTTAGGTGAGAGTTCTAGAAAACAAATGCAACCATGAGAGAAGTTTGATGCTCAGCCTGAGCATCTGGAAAGTAACTGGCGCTCCCCCGAGCCCTGGAAAGTTGGAAGCTTTGCAAGTTCAAACCTTGCTCTGCACCATTTGCTTGACTTTAGGAACTCACTACTTCCATCCTCCGTCTCCTTCCTGTGCAGTGGGTACAAACCACCTCTACCATTGCTTTGAAAACTCAAATCATGAGTCATAAGCAGGCCAGGCCACATCACATTTGATGTCTAGCTCTTCGTTTATATTTTTATTTAAAAGGTGGCCCATGTAGCCCAGGCTGGCCTTCAAGTCCTGCTTCTGCCTACCAGTGTTGGGATTACAGGTGTGAGCTATCATGACTGGTTTATTTGGTACTGTGGGTAAGATCTAATGTTTCACACATACTAGGCAAGTGCTTGACAACCAAGTTACATCCTCAGCTCAATATCCATTGTGGCTTCTTCATAGTTATTATAATAAGTAGTTACTATGATAGCAGTGTGATGCAGCGATAGGTGGTGTATGCTGGGCCCTACACTAAATATTCACCAAGGTTACTTGACTGAATCTGGCTTTCTCTGTTGATAATTAAAGATAACAAAGCTGTTCTTCCTCCTCGGAGCTATTGAATTCCTCAAGCAAGGGCTCCGGGGTCCAAGTGAGAACTCTGCACCCTCTACTTCCTCTATGCTCTTGTTCACCAATTGTCAACCTCACTCCCTTGGGAGGGGGGCTGCCTTGAATTCAAGGAAACTCATAAACCTACGGGCATTCCTCTCTGCCTCTGCCTCCTCCTTTCAATTCCCAGAACAGTCTTTCATTAAAGAGAACCAGGAGTTACAGACACCTGAAGCCAAACTGTTAAGGATGCACTGTTGCTTAATATAAATATAGCATCTTCTGCAAATGCACAAGACATCAAAAGGGTAGGAGTTCCCTACTCTGGCCTTCCAACACAGAGCCCTGGCCCCTGGCTATGGGTCCCCTTCCTGGAATTGCTAATATTGGGAAGGAGAAAAGCACCCAGTGCACACATTTGATCCTGATCCTAAGATAAAAGAAGCCTGGACTTCCAGCAATGAGCTAATTAATAGCCAAAAGTCTCTCGTGGTATTCCCAGTGTAAGCTCAAGAGCAGGGGGGTGAGGGGTTTCACCCTCTCTTTCGACCATATAACACTGATGCCAAACCCTTAGGAACAAAGCTACATTTGGAGGAGGGAGAGAGATGCCCTAGCACCAGTGGGATCATTTCCAGGAAGGGTGGCATCCCTCCCAGTGGCAGATGAAAACTGCTCTGAACCTTGAGGGGCAAACATCTAGAGCAGGTATTCCAAGATACTGTCTCCCTTAACCCATCTGAGACCCAACCTCCTCTATTGGGGTCTAGAGATATCATCTTTCCATGACGAACAGGCTACAGAGACTTGAGGATCCTACAGAAGAGGCATCTTTGCTTCATGCCTCAGCCTTGATCCTCAGTGTCACAGTGTTGGGAAGTGAACCGGCTTTCTGGGTGCCATCCATTTCTCTATCCTTAAGATTCTTGCCTTAAGAAATGCCCCTTTTGCTTTTGAAGAGAAGAACCAGATCCTTTGTGGAGACTCCAAAACACTGGCTGACATACACTTTTCTTCTTCTCCCTGTGCTTCCCTCACTTCGGCCACATGTGTTGGCATTAGGCTTTGGTCTGTTTGGAAACTACTTCTGTTTTCTATTGCACCAAGTGACCCTTGGGAAGGGTCATATACACATGTGCTCATGACTATGTATGAGTATGTTACATATATGGGGGGGGGTCTTAAACTCATCTTTTTCTGTAGTTGTTAGGCTGCTGTGGTGGCTCACCAAGAAAGGCATGGCATATTCATGGTTGCAAACTCTGCCAGACCTCAGCAAAGGGACTCACCATCATGACTAGTGCCATACTATCAGCAGGACCCCGAGCATCTGAGCTCAGGTGTTTTATTGATTCAGAACTCCTCAGGTTCTACTGATTCTACTGACAGCACATGCAGATCATTAGCAATTTAACAACCCCCACAGAAATCCAACACCTGCAAACAATACAAAACGCCCTAGACAGCCCTTCACCCAACAGTGCATAAAACAATTATTTTATATATAACTAAAAATAAATTTCTGCAACTCTTCTCACAATTTTGTTTTGTTTTGTTTTTTGAAACTGACTGGGATAGATTGTTTCCAGAGAGTCATAGCCTCTTCAGTACTTACAGGCCCCACACCCACTGGACTGGGAATCCAGTGTCAGCTCTGGAACTTGGGTGACACATTCAAGCCACAGCATAATACCAACTGACAGTTGAAGATTAAAGAAAAATTAAAAAGTCGATTATATGTTACAAGTCCCTAACTCCCCAGGCTATGTCCTTTACCCTTCTAAGCTTTGAGCTGAGAAAGGGCAATGGCCAGACGGCCTCCTAGTGAGCTGCTCTGTCTCTCTCTTGGCTGACCAGGGGTGAGGCAGGAGACATATTGAGTAAGAAGCAAAGACTTAAGAGGAGGAAGCTTCCCTTCTTCTAATCCCCGATTTCGGACAAACATGGGCCCAGAAGTGAGTGAGGGAATTAAATTAACGAACACAATTTCTTCCTGTCATTGAACTCTGACTAATGAGTCTATTTCTGGGTAATAAGAAGGAGCAGGAAGTGACAAGGCAGCGTAATGAATTAGTGGCCCAGAACCTCGTTAGTCAGAATAATCTCTCCACGAAAGATAAATGATGCAAACATTAATTATAAAGCCAGGGTAGAAATGCATCCCATTATTTGGCTCCCTAAGAAATCTATCCCAGTTATTATGAGGCATCTCTGACAACTACAACAGCAGCGATAAAGTAAAGGCTTGATGCGAACTCTAGCCTGGGAGACTCTCTCCACTGTTGGTAGCTGGTGGTGGGAGGATGGAGGATTGGCTCTGCTGTATGAAGGGCTTGTTCTAGGTGCATGGTGGCTGTCTCTCCAGTTGGCTCATCCACAGTCGTGCATTGTGGTCTTCTAGAGCCAAAGAGAAGCAAGTTTTCCTGTGGTCCATATCCTTATCTGGGTATGATCTCCTTTCTTCAGCATCTCTCTTTCTGCTAATCCTCATGCTTCAGATTCGTATTTAAAACTGTCTTAATAAATTGATTATTGGAGAATTCTCTTTCTGAAAGCACCTCTTTTTTCCTGAAAAATCTGTATTAAAATATCTTTACTAAAACCCCCAACTTTGTTTCAGTTAAAAAAAAAAAAGACCGAGGTAAGGCAAGGGTTCAATAGAAATGTTCTCTAAAAAACCCCAAAACACCTAATAACAAAAAACACTTCCAAAGCTGAGGGTTTTGTTAGAAACTAGCATCTTAAAATGCAGTTCGTGAGCCATCGAGATGGCTTAGTGTGTGAAGCCCTTGCTGTGCAAGCATCAGGACTGGAGTCTGCATCTCCTGAGTGCCTCCGAAGCCAGACATGGTAGCACATGTCTGGAATTGCGGTTCTCCTATAGCCAGACGGGAGGCAGAGACAGGAGAATCCCTCCATACTCACTTGTGCACAACAATAAACAAGAGCTCCTATTAAAAACAAGGTGGTAGGTGAGAACCAGTGCCAAAGGTTGTACTCTGACCTCCCTATGCTCACTGTGGTACACACACACACACACACACACACACACACACACACACACACACACAGAGAGAGAGAGAGAGAGAGAAAGAGAGAGGGAAAGATTGAGGGGGGGTGTTTAAGGGGCGGCTCAAAGCTATAGCTTTCCATAGCTATAGAAAAAATGTCAGCCAGACTTTCTGTGTACTTGGGAAAGTTCCCTGGCCTTCACCTAAGAATTACCAGATCATTAGAGTCTGGCAGTGGACTATGTGGCTAAGAGGGTGGTTTGGAACATTAAGTGGGTTGTACCCAGAAGACACTTGGCACCCACTGAGTGTTCCATGCATGTCCCCCAGTTTGATGCTAAGAGTTTGGAGCCGGGGAGGGACACGGGACCTTACAAGCAGTTCATTTGCAGCACAGACAAGGGAGGGGTTGTACAAAACTGATCTGCAATGCCCTAGTGCTTTTCAGGGGCCAGGTAGAATAAGACAAGCCTCTGGGCGTCCAGACCTCAGGCTGAGGCCTGGGTGAGATTGTGTCAGCTCAGGCTGCTTTTTACAGCCCTGAATTCTGACCACAGTCCAAAGAGACAGTAAGGAGGAGCACAGAGAGGAGGATTTGACCCTGAAGCCAGTGGAGAAGGCTGAATCAGTAGGAAGAAACCTGGCTTCGAAGATGGTCAACTAGTGGAATGAGTAAAAAGGAATTTAAAACTATAAAATCCTCTCCAGTGCTGCTGTAATAAATTTGTCAATGACTTCACAGTTTAGAGGTCTTCTATGTATGAAGACCAGCCTCCTCCCCATGGCGAGTCGGGAGGAGAGGAGTTTAAACCAAAGCGGCAGGCTCTCTGGTCTCTGACCACCTTCCTTCCAGGGAACTACCGGCTGAAGTGGAGGCTGAGACCTGCTTTTGTTTTTAAGGTCCAGTTGTTATCTGGCTGGCAATGCTTTGTAATGAGAAAAGAAGAAACAATTAATTGGAAATGAATTTTAATTGTCTCTGGCTTCTTGTTTGGAGGCTATTAAAATGAGTTTCTTATTAAGCTATCACATCAGGCTGCCTGGCTGCAAGATTGCCCCAAAATGCCCTTCACTCTCCTTCTGGCCTCTGCTCCATTCTTGTCCGCTTTGGCAAAAATCAAGTTCTTGGATTGTAGTAGAATACAACAAAGGGCAAAAAATAGAAAAAAAGATAATCTTGCTGTCAAAATCTTTTATTTTTTAAACTAAAGCCCACGTGCTTCATTAATAATTCTCCATCCCTCCTTTTATTGTGCATTTGCAAGCCCAGAAGGAAGGCTGCTTAAGAGAGGAGCCAATCAGGTACAGATGTTGCTGTCAGCTGGTCATTGTGTCCCTGGATTTGAGGCTTAAGGTAGAGATAGACAGGACAGGAAATGAAGGCAGCACGGGCTTGAAAGAGGATAGCTGGCCAACTGCCACTTTCCTCCCCATCCTACCTAATGCTATTGCCCCCTTGGTGAGCTGGGGCTCCTGGTCCAGGGTACTCAGCCCCTCAGACAGCAGAGGTGGGCTGAGGCAACTCCTGTGGGTCCTTACTGAAGACTCAGCTCCCACCCTGTATGTTGGTGGCTCTGACTCCATAGATGTTGCAAGCCTCCCCCGGGGATCACATAACAAGGGATAACCAAACTCCAGGCCCCTCTGGGTCCATCCTTTATCTTCCAGATGCTCAACATGTGCTCTTGTTCTCCTGTCCATTCTCAATCCAGCCCCCATCTCTCTGCCCCTCCCAGCTCTGCATCTTTCTCGCCTCTGACAGTTTGGACTCTCCAGTCTCTACACTGCAGTGTCAGAGTTTGTCTACAGCAGCTCGGCTCCCAAAATCTTGCTGCATGGATTTTGGCCTCTTGCCTTTGAGCAACTTCCCTCTCAGCAACTTTATGCTGTAGAAGGGAGTTTGCCCTCCCTCGCAGGCAGGCAAAGCTGTAATAGGTCTGAAAGGCTGGTTCCACCCCTCAGCTCCCTAGGGTACTATCTGGCTTCTCCTTCTCAGCCCCACGGCTGCACACTTTATTTATGGAGAGCCAGGGACACCTGTCTCTTTCCATCTAAATTACTTGCACATTCAGGGGAATCGTCCACAGTTCCTGCTGGCCTTGGCCTCCTTCGCTGTGGGCTCACAGAGAATGCTTTTGGATGGATGCTGACTCCAAGCTGAGTCCTTACTCTCCTCCAGAGGAGCCCACGCAGGGCTGGGCTCATCTTTGACTTGGCAGAGTTGGCACATGGCTCAGAGCCCTGCAAGAACAGCCAAGAGTCAGCAGTATCAGAAAGCCAAGGCCTTGGGAAGATTTGCTGGTCACCAGGGATTGACAAAATTTCCAGGCCACAAGAGTTGATGGAAGAAATGGGATCAGAAGTGGCAGAGAACTGTAGCACCTGGGAGCTTTCCTGGCTGGGGCTAGAGTCACTTAGAAAGTCACATAAAGGTTGGAGGCTCCCAAGAATTGGTACCCTGTTATAACAGCAGATACTAAACTCAGGAATAAAGAGGGCTATCTTCCTGGCTGAACACCAGGGTACTGGGCTAGCCTTGGCAGCTGCATCACAGCTGCTCACACCAAGTCACACTGTTGGTTCCTCACAGTGCTCTATTCAGTTGCTGGCCCCTCATGTCCCCTCTCTCGCTCCAAACATATTGTGTAGGGCTGAAGCAAACCATGGGTCCTAGCTGATGAGTTTTCTTGACAGAGGAAAGGGGGAACAGGTCTGAGTGTGGCAGGTACAGGCTCCAGAGCTCCTCTTCTCCACCAGCATCTCAGGAGCATAGAGGACAGGCAGGAAGGATCTGGAACATGGGAGCCTTGAGGCAGAGTACAGTATTCCCCCCACCTGCAGGTCAGG
Source organism: Cricetomys ansorgei (assembly GCA_026225945.1). Classification (NCBI taxonomy): domain Eukaryota; kingdom Metazoa; phylum Chordata; class Mammalia; order Rodentia; family Nesomyidae; genus Cricetomys; species Cricetomys ansorgei. The sequence goes on along the minus strand of JAMJFZ010003914.1, from coordinate 8,406,458 downwards.
CGGCCAAGCTTCTCTGAAGGCATCTCCAGCTGCTGCACACCTGAGCCTGCTCAGTGCGCACGCTCCAAGCCACAGCTGAGTTGAGTTCCACATGACTTTGCAAGCCTGTCGATACCCTGGTAGACACGTAGCTGCCCAGACTGCTGGCCTTCCCTACTCTGGCTCAGTTGCACTGATAGTCCCGTCCTTTCTCTACCATCTTCTCACTTCTTTATTCAAATTCTGGCTCAAGCTGGCCCCATCATTGTCTCAGACTACGGTGACTTGATCCCAAGGACAGGACTGGGATTTGCATTTCTCAGACCAGCAGACAACAGGTAAAGCTGTAGGAGAGGGCTTTGCTCAGGTGAATTTTGTAGAACTCTTGGTACTTGCAAGGGGTCCCATGGAAGTTTCTGGGATGAAAGCTCCGATGAACAGGGCAAGTTGTTGTGCTTTGACTCAGCAGTGCTGGGCCATTGGGGGAAGCTGTAGGGCTAGGGTTAGCCAGGGCTCCTGGGTGGGTGCGTGGAGCTTGTTGTTCCCTTGCATATTCTTGATCTGATGTATTCAGCTGATTCAGAAGACCCAAGATGGCCGTAGCCTTCTCTGGTGTGTGCAATAGTCCCTCCGTGAAAGGGACATGTGACCTTCCTGACTGACATTCCCTTGAGTTTCTGCAGACCCCAGGGAGATATTTTCTGAGAATTACTGATTCCCCCATGTCAGTGTGCCTGTGAATATGTATTTTTCTTCCAGTCCCCTCCGGAAATCCAGGTCAGCCATCTAGCTGTTTAAATGGACAAAGACTCCATATCAGCAGGATCAGGGATGGCTTTGAATGCTGCAACTACATTTGGTTCCTCCACAGGGATGTCTCCATATATTCTTTGTCCTTGCTAGGTGGGGCCAGCATGTGCCTCTGAGTCTCTGGTGGCACCAGAAGCCCTTACAGACACTGTTGGAATCCTGAACTCTCAGATCTTCTTTGTGAGGCAGGAGAACAGAGGTATTACATTTGAGCACTGATTCTTAAAGTAGAATGCCAGAATGAAGATTTGACATCCCCAGCCAGGAAAAAGAGGTTCTTTTGGGGACCCTTCCTCCTGCCCTGTCTGTTGGTGACAGACACTGATGGCTTGAAACAGTGCAGAGGAAAAGAGAGAGGAAAATAGCATCTAGGGGAGATAATTGACTTCGGAAATGCTATGTCTGAGATGGAGGAAGAAAACAAGTGAAAATATGTTATTTTACAACCTTGATACTCCCGACCTCATTGAAAATAAATATACACACAGCAGGTATGGAGTAGTGGAGGCCTAGCACGGTGTACTCGCGCCCTCTTGTGGCTGTAGGAAGCAGTGCTTCTTCATCCATGATTACCATCAGGAAGGTGTGTTGCAGAAAGGTATGTTTGGCCATCCTCTGAATCCAAACTAGAACGTTCTGAGAACGAGCTGAAGGGAAATCTCCTGTCTCCAGGCATTCTCATCCCACCAGGGCTAGTGTTCTAGAAGAGAAGATGGTGGCACTGAAGATAGGGAACTCAGTACTAAAGATCAGTTTGGTCTTTGTATGTGAGCACACATCTTCACCATTTGTAAAATGGCAGACTTGAGCAGGCAGGCACTGTTCCCTCCTGGATGTGCCCTTGTGCCCTTGAGAAAAAGCTGGCCATCAGAATGCTGGCAAGGCATGGAGGTGGGCCAGGCATTGGACTTCTTGCATTGGAATTGCTTCATTTTATTTAGCTTCATGCAGAGCTGTTGCTGTGGCTTTTCTCTGGCCCTGGTGGTGGAACTAGTGTTCCTCAGAGTAGGCCCATAGCCTTTTGTTCCTATTTAGTGGTGCAAAATAGTGCCAGTGTAAATGTGCAAACCTAATTTCCCTGTCTGCTTACCTGAAACTCCCTCTCTGAAACTCTCGGAAGGAGACAAAACTCTTCCCCTTGGGAGGACGCTATCAGGGACCTACACTCTCTGCACTGAAATAAGTGCAGTCACAGAAAGTTTAAGAGCAGGTGACACCCTGAGCTCTGGATTAGGGATCAAAACAAGGGCTCACTGTTCGTGGAATTTGGTCTTTTATCTTCCCTTTCATGTGGAGCTTAACTCGATCCATTCACACTGAAAGGAAAGCGCTCTGGTCCATTGGGCACGCCTCCAGTACCTCTTCCTTATTATATGCAGATCCTCTTGTCTTTCTGAATGTTCAGCCAGTCAGCAGACCTCCACCATCGCTGGCACTCCCACCCCTTGAGCCCGGCTGAACTCTCCATCTCCAGATCCATCTTTCTGTCCATTCTAGGGTGAGACCAAAGGAACCTTGCGGGAACCCTTGGGGTACACCCGCTCAGCAAGACGGAGAGTTCCCACAGCTCAGCTCTTTTATTAAGTGTGTTAAACAGCCAAGCAGCTCATCTGCTGGCCGCTGTTTGTCGACTGGTTATCTTGGCCGTCTCCCAATATATCAGGGGTTGTTTTCCCAACACATTTAAAAATTCTTATTACTGCTTGCAATGTGATTTTACTGATGTTATTATTATAATTCATTTGTACCTTACACAGACTAAAATACAGACCAGACCTTTGCCAAAATGTATCATCACAACTTTTTGGAACAGTAGCCATGTTAATAAGCAATTATTGGCCAGGTATCGTGGCATACACCTTTAGTCTCAGGACTCTGGAGGCAGAGAAGATGGATCTCTGTGAGTTCAAGGCCAGCTTGGTCTACATAGTGAGTTCCAGGCCTGCCAGAGGGATATGGTGAGACACCCACTTTAAGAAAAGTGTTTAATAAGTAGTTATTATTTGTTAAGTGCCTATTGTGGGAAGGAAACTTTGGTTTTGGTGTTTTTCCATCTGTCATGGACGCTCAAGAGGTGGGATAACGTGCTAGCTCATTTTACTAGGTGAAAACCCCAAGGCTCAGCGATGCTGAGTGGCTTGCTTGGGTTGGTTGGTTGAATTCTAGAGGAGGCAGACAAATGCCTACTACCAACTCCAAAGGTTCGGTGCTGTTCGTGATGACCCTCCTCCCTCTGGCCACCTCAGTGAAACCCAGCTTGGCATCTCGACTCAGATGATTCACTTTCCAGGCTGATGGCTATGCATTCATGTGTTCTCTCGTGTGTTCTCACGTTGTTGTGGTGTTTTGGGGGGAGGGAGGCTACTAAAGGACTCAAAAGTCCAATTGTCTCTAAAATATACTACGAGCCTATAGGAAGGAATTGTTTTGATTTATGTAAATGCTATTGGGTGGGAAAGGAATTAAAGTATTTTCTTTTGAATGGCATAAGGTAAAACCAAGGTAAAATGCCCTGGCAAAAGTGATTTCAAAGCAATTATCTCATTATAAAATACATGTGGCATGTCTGAGGTAGCACAAGAAAGGCTTCACTGAGTTCTTGCACATTCATGCATGAGTATCCATGTCACATGTGTGCCTGTGCATGCACATATGTGAATTTGCATGTAAACATGCGTGTCTGTGCATGCCCGTGGATGTGTGCATATGAAGCTGCAGGTATGTGCTCCTGCACACTGGAAAAGGAGCCAATAGGAGAGAGGAGGGTTAGCAGCTAACCTGCATTAGTCTAGTTTTGGGATTTCTAAGACTCAGACTGATAAAAGTGTCCTGCAAGGCAGCAGTACAGAGAACCTCGTTCCCGTGCTTCATTTGGAATGTTTTTGCTTTCTTAAGCCATAGCAATGCTTCAAAAACATAGCCAAAGCATGTTTACCATGCATCTTCTAAGAAGATGCTCTTACCTAAGCGTGACACAATACTGGGAATTGGGGGAAATCCAACACTAATCTACTGCTATTGTTTCCTGTGTAGTCTAGATCCCGGCTCCTCCAGATGCCCTGTTATTTCTGTGCCTGAACACTGACCCATCCACTTAGCTATGTTCGGTTGTCACATCCCTTTAGACCCTTTTAATATGGAACTGCACTGCAGCCTTTGTCGTTCCTGATGTTGACAGTCTTGACAATGACGGACAGACTCTTGGGTGACGCTGAGTGCTTCTCAAATGCTGCACCATACAGCAGCAGATGGTGCTGGCTCTAGCACACAGTAAATGATGACTTTGAATAGGTGGGTAAGCGGAGAGTTGTGGACAGTGGCCTAGAGCCCCCCTTACCTGCTTGGACAGCATCCATCCCGTGGGAGTTAGTAGGGACAGGTGAGCCAGGTTTGAGTTCCCCCGTTAGGGACACTTGAGTCTGTATCAGTTGCCCACCCCCCATGAATACCTACTTTCTCATTTCTGCAGCCAAGCCTTTCCCAGCACTAATGAGCATTAAGTGGCATGTTATAGGTGAAAGTCTTTAGTAAACGATAGCAAAGTGCTAGACAGATGCAATATATTATTATTTATTATTAATATGCCAGCAAGGCAGCCTGAAGCTAGAACAGCACAGTGAAACTGAAAAGTCGTAAAAAATACAGGGAGTGTGGCTATCTAGGCAGGAGTGCAGAGTGTGCAACCCAGCATAGGGCCCAGCAGTCTCCACCCTCCTCCTCCTCCTCGTCCCGTGCCACCTCCAGAAGCCTTTGTGGGCGAGAAGGGCCACTCTGCTACAAGACACCCATATTCTCTTGGTACCCACGAGTCCTGCTGTTGTCACTAAAATGAGGAACAGACACTGTTACAGGGAGAGTAGGTTATTCACTCAGTAGGTTATTCACACAGCCAAGAAGCATGTCTCAGTGTCTCTGGCTGTGTCCTTCCACTCCTAAGCCACCCTTGGTGTCCAGTGACATACAAACCCCTGACACAGAGCTGGTCAGCGGGTCCTACTCTACTGTAACAGATCTTCTTCAAATGTGTAAATTATCCACTCTCTTTAGGCAGGCCCTTATTTCTTCATTGATATGCAGATGTATGCTAATAAGTTCTGCTGTCACACTTCACTTGATGACCTTCTCAGTTTTATTTATTTATTGACTTGGTCTGAAGAACTCTCTAAGGAATTCACAAGCATTAGCTTTCCCTGGGGACTCTGGTGACAAGCTCCCACCACTGCCTTGCCTGGGGCTCTGGCCAGGATTTGAGGGTGTTCGAGAGTCCAGCTGCCTTCATCCTGGTCTGACTGAGCCTTTGGACATCTTTCTTTGGAGCACATAGTCCTCGTCCAGCTTCTGCAGGCCCAGATGGATTCTGATCTTTCTTGGGGTGGGTGGCTAAGTCCTCCAGCTGTGAATACCTCTGAGTAGCATCCTCAAGTCGCCACAATCTCCCCACCCCAGCCTAGAAGGAGCCAGAAAGCAGATAGGGTTTAGGAGGCAAGCTCTTCTACATCTCTTTGATACAGCACAGAAGGTGGGAAGTGGTCTGAAAGTGGTCCTCTCCAGGCTGGACACCCTTCCGAGGGCCCAGTAAGCACTCACAGGACTTGGATCGCTATTAGGATTTCTGGGTTTTCAGACATGCCATTGTCCAGAACCTCTTCCAAGGCACTCTGCCCTTCCTCTTTCTGTCATATCCTCTTCCTCCCTCCTGTTTTAAATGATTTTCTTTTCTATATTTTTACTTTTTATTTTTGAAGGGGTATGTCATTGGTTCTTTGGATTTTCTGTTGGTGGTCTTTGTGTTTCTGGCTTATAACGTTCTCTACAGAAGCCTAAGCAGAAGTGGAGTGGACCAAGTTAGTCAGGAGACCCTGACAATATTGGACAGTCACAGACCCAGGGTGCCTTCCACCAAGGCCCATGTTTCTGCATTCAGCTTCCTCAGAGAGTCTCCCCAACGCTTGCTACCACTCTTGTGTTACAAGATTGCTTTTGTAATGGAAGCTGTCATTTTTGGAAAGTGCTTAAGGAGAACATCACCCCCTGGACCCCGGCTCATCTCCTCTATCTCTATGACTGGGTCACAAAGAAAAGACAGCCCATCTTTCCAAGCTCAGGCTGCAGCCTGCTCATACCACATGTTTTCTTCTGACCTGCACCTGCTCCTCTTGTATTCCTGGTCCAGGCGATCAGTTGCTCAGGCTCAAAGTCAGAGGAGAGAGTGTTGAGTGTGAAGGGTCAACAGTAATAAAAGGAAAGCGGGGTAGATTTGGAGCTGTAGACCAAATATAGCAAAGGGTTTTCATCTTGCCTGTGGGAACCAATCAATCAGTGGCTATCCAAGTTAATTGAGGAGTCCAGAGCAGAGATTGATTAATCATGCCTGCCATGGCATAGACACAGAAGTGCTAATATTTTGCTGGTAAGCTTTCCAATGGTGCTTCCACTGGGAGCTGTGGTTCACATCTCTGATTGTGTAGTGCCTTCTGCAATTTCTTTACAAAGGTTGCAAGAAAAAGTGTAAAAATACAACAGCATTAGTGTCTGTCCTTCTAAACCATAAAAATGTAAACTTGTGGGTCCCTACATTAGAGTAAAGACTTTGAAATTTCTGAGGTGATACGTTTAAGACTTCCCAGTACAAACTAGTGTGGGAGAAAGACAAATGTAGTATTAGGAGAAAAAAAGAAAAAGAAAGAAGAAAAGAAATGTGGTTGTTAAATTAGGAGAGCCTAGTACTAGGTTTTGGCCAACTATCTCTCTTTTTAACAAAGTCATGGGAAGGTGATTCCATGGATTAGGATTCTCTGGGCAAAGCGACTTGAGAAAGGCCTATATTTTATAGCAAGATTCTGCAGCAGATTTTATCGAGCATCAGTAAATCCCTCCTGGACAGGGGAGGATGAAGCTCTCTGGGTGATTGTGAGATGTGAACCCAGACGGAGACAGCCCTGGAGGCCCCGACCCCCCATCCCTCTCTGCTATTTACGTCCCTGTCTGCTGCAGCATCGCCTTGCTTTCCTCTTCGTGTAGCAGTAGCCTGCTCATAAAATCGACATTGAGGATTTCACTGAAATGAATTGGAAAGCTACAGATTTGGGTTGTTGGAGGAAAATAGGACTCCCTAAGGACAGGGATTCCATAGACCCTTGTCTAGATGTGCATATATGCCCCCCGGCCCCATATTGTGGTGTGTGTGTGTGTGTGTGTGTATGTTTTCAGGAGTCTGTGTTTTTCTCTGTATGTTTCTGTCTGTCTCTGTGTTTTTTCTTGCCCTGGGCCACTCTGACTATAGAATCAAAATAAACATATACAAGCAGGCTGAGTTTGCCCCCCTCCACTCCAGAGCCCCAAAAGACCCCAGGTCTAGAGACAAAACCGATATACTTACAGAAAACTCCTACCCACCCTCTACACCGGCAGATGGATCAACTGAGACCTCTTTCCCTGGCACAGGGGCACTAGGCCAAGCTTGCTCTGCATCAGCAGTCAGCTGACCTCTGCCTTTGCACACAACTCCAGCTGTGTGACCACTGGATGCATCTGCACAGCCTCTGTTTTCCCACCTGGGAAGCAGGACTCACACCTGGCTCCAAGGCTTTTGTAAGAACCATTCCTAGAATCTCTTCTATAAAACAGCAACTGTAATTTCAGGCCTTTTAGGGCATTCTGCCAACCACAATAGAACGAAATGGAAGTCTCTTCTTCAGCACACCCCTTCCTTCTGCATGCTTTTCTGTCTGTAAGCCCTAGCAGGCAGAATGGCTCCATCCTCCCAGCTTCTGTACCAGCTGCGTAGAACTGCACCCTCTGGTGGACGCTAAGGACTCTGCAAGTCCTTTAACACAAAACAGCCACCTAGAGGGAGAACTGTCCTTTTGATGTCACAAATGGTAGCTAGTGTCCTTCCTTTTAGCTTCATGTTAGGATCCCCTGCTCCGATTTGCTCAGCGTCTGCAAGTGAAGGATACTTAAATCCATTTAAGTTCTGCTAGCCAGATCTGAAACTAGTTTCCCGTCTTTCAGGAGACTCCCTTCCAGCTCTTTAGCCTTTGGTCTCAGGTCCCTTCTGTCACCTAAGAAAGAGGTAGACCCAGCACCTACTGGGCCAAAGTGGCAGGGGCTGTGTTCTGTGCTCACGAACAAGGAAAGGTGCCTGTGGAATTTTCTAGAATTCTAATAGTGCAAATTCCATCCCATTCTCATTGCACAGATTTTTTTTTTTTTTCCTCATTAAAACTAAACATGTCCTCTGAAAGCATAGCTCCAGTTTCTTACTCCAAACCCAGCCTGGATCCGCATGGGCTATTCCTAATCAGAAGAATACACATCACTCTCTGGGCATGAGCAGCTCCCACCTTCATCTTGCTCATCTTTGCTCCAGGAAGTGAGGCAAGAGGCAGGATATAAGCCATACAGCAGGGGAGCTGTGTTGAGAGCAAGTGGGATGTGGGAGATGTCCCATCCTTCAGGACAAGCACATAAAATCTCCCACCCAGAAGACATGTTGGAAGTAGAAAATAGGTCCCAGCAGGATTCAGACGAGACAGATCCTCTGTTGAGCTTAGACTGGAGGCGCAATGGAGAGGCCCACCACCTGGCCGGTGCAAATGGGTTTTGTATAGAGTGGTGGGTTTATAGTTGCAGAAATAGACCCCAGGTGTGATGGAGGTTCATCTTGTCAAAATGTTCATGGCATACTTCCCTGGGGCTGCTTGGAACACGAAGCAACAAATCCTGTCATTATCGTCATGGAGAGGGTGTGTATGGCTCCTCTGCAGGTGGCCTGATCCCAAGCCAGCATCTTGTTCCCATTTTCAGAAATTGCAGTTTTAACAGAGAGCAGGCAGCTGGATGTTATAGGCAAACGTCCTCTGAGGGAATGGCTGGGTTCTCCTTTGCTGACTCACTTCCCTAAATGTCCCCTCCCATGTTCCTCCAACCATGTTGGTGGTAAGAAAGGGATAGCAGACAGAGGTGAGGGTGGGGGCAGGGAACAAGGGGTGGAGTTTAGAAGAAGCAGCAACAGAGGGCCAGTGATGGCCAGGGGTTCTTGTGACAGAACCAAATCCACCACCACCACCACCACCCCCTCCCACCCCTGTCTCTCTTTCTCTCTGGTGTTTAACAGAGCTGGGCTCTCAGATCTCCATCACTTGCTAGCCTGGCCATGTGGGAGATGACTAGAGTTAGCCTTATTTGATTTCATTATCTCCATCAGTAATATGGGGACCTTTACCACCAGATTTTCTTGGAAGAATTATGTGAGGTCATGTGCATGGTTCATGGAGCACAGCACAAACAGAGAAGCTTAGCCACCACCATGATGGCAAATCTTCCAAGACAAACTGGACCAGAGTGATCCTGGGAGGATCTCTTAGGCTGAGTGACTAGTGACATCCCTGAGATTATAAACTTGACCTTAGACACAGCAAGGTGACTTCTCCAGGCAATAGGACCAATGCAGACCCCACTGCTTCCTCCCTGCCCGCCGAGCTCTTACTCAGCAGCCTTCAAGATGCTGGCAACATTTTATTGTTGGTGCCCATGGAAACTGGCTTGTAGCTCCCAGGGAGCTCCAAGCACCATGGTGTGGGGAGAAGAGGGCTGGCTGTATTTGCAGGGTTTCTCCTGGCCCATAGACTTGCAGATTTGAGTCTGTACTCTCCCCGGGATTCAGTTCTAAGCACTGCTTCTGGCTCACCGAACAAGCACACCAGTGGGAAAGCATCGGGACACCTTGGCAGCCCAAACTCAGCCCAAACACTAGTCCCAAGTTTGTACAAGCTGAGAAGAAGGGCAGCCCAATCAATAGCACCAGGATGGGTATGGCCACTGAGAGAACAGTTGGGCTAGCCAACACCAGGAACTGCCAGGGTTAGACAAATCACTATGCTGTTTCTCTCTTGCTAGTTACTAGTCTCTGGACTCTACTCTTGTCATTCCCTAGTGTTACAAGCCCATTGATCCATTTCCCATGGTCCTCTTCAGCACCATGCACACTTGCACCAACACCTTTCCACTCGCTGATCCGCTTGTGGTGTTCCATGCCATGCCCATGGTGCTCCATGTGGATTTCCTCCTCTTAGCTCTCAGGCTTATCATCAAATGTCCCTTATCAGAAATGTCTCCCACTCTCTATCACCTTGCCTCAATTTACCATTTTCCTTGCCATTCATAGTGCTTGTATATTATACATTTACTTTTTTAAAAATCAGTTTAGTGTTACTTAACACATACATAAATTCCAGGCAGAGTTAACTTTATCCAGGATGTAGAGTATCAGCACAAAGAAAACACTCAACACATGCAGTTTAAAATCTAGTCACGGCATCAGGAACAACATGTCTACATTGGAGTCATCTGGTGTTACCCCACACCACCATGTCTATGTTTGGCATGAAAGCTTATGGAGGTCTCCTGTCTCCCAGGGGTGTATCGTAGCTCTGGAAGGGACCAGGTGAGAGGCTTCTTAGCCAGTAGTGGATGGGAACCTAAAGAAGGATACAGGGGACTCCAGGGAGGGGGTATTCAGAGAGACCCCCCAGGCCTGGTGACCTGCTTGTGTCTTATCAGGAATTCTTTGTACCCTCTGTACACATCTAAGGGCCTAGCCCCACTTTGACCCCACATCAAGGCTTGCCAGGAGCTGCCAATGGAAATGGGTCAGTTCTTTTTATTTCCTTTGATGTTTTCAAAGGTACAAAATCTTTTCTGAGAACCACTTAGCTGAGAGTTGGAGGTTGGGGAAGGCTCCAAGTGCTGGAGAAGCTAATTAGAAACAATTGTAGCCTAGATGCACCTGCCCAGGTGGGATGGGGACACCGGCAAGCCGAGTGGTGGCTGGGTCAGAGGGCGGTGGTGATGGAACCTGGGCTGGCAGGCATTTCAGAGCTGGTGCGGACAACCAGACATATGGCCACCTCTGTGCCTGAAGAAGAGTTATTCCTTCTGTAGGCATCTACTGGGACAAAATGTTCCCTCTGGCATGGTTTTTAAATGATAATTTTTCATTAGTCAAAGTTCCAAGGGAAATGAAAATTGTAACGGTGTAAGAAAGGTGAACCTGTGTGAATTAAGACATGCCTGGGATCAGATGTTAATCTTGGTGCATTGCTGACCTGCTAGGAGTATATATACAGATTGTGTGTGTTGGGGGGGGTGGCTGTTCTGCCTTTCTCAGAGTCCCCTTCCTGTTCCAAATACTTGAATATAACACCTTGACCTCTTGCAACTTGGTCTCTGGGCAAAAACACAGGTCAGCTGCAGCCTCTTACTGACCTTAATCAGGGTTATAAGGGCCCCAGGTTTTCATCCCACTGTGATTCCTAACTTTCAGGCCCAGGCCCAGCACCCTGATGGTGACTGGCCTTTGTTCTGCACTCTCTGTAACCAAAATGCCCCTTGTGTCTCTGTCTCCTTGCCTCTTGGGTGTGGCTGCAGCTCAGGCCAGTCTTTGCTCACTTGAATTGATGCTACCCAAACCCCTGGGATGGGTCTTGGGGCTACAGGGACTGGGACTTGTATGAACTATAGGTGTGAACACAAGATGAAGGATTCTTATCAATGAGCCCTGGGCCACTGGAAGAGAGGCACCAAAGGCCACGGGGAGGACAGGGGCCTTTGGTGTGACATCTTGCCCTTTCCCATGTGACATCCTCGGGCCCATGCATATCCTCCATTTCTCTACAGACTTCCCTCAGGTGCCAAATGCACTCTAGCAAAGCAATCAAGAGCACGTATCTTTAAAAGAAAACTCATTTACTAAGCAGGCCTCTGGAGTACTTGATGGAATAGCCCTCCTCTGGATGGAAATAGTGGTGTAATGGCCTCCCCGGGGTTATTATTGCACTGACATTACAGCAGGCTAATAAACCCCGGAGGGGTGCGATGCATGCTGCCAGGCGGTCTCACATCTGGATTAGAGAGTCTGCAGATGCAGACCTTAAACCTTGCCTGCAGCTCCAGAGAATTGTCACTAGAGGGCACCCTTGCCCCCCTGTGGGGAAGACAAGGATGAAAGCCTAGCTCCTTAAAATGAAAGCGAGGTTTCTCAGACAAGGAGGAAAAGCCGCTTCCCTTTTCTCTAGGCACCCCGGCTATATTTGTAAAACGATTTGCAAGGCAGAGTTGGACAGAGGGGTTCTACACAGATCACTAAGTCAGAAATCAGTATGCGGGCGATTCTTCTCAAAGCCCGAGATCAATGCTTTCAGATCCCATTAGATGTGATTGAACGTGTCACTTCTCTGTTGGAGAAGTCTGAGAGTTGAGCTCTCAATTGGCAAAGGCAACACCGGTGGTCCCACGCTCTTTTCCACCTGCTTCTCGTGGACAGTGCTGCCTGGCTGTGCAGGAGTTCCCTTCTCTGACTGCTCTTTGTTGGGTGCTCTTCACCCCAGGGCTCAGCAGGGCTTAGTTCATGCTGCCAAAGAAACTTGGTGTTCCGAGTGGGTGCAGGGGATACCAGGTTCTCCCTGGGTTTTGAGATCCGAATTGTTTATCCCACTGTCAGACCAAATGACTGCATTCTGCATTAAGGCGTGATCACTAGTGTCACAGAACAGTAATCTTACCTGATCTCAAGATCTCAAAGACCATACATACACTCCTGCACTTCTTCAAGGTTTCCTTGGGACTTCTAAACCACTTACTAGTTCTACAATGTATACTTTTATTTGGCTCACTAGTTGAGTTTTAAAATGAATTTAATTAGTCTTAATTTTATGTAGGCATCACCTTCAGTAAAAAGAAGCCTTAGCTGATGAATTAGATGTTTGCAGAGCAAAGCCCCCAGTGAGGCTTCTCTACCCTGAACTGTTTATGTTCCATTTGAGAAGTGAGTTTTCCTTTTCCTTATGAATCAGACGCACAGTGCACAGGTAGGAAATGAGCCATCCCCATCACCAGGCTCAGGTGGCGGGGGACATTGCAATGGCCCTGTATGGCCTGAGCCCTGACAAGTAGAACAATCTCAAAAGTTTCAGGTCAGGATGGGCAAAGATTCTGGAGAAGGCATGGGGTGTTGGGACTGGTAGACTGAGAATTTACAGCCTTTCTAATTCTAGCGCGGGACAGTTACTCTGTTGCCTAAGTCTCACGGTCTTAATTCAAAGGCTAGCTCAGCCCCTGGGAGAGACTTCTGAGATTTATCTCACGGAATTCAATTTCCCCACAAATGTTGCTTTTAGCCTCATCCCCGGAAGGCACGCATTCCTCTAAAGATCTGAAGGCACGCGGAGGTGATATCCACCAGGAGGAGCTGGTGGCAGCCTGTGGCGACCTCCAGAGGGATGGGTTGGCTAAAGCCTCTGTCCAGGAGGATTTTGGGCCTGGCCTTCATTTTCTTCTCTTTTGCTAGGCAACAGGCTCTCTAAGATTTCTGGTGAGGAGGGGCGGGGCTGACGGAAACATCCCATTTGAAAATATCTCTCTTTCTAGAGACACCACATTTGTCTATATCTAGGATGCTTGCCATAATCTCATTACAGCGGTGTTCTGCCTCCCTCTGCCTGCCACGGAGGTGAGAATGAGACAGAGATGAGGTGGGGGAAATAGAGAAATCATTAGAATCGCCAGCACCTTACACTCTGACTCTCCTTCAGATCACAGAATCTAACACGGAGTGCAAGTAGAAATAGCTCTGGGTACTGACAGCCTGATCTGTGCAGCCATGAGTGTGCTTTGAACCTGACCTTTGTCTTTCATTCCCCTCTCACAGTTCTCCTAAGTAGATGGATGACATTCTCATTTTTCAGATGAGGAAACTGAGGCATAGAGAAGATGTGAGTTGTCCCTAGACATTCTTCAACAGAGCATGGCTGCAATGGGTGAGCTTCAAGCACTGGCTTTGGCTGATTGAACTTTCAGAACTCACTAGAATCGTCCCATATGACCCAGAAGATGGGTGGTACCTTGGCAAAATGTCAGGTACCATTGTGCTCAATGATGACATATGTGAGAAGCCAAGGAAGACAATGTGAGGCCAGCAAGAGTGGCATCAACTTGAGGTTCTCTATGGCCTACATTATTGTCCCACCATCCCCTCTCACAGCCCAGGTGTAGACTGAAAATCTTAAGTGCCTGGGTCAAAGGCACCCCACTCTTCTCGTGGCATCTGGCACTCGCCCTAGCCTACCCCTTCCTACTGTTACCATCTGCCAGCTTTCTAGATTTTTTTCTGCTTTAGTAGAAAATATCCTCTTTTGGTCACATGTCTATTTCCCAGGACAGAAAGATTTTCATTTCCATCTATACATTTTGCGCTCTGCTGTGCATACAGCAAACCTGCACACTGTCACTACTCTGTATGCAGGCAATTCTGGCAGAGGCAATATCCACTTGTGGGTCCTGTGCACTGGAAGCTCGGCTGATGCTGTCTCACAATGAGGGGACATGTTCAGAACTTGGCACCATTAGGTGTCTTTCCTCCTGTGTGTATTCTGGGACTTTTATGTTTCTAGAACTTGGCCCAGGAGCACCCTGAGCTCGCGTAGAAACCTGGGTTCTGGGTGGTTACAGAAGAGGGAAAGCAAGGCCTCCCTTGGTTAGAGTTCACACACAAACACACACGTCATCTAGACTGTGAACAAAGTCTGGCAAGTTCTGGAAGTCCAGCGTAGTCCTTGTCTCAGTGGGGTGCAGAACTGTGTCTCTGTGAAGATCAGTATGACACAACAACCCTGGAGGAGCTGCCAGATAAAGACCAGACGCCACCCACTTGGCTCAGGAAGGCTGGTCCACAGCTTGTCTTATGGCTGCTTGCTGATGCACCCTATATCAGCATGGCCTTCTGGATACAGGGGCTCCTGTATCCATAAATACAGAAGGAAAAACAACACACCCAGACATTGTCTTGTGAGCAGACAGGAAAGATGAGGGAACAGGAAGAACATCTCAATCAGCAAGATATTAGAACAGTGGGCGTGTGAAGACTGGAGGCCTTGGAGCATGAAGAGATGGTTTGGCTCCAGAAGAAGGCCAGGCTGTGTGCTAAGGGGAGCCCTTGCACCAAGCCTCCTGGGGACAAAATAGTCTGTTTTCCCCTCAGAGCCATAGGAGAGGAACCCTGGGACACCAGATGAGCTGAGAACGGGGACCTAAAACAGAGGCTTTGTGTCTTATTCTCCTTGAGTGGAGGCAGAGTGGAGGGAAGGCTGCAGCCCCCGTGTCAGAGTTTCTGGAAGAACTCTAGATACAGGATTCACTCACAAAGTTCAGGAAGTATTGTCAGTATCCAAGCTATCCATTGTGACAGCAACAGCTGGCGCCTCATCCAGTATAAGCCAGTGCAGAAACATGCACAGGAACACACACAGAAGCACAACGTGTGCACACACACACTTGCACACTCATAAACATGCGCACGCACAGTTATGGAATCAGGATTTTCCTCCCACCATAGATAAATCTGATCCAGCAGGTTTTTGACAAGTGGAAACTGCAGGAAGAGAAGAGGTTCAGGGATGAAGGCCCAGACATAGGTGCTTCTGTGGGTGCAGGGTGTGGGCAGGGTGCCCGTGAAATGTGTCTCAGAGTTTCTCTGTGGTTCAGTGACTACACTGAGCTTATTTTCAGTTCCACAAGGCCAAGCTTATTCAGAGATCTCAGACTGAACCTGCCCGAGATCAGCACAACCCCTACCTCAGGGTAGGCTGAACTCACTACCAAGTTCTGTGTTTGGGAGTTACCTGTGTTCTCTCTCAGTACTCAGAAAACAAACAGGAATGCAACAAAGATAATGATAGTTAGCTCTGTGCATGAAAAATTGAAGACCATGAAATGTCAAGTAGAAAGGGGCGCCAGAGCCCCTCAGGAGTGGCCCCGTGGGTATAGATGCTGCTTTCACACAGATGTGTATGTAGATACAAGTAAAGAGTTTCCTAGGAAGGAGTAGGGAAGCAAACCCTAGCGGGGAGGCCAGCATGCCCCAGTTGTGCACTTCTGCTCTTTACCACCCCTGAGTCCTCTGCTCTGTGTTCTGGGCCCCAAACATCCCCCAAGATTTCCTCTGAACCTTTTTCTGTAGAGCTTCACAGTAAAAGTTGACTCCTATGTAGCCCTCTGAATAATGCTACTGGCCTTTTACACAAAGAAACAGAGAAGGAAAGAGAGAGAGGGAGAAAGAGAGAGAGGGAGAGAGAGAGAGAGAACACAAACAGGAAGAGATAGTTGCCTCCTCTTTGGCATTAGGGCACAAAGTGGCTTCCCAAAGATTGAAAATGATTGTAAAGAACTGGGCTGAAACCCATTGAGCCAAATCACCACCCCTTGAGATACCTCAGAGCTGAGTGAGGGGGTGGGGGTGGGGGAGTATGGAACCCCGGGAGTGGATTAAGGATTCCAGGAAGAGATCAAGGGCAATAGCACTGAGCATTCAAGGCCAGTATTCGATGTTTCAGCCAAGAAATAGCATGCCAGGGCATTAACTGAATTTAGTTGGGATTCTGGGTTTTGTACTGCTGCTAATGAATCTATGTGAGTATTTATAATGGGACTGGCAGAGCCACCATCAGCCAAGACAAATCATGATAAGTCATCACAGGCAGACCTGTGACAGAACTGGGGTGAGGAGGCAGACCTGGGTGCTTGGCCTTTTGGGGAATTCCCTTGAGCATGGCCTGTAAGTGCAGAGGTGGATGGGAGGGATTTGGCAACAGTCTCAGAGCATAGGGGTTGGCAGCCTGGGTCAGCAAGACTGCGGTGGCACGGGCTTATTCGGGGATCGCTTTCTGTGCTCTTGAGTTGTGCTGTCTCAATGAGAGATGGAGAAAAAAATCTCCAGCTGAAAAATGTCACCTTCAACCTGACACTGGAGCCAGAGCATTTACAAATCTGCCTGTCACCATGACAGCCTGACAGATAGCAACCTTAGCAGGGACTGAGTTAAATCGCCTCTATAAGTCTTGCAAAAAGTTTGGTCTCTTAAGATTTTTATCATGGAGACAGGTTAAGGCATGAGGGGCATGGCTCCCAACAGGAAGGAGACTGAGGCTCTGCGCCTGTCTTCGCAGGGAACTCTGGCAGCTGCAGGATTATCTATTACCTGAGGGGAGGTGACAGGAGAAAATTACCCAGCACCAGCCCCATCTGTTGCTGAACACCGTTTATTTCACCTTCACTAATTCACGCGGTGTGTCATTTTTCCTTTGTCTTGGTGCCATCCACCAAAACCGTACATGTATATGCTCCTGTGTTACCAGCTGGACATTGCAGCTTTGGAAACAGAACTTCCAGACCTGTCCAGTGAGCTGCAGCCCCTCCCAGGTGTCTCTTCTTCCATAACTGATTAGGAACAGGAGGCAAGACAGGAGAAGCTAGGATGATTGCTTTTATAGCTCGGCTCTGCAGGTTGAGCACATTTCTGTGCTTGGCTTCGTCTCCAGGGAACCTGCCTCTGTCAAGAAGAGGTAGCAGAGTATGAATGAAAGATAGCAGACCTGTGTCACCATGAGAGCAGGGGTAGAGACTGGGTCATCTTCAGATGCTTGGTCATTGGTCACTCCCCAACTTCTGCTTTCTCATCAGCTGCTCTTCTTCCTCCTGCCAGGAAAGTTGTAAGGATTAAATGAGATAGTATTGCAGCCTGGTGAATAATGTAACAGTCCATTCATTGAAAAAGAGAATTTAAATCTCTTTCTGGTGACTTGCATATCATAAATCTATTATGAATGCTCATAGGAATCACTGTTCTCAGCAAGTAAATATAAGCAACTGTGACTACCTTTTCCCCTTGAAGCAGCTGCTATTTTTCCCCCCAAGGTCTCTGGGTATATAGGGTTTTCATTCAACATTTATTGAGTTAGTTCTGTATTCTAGCAGAGTATCTTGTCTTAGAACTGAAAAGACTTCAAAACTGCGAATGAAGTGCGATTTCCGGGTCAGGGAGCATGTGGTCTGGTGGGAAAGCCTTCAGCAGAGTGGAGGGCAGGGGGCTGGGTTTGTGCCTAGTGTGGAGTGGAACAGGAAGTTTTCACAGAAGGTCCTCATTGGTAAAGTGACATGAGCTGGGTGGCGAGCTCTTGTGAGGAAAGAGCCTTCAGAAGAGGAGTGGGAAATTCATCGAACAGACATGGCAAGACAGGGGAAGGGAGCCCAGGAGAGATGCAGAGCCCAGGGTCCTCAAGAGAGCTTCAAGGCTCCAGGAAGGGTACAGGATCCAAGGAAAACTGCATGGCTGAAAACTCCCAAGGACACAGCCAGAGCTCAGAGTGAACAATGTGGCCAAAGGAGACATCACAGAGAATCATATTTTATTTAGTGCCAAGGTCCCTGAGATGTCCTGGAGGACAGTGAAAATTATTAAAGGGTTTTAAGCAAGAGTGATAAGACCAACTCTGCTGAGGCAAGAGCTCAGGGCTGAGTGGAACATGCATCGGAAAGCAAGGCCAGCTGACAATATGGACATTCAGAGCCTTAGGGAAGGAAGAGAAAGCAAAATTTCATCCTTCCTGGTCCGTAGGCATTGGCTCCCAGGCCCAGCCCCCTATAGATACCAAAGTCCATGGATGCTCAAGTTCCTTTCATATGCTTTAAATCATCTCTATGCTACTTAAAATACACAATTCAAAATAAGTGCTATGTACGTAAGGATTTTGTTTACAGAATAACAAGGGGAAAGTACCCATGTTCAATACTGATACAATTTTTCATGTATTTTCAATCTGTGGCTGTATGAACACACATATTTTGAGTTCATGAATCCAGGGGGGGGAGGTTGTACCCGACAATAGATTTCCCTGGTGCTGAGAACACACTGGGAGGGGGACCAAGAATAATCAGCCAGGCAGGGTCATGAAATTTCAATCTGTCATCACAAGAGGGCAGTGAGAGGAGAGCTGAGCGTAGCCACCAACAAGGAAGGCTGAATGGCTGATTTAGAAAATGCAGGCAGGTTATCCGAAATCCCCTAAAAACTCTTCTCAGCCACAGTGAGCCCAAGGACTTTAGTGCTCCACCCCACACACTCCTCCAGTAAAATCCTCTGTAGCAGGATCTGTGCTAGGCTTCCATTAGAAGTGTACAGTGTCTCCAAGCCTCCTAGACTGGCCACCCATGTGTGGTTTAGTGCTTGTCCTATTGTAGTTGCTCACTTAGCAGATGCCTCGTGAGAGGCTGCTGGAGATTGGATTGAGTCAGCCCAGTAAGACTTTTTGAAATATGACTTTATAAAAAACCTCTATGTGCACATGTCTGTTCAATCTATGGTCTCACCGTGAGTAGCACAACACACACGTTAGCATCATGGAAACGCATTTCACAGGAGTTAGGTGATTTGCCACAAGATGATAGAGTTGGGTGTTGACTTAAGAGCATGGGTTCTTTTGACACCTCACAAAACCATCTTCATCTCCATTTTGCTTTAAAGTAGGTGTTTATTCCTTGGGTGCCAAATCTGGGAATATTGACTGTGTGTGGGAAGCCAGGCCTGCATACTTACTGTGAGAAAGGGAGAGATGCTTAAAAAAAAAAAAAAAAAAAAAAAAACCAGACTAGACGCGGAATACAAAAGCTTTAACTGTAACTGCGTGTTTGCATGGATGTGTACCTACTAATCCTTAAGGTGACCTCACAAGAACGCCTGTTATCCCTTCTTTCAAACAAGGAAGCAGGTTCAGAGAGGTTGTCTGTCCCACAGCTGTGCTGCTGTGGGCCATACTATAGGCCATACTGCTCCACTCCTGCCCCGAGATCAACAGGAGCCACGATATGTGTGCTCAGTGGAGCAAGAGGGCGGAAGTTCGTGAGAAACGCTGAACTGCTGCTCAGAAAAGGGAACGTCAAATTGATACTCTAGTAAACTAGTTTTCCAACAGAAAATCTTGTTGAGGCAATACAGTCTATGATAGTCCAAAGCCAAGGAGACAGCAGCTCCCCTGGGAGCAAGGACTTGTTGGGACGAAGAGGAGCCGTCGACCTCGGAGGGAACAGACAGATTTGTCCAGCTGTTAGAACTGTTGTGACAGTGTCAGTTGCCCTGGCCATTGCAAGACACTGTGAAGGGTGACGCAGTGCACCCGCATACACCTGGGAGAGAGGAAGGCAAGCCCAGAGAGACAGCACTGAGGGAACAGAGGACGGAAACCCAATTGTCTTGTATGTGAGTCCCCCAGTCTCTTGAGTTTTGGTTGTCTGGAAGGTATGGGTGCACCAGCAGAGTTCCAGGCTGGGCTCTGAGTGTGCTAAGTTAATATGGGACTTCCATTCACTCCACAAGCTTGGAGCCCAGCATAACATTGTGCATGTGGATTTGGGTGCCTTCCAGTGTGTCGTCTTTCTGTATGTTGGGTTTTCTCCTTTCCTATAGAATCAGACCCACAGCCAATTTGACCCTTCCCCTCCACTCAGCTTCTTAGGGCTCTGTTCTCCCGTGTGATAAATGATATCACTCTCTGAATCTGACGGCTACAAGAATTGAAAGGATTGGCATCGATGATAGCAATTAGCTCCCACGATGGCACATGGTAGAGCCCAAATAAATATTGTATTTTTCTTTCTCTTGCTTCACCTTCATGTGGCAAACAGGCACACTAGTGCACACACACAAGGTAAATCACCAAGTTGGCCAATAAATCTATGCTAAGTCAGAGTTAACTTAGAAAATCAACATGGTGCAGAAGCTTTTAGAGGGCTGACATTCCTCAGGTTATGGAAAACAATAATAATAAATCTCAAGGAATGTCACCTTGCCCCTGGCACCGAAGACAAGAAGCAGAAAACGTTAGTGGAATAGCCTTGAGAGTGCGGAGCGCACGGGGAGGAGGGGGGAGCAGCTCTTAGAGGCTTTGAGAAGGGCAAGTGAACGTGGTGTGGAACTGTCAGGCCCTGTGCTGGCCTGGTTAATTTCTCAGATTTCACTGTAGGGTGAGGCTTTCAGGGAAGATGGCAGTGAGCATGATAAACACAGAGATCACAGCCACTGAAAGCTTACAATGAACTTGAGAACATAGTCCATCAGCTCCTAGCCAGGCAGGCGTTGCTTCTCAGGCTTCTCACTGGAGGTGTGGCTGCTGCTGGGGTGCCAGCGGCTCCATTCAAACATCACTTTAGATGTCTTTACATACTGGCTGTTACTAAAATGTTTTATGCTTAGTTTTTGAACTATTCTTCATCTCATCAGCTATTCTTTATCTCATTGAGTTTGACTTTTTGGCTCCCTTTGGTGAAAAGTTGGTGGGCACGTGTTGGGGTTTGTCTCCTTTAATAGTCCTGTTTTCCTGTCTGTATTTCTAGGTACCTTCCCCATATCTCCCTTCTATATCTCTTTTTTCCATCTTTGATAATGGCTCACCGTTCGTTAAGATTCTTAGACTTTTATGATGTTACTGTTTAGTTCCCAAAGTTTGGGATTTGAAGACTTCACTGTCTTTTAATGTCTTTTGATTTCTAATGTGTTTGATTCTTGCTCTTTGAATATTTCAAGGAGATTTTTTTCCTATAGTTTCAGTTATAGTTTGGATATGAAGCATAACCATAAAAAGTTCAGATATTCAAAGTTGGGGCACAGGCTAGAAGAGGTTTGGGGTTCCTGGAAACTTTAGGGGTGGGGCAAGAGTCAGAGACAGGTAGCTTAGGAACAGAAGGGGACATTGTCTCCAAAAAACACAAACTAAAAGTCTTTAGAAGGCATGGCCTAGCTGAGGGAAGTACCCAGGAGTTGAGGGGAGTGAGTCTTTGGTCACACAAATTGTCCCAGACTCCTCTCTGTTTCTGTCTCCACGTCCTGGTGCCCATGCGATGCTGAGCTTCACCCCTCTGCAGCACCTTTAACCCGATGTTGTGCCTCACCATGTCTCAGAAACCTCAGAGCTGGGCCATGGGCACAATCTCTGAGATTCTGAGGCAAAATAATTCTTTTTTACCTTTAAGCTGTTCCTCCTGACATATTGTCTCAGTGATGAAAAGTCTGCCTAACACACTCTCTGTTTGCTCATCCAATTGCTTGGCATCCATAAGAACCTAAGCAGACATCGTTCTTTCTCTTGCCTGTGCTCAGCTGTGATGTAAGCTGGGTAACTGTTTGGACTACGATGTATCTGTACGAGGAAGACACAGAAACTGGAACTCCTATATAGCCAGGGGTGCTTTTAAAACAGGGCTGTTGGCCTCCGGGGCTGCTGCAGAATTATAACTAGTGTGGGAATTATAAAATCCTACAATGTGTATAGCGTCCTGAGTCCCAAATCCTCCCACAACCAGGCTGGAAGTTACAAGATTCTGTGGGATCCAGCTGCCACATCAAGGATCCAAGCCAAGACAAAGTCAAATTCAACTTGTAAAGCCTATCAAGAGTATATGTATAAATATGTATAGGTACAAATATATACAAATGTATAAATGCCATCCAACTCTTTGTCTCTGCCCCCAACCCCATGTAAAAATCACGTGTCCTCAGAGTATACACCCAGAAGTTGAACTTGCCTTCCTCCGTTCTCAAGTCCCCTCTTTGTGTTGGTCTTTGGAGAATTCCCTTGTTATCTTCCAATCATCGTCACTAACAGTGACATCACAGGGAGCATCTACTGAGACTTTGTGCTGTGTGCAAACTTTGCTGGAACCACTTCCCATTTTCCCATGAGCCACTTCATTTCACCCTCATCCCCAGCTCAGACAGATGCTCTAATTATCCCCATTTTACAGATGATGCAAGTGTCATTAATGAACAGGCATTCTCATTGGAGATACATGCATACATACATATTAAATATTAATATATATTAAAATGCAGTGAAATTTTTTTCTAGACATGTCGGCTTCATAGAGGAGAGTGATTTTTCACATCGCCAGTTCACATCTAAATCCTAATGATTGCGATGAAAGCACTGATATTCTTCTCCTGCCAACTGCCAGGCTGCCTGGTTAGGAATTTTTCTCCTCTCATCTTCTACTGATTCCTTACATTGTGTTTAAGATTTGATTGCCGAAAGAAACCTGAGAGAAAGAAACTAAGGCATCCATTTCATAAAGCACCTTGACCATGTTTTCAGATCTCTGCTACCGCTGAACTTTCTAACCTACCTTGGCCCTGGGAAGATATCAAAAAGGACTGTGTCCATTGAACACAAAATTATAGAAGGCCAGCTGTCTGATTTTGTCTAGCAAAGAGGGTGTTTCTTCCAAACACAGGTTTTAAAACAAAGTGTTCCTGCTGTAAGCCCATTTCTTAATGTGATTTGTTTGGTTAAAAAGCTTAATAATCCACGTGTTAAGGTATAAGGGTCAACTGCGTGGTATGTGTACTGTCCTTTTAAATTGGGTTCGTTTTCTGTGGAGGTTGAAACACAGAGAAACTTGGGATTGCTCCTCGGTTGCCTTTTCATCCCAAAATTTCACTTTGAACCTGCAATTGAGGATGACTGGACATGGAAGGCAAGGCAGGTAAATCAGAAAGGATGGGCTAGGAGACTTGTTCAGGCACAAAGGACAAGGTAAGAAAGAAGAGCAGGATGTCTCGAACAGGCAGGTTCTAAACCCAGAAGTCTGTCTTGGGGCATTGGTGCTATAAGTCTACAACTGTGTAACTGTCAAATATTACTGACTATACCTCTCCCTCCATATGTGCTTTTTCTTGTTGCTTGTTTGTTTCAGATTTTGAGTCAGAGTCTCACGCTGTACTCTAGGCTGGCCTGGAACCCATCACGTAGCTTAGGCTGGCATTTAACTCATGGGCAATCCCCCTGCCCCAGCCTCCCCAGTGTTGGGTACAAGCTACCATTTATATTTAAGTGTTCATATATTGTGTTTCGACCATTTGAATAGAAAAAAATAGTACAATCAATACACCTATGTTGAGCAAAGAGGGTCCTGATTACCAAATCCTCACAGATTCACTGAATGAGGTGTAGAGAAAGGAGTCCGGCTAGATTACACAGAAGATTCTGAAATGCAAATCCTTCCTTCCAGGACTAAAACTTGAGTCTTTGAAAACCTACCATAGTTATCCACTGCCCCAGATGTTAAGGCCATCAGTAAAACTAGCACCGCGATATAAGCTTATAAACTGACAAGGAAGACAGAAAAGTACAAAGTTTCAGTGAGGTAAGGACGGTGTTCAGTAGAGGCAGCAGTAGGGCCCTGTGGAAGAGCGTTATTCACAGATAAACGGCACAAAAGTCTTTTGCTGGAAGCCAACTGGATCACTAGCAATCAGGAGGAGCCCTCTTGGGTCACTGGTCAAACTATCAACATGGAGACTGGGCTGGGGGTGTGGTGCAGAGGTAGAACCCTTACCTATCATGCTTAGCACGCACTAGGTCTGGGATCAATTCCCAGCACCACCATATCTACAAATGCACACGCACTAAGGAAGTGTGGGGATGTGTTCAGTATTTGGAACTAGATACTATCTTTTTAAAACTAGATCTCTTCCCTACCCAGAAGCCTGGTTTGGATGGTGATGGAGGGGACATCGGATTGTGCCTGGTGCTCATTATGATCAAACACAGAAAAGTGTGGTCAGCCACACTTCTCCTGCCTTAAGTGTTTAGTGATTTTCAATATTATTGATTACCATTGAAAGAATTGTCTTTCCAGTGTTTGATTTCAAACATAAGGAAGATTTCTCCTTTTATTGAAACTTCAGAAAATTTCCTGTTTTATACATTTATTTAACACCCATAGCCAACCTATACACCTCCGCTGATGCTGGCTTTCTAGGACTCTGTTCTTTCAATCCTCAACCTTCTCTAAGAGAACTTACTCTCTGATAGCTTCAGTTATCTGTAGATTGGCAGCCCTGGGTTTCTAACTCTAACCAAGTTCTCCTTTCTTAGCTCCATGTGACCCACTTGTTTACTGGGTCATAATAATCTTCTTAGCTCCATGATGACCTAGATGTCCACTAGGTCATAATAAAGGCAAAGATTTACAGAGCATACTTACTTGGCACCGGGTATCATTCTAAGTTCCTTGCATGTATTGTCTCATTGACTCCTCCCAGCAACGCTTTCAGAAATGTATGACAACTGACAGCATCCTCCTGAATGCGTTCCAAGCACTTCAGCATGCCCCAAAACGATGTAGCAATTGCTCTCCTGAAGCTTGCAGCTCAGCTTCTAGTGCTCTGCAGTCTGTTAATTAGTGACGATATCTTTCAACCTGGTATTGGAACGTGGATTCTAGGAGTTATACTTTATGCTGCCCATATCCCACTCATTGTCAAGTACTAAAACTTTTCTCTTCAACTTTCCTAAGAGAGATGGCATCCTACAATGGCCAAATGCTCTCCTCAGAGTCAGACTGGGTTGGAAGCTGGTTTGGGCACGTAACAGTTCTCTCCCTATCCCCTCCTGCTTCCCCTCTCTCTATCTCCCTCCTTTCTCCTCTCCCTCTTTCTCTTCCTTTCCCTTACCCCATCCCTCCTCTTCCCCTCTCTTATAGCCAGCTGGTACATGTGTGACTTGGCAAGTTAGTTAGAGTTTAGTTTTCTTTATGCATAAAACAAATACTATTTATTTACAGGAGCATTATGAGGCAGAAATGAAAAATCATGTGAAGTTCCTTTGAGGAGAGGATACTATGTGATTTTTAATTGTGTGTGTGTGTGCACATAGCTCAGTTGCTTGAGGAGAGCAGAGACATCAGATCTTTGGAGCTGGAGTTACAGGTAGCTGCTCCCACCTGCTATGATGCTGATCCTGGAACCTGGGACCTCTGCAAGAATAATTTGTGCTCTTAACCACTAAGTCTTCTCTTCAGCCCCAAAGAGTTCTTTGCTTTTAATATTTTAGGTTTTTTTTTTTTGAGAGAGAGAGAAAGAGAGAGAGACAGAGAGAATGCTCATGCTCATGAACTTGCATTTGCATTGTGTGGAATTCAACCTTGGTTGTTATTTGTTAGGTGCTGTCTATCTTGGTGTTGTTTTTGTTTGTCTGTTTTTCCGAAAAGGTCTCTCTCTTTGGTCTGGAGTTGCCCAAATAAGCTCTGCCGGCTCGTCAGTGAGCCCCGGGGGTCCTTCTATCACCAGCACCCAGTGCTGGTATTCCAGACATGTGTCCTCACGTCCAACATTTTTCTGTGGATTTCAGGATTGAATTCAGGTCCTATGCTTCCATGGCTTTACGAACTGAGTTATCTCACCGGCTCTTCCCTTCTCATTAGTGTTTTTTAAATGTTGGATAAAGTACTGTGTTTCATTTCCCTCTATCTACTTCTAAGGGGAGAATAATTGGTTACCAGTGAAGAAGCATCTGAACATGGTGGATGGTGTTGGAAGGCACCTTCTCAGATTTGTCAGCTTGGCAGTGAACCACAGGATCCAGCATGATGGGCAGGAGTTGTATTCTGCCAGCCTAAGATCTGACATTTTGCTCCCTTTTTCTTCTTAAGAGATAACTATGCAGTCAGTTTATAAATTATGGCTTATATAGATTTGAACTCTATTCCCAGGTTCAGTACATTTCTGATAAAAAAAAAAACATATTTTCCTGTTCTTCCATCCTCTCTACAGCAAGTATACTTTAAGCTTGTCAGTGTTAAGTATCTTTTTATTTCTTAATTTAATGGTGTGTCATTAGGTCCTAGGAGATGAAGTTTCAAACAAATTCAGGGCTGTTTTTAGACAGGAGGCCAGGCAACTTAAGGAAAGGATGGAACAGACAAGGTGGATGACAGACAGGACCTAGTGCACAGTGAAAGTATCTTTTGTTAAAAATGTAATAAGCGTTTCAAGCTGTCAGGGGCAGAGTATGAACTAAGCATGGGATACTGGGCCCTCTCTAGCTACATGGGTCCCACATCCATGAAGCTGTCTGTCTGTAGGCAGAACATGGTTGCCCTTCTAACCTGCTCCTAGCTGCCTTTCCTTGAACACTTACCTTCTTTCTGAGACATAGCTTAGCCCTTTCCCTCCATTAGCCCAGACATTAGGAGAGCTTCTTAAGAAACGGAGTCTCTGACAGCAGATTTCCAGTCTCTCATTGAGCAGGGGCCAGTCCATCCTTTGAGTCCACTGATGCGTCAGACTCTGTTTCTGTAATGTGCTTCATCCCTTCTTTTTCAAAAGGCAAAGAGAGATGAGGAAGACGAGCCATAGAGTTCTGAAAGTCCCAATATGAAGAGTGCTTATTCAGTTCAACACAAAAGGCTTTCAAAATAATTTTCCTATTTAATCTTTAGAACCTCGTCATCAATGGCTACTGTTAGAACTGCATTTATAGATGAATTGAGGGACTTGGAGAGATGGAGCCTGAGGCCACACAGAGAGCAGGTGGGAGAGCTCAGATAATAATCCACTCTATTCCCGAGATAGGAGAGAGTGCCTGCAGAGTCTGGGGGGATATGGGATTAGAAGAGACAGACCAGAGCAACACCAACACAAGCAGGGGGAACTGCCTTTGTGACCGGAAGACTAAATAGTTTGAGGATATCTCTTTTGAAAGTAACTTTGTTGTTTAGTGTTTTTGTTTTAAATCAAAATAATGATTTTTTTTTTTTGCTTTGCTGACATGTTTTTTTTGAAGAAGAAAGATGTTAAATTTAACCATAAGTAAGAAAACTACAAACGATGAACACATTAGAAGATAGGAAAGCCAGCTTTGACTGCATTTAAACATCCCACATGGTGGCAACGCTCTAAACTGTGAGTTTGGGACAGAAGAGTCAACAGAAGATGTGTGCAGAGAACAGGCTGCCCGGAAACATGCTCGTGAAAGAGAAGAAATGCAAGAATTTTATGCACAAATACGACCAACTAGAGAAATCAGCTAGAAAATAAGAGCATATTCATGAGTGTGGCACTAAATATTGATTAACTGTCGGAGAAACACTCATAGAGAGGCCAGCGCTTGGATTATAGGTGGATTACAAAGAAGAATGTAAACTATAAAGCCTTTAAACTAGAAGCAATAAATAAATCTGCGTAGGAATTCTGGGTGGAGAAGGTCTGTCTATGCCCCAAAGCGATGCCATAAATAATAGAAGAAAGACTGATGGGTTTGGCAGTGTTCAGATAAAATCCTTCTGTATGTCAAACACCATGAAATTTAAAAACAGTTCCATCAACCAGATGGCAGAATAAGGAGTTTCCAGTGCTTGTCCCCTCATAGAAACACTTATTTGAAAAACAATTCACGCACATAAATAGCTTCATAAGAGCTGAGGGATCCAGATGATGGACTGGGGCGTGTGAGTGAGACACAGAAATAAAGATGTACTCAGGAGAAAAGGAAGGGCAGTTTCCTAGTCCCATCCTCTACCAAGCCTGTGTGCCATGGGGAGGATTCAGAGCCTGGCCCTGGGGAAGGAGAGTGAAGTAAGCACCCATTTCTACAGATCCCAGCATGAGGCTGTGCTGATACTGTAGGCCTGGGCTTTAGGTTAGCACCAGTAGCCTCATCTGGGTGAGGCCCGTAGCCTCAGGCTCCCAACTCACTTCAATATCTGGCCATCTCTGGTGACTCCAAACATCTTTGTGACTCCAGATCTTGCTTGTTCCCGATAGACCTAGGACCCAAGTTTATTCCTAGGAACAGAAAGTCCAGGTTTACAAAGGTACCAGAACGGTTCGTATTGTTCCAGATTCCAAACCAGTCTCACAGGACCAGGGTCAAGTCCCATCTTTTCAAAATTTATTTGATGTGTGGTAGGGAGCATAACCCTGTTCACATGCATGTGCACATGTATGTACAGGTGTATGCACCCATGAATGCACATAGGCCACAGGCCTTTGCAGTTAAGCATTGTCCTCTGTCACGCTCTACTTCACGTTTTAAGACAGGGTCTCAAAAATGTGGCTTAAGAAAAATAAATAAATTATATATATAAAAAATTTTGGCCAGGTGGTGGTGGCACACGCCTTTAATTCCAGCACTCCGAAAGCAGAAGCAGGCAAATCTCTATGAGTTCAAGGCCAGCCTATTCTACAAGAGTGAGTTCTAGGATACCCAGAGTTACAATAGAGAAACTCTGTCTCAAAACAACAACAACAACAGCAAAAAATTGGCTATATTAGCTGGGTGGAAAAACCCCCATCTCCTCATGTTCAGGACTAGGATTCAAAAGCTGGAGATAAAAAGGGAAATTTAAATAAGTGTATGTGTGTGTGTGTGTGTGTATGTGTATGTGTGTGCATACTGTTCACATATGACCCAGCTACTTTCTGTATGGTTACCATCAGATTTCTTAATAGAAACAGCACAGAGTGAGAGAGTGTATATGAAACAACCCTGGAGAAACAGAAAACAAGGGAGCGAATCACCATTAGACCTTCCTTACGAGACATATTAAAAGGAGTTTCTGAGTTGAAATGAAAGGACATTGGCAACAATGGATAGGGAAGAGCAAAACTCAAGGTCAAGGTCAGATTTAGAATAAACTAAGACTGCAATGGCAGTGACAAATAACTCTTCACTCTGCTATAAAAGCTAAAAGACAGAAGTATTAAAAGGCATTATAGTAACAACCATTTATTAATGGTTATATCGTGGAAGATGTGAATTGTAACATCAGTTACATAAAATGTGTGAGAGTCAAGCGTAGGGTTATAATTTGTAGCTAGGTAAGCTGTTATAATCTTAAAATAGATTGATTATTTTTCATATAAGCCTCATAGTAAAGACTAAGCACCTGTACTATATATACAACAAATAAAGGGAACATAATCACGGTAACAATTCAAACCATTCATTAAATCACAAGGGCTTCAAGAAGAAACAAAAGACCAACAGAACAGATGAAGACAATGCGATGGTAGAAGTGAACCTTTAACTGTCAATAAATTACTAATTATTAATGTTTTAAATTATTCAACTAAAATAAATATAATAGCTGAATGGATTATAAAACACGACCTGGCTATTTGTTACCTGCAGGAGATTCACTTAAGTTTTAGGTCACATTTGTCTGTTAAGAGAGAAGGAATGGGACAGAGATAGTCTGTGCAAAGGCTGCCCAAAGAAAGTGTGTAACAGTCTGTGCCTATAGGAGACAAAATAGATTCTAAGTCAAAGACTTTAAAGACAGGGGCATTTATGAAATTATAAAGATATCAGTTCAGGTAGAAAGTAAATTTTATATATATATAAATATATATATACATATATACACCTTAATATATAAGGCAAATACTTGCGGAATGTATGTAGCCATGTCATAATAGAAGGGGACTTAAATGCTCCTATTTCAACAGTGTGTAAACCATCCAGATAGAAAGTCAATATGGAACATTGGACTTGGGTGATACTATAGATAGACTCCATGTACCTCAGAGACTTGTAAGAAACATTCACACAACAGTAACAGAAAACACATTATTTTCAAATGTACATAGATCATTATGAAAAGAATGTAAAGCCACAAAGCAAGTCCTAACAAGTTCAGATTGACATAATATCCAGTATCTTTTTCAACCACAGTGGCTTGGATCTGGAAATGAATAGTAGGATGAACATTCATAAATACGTATAAATTGAATTACATGTTCCTGAACAACTAAGGGGCCAAAGAAGAAATCTAAAGAAAAACGTTTTAAATCTTGAAACAAAAAGGAAAAACAAATTATTAAAGGTAATAACTTTTTAAATTCAATCTTATTTTTAATCGACATATATTTAGGGACAACTTATTATTACAATATATATGTATATAAACATAGCATAATTATCTAAAAACATACCACACAAATACTTTCTTTATAGTAAGCACAATCAAAATCTACTCTTCTAGTACTTTTGAAATATACACTAACTCATTGTTAACTACAACGCTTATGAGCCAGGTGTGGTGATGCATGCCTTTAATCTCAGCACTATAGAGGCAGAGGCAGGTAGTTCTCTGTTGGATTCCAGGCCAGCCAGATCTTTAAAGTGAGACCTTGTCTCAAGCAAACAAGCAAAAAAAGCAGAAGAAATAAAGAAAAGAAACCCAAAACCATAATGATCATGGTGTGCCAAAGATCACTAAATCTTTCTCTCTAGCTGGAATATTCTCCTGTCTGTCTTTGTTCCCTTTGGCAAATATCTGCCACTCTCCCATCTGCCCCTCATATTGAGAATCTAGTACCTATTATACTTATTTCTTTGTCTATGAATTAATTTCTTAAAACTTCTCTTTGATGAGAAAGCCTCATGCAGTATTTGCCCTCTGTGCCTACCATAGTTCACTTAGTACAATGTCTTCCAGGTTTGTACATGCTGCTGCCATAGGCTACATCTTGTTTGTGAAGTCTGAAGAACACTGTCTGGAGTGTATAGACCCCATTTTCCTTGTGTATTCATCCACTGGTGGATACAAAGATTGCTTCAATACCATGGATATTATCGATACTGCTACAATGAACATGGTCATGGAGGCATCTCTCCAGCGTTCTGCTGAATCACACTATAGTTCTGTTTTTTAACTTTAAGGTGACTTTGTGCTGTTTTCATATAGTTATGCTAATGTGCATTCCCACCAACAGTGCTTTGTTCTCTACATGTCTTTGGTAACGTTTACTATCTTTTGCCTTTCCTCTGCTCAAAGACCTTTCTAACAGGTGCACAAATTTGAATTAGACAATATTCAGCACCATTTCAAAATAAAATATCACAAAGTAAAAGAGGACATATATGACAAGCCCATTGCTCACATTATACACAGCAGTGAAACGCTGACTTTTCTCTAAGTTCAAGAAGATAAAGATGATACTTTTAGTACTTCAAGACATCTCATTTTAGACAGTGCAAGCTATTGTCTAAAGACAAAAAATTAAAGACATTTAAATTAAGAAGGAAGAAGTTCAATTTCCTATTTGTTTTGATATGATCTTATAAGTAGGAGACCTTAGGAGTCCAGGAAATAAACTATTCATAAATTCATGCATATTTCAAAATACAAAACTACAATTCCCTCCCATTTCCACACATTAACAATGAACTATCTAAAAAAGAAGCTAAAATAACCAATATAGGTAAAGACGATAACAGTGTAATGAGTTCTAAATAATTTAATACAGGAACTGCCAAAACCCAAAAGAAAATGTAAACAAATGGAAAATAAACAAAGACTCTTTAGTGCAAGAAAAAAATCGCTTGAATGATCAAGAAACATGACGAGACTTTAAAGAATTTAAATTAATAAAATTGAGATGGGTCTCTCTCTGCCTCCCAAATTGGCAAAGTAATTGGCAAAGTCAGAAAAATTTTGACTCTGCATCCTACCAGTGGGTAAGCTAAAACCCTGTTGTCAGAGATGTGAGCTGAAAAGCAATTTTGCTGCATGCAATGAAGGTATTAAAACTCTAATGCTAAGAGTATTAGGAATACTTTTATACCTGTTGTTCCCATTTATAGGATTATCTCCTGGGGTGGTAAAAAAATAACTAAGTAAGACAGCTTTTTTTGCGAAAGGCTATTCATTGCAGTGCTCTACAAAACAGTAAAATGGTAGAAATAACCTAAATACTTACTAAGAGAATGGTATATATCTCTGTGTTTGTGAGATCTTTATCTGCAGAAGGATTCAACCCTGAATCAAAAATTCTTGAAAAAAATTACATCCGTGCTCAACATGTGCAGATATTTTTCTTGTCATTACTACTTAAACAACACAGCATAGTCTCTCTGCACAGCATGTATACTGGATGAGGTTTATAAGTAATCTAAAGATGGCTTGATGTATATGGGAGATTGTATGGGAATACTATCTCATTTCAGAGAAGGGACTTGAGCATCCACCGATTTTGATATCTATGAGCATCCATTGGATGCTGAGGTAAAGATGGTGCACATTATGAGCTAACTAAAATGTACATGTTTACTATAGTGGTATGTTGCTGCTGGGGAAGCTCACCAAGAAGACAAGGAGGCATATTCATATCTGCAAACTCTGCCAGACCTCAGTAGAGGGAACCACCATGATGGCAAGCACCATACTCGACAGTGGAACCATGAGCATCTGAGCTCAGGTGTTTTTATACTTTCAGAACTCCTCAGGTATTCTATTGATAGCACATGCAGATTATTAGCAATCAAACATCCCTCACAGAAATCCAACACCTGCAGATAATACAAAACACGAAGGCCTAGAGAGACACTTTTCCCACCAGTGCACAAAAACTATTTTAAATATAACTAAAAATAAACTTCCACAACATGCTTACCTGGACGTGGAAACATTGTGAAGGTCTTTTTTGTAGTAAAAGTGTTAACTCCAGAGTATCTCAGAGAACCAAAAAATAGAAATCTTCACTTTGGGAAAGCTTACATTTATTGTGAAATAAAAATATATTGAGATCATATCATGTAGAAATGGTAGAAAATGGATGATGTGCTAAGTGCTAGGAAAACTGTCCGAGCAGATGTTGCAAGTGGCCAGAATGGGGTTACGGAGATGGGATTTCCAAATGGATTTTGTCGAACTCTCTCAGAAGGTGTCGTTTGAACAAATGTATAGAGGATGGAGTAAACTCTGTGATGGAGCAAGTATTTTTATGAAAGGAAAGAGGGAGAAAGTCTCTTTTGCAGATGTGAGCGTACGTAGTCTATGTTAAGACAATAACCAAGCTAGTGTGCTTGGTGCAGTGGAACAAAGGGAGGAGATAAGGTGAGTGACAAGGGAGTCAACTCACCATATTCTTGATGACAAGAAGCCACTGGTGACTTCTGAGTAAAGAGGTGATCAGAATTGGCATGCTTTAAAAGACTCTGCTTCCTTTAGAAGCTAAGGTAGCAAGAATAGAAGCAAGGAGGCTCATGAAGACTAGTAGAGGGTGGTGGAAGTTGAAACGCAGCAAAGTTGACCTGGTGCTCAGGGGACCGTCTTCTTTTTCTGTCTTCAGATCTACCCAAATATGGAATTTGGCCTCTTTTCTTTAATTCGGTAGTCCAGTGGCTCTCAAGGGGTGGCATGCAGTGCACCAACAACAACTGGAAGCCTGGAGGAGAGCAGGTTCTCCAGGCATGACTCAGACTCAGTGAACCAGAAACTTGAGGGAGGGGGCCTGACTGTCTGTGACTTAGAAGTCCTTGAAGTCACTCTGATTTGTTACTGCTACTTTCCTAGCCCCAGACCCAAGGCTGTGTGTGTGTGTGCGTGTGTGTGTGCGCGTGTATGTGTGTGTAGGAAAGGCTTAATGAGGGCCATTGTGAGTTTCCTAGAATGAGTTATTACCTCCCATGTCCCTATTAACACCTTATTAAGGACCAATAGATGTCCCTGTTTCTAGAAATGTTTTCCTAGCCTGTGGGGCTGTCACGGCTGAGTGGATCCAAGGGTACTTAGAATCCCAAGCTCTCATTCTGAAGAATGAGCAGGAATCTGTCCCCTCCTCTCCAGAATAGCTGACAGACCACAAGCCACAGCAAAGCACGGCCCCTCTCCAAGGGTGCTTGACTTGGCAAAATTGTTTATCTGGACTTACAACGAAACCCTTTCCTTATAAGGCCTATCCTCCTGTTTCCTGGGAAATACCTAAAGTACCCCAATATACAAGTGGGACTGCGTATCCTGACCCATGAGCTTTCAATGATGGTCCTGGGGTACAGGGACCATTCCTCTGGCTATAAATATGTAAGCCCTTCCCCCAATAAATGAGTCAAGTCCTCTCTGTCCTTGATTCTTGAGGATGGTTCTCATCGGCTTGCAGATCTCTAATCTAAGGCCAGATGGGTACCTGGTAGAACCAAGATGCCTGATTCTCACGCTGCCACTGGTCTGAGACCAGCCTGAGCTACCTTTCAGAATCACGAAGCCACAGCAGGACTGCTTTAATTACAACACCAACCCAACACCATCAGTGGGTATTTCCAGTTCTGTCTCTCGTTTTCTTCTTTCTAAGCTACCCTTCCTTCTATCAGTTCCACCACTCAATCTCTTCAAATGGAAATGTGAGTAGCAAAGCAGATGAACTCACTTAATTCCAGGCTTGTCTCTTCCTAACATTTATTCCTTTATGATTCCCTCCTAGATGAGGAAATGACCTGCTGTTAGCTATAGTCTGAACATCTTCTCAGAAACTTGTATATCTACACCTCTAATATGTGTGTACATAATCATATAATATACATAGAAATGGTCATATATTTACATGCATGTATATCACTAAAAGAAAACATGATCAATTATCCATAATTGGGGGGACTGGCTTCTCTTTTTTCTTTCTCCTTCTCTTCCCCAATGTCTCCTCCTCCTCGTTGTTCTCCTAATCCTTTTTGTCTTCTCCTCCTTGTTCTCCTTCTCTTCCTTCTTCTTTTTCTCTTGTATTTTTCAGATTCTCCTTTCCATTTTAAAAATCTTCTTCAGCAGGTAAGTTTCTCAGTTGATAATGAAAAAAATCGAAAAGGAGTAAGGAAAGGAAGAACAGGAGAGAAGGAAAAACGGAGGAAAGTATACTAGATTCTCCATGTACTTTGGCATCTTGGTCTGACTGACAGGAAGGATCCATAAAGTGACAAAGCAGAAGCCAAAGTTGGTGAGACTTAAGGCACATTCTTGGCTGTGTATGTGTCCTTGAGTGTTGCTCCATATCCTGTTGCTGTGGCTAAGTGCTTCGTTAAACCCACAGAGGGCTGGGAATTGAATCTCTCTTTGGGAAATCGAGGATGTCACAGTTCACAATGGAAGTGTAATTATGAAGAAATGCAAATTTTTAGAGCAACAAAATGGAAAGTAGTTAAGCACCACCAAGCCTGCTGAATAGAAAGAACACAATGCCATCCATACGTGCAAGTAGAAGAGAGCGATAAAAGATAACAAAAGAGTCTTGTTACCACTTAGCTGTAATAAAACTGTTTCTAAGCATTTACTTCATTGTCCTCCTATCCACATGATTCAGCCTACTCTGTCTCAACTTATTCCCAGCTATTAAGCAAAGTCCAAATGTTAAATGCCTCATTAACACTTCCTGCCACCAGGAGCAATTGTGCCTCTAGTGATTTTCTTAACTTCTCTAGGCCAATTCATTCTTTTTCTATTTTTTTTAAATAAAATCTCTGCAACATTTTATTTTCTTCCCTCTTACATATTTTCATTCTCTCTTCCACAGATACATGTTTAAATTACAAGTAGGGAAGCAAACATTTCCTCCTGTTTTTAATTAACAAAAGTCCCCTTCCTTTTCTTTTGGGAGCAAATTAAATACACTGTCACAAAGTCTTGTCTTAGTTCATTGTCTGTTGATATAACTGGATGTCACAGGTGAGATATGTGATAAAGTATGAATATTTACTCAGCCCATGGCTCTGGAGGATGGAAAGGTCAAGCTCTAGGGAAAGCATCTCACTGGAGATTTTTTTTGCTGTTAGGGAAACTGCATTTCCTAATCACTTCCCATGTCTGCATCTCCTTAAGGCCATCTCTTCAGGGACTAAAATTTTAGCATGTGAATTTGGGGGTGGAACACAAATAGCCACGTCTTACGTTTTTAGTTGTCTTGAGTGAACATCTTGGACTGTAATAGCTCAACGACATGGAAACTATATGTTTAGCTTTTTAAGAAGCCAGAAAACTTTTCCTAAAGAGGCGTGCTTTTTTATTTGCCCCTGAAGAAAGGAATGGAATAAGACATTAGAAGATGGAGAGACTGCTTACAGTTATGTATCAGCAAACCCAATACTGTGAAAATGGTTGTATTCGTGAGCAATCTATAATTATAATGTAGCCTCCATCAAAGCTACAACATTCACAGAAATAGGAAAAAAATGTCTAAGTTCATGCAACAGCACAAAAGACCCCAAGTAGCCAAAATCCTGAGGTGGGAAAAACAGTTCTGGGATATCACAATGCCTGACTTCAAGATATACCACCGAGCCATAGTAACAAAAATCACATGACATTAGTTCAAAAACAGAAACGTGGATTAAGGGAGGAGAATAGAGGACCCAAAATAAATCCTGTCAAATCTATAAGTGACAATGATCACTGCCCATCTGCTGTCTGTCTCTTCACTCAGTTAATTGTTTCCTTTGCTATGAAGAAGCTTTTTCATTTCATGCAATTTCATCTGTCATTTCCTGGCTTCGTTTCCAGACCAATTGGTATCCTTTGCAGAAAGCCCTTACCTTTGCCTATATGCTCAGTGTTTTCCTGTAACTGTTCAGAGTATCAGGTCTCCCAAAGAAGTCAGTGATCTATTTTGAATGATATTATTTGTATACAGGATAAGAGGTAGGGAACTAGTTTCTTTCATCTACATGTGGGCATCCAGTTTTTCCAGCACTATTTGTGGAAGAGGCTGCATTTCCTCCAACATAAATTTTGCATCTTTGTAAAAAGACAGGTGCCTGTAGTTTGATGAGTTTATTTTAGGGTCCTCTATTTGCCTCCTTAATCTTTGTTTCTGTTTTTGAAATAGTGCCCTATGGTTTTTGTTACTATGTGTCTGCAGTACAACTTGAAGTCAGGTATGGTGTGTGTATTCACCATTTTCGTAATGCTGGCTCTGCTGATCTGAGCATGTAAGTAGTTTTTCCATCTTCTAGTATCTTCTTCTATTCATTCCATCAGTTTTTAAATTTTTAAATTTAATTCTATTCTAGTAAAGCTCTTTCACTTCCTTTCTTATATTTACTTCTTTGTATTTTAGAAGTTATTGTATGGGGTTGTTGACTTCTTTTTCATTTAATTCATCATTGGTTCATAGGAAATATACTGATTATTGTACATTAAATATGTGCTCTGCTACTTTTCTAAAATAATTTATCTGCTTTAAGGATTTTCAGGTGCAATCACTAGGAACATGTATATCATCAGGAAATTGGGTAATTTTCTTCTTTCCTTCCTATTTGTATCCCTTTTATTTCTTTCTTTTGCTGCTTTAGCTAAGACTTGAAGGACTGTATTAAAAAAGAATAGAGAAGGTGGACACCATTGTCTTGATCCTAACTTTTGCATAAATTGAGTTTTTCTTATGTAGTATATAAAATGTTGGCTATAGATCTGTTATATGTAGCCTTTATTGTTTTTGGAATTTTCTTTCTATTTCTCTTTGCTTCATAACATTTACATGAGGGGATGCTGAACTTTGTCTAAAGTCTTTCCTATATTTACTGAGATGCTATGTGATTCCTGTCCTTGAGGGAATCTATATGGTGTATTTACATAGATTGATTTCTGTGTCTTGAGTAGTTCCCCCCCCCCCCGAATGAAGCCAACTTGGTCATGGTGAATGATCTTTTAAGCTTATTGTTGAATTCAGTATACAAGTATGTTGAGAAATTTCCGTGATCATCAGGGAGAGTGGCTTAGAGTTTTACGGAGTTTTTTGTATCTTTACCTGGTTTTGATGTCAAGGTATCACGTGCTTTATAAAATGAGTTTGGTGCCTTACTTCCCTTTCCATTTTATAAAACAGTTTTTGAGCAGTACTGGTGTTAGCTCTTTTCTTTCCCCATAGATCTTGTAGAATCCATCAGTGAACCCCTCTGGGCTTTGTTTTTAGTTGAGAGATTTTTTTGTTACTGCTTCCTTCACATTGCTTATTTCAGATGTTCTTAAGTTGTTCTAACTTTGTGATTTAATTTTGGTAGGTTGCATGTTTCTAGAAAGTTATCTATTTCTTCTAAAATGGGTATTTGCTAGAAATTTGGTCTTCCAAGTATGCCTAGTGATCCTCTGAATGTTACTGATACATGATGTAACACCTCCCTTCTCATTGCAACTTTTATTCATTAGAATCTGTTCTCTTTTATGTCTGTTTTGGCTGAGGACTTGTTAGACTTGTTTATTTTTTAAAGAAGCCATGATTAGCTTCTTTGATCCTTTGCATTGCTCTTTTGTTTCCATTTTGTTAATTTTTGTTCTATTCTTTATTGTTTCTTTCTACTGATTTGGGGTTTGGCTTGCTCTCGTTTTTCTGAGACCTTGAGGTGAATCATTAAGTTATTTATTTGAGGCTTCTTTGCTTTTTTTAATTGGAGATTTATAGCTATAAACTAGAACCACTTTCATTATATTCCACAAAGATCTGGCATACTGTGTATTCACTTTCATTCGACTATAGTAATTTTAAATTTTCGTCAGTACCCAATAGTGTGTTGCCTGATTGCTATGAGTTATATACTTTCTGTAGTTCCTATTTTTGGTTTATGAGTTTATTCCTTATCATATAGAATAAAAAACATATTTTAGCCTTCTTGAATTTGCTAATTTGGTTTGGACAACAAGAGGGATGCCTGGTACTGAAACTTAGATCTAACTACTCAGTGCTTATGAAATCATGCTTATTGGAGGAGAATCTACAACCACTAATTTATTAAACCAACATAATTCCTAACAACAATCTATAAACATTTGTTCTTATACCATGATAAATGTAATCTTCACCACTCATTAAGGAAACTACTTATTGCAACAGATAAAGACCACTACAGAAAACCACAACCAATCAAAGTGCGGAGTTCTGGAGACCAATCCCAATGGATATATCTATAAAACACTCCCACACTTAAGGCTCAGGAACATTGTAGAACAGAGGTGGAAAGATCTTAAGAACCAGAGAATCATGGAGTTAGCTTTGAGATTTTGTCTTTAGTAACATCAGAAGCTATCTACAAAGTCTATTCAACATGGCCACCCAAACATGAACTGAACAAGGATGACACCGACAAACATGCCAAAGTAGACAGGAAAAAGCTCATTCAGCCCCAACTCTATAACAAAGGATTATAGGCAACTGAGGAAGCTGGGATTGGGAGAGGTGGTCCTCCACAAAGCAGAGCAGACAAATTGGTTTTCGGCTGCCACAAGGATGGCTCTGAAAACGTAAAAATCATAACATTATGTAGACTCAACAGGCTATATTTACAAATATATATGTATATACAAATATATATATGTACATATATATATATATTTATATGAATGCATGCATGCAGTAAAAATTAATGAAGTAAAGGCCATGAATTTGAAGGAGAGGGGTAAGGAATATATTGAAAGTTTTGGAAGAAAGAAAGGGAAGGGAGAAATATTGTAATTTAATTACAACATCAAAAAACAAGAAGAAATCATGCCCTCAGCCATCATAGTGCCACCCCAAACCCAATGTCACTAGTAACTAAAGAACACACACTTAACGATTTGGGCACAAGAATAAAATGGTCTCAGGAATAATAATAAAATAGATTTATTTGTTTTCTAAAATGTGGTTTATTTTACATAAAATTCCATGTAGGTCAAATGTTCTGTAGATTTCTATAAGTTCATTTACTTTACAATTTATCCTTTATTACCAATATTTTTTTGGGGGGGCAGGGTCTGAATGACTTATTGATGAGGGAAGAATACTAAAATTAATCACTTTTTTTTTAGGTTTCTCAGAAGTACTCTCACAGACACATCCAAAGGCAATAATATTAATCATCATAAATCCAGTCCTTGGCAACTGGACGTTACAACTCATCACTTTCAAACCACAATATTACACCCCTTGTCCACCTCATGGTCATCTAATAACGCCAAACACATCCAAGTCAAACTTCAAAAATCCCTGTTTTTTTAAGAGCTACAGCACGTAAGTCCAAAGTCCAAAGTCCAAAGTCCAAAGTCTCTTTTGAGAGACAAAACAATCTCTAACTGTGAGACACTGGGTAAATAGTTACTGTCTCTTTCATCTTTATATTCCAAGGTTCTTCCCTTTGCTTTAGAAATGCGAGCAGGCATGACCTAGAGGCAGCCAATAGCTGGGGAGACAAGGTTTCCATAGTTCTTTATCACAGCATCCTACTAATTCCACTGAGCAGGGCACAAGCATTCCGTTCTTCTGGAAATGAATCAATGGCCACATCTTTGGATGACATTCACTGACTTCCAGGGTACCTTGGCATTTTCCCTGCACTAAACTGTCCCATGGTAAAAAAGGCTGTGGCAGAGCCATTTGAGGTTCCTGATGAGCAGAGGTGGCCTTTAAGTAGATCCAAGATAATGGTTTGAAAATCCTTAATAGATTCCAAGTTCTTTGCCATAGGAATGATTTTAAATCTTCCTCAGCCCGTGACTTATATTGTTATTTATCTAACATGAGACCTTTAGAGAACAGAAATTTTAATTTTATTGAAATCAAACTTGTGAGTTGTTTTGTTTAAATTACACCCCCCCCCAATATTGTAGCTAAGAAATAATTAACTAACCCAAGGTCACAAAATTTTTTTTTCCATTTTTCCTGGAAAGTTTTAATGCTTAAGTCTTTGATCCATTTTGAATAGAGTGTTCTGTATGCAGCAAAGCATGGACTGCCAGTCTTGTTTTTAAACATGGGTATCCAATTGTTCCAGGAGTAGTTACACAATAGCCTATATTTTCCCCACTGAATTGCTTTATGACCTCCGTAAAAAAAATCAAGTATCCTTGTAAGTGCAGGTTAATTGCTGGATTCCATTTTGTTCCATTGATATTTTTCAATTAGGGTTTCCACTATTGATTACTGTAGTCTTCAAGCTACATAGTGTTAGACCTCCAATGTGTTTTCTTTTTAAAAATTGTTTTGACTATTCTCTGTCTCTTGTATTTCCAAGTGGATTTTAAAATCAACGTGTCAATTTCTACTTAAGAAACTGACTAGTAGTGAGACTGAGATTGTATTGAATTCGTGGATTAATTTGAAGGAAATGACATTATAACAGCATCAAGTCTCATGAATGAATATTAGTGTCTCTGTTTATTTAGATCTTCTTTAATTTCTCTCAGTGTTATTTTGTCATGTTTAATGTACAAGATCCCAGATAGTCTTTGTTGTATTTATTGCTAAGGATTTAAATTTGAAGTGCCTTTTAATTATATTCTTTTATTTTTTGAGATTATAATTACATAATTTCCTCCTTCCCTCCCTCTCTTCTATCCTTCCAATGTTCCCTCCCCCATCCCTGCTATCTTTCAAAATCATGGCCTTTTTTTTTCTTTAATTGTTGTTACATACATGTGTGTTCCAAGATATATAAATACGATCTGTTCAGACCATGTAATGTTTCTTGTATGTATACATTTTAATGGCTGACCAGCTGACCATTTGGTATTGAATGACCAATTGGTGTACTCTTTCCTGGGGAAGGCTGTTTCTCCTGTGCTCAGCATTTCTTCGTTGACCGTAATTCTTTGTCTAAAACTGAGGCCTCTTGAGCTTTCTCCCTTTCATGTTAGCATGTCTATTTCTGTCATTCTTGCTCAGCTTTTAGGCAGCCATGTTGGTAAGACTCAAAGGGTATAGCTCCTCTGATATTTCTAAAAGAAACATAGCCAACCTCCTGTTTCCCTGGCTCTTGCAATATTTCCACCTCCTCTTCTGCAATGATCCTTGTGCAAGTGTTGTGTTGAAAAGGTGTCGGTTGGAGCAGGGCTCCATAACTCTGAATTTTGATCAGTGTGGTTTTCTATGGCTAGGTTTCCAGTTCATTCATGATTTCCTGCTTGTTGAATGGAATTTGAATCCAATTATAGTGCTTTTGGTTAGCACCAAGGTTATGTGTTCCACAATTACACCCTTAGGGTTATCGTATCATGCTGGTCATTATCCATCATACGCATCATAGCTGTGCAGGACTATTGGTCTCTTTCCTCCTTTTGAAATGTGAACAATGCATTCTGGTGCCACGAAAGCTAGTCTTCAAGGAGGAGGCTTTCCATGTCCTTTGTCAGAAGTGCATGGTGTTGTCAGCAGTAGGGACTTGTGTTCCTTTTCTGGGGGGTGGGGGGGGCAACCAAGGTCGATAGCAATAATCCTTCTTAGAGGAATACCTTTTTTAATTTATTTCAATTTCAGATTGTTCATTGATTTTATACAGTATGACAATGTAGTTTTGGATACAATCTTTAGTGATGTGACAGTTTTGTGGTCATTAATTTTAGTAGGTTAGTTTTAAAATTTTTATCTTACTTACTTTTTGAGATTTTCAGCTATGTGTACAATGTATCTTGACCAAATATATCTCTACTTTTCCCAAGTTCTCCCATACCCTCCCATTGTACCCTTCCCAACGTATGTCCTTTATTTCTATTTTTTTTTTTTTTTATAATCCACTGAGTGAGTTACTGGTGCCTATATGTATATTGATAACGGGATGTCCCCTAGAGCATGGGCAACCTACAAGAGGCCACACCCCTGACAAACACGAAGTCTCTTCTCAGTAATCATAGACTGCCAATGGTTCTCAGCTATGGTAGGGATCTCCTTGCCCCCTGCCCCAACTGCAACCACAGCTGCTGTGAGTTTGTGTGTGCCACGGGCTCTGTCATGTCCAGAAGACATTATTTTACACCAGTCTTCTCTGGCATATTTTTAAAAATATATTTCAGCAGA
The DNA here is from genome assembly GCA_026225945.1 of Cricetomys ansorgei. Taxonomy (NCBI): domain Eukaryota; kingdom Metazoa; phylum Chordata; class Mammalia; order Rodentia; family Nesomyidae; genus Cricetomys; species Cricetomys ansorgei. Next base: position 8,363,482 of record JAMJFZ010003914.1, on the reverse strand, counting down.
TACTCCATTATGGTAATAATGTAATCTATTTATTGTTTCTTCTTCTCTTGTTGCATTAGCTAGGACTTCCGGAATGATATTAAACAAAAGACATTTAATGTGTATCCTTGTTCTGTCCTAGAGTTTACATGAAAGGCATCCAACATTTTCTCCTTATGCTGACAGCGCTGGCGTTTTTGAAGATGCTCCATCAAATCTGTCTAATTTGCTGAGTTTTTTTTTAAATCAAAAATAGATTTTAGAGTTTTTCAAATGGTTTCTTCTTCCTCTTTTGAGATAATTGTAGACTTTTCTCATTTAGTTGGTTAATAGTGTATATCACATTGATTAGATAGTTTTTTTTTTAATGTTCAACTAAACTTCTGTTTATGAGTTAAAACTTACATGGCTTTGCTGTAGTCTTATTGTACACTGTTTTATTCAGTTTATTAAAATTATATTTGGAACACATTAACACCTGTGTTCATGAGGGATGGTGTTCTACAGTTTTATTTTCTTGTAATTTCTCTTTCCAGTTTTATCGTCAATGTTATGCTGACCTTATAGAATAAATTGGGATTTATTTCTTCCTTTCAATTTTCCAGAAGAGTTTATGTATAATTCGTTGTATTTCTTCCTTAACTATTTGGTAGAATTCACAATGAAGCCATTTGAGCATACATGCTTTCTTGAGGGAGGGTTTTATTTACAAATTCAATTTTTTTCAGAGCTACACTCTAAGATCTGTTCAGTAAGATCAGAACAACATTTAGTATCAGGGCTCACAGCTGACAAAGATACTCACAAGGGCCCTGTTCAGTATCTCATGAATTATTAGGGTTTCCGGACTGCCTATGCAGAACAGGCAGGCTGCTGGCTGTGTATGAATGCTGAGAACTGGTCCCTCTTCTAGCAAGTTCCTTGCCCAGCTTCCGGATGTTTCATCATACACAGGCTGAGCAGGGCTCTGGGGAGTACTTGTATTTCTGGATTTTATTCTGAGAACTTTTAATTACTGAGCTTCCTCTGTGTTTCCATGCACTCAGTTCAGGCTTTCCCCAGGTTCTGCATGATGAACCCCTCCCAGAAGTATGTCTAGACATTCCTTCCAAGATGTTAGTTTGGACTGATCTAGGGCTCATATGATTTGTTTTTCATTTTTTCCCAGGAATATTATATTCATTGCCAGAGTCATGAAAACGTGTCTCACTTGTGATTCTTGTCCATGTTTGGGGTAAAAATAAAGCCCGGTCTCTCTACTCCTCCATTTTGAGCAGGAGAACAAGTCCACCATTTGCTCATGAATCCAGGGGAATCGTGTGTGAAATTGTCTTCCAAGGGCAGCAGTTTGGCTGTTCCGGCTCTGTCTGTCATAGGACATTCAGTCAGAGGAGCACAGAGAACACTCCTATTAATCAGGGCAGTGGGTGCTGCTATGAAAGCACGCAAGGGAGAGCTCTTGACATAAGCAGGAGACGCTGCTGTTGCCTTGAAGGTTTCATGTGGCTGAGGGTGCATGCCTCTGGAGGGTCAAGTTAGAGAAATGAAGGGTCTCTCTGGCCTTCTGGGTGCTATAGGAAATGCCAACCAGCCATTCAAGCCTGTGATTCTGAGTTAACCATGCTGCTTATTTACTAAGTGTGGAAGCGTTTATGGAGGCTAAGGGGACCCTGTTTATTTTAAGCGTCCTGTTGTGTTCCATCAATGTTAATGGGGGTTGAGAAGCCAAATCATCACGCATTATATCCACTGGGAAATTCACTCTCCAGGATCTGAGTGGAAAAGTAACAACAGCTTCAACTTTAGGCGAAACTCACAAGGGTGCAAGTTGAAGATAATTGGAAATTGCTTTGGTCTGGCTGTGCGCAGATGGCGGACTTCCTTTGTTACTAGGTGTGTTCTCACAGCAGGTTCATGCTCTCCATGTACACATTCTTACTATAAACGGCTTTAAGAACCTATGTGGGAGGAAATCCACCCCACTACTGTATCAATGGGCACTTCCTTAGAGCAAAGAAGCCCCATTGCCCAGAGGAATCAAATGATAGACTATAGAAACAATTGCTTCAGTTGGTGTGTTTCTAGGCTACTGAACAGTTGACAATTGTATGCTTACACTCTGCCAGGTAATATATGCTAGGTACCTGATGGAAGTTACCAATTTTAATTTTCATAACAAGTATGTGTGACAACTTCTCCATAACTTTGAGATCACATTAAATGGAGACTCAAAAAACATACTTTAACTTGTTCACCTCTGTGTCTATCTTCAAATCCCAGACTTTTCTAAAAATATAATATTTACATTCATGCACACAATGTATGTCAATTGAATTCACCCCTTACCTCTTCCCAGATCTAACCCCATCTTCTGATTCCCTCCAAACTTTGTATCCTCTTTATGTATTTATGTTTGTTTGTTTTTATTTACTTATAAAGTCCAATAGTGTTGCCCATATACTCGTATATAGGGGGCCACCATTCCATGGTGTGTGGTCACCTACCAGAGGCCAAATCCTCAAAGAAAACTGACTTTCCCTTCCACAGAAGTCATCAACTGTCATTAGCTTCTGAAATAGGGGTGTAGGCTCATGAGCCCTACCCCTTCCATGATGAAATATTGATTGGCTTGATCTTGCACAAGCATTATATGCAGGCAACCACAGCTACTATGCATTCGTGAGTACAGGATTCTATCATGTCCAGAACACATTGCTTCACTCTGGTCCTCCCCCACTTCTGGTCCTTACAATTTTTGCTTCCCCTCTTCCATAGCGGTTTTTGAGTCTTAGGGCAAAGGGGCGTGGCATAGGTGTCACATTTGTGGCTGAGCACTCCAAAGACACATATTCTCTGCGTTTTGACCAGTGTTAAGTTTCCACATTACTCACTATCCACTGCACAAAGCAACTTTTCTGATGAGATCCAAGAGCTGTACCAGTCTATAGTTATGGCAATATACATGCTGAGGGCAGTATGATCCTTTGCCCATTAGCAATAGTAGTAGGTTTACCCCTGGGGCCTATGTACTCTTCAACCATGGGTTATTGACCAGATTTATAGCACTAGATATGCATTTCCTCCTATGGAGTGGTCCTTACATCCAATCAGAAAGTGGTTGGTTACGCCCCATAACATTAATGCCACTGTTGCATCCATATGCAACACCATAGGGTTCACAGATGGATAAGACCATTGATAATTTTTCTCCCAGAAGCCTGCATAACACCTTATAAAGCTTCTGGCCATTATACACATTATACAAAAATGTATAAATCCTAGGGTCTTTAATTATGTCTCCTGAGGATGCCTCATCTTTGGACAGGTCTATACAAGCCCTATTATTTGAGTTGGGCTTTTTGCAAAAAAAAAAAAAAAAAAAAAAAAAAACTCTTATCCTTTGGAATCAGACATGGTCTAGAAGACTGACTTTACCTTGAACAATCATCCATTCATTAGTTCTGCAGATATGCAGTATAAGTTTTGAAGAAGTTGGGAGAATAAATCTAGATTCTCAGCTCAATAAATCTAGTGATGGTGGCCACGGAAGGTTCAAGTCCAACTTTTCCTGATGTCTAGGACTGACTTCTTTCCATGACCTCACTTTGCATCCCAATACAACTTAGTGTCATGTTCACTACAATTAGGTCAGTGAATATGTTTACTCTAGAGAGACAGGATAGTGGTTAAGATTGTGGAGTGTGAAATATTCTGCCCAAGTTCATGTCCCCATTCTAGACCATGTCCACAAGCTTATGTGTAGATAACTTATCTCTTTCTCTCAGTTTCTTCACTGATAAAAATGAAGGTTGATAGTAAGTACATGCTTTATAAGCCTTTTATGAGGGTTAGATGAGTACAGTACCTCATGGCATTCTGCTCCCCTCCATGATAGCTTCCTCCTGATTCTGGATTAGAGACCAACCCAAAATAAAACAAAGTAACTGCTTTAATTTAATTGGTGTAGTACTTATACAGACAGAGTATTTATATAAAATGCTTTAGGCTAAAAAGATTTCCCATTTTAAGCATCTTCCTATTTAGGAACATTTGCATGGACTTCACCAGTTGGTCATCTACAACTTACAAATCCCAAATCCAGAATCATTCCAAATCCAGAAATATCTGAGTACTATTGTTTGGATTCTGAATGCTCCCCAAAGGCTCCTATTCATATGTTTTGGCCACTTGTGTGGTGCTATCAGGAGATCTTAGAACGTTTAGGAGGTGAAGTCTACTGAGAAGACTTTAGGCATCTGGGCAGGTCCTTAAATGGACTCCAAGACTCCAGCCCACCCTTCCCACTCTCTATTTTACTTCCTGAAACTTAGTTTTTGCTCTACCACAGTTCCCACTGTGATGTGCTGCCTACTACAGGTCCAAATCAACCAGGTTATGAACTGAAAACTCCAGATCTGTGAGGCAACATAGACTGTTACCCTCTGTAAATCGATTAATTCAGGTTAAATTACAGAGCTTTTCAGATTTCCAGATTAAGTATGTTTAACTGAAATTGGAAGCCAGGAGATTATAGGATTTCCATTCTTGGTATATCATAGCACTATCTTACTGCTCTCAATCTTCATCTTAGTATAATAATTTTTGCATCGAGATGTCATAGAACCAATTTCTGATTTATCAGATGGTCTTCATACTACCTACACTTTCAAAGATAGATAGATTTTCTCTTCTATGACTGTGAGATAAAAGGGCAACCTTCATTAAGCTTTTGCAAATATAAAATGCAAAACTGCTTTTTATAGACTTAATCTATTGCCAAGTATTATATGTGCTTAATAAATACTAAAAATACCTTATATCTATGAACACCGGCTTTGGAGTCAATATTACTTACACATGAGACCCACCGCCACTAACCAAGAAGTATATGATGTTGTTTAAGTTACATGAATTCTCTATGCTTACCCCATCTTTCAATATGCTCAATAAGAATTGCCCTCCTTATCTCTTGGTGCTGTTGCAAATATTAAGTAAATAATGCTTGTAAAGTACCAAGCACAATGCCTGGAATGTAGCGCTCACAAACTATGGCAGATATGAATACTATCACAACTATTCTCTTTACTATTCTTTCATTAATCTGGTCATCACTGTTTCAATACCATGGATGCTTAAATATAGTTCTTCAAGATTCTGTACACATAATCCAACTCACTACATTTAAATGGAAGGGGGCACTCTCCAGTTTCTCTAGATTGTTATTTCTCCTGAAAACCACACCAAGTAAGAATGAACTACTGGATGTACAAAGTAACCACAATTAGGAGAACTTAGCTATGATTCCCTTCATAAGGACTTGTATCTATACAGCAAGAATCGAGGTCATTCTTGAGCACAGTGATAATCGGAACAGTATGTTAATTTATGGTAGAGATGTTCCACTCTTAAGGTCCTAGTTGATCACTATAAAGAGTGGTGGAGAAACATGACGACAGTCCAAGGCCAGCTAAACTGTTCTGTCTCTCCCATGATGTTCTGGTCTGAAATGCCAGCTCATTGATATCACATTAACACAAGATATATAATATCTGCCTGTAATCTCTAATTTTCCCAGTGAGGAAGTGGCGACCCAGAAAGGTTAAATGAAATATCTAAAGTCTCATATTTGGCTAATGGAGGGGGTGGGGATCAGATTCTAACTCTTACACAATAATTTGTATTACTACTTTCTTAGAATTCTAACACTTAGTGCATTGTTACTGGTTTTTAATTTTTCAGAGAGGTTAAGGGTTGTGCTATGTAGGGTTCTGGGGGTTTTTAGTGGCTCATCTGAGACTGAGCTCCAGTCTTACTGACCCTCATTGTGCTGTTCTTACCCACTGCACAATGCCATTAGGATAATTCTGTCTTCAGAATCTAGCCATTGAAAGTCATGAAGCATTATCTTCAACCACTCACATCACCCAGTGGTGTTTTAAGCTTGTTTGCCATGGCAACCATCAACATATTTAGCTCCTCAGTGCACAGTTGGAACAGCAACTGCAGCTTTGCTATTGTTCCTGGCAATGAAGAGGAAAGTGCAGAGCCAAAGACCAGTTACCACTGATCCTCGGCTCACAGTGATGGAAAAGGCATAACTGCTGGACCAAATTCAGCTTTCTTGGTGTATGTTAAACATACAGACAATAAAGGCAAGCGCTAACAATGATAGATTATCGAGTCACCTTGAACCCCTTTCTGTTGTTCAATGTCTTCTCCATTCTTTCTGCTTTCCCTTCTTTTTCTTTCTCCCCTATACAAAGGATAACAGACCTCAAATCTATATCATCGATTTCAATGAAGCAGATAAATTTGCCCCATCATATTCCAAATCTCTACGTGACTAAACACTGAACTTTTTGAGAAATATAAATGTATCTAAGTAGTTAGCTTATCTTCTCCCTTGTCCTTTATGTGATTTCTTTTTTTTTTTTTTTTTTTTAATAACTACAACAAAGAAGTAAATACGTTGTGGAGTAGGGTATTGGGACAATTGGGTATATCTGCTAAGGACCCCTGGTGTTTGCTCTTAGTTGACCCTGAGGAAGCTAAGCTTAGCAGGGGAAGTGAGAGGAGGCCGTCTGACGGTGGCAGGCAGCAAGAAGGCCTGAGGGCTAAAGCAATTTCTTGGAAACCAAATAAAGAATTCATGGTCACGTGATGTTTCAAAATAATTTCCCAGTTTGACATTACTTCTAAGGCAGTGCATCTTTTTAGAAGGTCTTTTAAAATAATCCTGGGGAACGAGGGACTCTACCATACCTATATCATGGATAATAAATGAATACAGTAATTAGCATTAAGTGGACAAGTTGCGTGTGTATGGGGGCGGTACAGGTATCTGGGCCATGGCTTTGTTCTCCTGTCCAGATGTTACGCCAGCTGCAGGGTGATGCAGCCTGTGGACCTCACCTTCTCTACTTATCTGGTACATAGCTGGAGGCTTCTCTCTTTGGCTGCCCATCTGGCTCCTGGCACCAGGAAGTAAAATTTTTTTTTTTTTCCAAAATGAAAGACTTTGAATCACAGCTGTTAATTACCAGATGATTATTAAAAACATATATTGCCTACTGAGGTTTGAGGAAAAGGCTCATTTGTGCTGTCTGGCCACTCTTGTGGCTCTCGGCATCAACCCATGTGCACGTTTCATCTGAGAACAAACTGTGGTTTTACTGCACATGCAAAAGAGAAGGGATGTGAAAAGGAGTCCAGGACACCACTTAAAGTCGTCAAGATAGTTCAGCGTTTCGCCTGTCTGAGCCCAGTGCTGGGCTCAGATTACATCAATTTGGGAGACTTTCAAACACCTGCAGCCCCTCTGTTGGTGCTGACTAGACCTGTGCACCAATAATGACCAGAAAAGAAAAAAAAAATAGGTCCAGCAGAAGGGCGCTAATAAATTATAGATCTCAGCTGCATACTGGGTTGCTGGAACTCAGACGAGGGACAGATGGAGGCTGCCTGAACAGCACAGCCTGGGGGTGGAGAGAGCAGGGAGGAGAGGCAGACACTTTGCAAGACAGAGGAAATGCCTGGAAAGATCAGCTGGACAAGGAAATAAGAGGGCTTAGGGCTTAAAATGTGTGTTGGAAGAGGAAGGAGGACTCTGGTGCTCCCTAAGAGTAGCACAGTTTTTCTCATTCTGGGCTCCTAAGTCCATGGAACAGCATGCTACGTCCTATTGTCATGGAGTATCCTGTCATCTCCTGAGACTCTGCCAGGTACTAGCAATAGGAAGGAAAATGGACATCGAAGATGAACATTCTTCATGGAGTTCATGATCTAACTGATCACAAAGGCTACAGTGAATGTGCCGGTTCACAAGCCAAAAAGGACAGCAAATAAGTGTTGATTTCACACATTTTACAAGTATTTGTTGAGTATGCATCACAGCATGAGTCAAATACTACAGCGCTGGACACCATGGACAAACAGAATCTTTGCTCTTGCTGAATTTCTATTCGAGCAGGGTGAGTCAGACAGTATACTCTTTGAGGTTATAAAATGTGTGTGATATTCTATACAGACACGTAGAGGAAAATCAATGAGAACAGACCCTTCTTGATGGAGGTGAGCCTGGCTGCAAGTAACAGGATCAGGGAAGACTACGGAGATGAAGAGAGTTGAAGGAATATCCCGGATAGATGATGTGGCTTCCAATAAAGGTTTGGTGGCAGAAGCAAGCCTTGTGAATTCTAGAAACACCAAAGAATTCAATGTCTGGGGTAGTGAGGAACGAGGACAATACAAGGCACAGAGAGTAAGGCCAGAGAAGCAGAAAGCAGCCTTGAAGGTCACTGGAAAAATATTTGCCTTGTAAGGTCTGGAGCATCCTAGGCACATGTGCTACTCAAAACTATATGTCCAGCTCTGTTTTCACTCCTTATTCTGATTCAGGGTCCCACTAAGCATTGCAGGATAGCCCTGAACTTGATCTATATCCCACCACAGACCCTAAATCTGTGATCTTCCTATCTAAACCTCTTGAGTATATAGGAGTGCAGACTCGCCTAAGATTTTTCTATTAGAAACGAGAAGAGACTATACTGAGTGCTACCCAGGTGAAAAACAAAACAAAACAAGACACCTAATCCCACCATGACAAGATGCTCCTGGTCTCTGTGATGTGTCAACATCACTTGGAGAGCTGTTGAGACAGACAACCTTGAGACACTCCCCTAGGCTCTGTGGGCCTGGGGCAGGGCTAGGGAATCAACTCTGCTAACCAGCCTCCGGTGCTGCCGTTGTTGATCTTGAAAACCACATTCCAAGAATTTTACTAAATTTCTTATTGAAGCATTGCTAACAATCGCTGAGATATAGAATCAGCTTACCTGCCCACAGGCGGATGAAGGCAGAGAGAACATGTGCTCATGCACACAATGGAATATTTTTCATGCACTGACAGTGAAAGTCCATCATCTGCAGCAACACGGATGCCACTTGACAGCATAAAGTTAATTAAAATAAAATTGACAAACATATGTTTCTGCTTTTATGTGGAGCTAAAAATTGCTCTCAAAGAAACAGAGGCTTTCCTAGAACATGGGAAGGGAGGAAGGAATAGAGAAAGGGTGGCTAACGGCTTCTGAGGTGCAGGTGGCTCGGATTGATGGCTTTCTAGTGTTCTCCATAGTACAATTGAATAACCCTGGTTGGTAATAAGGCTAATACTGCAGCATAACTAACAAGACAAAGAAGTGATATGTGTTTGAAGAAATAGGTGTGCCAATTATCCTAACTGTATTTTAAACATTGAATGCACGCATTGAAATGTCACACTATGTCCCAGAAGTATGTACATAATATTACAATGTCAATTAAAAATTTAAAAAAAAAACATGTTTCAAAGAAGGTTTGCTACAACACAAATAAGAGAAAAGGTGAGGTAAAAGGTGTTTGAGATTCCTGCTTACAGGGAGTAGTTTGATTTTGGGTGAAAAGAGCCATTTAAGAAGAAAGGGGTTCCATGAGTGGGGCGGGGGGGGATGTTGTGTTTTCTCTCCTATTCTACATGCTGCTGAAGAATGTAGGGTGTTTGGGGAGTAGATACAGAGCTGTATGAAACATTTAAATACACACTTACCCACTGAGAGTGCCATCTGGAAACCTTATATATATTCTGGTGATTCCTAGCCTTACTGCTATACTTTTTCAAATTTCTCCCTTTTCTATTGTGTTTACGGCAAAGGGAAAGCCTCTGAAACCCATGTCTCCCATTGGTCTCACTTGACATTCATCTGCTTTTCATCTCCTTGAACCTCCTCTCGTTTTTGGACATGTGTCTGCTGTTGTCTTTTCAGGACACCAGCTCGTTCCCCTGTTGATCAGTTGTGGCCCCAGGTTGCTGTGAGGGACAGGGTTTTACTGCAGGCTTGTTGAGTTTGAAGCATAATGTAGCAGCACAGAAAACAACTTAAAAAGAGTTACCAACAGCAAAGGCCTAAAATTCTCAGCCATTCCTCCCCTGGGAATTGGGGAATTTCTGCTTGGCCTTTATTTCCTAAGCTTCAGTCTGATGTTTTGTAACCAAGTTCATTTCTCTTTCCCAACTACTTCCACCCCAGTGCTACAGAGGCTGAGTCCATCTTTAATCTGTCAGACCAACTCCAGAATCTCTCTTCCATTTTTACGCAGAGCAGATTAGCCTGGGCTTCCCCTCCAGCCTCTTCTTTGTGTCTGTACCCTTGCATTTCACTATGGGTGCTTTCTGGGAAAGCCATGTTCCTTTAGACAGGCAAGAGCTGTGTTCCTCGGGGGTGGGGGGGGACCTGCCTTCCAAAGCAGTCAATTTAAAAGAAGTACTTTTATTTTCCTTTTTCAATTACATATGAGGTAGCAAGGTCAGTCATATCTTAAATATATCTTTAAAGGGCGGGGGAACTGAAATCAAAGCAGGAAAATAAGGTAAAGCCAGCCCACTGAACAGATGGCTTTATGCTCCAACAGTTGTGGGAAGACAGCTACATATTTGGCTCTCCTCGACTTCATCGAAAAGGGGGTACCAAGCTATGGGGGACTGTGAGTTAGTAAGATCGGCTTACCACAGCAGAAGGAGTACTTGTTAATTAGGAGAGTTAGAGGGGGAAGCTTACAAACACGGCTGTGGGTAGACTAAATACGAAAAAAGAAACAGGCCCCCTGTCAGGTTGTTGTTCAAAGGAAGACAGATTTTAAACAATGTCTAAGTCTTCAGGATGGACTATAGAATGGGTAATATGAAAATATGAGATAACGGATATATTAGCTTACTTTCTATTACTATGATGAAACATTCTGACTCAAAGCAACTTAGGGAAGAAAGGGTTTCTGTTAGCTTAAATCTTCTAGTCCACCATGAAGGGAAGTCAGTGCAGGTTGTTCATTGTATCTGGACTGAAGACTGTATATATATGTTGTTTTTGAAAATAAGCCCTATGAGGGCAGGAGCTAGATCTTAACCCCCATTGCCTAAAGCAGAGTAGAAAAACAAATTATTGCCCTCTTTTTAGGTATACACTAGTGCCACTGAGTATAGGGTAATGCAATACAGGGATGGGCAATAGCATGTAACCATAAAAAAAAGCATCAGTTTAGAACTCAGTCTATTGGGTTTGATATCTGAAATGTCCTGGCATTTGTTAGCAGCATGACCTTGAGAAAATTCAGTAACCTCTGTCTTCAATTTTTAATCTGTACAAAGGTTAGCAGGAAGATTCAATGAGTTAATATGTGGAAGGGAATGTCAGTGTTAGCAGGTGCAGATTCTTAGGTCCAGAATAGACACAGAGGGGTACAAGCAAGACATTTATTGGGGTACCTGCTCTGGCCAGTTGGGAAATATAGCTTTGATCAGAGGCAAGGCAGGTGGCAGCTCTCTGATCAATAACAAAATGGAAAGGAGTAGCAAATATAGGAAGCATTCCCACCAAAGGGTCGTATCTTGACCCTTCATGAAGAAAATGCTCAAGCTGTGGAGAGTAACTGTGCTAACTGGCCAATGTAAAGTCTTACTTACAGCAGCTGTTAAGTGTGTCCTGATGGAGGTCAAGGCTGAGGAGGCTGAGCTTATTTACATCTTGCTTGTAGGTGTTGTTCCTTTAACTGCAGAACTGGGGTAAGGCCTGGCCCTCCATTAATGTTCTTGCTTTGCTTTGCTATGATAGCATATATCAGTCCCTTGTCATCATCTAATGCCTTTGTTCCCCTTTTGGTTGTTCCCTGTCTGCCTGTAAAGATCACCTGATATGGCTTCAGTGTCTACTATGTGCTGTCAGGACCATTAAACACAGTGGGCATTTGATACATATTGGTCTGGTGAATTCTTTGGGCTCAAACTTAGCTGCCTTAGATGACAGTGTGTTGCTAACAAGATAGAGGAAACAAACAAGAAACGTTTGAAGCAGTCCTGAGCCAAACAGAACAAAGTTGGGAGTATCGTATTACTGATCTATTATACCACAGAACCATAGGAATAAGAACAGCATGGCATGAGGATGAAGACAGCCACATACGCAAGTGGAATAAAATCAGAGTTCCAGAAATAACTCTACACAGCCACAGTTACAGATATCTGATTTTTAACAAAAGTGCCTCAAAATATCTGAGAGTAAAGACAAACTCTTCAACTAATTGTTTTGGGAAAACTAGCAATCCACAAGTAGAAGAGTGGAATTAGATCCCTGTCTTTCACCCTTTACAAAATCAATTAAAAAGGACTCTAAGACTTTATTGGAAAACCTGACACTGCTCTAGAAAAACACAGGGGAATTCCTTGTATAAGCATAGGCAAGAACATCCTGAAAAGAACTCTAGTAATCTAGGAAGTAATAGCAATAATTGAAAAAGAGCATTGCACGTAACCGAACAGCTTCTGCACAGCATGAGAAACCATTGAAAAGTGAAGGGACCACCTTCAGAGTAGGAGAACATCTTTGACAGCATTTCATCCCACAGGAAATTATCATCTAGAATTTATAAAGAACTCAAAACACTTAAATACCCAAACTATAAATAATGTAGTCACTAAATGGGCAAATGTGTTGAACACATGCTTTTCAAATGAGGAAGTACACGTCCAGTAAATGCATGGTTAAAACGTGCAATACCTTTACCACAGTGCAAATACAAATCGGCATTACACTGGTATTAGTCAGCATTACTATTATAAAGAAAGCAAAATCAATGAAGGATGGTGATGATATGGGGAATATGATCCCTTCTACACAAGTCGTGGGGGTATGACTTAATTAAGCCACTGTGGAAATCAGTACAGAAGTTTCTCAAAACATGGAAGCACATATCATTTGATGTAGCTGTACTACTTCTGAGTGAGTACCTGAAGCAATTTAAATCAGCACACCACACGTGCTCCTGCACCTCAGTATTTATTGAAACACTCCTGAAAACATCCAAACCATGGAATCTATTTAGCTGTCTATCAACTGACAAATGGAAAGAGAATATGTGGTCCACATACACAATGGCATTCAAACACAGAGAAGAACCAGAGAGAAACAACCTATGGAAGAAAAGATTTATTTAGGGTCATGGTCTTAGGGTCTTCAGTCCATCACAGGAGGGGACACAGGAGGGGACAGCTCTGTCTGTGGCAGCAGGAACATTTTGCTGTGGCCAGGGAGCAGAAGGTTCAGGAAACCAGAAATTGTGCTATATAATCTTCAAAGATCCATATCTTGTGATCTTCTTCCACCAGCAAAGCTATAGTCCTAAGGGTTCCAAACCTCCCCAAATAGCATTTCTAGGTGGGGAGAAAAACATTCGAACCAGGACCCTATGGGAGACATTTCATATACAGTCATAATAGGGACTATTTGGAAAGGGGATGGGGCGGGGAAATAACAAGGGAGGAGATACTCATGTGAAGAAAAGTTAAACGAAGCCTATCATCATGCACAATAGTAAATATAGTAAATATATGCTCAAACAAGCAAACAAACAACAACAACCCTCCACCCCCCAAAAAAAAAACCAGGGAAGATAAAGAATGCTCACAGTTGTGTGGAAAAGTTCTAAATATGAAAGCAAAAGACAGTGGCTATCTTGGGAGCCTCTAGGGACAGCAAGCTAGACAGCTGGGAATCAGTGGCAGGAGGCAGCTTATTGTTGTCTGCTCTGAATAGTTGTCTGTTGAGTTTTGTAATCTCAACACCCATGAGGACCTAGCACATTTTTTTAAAAAAAACTTTTATTGAAATAAAACAATTTCATAAAAGTAAGTTAGTTTCCATAGTATAGATTGGTTTGCAATTTATATCCAACTCACACACAATAAAAAAATCTGGTTCCAAAGTAGATGATGCCATCCCAAGCTGGGTAACCATTGCCACAGACTCCAAACTGTTTATTAGCATTTTCTAAAGTAACCCTTTGCCCATCAGCAGTCTTTTCCTCCAAATTCCCTGAGAGCATGTATCTATGTTTGGACTCTACAGGCTTGCCTCATTCCATGTGTATAGAACCATTCAACATATGACTGTGACTGGCTTATTCACTTAGCACACCATTGTCAGCATTCATGCCTGTTATAGTGTAGCTAGATATGTTGTGTCCTTCTCTAGCTGAATGATCCACTCTGTGTGTGTGTGCGTGTGTGTGTGTGTGTGCGTGTGTGTGTGTGCGTGTGTGTGTGTGTATGTTCATGTGTATGTGTATGCATATGTATATGTGTATGTATCCATGCATTGAGTAGTAGAAATCTAGGAAGTTTCTACTTCGGGACTATCATTAAGGATTCTGCTCCAAATGTTTGCACACAAGATTTTCTTGATGAAAACTTTTTCTTAGGAATTTACTTACGAGGGATTTCCTGGATCATGTGGTAATTCTATGTTTAACATTTTGAGGAGTGGCTTCCAAAGTGGCTTCCCCATTTTCTCTTTCCACCTGCAGGAGAATCTCCACTTTGTTGCAAATGCTTACTAGTGTCTGTCATTCTGATTCTAGCTAGCATTCACATCCTGATTGTGGTAAAATGATACCTCTTTGTCATTTCATTTCATTTTCTCAAAGATTAATGATGTTATGTACATATTCATGTGTTTACTGACCATTTGTATATTTTCAGATTTTTAGATTTTAATATGCTTTATTTGATGTTGGAATAGGTGAAGTAAATAAAAATTTTCAGGTGAACACATTCTCTCTAAAGACATGGGTGTATGACAGGGTGAATAACATCAGATCTTGAGGGGATTTTATATACCATGTGTATACACCATATATATGTGTGTGTGTGTGTATGTATGTGTGTGTGTGAACATGTGCATGCATGCCAAGTTATGTATGTCAGAGGACAGGTGTGGGAATTAGAGTTCTCCTTCAATTATGTGAGTCCTGGGTTTAAAGTTAAGTAATCAGGGTGGGTAATGAGTGCATTCACCCACTAAACCATCTCGCTGATCCAAGATTAGACTTTTTGTAACAGTTAATGTACAGATAGAGGGCTTCAGAGATGACTAAGCTGGTAAGGATACTTGCTTCTCTTCTAGGGGACTTGAATTTGCTTCCTGGCATCCAGGCCTGGTGGCTCACAAACACCTGAAAATGAATCCGGCACTCTCTCTGGCCTCCATGGGCTTCTCGTCACAGGTCACATGATTCAGACACACAAACACATTTACATAAAAATAAAATAAAAAGAAATCTAAAAAGAAATTGTATATGGATAGTTGCTGCTGAGGTGGGGTAAACACAGACATTCACATAAAAGTAAATCTTAAAACTATGTATATGGGTAGTTGATAAGGTCTTAAGGAGGAAAAAATAATTCGTAATTGGAAGATATGAGTAAGAATCCTTGTATCATATGGAGAGGAAAATAAGAGAGAGGAGAAAAGGAGAAAAGGAGAAATGAAAATAAGAGTTGTCTAAAAAAACAGGAATGGTCCTCTATTGTATCACAACTGAGATTCCAGGGATTCAGTAGGATCAGCCCCTGCCTGTGGTCAGCTTCTCTCCAGTATAAAACTGTCTACAAAAAGATCACTGCGGATCCGAGAGCCTAGTCAGAGAGTTCCCACCAGCCCTCGCCTAAAGCAGAGCCATAGTTAGAGGACTTCTACTCAATGCTCTAGCACAATGGACCCCAAAGTTGGCTTTCTTTGCTTTTTCTAGTCTGTGAAATACCTCTTATGAGAATAAAACTGTTTTCTCTTATCATTTCCCAAGCCAGGAAAAGAAAAGAAAAAATAACAAAGGTGATGGGCGGACTGCTGTTTTTAAAATCTTGTGTGGCTCATGAATCCCTTCTGCAACTGTGGACTTTGCCTATGATTTTTCAGGTTCAAACTCTTGACCCTCATTTTGTTCTACTCGGGGGACTCAGGCAGGGAATCAGCAGCCTTGTGAACCATCCTCTGCCTTATGCCTACCTGTTTTCTTAAGATCTGAGATATGTACGTCAGTTCCCCTTTCATGTTGCTCAAAGTAACTTATTTAGTCTCATCAGGCGGGTCAACACTTAGGTTTCCTGCTGATCTTCCATTTGTGAGCAAGATCAAAGTGCTTCCTTGTATATGATGTTATTTAATCAACTCCCAATTCCTCTCAAAA
Source organism: Cricetomys ansorgei (assembly GCA_026225945.1). Classification (NCBI taxonomy): domain Eukaryota; kingdom Metazoa; phylum Chordata; class Mammalia; order Rodentia; family Nesomyidae; genus Cricetomys; species Cricetomys ansorgei. The sequence continues at coordinate 8,347,450 of JAMJFZ010003914.1, read as the reverse complement.
AAAGGCTCTTAACTGCTCCTGTTTATCCCTCTTATTCCAGCTCGTTTTGTACAGCTTCAAACACAACTGACCCTTATCCAGGCCCACTAATGGAAAATTAAGGTCATGTCTGGGGCAGCAATCACCACCTTCACAGACTTCCACACAGCCTGTGCATGCATATGCCAATCTTTTCAATTTCCTCCTTGATTTAGTGGAAGCCATCAGAGCAGAATTGAGCCTGAATATTGGTCACAAAGCTCCTTTGAAGCAATTCAGCAACTGTTAAAAGCTACCTTCTGTGACTCAGTCCACCAAAATCTATCTAGAGAGCAAAAAGTATACTGAAGCCAGCCTCAGAGAGACCCTCTTCTCCATAAAAATACCTTTCAGGCTGAACATGCTGTCTAGTGTTGGCACCTGCCTTAATACTTTGGTAATGCCTTGGCAGACCTCTGTGTGATGCCTTCATCTGTATATATGCTTTGTCAAGCTCATGACCTCCTGGGTTTGACACAGCACACTACTTAGTAAGAGGCCTGTGATTTCTAGTTAGTGATCTGTTAGTTATTCACAGTTAAAGGGTGTGAGTGCAGGGATGATTTCATGTGCATAGTGTATGTACATGTGTATATGCAGATGCATGCTATCATGAATAGGTCCAGAGGCCAGAGAAGGATGTCAGGTATCCTGTTCTTTCACTCCCCACCCTATTCCTCTGAGACAAGTCTGTCACTGAACCTGAGTTCTGCTGGGAGCCAGAAGGCCCAAGCAATCCTCCTGTGTCTGCTAGCTACAGCACCGGGGTTAGCCTGCTTTCTGCTTTCTGGTTTTGTGTGCGTGTGTGGAGGGGGAATTAGAATTTGAACCCAGGTCCTCATGCTTGTATAGCAAGTACTACTATCCACTGAGTCATCTTATCATCCTCTGAACCACTTCTTGACAGGATAATCTTGAGTGTATTTTACTTAAACTCTTTGGGCTTCCATGTATTCAGCTGTAAAGGGAAGGTAATTAAGGATCCCTTTCTTGGTGCTGTCGTGAGAATTAATGAGCTAAGAAATAGCAAGTTCTCAGCACAATAGAAAGTATCAAGCCCACCTGGCTTTGTGTTACTTAGTCACACAATTGGTTATTCATTCCTCCAGTTGTCCGAGCTGGAAGGGCGAGAGTCTTTGTCTCTCTCCTCATCCCCACTTGCTGAATCTGACCGGCCTTTGCCCTGTGCCATTCCTGTCCATTTCCAGTGTGATCGGTCAACTCAGGCCTCCAGAGAGCTCAGTGACGTCGTTCCCATCCTCCATGCCTCTGAGTGCAGTTTCTTTCTCAGCCTCAGCTAGGTTGGTTTCTAAAGCTTGTGACCATTACTTCAAACTGAATAACTAACTTCCTCAATGTGAACTTCAGCAGGGGAAATTTTAAGATACTTCATCAATTATAATTTTGATGACACACTCTCATACTTTTTTATTTTTCATAGATTTTTGTATTCGCAGGAAGTATCATTACCTCAAGCCTAGTGTTTTATAGAGCATCATGTTTACACAGACAGTTTTATGTATTTGCAGAGGGCACTAAAATATCTCAGGAATGCTTATTGATGTGGATAGTTTTCTTTCCACAAAATATTTGCTAGAAGCCTAACATGCCTTCTGTATTCTCCCCATAAGTATGTGTTCCTGCACCCAACTGCATGATTCTCTTCTTTTTAGGGATTTTGCTTGTGTCTGTCATGTTTGTCTTCAGACTATTGAGGTAATGATTATTGACTAATTTGTAGCATTTGTATGGTGAGCATAATGACTGACCAAATGCGTAAGTCTTGGTTTAGTGAGGATAGCTTTGTATCAGATGCGATGTAAAAATGCTCTTGTATATGAACTACATCCAAATGTCCACATGGATTCCAGGTATGTCCGCCAATCTTGTGTCTGTAGTCCTTGCCCCAAAATAAGGAATGCCATTCCTCGCCTTCTCTTAGAGCCCCCTAATCACCGCTTCATATCCTATTAATTTTTAATTAATAGCAGTTAAAATTTATTCTAAAATGCTATTTTAGTAGCTGCATATCAATCTATCATCTAAATGCACTATAATTTGTCTAACATTCCAATATTGTTGATCATTAAGGTAATTTTCAATTATCTGGTGTTATGAATGACACTCTAAAGAACAGTGTTGTGCGTCATTATTTTTCTGCATCAATAAATGGTTTTTGGAACTAATTGCCAAATGAAAGTTCGTTTCAGATAACAGCTAGCTGCAGACTCTTTTGAATAGGAGTGTCCCCATGGCAAAGGGATACTACAGTTGGACTGTCCAGGGTAGGAGGACAGAGTGGAAGGAGGATTCACGAGTCAATGACTTTCTTTCCACTCATCATACTCTGTATCTCCCCCATCTCAGAGCTGAGTCCCTGGGTCAGCTGGGGAGCATATTGGTCACTGCCACTCTGGAAATGAACTTGATCTGAGACAGTAGAATGGTCTTTACCTTAGTCACACAGAGCCCGGGGAGGTGGCACAGAACTTTACTCCCAGCACAAGGGAGATGGAGGCAGATGGAGCTCTGTGAATTTAAGGATAGCCAAAGTTAAGCACTGAGACTTTGTCTCAAAACCACAACAAATGCACAACAATAAAAACACACCCCCCCTGCTAAAATCCCACATAGTAATACAGTCTAAGGCCAATGCTTTGCTCTCGACTGTTTCTGCTTTCGATGAATAACTTTCTACCTAGTGGCTCAGCCTTCTCTCCTTCCCTTCCATCCTTCCTTCTGCCTTTCTTCATTTACTCCTTCCCTGCCTTCTTAGTTCCTTCATTTCAATAAGCAAGGACTGTGAGCCAAACATGTGTTTAGTTGTATGCTCAGTAGAGCAGTCCAGATGTTCAGGAGACATGGGTCACCTGAGAGGACAACCCTCATCATCTGTAGAGTGCTGTCACTCTCACCCCCAACTGTGCTTTTAAGTTGTAGAGATTCCCAGCTATTCCTTGTGCTTGCGCTGCCTACAGTTCCCTTGCTTTATGGCAGATGTGCTATCAACACCCTGCCCTTTGTTTGACTCTGAGACGTGTCACTGGGCACAAATTACTATTTCTCTGAAATACTCAGCTTCCAAGCTAGCCGCTACTCTGATTATTGTCACTATTAAAAACGTTATTCATGATCCACATAGAAATATCCGCGTTATCAGTATCACGGTGTCCCCTGTGCCACCGTTCACAATCCCTGTTGCTATATTTCTTTTCATCATTTTTTTTTTTCTGACAGCACCCAGGGGCTGTTCAGACAATTAAGATCCAATAATAAGAGGGAAGAATAATTAAAATAATACCAGGAAAAACAGAAACCAGATGACAAATACTGAGAAAATCCAAGGAAACCTAACCAAGGGGCTTACTGCCTGGTGACAGGTGTTAATAAGATCAACTAGGAAAATACACGGCTAAACCCTTCCCAAGAACTTGAGAACACTCGACTCCTCTCTCATCGGTCTTTTCGCCACCAAGGTCTCAAGGGGTGCTGGATTGTATCACACTTATTTAGCTGATGCTGCCAAGAATGTGCTACCAGGAGGAGAGATGAAGAAAAGAATGCTTTTTCAGTGTGGAGCCATGCCGAAGAGTATTTCCCCTCCGGCAAAGGCGAGATTCTGGCAGATCTCCCAGGCGTTCTCACAGAGGTCCAGCCCCTGCAATGGCTTTGCAGAGCTTAAAGCAGCTCCACATTCCCTTTCCCTGTCTCATATGCACACTTACATGGTTTGGCCCTCAGTGGCTCCATCTGAAAAGTGGATACAATGTTTGGATGCGCAGCTTATGAAAAACGTCAAGTGAAAAGTCTGCCTCTATATAGAACTGAGAACAGGAATGTGGCAGCCATTTTGATGAAGTCCATGGGAATGCGAAAGCTGACTGAGGGGCTCGGTGGTTAAAGCCTATGCTGCTCCTTCAGCAGACCAGAGTTCTGTTCTCAACACCAGTATTGAATGGCCCAAAACTGCCTGCAACTCCAGCTCCAGGGGTCTGACTCCCTCTCCTGGCTTGCCTGCATGAACTCTCGCTCTCTGAAGCAAAACAGATGGAAAAAGAAGGAACATTTTGTCCAGTTTTATTTCATGTATGCCCTAACGAGATGTTTCGCTCTGAACTAACAATGCATAGTTTTGTGTTCCCGTCAAAAAATACATAATGCTTGTCTCTCTGTAGAGTGTGTTTTGCCATTTTGTTGAGAAGCTCTGATGCTCCTTGATTCAACTGATTCTGTGACTAAGGTCAGCGCGGCCAGGCCCTTCATGCATATGGATGGAGAGAGCAATAGCCAAAGATTGCCAGAGCTTGGATTTTATGTATCTAACAGTGCTCGGTGTGATAGATGCCAGTCTCCATGGTGGTTGGTGGTGCTCTCAGGAGATGGTGGAGCTTTAAGTAGATGAGACCTAGTGTGAGGACTTTAGGTCATTGCTACCACGCCCTTAAATGAGTGAAAGTAAACACGGCCCCATCTCTTTTATTTTATTTTTTTATTTTTCTAGTTCACTTCTCAGCCACAAGGTGATCAATTTTGTTCCTCTGCCTCATTGACATCAGCTCTGGTATGCCGCAGACCCTAAGAAAATGGATAGGAAATCCAAACAAAGTGCATGGTCATGTGTTAAACCTCTGTAAACCAATAACAGATTGAAATCTCCAAAATCGTAAGCCAAAGCAAACCTTTCCATTTAGTAAGTTAAGTATCTTAGGTATTTTGTTGCAGCAATAGAAAGCTGATTGACAGAGGCTTTGGCCACTTCTGTGGTTTTCTTTCACGAGATAAATTTCCTTGAGCCACTCCTATGGATACACTTAAAGCAGCATGGCCGTGATCATCCTGGAGTCACCCTGAGTCTAAGATTTCTCAGGTGATTATAAAAGTGCATTGCACAAGTTGCACCTGCCAGCTCTCTTACTGCTTTTGCTTCAAAGATGACAAACTGAGAATCAAGACGGTGACTCATCTGAAGTCACAATTCTCAAGGGATGCCGCATTTGTGAGAACCCTGTACAGCCAATTCTAGAATCTAGTGTTATTTCTAGGTCACCAAATTGCTCTGCATCCAGAATGACATGAAATTAGTCATCCCCTCCTTTTCAGGCTCAGGCAAAGCTTTCCTGTATTCCATGCCTGTTCCGCCAGCCCCAGAGCTCACCAGTATGTAGCAAATGCAGCATATCAGGTGACTGAAAACCGTAGCATCCTGTGAGTATCACACTGTCCTCTGCTCTCTAAGCCGCCAGGCACCTTGGGAGTGGCAGGCCAGCCTCATCCACGCCTCCCTTATCCATCAGCCAGCCATAGTGGCTTCCTCAAATGGATTTTACTTTCCGTTCCATCTCATTTGACACTTTATCAGCTGGAAATGGCTCTGAGGTGGTATTCTGTCAGCTGCACACCTGCCAGAAGCCTGCCTCCATCTCTCTCCCTCTCTCTCTCTCTCTCTCTTGCAAGATAGTGAGGACACAATAAGGAAGAAAAATAGAGGCTCAGTGATAAGCTTAACTTTGGGGAAATGGAGGAGAATACTACATTTTCCTTGCACTGTCTTTTTTGCTGTTTGTTTTGTAACATAGGAAAAGACGAGAGAAACAGGGGCATGAAAGGAATGGCGAGAAAGTCGTCCCTATTTCCATCTTGGAAAGGAGTTTGCCTATTTTAGTTGAAAAATTAGCCTAGATCCATCACGTTACTATGACTTGCACATGAAGAGACATGTCAGTGTAGGATTCCCCATGCATAGTAGCCATCCTCAGGGAGTATGCATTTGCATTTGCTGGTTGGTCAGTTATGGTGCTTCTATAGGTTTCCTTAGACAGACACTTTTCCTATAAGTCAAGCTGCCGGACCAATAGCATTGGTGATGGATCAGGGAGGGAGATGATGGACCGGGCAGCATGTGTGGTGAGGGTTCACACAGGATGGTTCATTTTATCCTAACAGAATTCTTGTGAGATGTGCTCCAACTACTGCATGTAAGAAAGGTGCCGAGAGGACACAAAGGGGTTGGAAAGATGCCCATGAATTGATAAGACCAGGACAGAGCTTCAGGTGAGGGAAAGACAGACTCCAGTCTGTACCCCATCCACAGCATTCTTGAGAGAACCACTCTTCTCCCAGGACTACACACCTGAGTTCCAGAAGGACCTTGGCATCTAATCTCTGTTAGCATATTTGTACCACTCTGCCTCTCAGTAGGATGGAAGCCAGTTACGCTATTTGCTTTTAGTCCATCTCTATTTTTATCTGGTATCAACGGTGTGGATTTTGCAGAGCTTTCTTATTTGTTATTTCATTTGCCCTCCAGAGCTCTGAAAAGAGCATCGGCACTGTTTTAGTGCTGCTCATTGGATCCTGGGGAAAGACGAACTGATCTGGGTGTGCAGAGACCTGAGCTCTGTTCTCTCTCCTCTCTGTCTCCTTCACACTCCTACTCCTCCTCCTCCTCCCTTCCTCCTCCTCCTCCCCCCCCCTCCCCCTCCTCCTCCTCTCCTCCTCCTCCTCCTCCTCCTCTCCTCCTCCTCCTCCTCGTCCCCACCATGCCTCCAAAAGATCTTCCACTTGGAAGCAGGTGCTTGATTTCTGCCTGAAGTGAGCAGGTTGGGAAATGTTCCCAGGCTACTCACAAACCCTGTCCAAGTTATTAATACCCAGTAAAAGGGCTGACACCCAGGCCCCAGGGTTGCCATCTTTGGCCTTTTCTTTCCTTTGTCCTATTTGGTTTCACAACTTAAATGTTTTCTTTTTTGATATGAAAATTAATTTCTGGACAAAAAGAAATATACCTGTACTGGGGCTAAATTTGTGTTGTCTCCCAGCATGGTTGTAATTACACTGTAGATCAAACTGACGCTTTCGTTTTCTCTGGCTTTTTCCCCTCTCTTGATGTCCCTGAAGCTGCCAGGATCACCACCAGCAGCAGTTTTCATTAGCAGGAAGCAAGGGGATGCGGATGGATGGTCCAGATTAGCCATCATTCCTCTTTCTCTGTCCTGGAATTCTTCTTTGGGATGGACAGGTGCAATCCAGACAAATGGATGGATCTAGGATTCAGGCTCCTAAGCCCCTTGGCATGGTGTAGGGATGAATGGTGATGGGAGAGGGGGCCCTGCTCCTGCTGCCTGCTCCTCTGTTCCCTTATTGCCTTTCCCAGGTCAGCAATGAAGAGTTGACACAACTCTCGAGACTCTGCACATTTCTCATTACTATCCTCCCTACCAGAAATCTGTGTTCACCTGATGGAAGTGGCAACTGCAAATTAGTCTCAAGGTATGAACTTGGGAAATAGAGCAGAGCCAATGGAAACCTTTCCAGAATAAAGTGAAGTGGATTTTTATAATGTTAAATATTATGCATTCTAGGGAAAGTACCAGGACTCCATGGTACCCATCTGATCTCAACTGAATGGCTGATGATAAATTGTTCTCTGGTAGGTACACGACTGCTTGGCTGGTGTGATTAGATAGCACAATTTTGACCCTTTGACCTTTCATATACTCTGTGCCTCTCCTCCAAAGCATCTCATTGACCTATATGGTGTCTGCAAACTATAATTCCTTTAGTATTTCCACATGCCTTATATGAGGGAGAAAGGAATGTTTGGTCATGCACACATTAGAACATTAACCTGTGTGGATGGGACAACGTCCCTCCAATGAGCCAAAGTGTGAGTTTATATAGCCTCTCAGATTGAGTTAGGGCTTGAGGATGTGAACTTCCATCTCTACAGCCTTCTCAGTGGTCTACGGTGGCCATCCATCTAGATTTTCCATCTGCCAAGCTAAGCACCAGTCCCCTTTCGCCATGCCAGGCTCACGGTAGCCTCCTAAGGATGACAGATTCAGTGCCTCAAGGAGTCTCCAGAGGAAAAGGCTGCTGTGTATATTTTTTCTCACAACCTCAGCCCAGTTGTTTCAAGGCACCAGTATTCACGTTGTTACCATGTGTTAATACTGTGTTACTCTCTTAGAATGCAGTTTCCCCAATTTGTTTTGTTTCCAAGCAGGGTTTCTCAGTTGTAACTCTGGATGCCCTGGAACTCACTCTGTAGACCAGGCTGGCCTTGAACTCACAGAGATCTGCCTGCCTCTGCCTTCTGAGTGCTGAGATTAAAGGCATATGCCACCACCACCTGGCCATTTACCCAATCTTAAAAGTGAATTTAAGAATGTCTGCCTCCTAAGGCTATAAAAGTAATTAGTTACTATCACCACCACCACCACCACTACCACCACCATCATCATCACCATCATCATCATCATCATCATCATCATCATCATCATCATCATCATCTCATGGTGCTGGGGATGAAACTCAGAGCCTTATGTATGCTATCCTAGTGCCCTACCACTGTTCTACATCCCTAGCCTTTGCCAGTCATTATCCAAATTAGAATACCAAGATGCAAGAGGAGAAGAAGGCTTTGGTTTCTCAGCTGCCTCATAACCTTGTGTCAGACCTCCCCCCGACTGTTCACGAGGCATATCTAGCATTCCTGAGCTGTACTCTTGTCCTCCATCTTGCCCAGTACTAGTGCCTGACAATCTTCTAATCAGCCTCTCCCCTTGCTTCCAGTGGATGGATGGGAAGGCATCTCTGTGTCCCTTCAGGACAGCTCCTGATCAGGTGGCAGTGTGTGCCAGCACAGGGATGTTACAGTGTTGCCCAGAGTGGCAGGATGGAAACTGCAATTGCCAGAGGCTCCCTCAGACTCAGCTCTCTGGCTGTTCCAATGTAGACAGATCTATAGCAACAGTTTGGGAGAAGGATCTTAGAAGACTCAGGAGTGAGTGGGTTCAAACATGAATGATGAAGGAAAGAAATAAACCCAGGTGCTTAGGCTAAGGAGCATGGTCATTTGGCACTTTGGTTTAATGGGAAAACTCAGCGGTTTTGGAGCAAGTGTGGGTTCGAGGCTTCACTCTGATGGGGTACCCTGTCAAGTGTGGAGTCAGGTATTTTCATCACAGCTTCTTGGTTTTCTTTTTTACAGTACTAGAATAATACCCCCTCACGGGGCTACAGTGAGAGCCTGGCATGGTGGCTGAACACAGTGGCAAAGGCCTCACCAGTTAATGCTCTTGCTTCTCTGGGAAAGCTGCCTACATTCAGGTGCCTCAGTTTTCACACTGGTGAAACAAAAATAAGTATGCCTGTCTCAGAAGGAGTCTGTGCTGTGCACTAATATGAAATAGATAAGAACCCTAAGGCACATACAGTGTACAGTGAATACTCATAATGAACACACAGTGTATATGTTCCCTTTTCATTAAAAATGGTTATTGTCAACATTATTATTTTATTGACTTTAGTTTATTATCCATAAAAATGAATAGTTCTTATTTACTAATTAGATAAGAATGTAATATCACTTATACTGTGTGTGTTTTAAAGGCTTATATCAAAATCCATGGGGCATGTTCATTATCTTCAACTTTTTTTCTTGACCCTGGTTCCCTTATAATCTATAAGGTTTATAAGGTTTATTCATTCTCTCTCTCTCTCCATCTCCCTCTCTCCCTCCCCCTTCTCTTTCTCTCTCTCTCTCTCTCTCTCTCCCCCCCCCCCCCCCCCATGCAGTAAAACAGAGCTGCAGGCAGTCAATTTTGAGTCAGTGGGCTGTGAAAAGCAGCTAGAATAATAGTTTATTGACCCTGAATGTGGCAGCTGGAACCGAGGGCAGGCTGGGCTCTGGGACACATAATCGCCACAATGGAGATTTGATCATCTTTGATCATTTCCGTGACCTTTAAGAGACAAGATGTCTGGGCGGAGCCTGGTGAGCCCCTACAGAAAGCTGAGTGAAGGGGGATGGCCTAGTGCAGCAGGAGCTGGTCTGGTTCTTAGAGACATGTGTGCGCTGGACCCACCTAAGCGAGGGAACTGTCATCAGCAGAACATCTGCATGTCTGAACTCAGAAGTCTCAGTGACCTATTAGTGACACTGTCAGAACCGCAGAAGACAATCTTCGTCAATGGAGACTTTCTTCATCATTCATTCAAGTGGTTACCACATGCAGGTATAGACTTCATTATGAAATAAAATGCACTTTCTGAAACAAACTTATTAATAATATTTCAGTGGTGTAAACGATTTCTTTGAAAGTGGAATGGTAATCTAATAGTTGAAAGCAGAGCATTAAAAAAAAAGAAACACAAGGCTTTGTGAATGAATGAATGAATGATCTACCACAGTTTGAATAATTTGTGAATGAAATATAGTTCAACAAAAGTATAAGAATTTATGGTCAAAGAAGTTCATCATTCTAAGCTACAAATGCGAAGTATATAAATTTGAAGCAAATTTGTCATGGCCTTTAGAAAATACTTCCAGGTAATAAGCTGCAACTTTATTCTGTGTGTTCCCTCTTGGCTTGCGCTTGGATTCATTCACTATGTGCTTCTTTGCTTCCACTATTTCTACTGTATGAAGGCTGTAGATTTTTTCCCTTCATTTTAAAAGCAAAATGCCAGGACAAATAAAGAGCTTGTGTGTCTTTTGGTATTTGTAATCGCAATTATGAAGTTGTTTTCCCATGGGCCAGACAAATAACCCATGGGAGTTACATAGAGTCTCTGATTTTAACCAAGCTATTTCCAACGTTCGATAAAAGGGTACTTTCATTAGTTGAAAGGTGTCGTGGGCTCTGTGCCAAATATTTGGAGGAAAGGGGGTTAATTATTTCTTTTTATTTTTCTCCATTTAAAATAGAAAATGTCCTGTAAACATGCTATTAGCAGAAGCCAAAAGATCCTCTTTTGAATAACGCAAGTAAACAGCACTGATTGCTACAGGAGAAATAAAGGGCCACGTACTTAAGGAAAGCTGAATCCAGTTGAAGGACGAAAGCATAGAAATAGAGCATTTGTTTTGCAGAACAACAGTTTGATAAGTGCCCAGGTTCAAGTTGCAAGACTGGAGTACGTAAATGTGGACAAGGCACTTAGCTGTGCGAGGAGGGCTCCTGTGCTTCACCCCAAAGCCACAGTGCTCCAGTCTCCCTCTTTTCATTTGCTTACACACTTATATGAATTATCTTTGGTCTTACTTTATTTTCAGTTCAACCACTGCCAGAAAAATCACCTTTACTGATTTGTGCTTCTCCAGTAGCAGGTTTGTTGGTATTTCAACACAAGTTGGGATTTTATGGAAATCTCCTTGCCCAGGGCATAAAATTAACAATGGCTTAATAAGTTCTGTCTTTATTGTTAACCCTCCCCTGACTCTCGAACTAGATTTTTGGCGAACTTGACACCAACCAGGGGCATCTGGGAAAACAAAACTTCAATTTCAGAAAATCCCTCCATTACCAAGTCCATGGGGCCAATTTCTTAGTCAATGATTGAAGTAGGAGAACCGAGACCACTGTGATTGGTGTCACCCTGAGCCTGTGGTCCTGGGTGCTATAAGAAAGCAACCTGAATAAACTGTGGTAAACAAGCCAAATAAGTACTATTCCTCCATGGTCTCTGCTTCAGTTCCTGCTTCCAGATTCCTGCCCTGAGTTCCTGCAGTTGGCTTTTCTTATTGATGAACTACAAGCCATAAGATGAAATAAACCCTTTCTTCCTCAAGTTGCTTTTGGTTATAGTCTTTATCACAGCAATAGAAAGAAAATAAATACAACTGGCTTTGTGTTTCATTGCATATTATTAACTCTGTTTTTTTTTTTTTCCCCCAAGTTTTGATTGGGTGGTATCCATTTCTAATAGCTAGTAATTGTTTAAGTTAGTTGTTCTCAACCTGTGGGTTGTAAACCCTTTAGGAGTTGAACAACCCTTTCACGGGGTTTATATAAGACCATCTGCATATCGGATATTTACATTATAATTCATAACAGTAGCAAAATTACAGTAATGAAGGAGCAACAAAAATGACTTCATGGTGGGGGGTCACCACATGAGAAACTGTATTAAAGGGTTAGCATTAGAAAGGTTGAGAGCCACTGATTTAACCAACGATTTTGATAGAGATAAGAATGAAAGAGGAAATAGCTTCTATGAAATTTTCCAAAAGCCTGAGGTGGCAAATGTCTGCAGAAATTATGAAACAATGGAAAAGCCAATTTCACCAGGTTAATTCATGGTAATTTCCCTATAAAGGCTAATTGGATGTGTGCATTTTGAGTAACTCAGAACCACAGGTTCGAGAAAAGTCAACTGTTGTAGGTAGAATTCCTACAGAGGAGTGCTTGGTCAGAAGGCAGGTGTGTCACCCAGAGTGGAGACTCACCTCGCCGTCCGAGCACACAGGCAGATGACCACTAAGTCCTTTTCCTTCCACAACCCAAGAAAAACAGGGACAAACGATAAGGCTGGGAGATCTTGTGAGATAGCGGAAGTGGCAGCCCTTGCTTTTCTGGAACTGAGCACATCTTCCGGGACAAGGTAGAACACTGGGAATTTTCAAATGCACCAGCCTTTGGGAAGAACTACTGTACCCAATGTGATTGTCCCATGCACACAGTTCTTTAGCAGCTGATCACATGGACCCTGGAGTCACCTGCACTTTCCTCTGGTGAGTACAGGTTCACTCTATTAACCTGCCAGCACCTACTTGGCTCTTCAGTTGAAGCCTAAGTGACTGCTTACCCTAGAAGCTCTTCATGTTCCAAAATTAGCCCACAGTTGAAGAGCAGGTCATGTTGCTTCCTGTCTTGGAGATACCGACTTTCTCTGCCATTGGAAGCACGTCTCTTAACCTTTTCTGACTTCCCCATCTGTGATTTAGAGTTAATTACTCCGAACATTAAGGGGCGATGGAGAGGATTAATTTGTTAATGTTTGTAAAGTACTTCAGATATGTAAAGTGCCAAGTATTACTAAATTCCATACAAATAAATTGCAATTTAGGATCTAAAGGGAATAAATAGTTGATTTTTATTTAACCAATCTACAAAAGTGTGGTGTTATCCACCCAACATCTGTACAGAGACGATTATTACGTATAATGCAGAACATGTAAATCAAATGCTTTTTCCTACTCAAGTTAATAAGAATTTGAAAGCAATGACTGTCATTAGAAACAAAGTACGTGTCAGAGGGAGAGTGACTCCCAGTTTCAAATATTGCTGGGGATTCCCTCCTGAAGCATTCTGCAGACAGCCTGTCAGAGATGGTGAAAGGAGAAGTCTATTTAGGAAGTGTATCTGTCTTGGATAATTAATGTTTTTAAAAAGAAAGAAGAATTTCCCAAGTGCATTGTTACTAGACTATTACCAGACTGCAACACTTTGGGTAAAGAGGCCTAAGGTTTTTGTTTGTTTGTTTGTTTGTTTTCTGTAGTTATTAAGTGCAGATACAAACCCCCAAGTCCAGTTGCTTTTGGGGCACAGGGATAGAAGATGGAACTGACTGAACTCCACTTGGCCAAGGGATGCTCAAGTCCTAACCATTGCTCCTTCTGACATCATTGTACTTAGGTTAATGTGCTGATGCAAGCATTTGTATCCTGCCTGGGGGAGCCATGGGATTCTAGCTGTGTATGTGCTTATTTTTTGAGCAAATGCAAGCACTTTAGACACTGACCGAAGGCTAGGCAGGTCCTCAAGTGATGATATGACCTAAGTCACTTCTGGTCCATAAAGAGGTGGCATTTCTTAAACAATCTCTAGCATACAAAGTCAAGGACTACCACTGGGGACTCTGGTGACATGCTCTCTGATTGATGGTGCCACCGCAAACCACTTTGTGGAGTTATAGCCTTGGGTGGCAATGATTATGGTTTATATTCTTTGGGCTATGTTTCTTAGAAGTCTCCCTGGGGTACTCAAAAGTATTCCTGATTAGAACAGAGCTTCTGTATCCTGCACTGGGAATTAGGAGGGTGCAGCCAGGGAGCCTGGGATGGGTCAGGTTAATGACTGACCAACCCCTCATGCTCCATCTCCCCTTCAAATGGGGAGAGTTATAGTCAACACTGAACTCCAATCTTATAAGGTAGAATCAGAGAATAATTAAGAACATTGGAAATTTTAAAGCCCCATGCAAACATCATAGTATCAGAAGAATTGCTACTTTTGCTATGATCAAAGTTCTGACAGGGATCATTTATTTTATACTTCCCCTAATCTTCCCTCATTGGCCTTAGTTTCTAAATCAAATCATCATACCTAGGAATCAACACTGAAGACAGGAGAAAATCAGGGGAATGGAGTCAAGGTCCTGACCCCCCCCCCTTACTGATTCACTGTGAGGGTCTTAACCAAGTTACTTCATGGTAGAATCTCAATGTTGTTTCTCATACATTGGGTTAGAATACTTAACCTATAGGGTTTCAGTAAGGACAAAAATGAGATATTTTATTACAAAACATTGTTCAAATATGGTAGAATGACCCTCAACTCTCCCTGGGAAGTATTTCTAGCTCCTAGGGAAACTCAATTACTCACAGAGAACAAGAGAAGTTGTAGCCCTAGGATAAATACCTCAGCAGTGGACAGTGAACCCTGTGTGTTATTTCAATTCAACAATGGAAGCATTTCAAGAAACATGCTTATTGTATAATCTGTGTGCTTCCTTCTATAGCTCCCTGTAACACTCTAGCTTGTGGGAAGCGAGGTGAGCCAGGGTTTCTACACTGCGCCCTCATCCCACATCATCCATCTCTCAGGGTACACATTGTATGCCCTATTTTGGGTGGGGGTCTTCATATCCCCCCACCTCTGTAGGTAATTGGAATGACAGGGAAGTGGCTATGGCAGAGAACAAGAGCAACAGAAACCTCTTCCCTCAGAAGGTGACTTTCAGGGCTGGCGAGATTTAATTTATTTCTCTGTGGCAACCATCAGGGACAGACATCTTTCACAGAGCTGGTTGGGGACGTTTCTTGCATGCTGGCAGGACTCGGATACACGCTGCTCTTTTTCAACCCCAGAAAAGAGAGCCATTGCCCCAGGGGGAGTGCTCCATTGGTGTGTACAACCTGTACCAGGGATATGATGTGGCCAAATTGGTGTAGGGGAAGTTTTACTGAGAGGAAATGAGGGAACTGCAAAGAAAAAGAGGACGGATGCTCATGAATGCGTTTGCTCATTATGTACCCAGGCCCTAAGCTTGCCTCTCTTCATCCTTATGCTATAATTTTCCAGATCAAGATAAGCATGAAGCACGGTCTCTCTCCTCCTGTACAATTTGCAGTTTCGGGTTGTGCTCAGATGGAGAGAACTGTAAGTACGCAGACATTAATAAGCCTATGCATTTAAATAACTTTTATCTTCCAAGAGCTCAGTGCTTTATAAATGACGGGACATTGCTTTTTTCTCTCTGCCTTAAACAGTTGGCATTCTTTGCATTCTTGTAAAACTTTTAGTTTCGCTCTTTTCCTCACCAAGCCTAGTGCACCATAGGAAAGGGCCCTGCAGCACTGAGATCCGTAAATTACTGTAACAATGAGTTAGTGATACACGGGAAAGGAGTCAGGGGTCTGGAGCGGAGATCTTCATTCTCCCCTTTCTGATCAGCTGTGGTGTCTTAACCAAGCCACTAACTCTGAGAAAATCAAATTGAGATAAAAATCTATAACCTGTAGGGCTGTGGTGAGGGAATAAAAAAGACACTTATTTTATGATAAAGTATTAAACAAACAGGCTAGGAATGTTATAAACATTTCTTGGAAGGCACTGCATCCCCTAGGAACAGTATACTTTTTATATTAATATGCCAGAGGGAAACTAAGGCACAGATGGAAAATGTACTTTTTCCTAGTACAATCTATAAGCTAACAACTCTTGAAACTGTTCATGCAGTCAGACTCTCCTGTGAGCTTGCGCCTCACTCATCGAGATGCTGGTGGAATAACTAATAAGCACCCAGCTCTGCGTCAGGGCTGTATTTCCCCTGAGCATCTATTCCTCCTCCTGGTTTTTGCCTGCAAAATCTATCCTGCCTTCTGGTTGCTGACACAGGCGTCAGTGCCTGCGTCCTGTGCCTCCCAAATCTTCCTCCCATTCATCTTCTCCTTGCTCTTCATGCCCCTGACACCATCATGTAGGCTTTCCTGATTCTCTAATAAATTCAGAAGCTTTGAAGTGGGACCCCATCTCTGTCTCCTCCTTTGCCCCCAAATCATTATTTGTATTATTTCCAGAGCAAAACAAATCATGCCACCACCCAATACAGAACAAGTCCATGAATCTATACAACCCGTAGAGTAATCACAAGGTTTTGTGTGTGTGTGTGTGTGTGTGTGTGTGTGTGTGTGTATGGTGGGTGAAGATGGGAATGTGTAGTCACATGCCTGGGGGACACATGTATGTTGTATCTCTGTACACAGGTGCATGAGTATGTGGGTATGCTTGTGTGAAGGCCTGAAGTTGACACCAGGTATCTTTCTAAATCACTCTCTACTATTGTTTACTGGAGCTGGGTCTCATGCTGAACCCAGAGTTCTCCAATTTCTGCCAGTGTAGATAGCCAGCTTACCCCAGGGATCCCTTGTCTCTGCCTCTGCTGGGATTACAGCAGGACCACCATGCCTGCCCAGCTTTTCTGTGGGCTCTGGGGATTTGAACTCTGGGACACATTTAATCCACTAAGTCATCTACTCCACTCTAAGGGTAAGCTTTTTAATCAGGAGATAGAGCGCTCTGTTTCATCTGGCCTCCCAAACAGCAGCTGATCACCAGTCTTGCCTCTCAATAGAACTTGTAGCAGTACCGTGGGGATTTTTTGAAAGGCCCATGCAATTTTTCACGTGCCTGCCATTGACATTCTGTCTCCTTTGCATAGGACCCCTTCCCCCTGTTTCTCTACCTGGCAAGCTCCTCGTTATCCCGTAACGTCAGGCATGCCTCCACCAGGACACAGCCAACACATTACCTCATGTCATAGTGATTAATGATGGGCCTCTCCAGTGTGCTGGCTGCCAGGGCCGCTTCTGGCACTTGCTGCCTCACACGGTGACTCTAGTTTTACCTGATACATCTTTCTTAGAAGAACCCATTGATTGGCTTGAAGAAATTCCGATGTTACTGCACATACAAGATTAAGGTGCTACAGGTTAAAATTCAGTCAGTGTTTGCATTACAGATGTGTCTCGTGGCTCATAATAACTCAAGCTCCGTCAGGAGTTTACTACGTGGCAGGTACTGTGGTAGACTCCAGGTAATTCTACAGTGTGAGACTTCTCGGTAGAGCTGACAGGAAAAGAGCCTTCTAGAGATGGGTTTGATGTCCTGGGTGTGCTCTCTATAAACATCTAAATGAGGACAAAAGCTTGTCACACACTCACCAGTACCACCAAGAGCCACTAAATACAGCAGTAGGAGCAGTAGAGAAGGATTCCGACCAGCAGGGGGCAGTGCAACAAAGCAGACACTTAAATCAGGAGCTCTGTCTTGAATAAATACCGTTCTAATAAACCTTTCCTGTTTATTTGCGAAAATTCACATCTTTGCCTTTGGGGACCGAACTAGATCTATTCATCCTCCTTCTGTGGCTTTGTAAACAGTGTGCCTCCTGTGACCTGCTTCCCTCTTCTTGCTTCCGTTACCTCTTCCTCCACCAAGAAAGGCTCTGAGAGCACCTTACATCCGCTCGTATGGCTTTCTGGGTTGAGAATGTCTCCAGAGGGGTGCAATCTCATCTGACAAGCCTTTTCAGAAGGTCTCTTCTTAGCACAGCAGATGGAGGAACATAAACTCCCCTCCTCCCCTCCCTCCTTCCCTCCCTCCCTCTCCTCACTCACTTGAGACTCTTACTTAGGTAGTGACCACAGCACCAAGTGGAAGTAGAGCTTCAGCAGCAAGAGGTCACCAACTCACCTTGGCTTAGCCTTTCTCAGGTGTTCCTCTGTATACCTCTGTGGTCTGCCTCTCTGTTTTGTTTGGATGGGGTGGGGCACAGAGTACCATGTGTCCTCAGGACCTAGATGCATTGAATTACATTAGATGTCCAGTATGATTGGGGCACCACAGTTTGTCAAGAGTGAGACTTGAGTGAGCATTGGAAAAAGTAGAATGGGTGTAGCAACTGTGCTTCCTGATAAATTTGTTCCGAACAGCCCAACATCAAAAGTCTTGGAGCCCAAGGGCTGCACAGACCTGGCATTGTACTCAACGTAGCTACCTCCTAAGATTATGACCTTAGGCAAACTAGCATGTTTAGACCAAGGGTTCCTGGAAAATAATAAAAGGTTGGTGATTACCTCCATCACCAGGGCTGCTGTGAGGACTCAGCACTTGCTCCATGCCTGACACAGAGCGAGCATCTGATAGGGCAAGACCACCTGAATAATTGTGACCGCATCTCTAGAATTCACACTGGTAGATATCACTCTTTTTCCTTTGACAATTTGAGTATTTGGCTCAATAGATGGATGTCTGGAATTTGTCCTTCTTACCGCTTGGATGTGACTCCTTCTAGACGTGGGTACCTGTATTGTCATTGATTGACACTCAGGACTATGAGACTTCCTGACAGCTCTTTGGTACAGACAGTGAGATTTCAGTATCTCAGTAGTTTCCATATTTAGCTGATTCCTCATAGAGTAGTTTTCTATTAATGTCTGGTGGAGAAAAGCAGGTGAAGTGGCCAACCAGCAACCATGAAGGCCTTATTTTGTTTACGTAAAAGCTCAGTGACTCCAGATAATAAACCAGCAGGCACCAGTTGGCATGTGACAGGGCAAAAGCATCAGTCACATTTGTGTTCCAATTTCTTTACGGAAAGTGTCTTTCCAAACATCAGACATGGAGTTGCTTTTCTGAGACATAGTCTCTGGCTGGCCTCAAGTCTGCCATCCTCTTGCCTCGCCTCCAAAGCACTGGGATTATAGACCTGCACCGCCACTCCTAGCCTTTCGAATTTGTTTCTTAAAGACACATTTTACTTTTATTTGTGACATTAGGTACTGCCAACTGTGCTCAAGTGTTGCAGTTTTGCTCAAGCTGGATAATGCATGTATGATCTGTACCTCAGTTTTCCTCAGTGTCCAGGCAGAGGCATCTAAGGCACAATATTAAGTCAAATGCTCATTGTCACATACCTGTGTATTTTTATTGCCAGGAAAGATGCTACCATGACAAACTCATTACCTTTCTTTCATGCCTGCTCTGTGTGTCACTGTTGTCACTACAGTTCTCCTCATCTTCCTCTCTTTACCTAGTGTCTCCATCAAGCCACTTGCTCAAGCCAGAGACCAGGAGCCTCCTACCACTACACTCCCCGCACTCCTGCTGCTGAAGTGAGGCCAGCTCATTTTATCTCAATGCCACCTGCAGACCTCATCTTGAATTCTTGTTTTCCCAACTTCCCATTCAGGAAAGCCTGTGCCTTTGAATGACAGCAGTGGCATCTAACTAATGCCTTCTTCTCATCACTGGAGCCTGGGGAGGTGCTGAATGCTTGTCTGCCCTTAGGTCGCTACCATTTACCTACCCATCAGAGAGTGCTCATTCATAGGAGCTGACCCTAAATGCTTCAAAGAGCTGCAGAACTTGGTGTGCCTGGCTGTGCAAATTTAACTACAAGGTCCTGCTGCTAATCTCAAGAGGACAGAATTTAGTTCTCTTCCTTTCAGAACTCCCTCTGTCTGGACCATTTCCCCATTCACCACACTATCACAGCTTTCCTATATTTCAATCACCATTAAGAACTGTGTTTTAATCTGTCTTCCAGAGAGCATACCTGTCAACACTTAGTCTTATCTGGGTATTACCTATATTTCTTTCTCAGTGTGATTTATTTGTGGCTATGATAATCACTAAAATTTAAAAGACTTACCACAAACAAGTGTTGGTAAGTATATAGATCTCCTAAACTCTCATATACTGATGTTAGAAATGTAAAACACATGCTGGGTGGTGCATGTCTTTAATCCCAGAACTAGGGAGGCAGAGGCAGGCAAATATCTGTGAGTTAGGGGCTAGCCTGGTCTAGTGAGTGAGTTCTAGGATAGTCAGAGTTACAACACAGAACCCCTATCTTGGAAAAAGAAAGAAAGAAATGTAAAATTCTGGAGGCTCTTTAGAAATCACACGTTTTCTCATAAAGTTAACTATGGTATTCTGCTTCCTTGATAATACTTCATGTTTATCTAAGACAGACAGAAATCATATGTCTACACAAACACTTTCACACAAGTGTTGACAGCATCTTTATTTGTGTTGCCCAAAAGTGGAAACAATCTATTATACACCAAGAGATAAGTATATAGACAGATTATAGTAAATCTAAATAATGGACCGAGTAATTAAAAGGGATGTGTACAACAACATGGATGGGTCTCATGTTACTTATCCTCGTGAGCAAAAGAACGTAAAAATTGTAAGTATTGCTTACAAACCTCAACGAGTCAATTTACATAAAATTCTAGGAAAGACAAAACAGATCTGTAGGGACAGAAAACAGAAAGTGGTTGGGTCTGGCCATGGGGGTTGACAGCAGAGGCAACAAATTCACTTTTGGCAGCAATAACAGTATTCTCTCTCTTGAAGGGGATACTGTCTATGCAGACCTGTTCACTCTTCAAATGCCCTCGAGCCATATTGCCAAATTTTTACATTAATTATTCATTAATTTATATCAATAAAGTTAGCTAAAAATGACTCAAGCATACATGACATGATACCTGAACTTTAGATGTGTGCATAGAACTCGAATTTTGCTCTTGGCCTAGAAGATTCACCTTCAGCAGTAGACGAGAAAGCCATTACATTTTCTTTGACAGCATTTGCAGTTTGTCCCAGCAAAGTGAAGCTGGGAACTCAGGGCATTGAGATACAGATGGACTGCTCTGAGGGTAGCCAGGAGAAAAAAAAAGAAAGAAAGAAAGAAAAAAAACTGGTATAGGACCGGCTAAACTCCAATTTCTGGTAAACAGCAAATAATGTTAGCATAAGTAGGTCCAGTCAATACATGAGTCACAGTTATATTAAAATATTCATGAATCTAAAATTTAGGCTTAACTGAACCTCCCGTGTTTTGATTTGCCATGGCTGGTAATGCTATATTATCTAGAATGCTATATTATCCCCACTGTGTTTGAACTTTCATGTAGAAAGATACTTTTGAACATGGTTCTCATGTATGACGGCATTCACTCAAAACTAGATCACAGAGTGAAAACAACATAAACCTGAGTGTGGGTTAGATTCTGTCCGTAATCCTACATGCCTCTTTACTCTGAGGAACTAGCAAACTACTTCAGCTAGTATCTCTACAGCAAGAGGATTCTTGTCTGAGTTCAAGCTTTATGTGAGAGGTGGGGATACAGGGATGGTCAAGACACTCTCACCAAGAAGTTCCTTCCTTTCTTACTCTCAGTAGAGATCAGTCCACTACTTCCAAGAAATAGTAACACACAGTAACACTGGTACTTGGACAGGAAGTAAGAGCAGCCCATTGCCAACACTACATATCAGCCTAACGGGGGGTCAGGGCTGTAGCTTTGGTTGTCACCATTAATACCCACACTCTCACTAGCATTTGTAAAAAAGGCACATACTATAATGGTGGGGTGGAGGCAAGGGTGAAATGTCACATCAGGTCATTGTCTGCTCATGCTTTCTTTGCATGTGTGTGTGGGGGCATATATGTGGTGTGTGTGTGTGTGTGTGTGTGTGTGTGTGTGTGTGTGTGTGTGTGCATGGATGAGAATATGAAGGTACTCATGCTTGGGGCACAGAGAGTGGTTGTCATGTGTTTTCCTCTGTCACTTTCCATCTTAGTGCCATGAAACAAAGTCTCTTACTGAACTAGAAGCTTGCTACTGGTTGGTCAGCCATCTCAACTCTCAGATGCTGGGTTGCAAGCATGTACAGGCATGCAGGACTTCTTACATGGATGTTAAGGATTTGAATTCAGGTTTTTGTGGTTATAAGGCAAGCACTCTTATCCACTGAGCCATTTCCTAGGCCTTGCTCACACTTTTTGATAAAGGCTGACCAAGTACAATGAAGGAGAAATAAGGAAGGGTCTTGGCAGAAACTAGGAGTCTTGAAGTTGCTGAACACTGAGATGACCTTATCCTGGGAAGAAGAGGAAAGACTACATGTGCAAGAGGGACATTTATAGTTACTTCCTCCCCTAACCTCCTTTACCCGAGGACAGCACAGAAACAGAAGCAATGTGTGATGGTCATAGCCAGCAGCCTCCTAGATATTAGAAGAAAATGTTTCTTTGCTTTCTGTGGAGAGATCACTGAAACAAACTTGGCTAAATTTTAAAAGGTGACCCAATAATTTTATTATTTATCAAATCTTGATGAATGATGAGGCTTAGAGCCAGGCAGCAAATGCACAAGTGTATCCTTAAATGAGAGGTGCCTTCTGAGAGAGCAGGCTGTCTTTGACTAGGCTACTCTCTGCCCAATACACCTCCATCATTTTCACCTTCAAGAGATAGTGTGGCATCTCTTGAATTTGTAAATAGCCTTTGTATTTGTACTTTCCTCTTGGAGTCCCAACAATGTAGTTCTAGCTCCTGCCAAGGACTCCCAGCTTGTGGTACTAGACATGCCACTTCTTTCTTGCATTCCTTCCCCCCAGTCCTACTCCCATGGCTATTTAACTCTGATCTAGACTCATCCATCTTCCCACTTGCCCAACACCTTTGTGAAAAGTAGCTAGTATTAAAACATACCTGGTTTGGAGACTGGTTCTGTGAGCTTTGTCAAACTGACCCCTCAGTGGTATGTCTGGGGGTAATATCTTCCCCAAGGATTTTTTCCTGTCACACATCAACTAAACAGGATCGATACATTAGCACTGAGCTTTGAAAGTACAATGTCAAGGCAAATTGGAGTGGAGAAGATGCTCTCCTCTTGCTGTGATAGAGCCAGTTTTTAGGATTGCATGAAGTCCATGTTCAGTGTCAATTGGTGAGAACAGAATCAGAAGGTATCTGCTTCAACATGGGGGGATAGAGGGGCATAGAGCCTCTTCTGTTGGGGTGACTTGGAGTTAGAGTCTCATGTGACTATTGAAACTGTGCTTGCTATTTATTTTATTTTATTGGTTTGGTTGATTTTGTTTTAACAAGCTGTCACCCCAAGGCATTTTTACAACATCAGGACCAGAGCCACCAAATTAAGGTACAAAATAACCTAACCACAGGGGTTTAAGGGGGTTTAAGGGTTAGAAAAAATTGACCCAGAACTAGGAATAGGAAGTGGGCAAAGGACCTACTACTTTACTATCTGTTTTGAACAGCTCTTCATTGAAAAATCCATCTTGTTAAATGAGCCATGCTTCAAGGAAACCCCAGATGGTCACTGGGCCCTGTAGCATCCTAGTAAGATCAAGGAGTCTTACTCAAGCAATAAAAAGGGAAGGCTGAAATTTTAAAGTCCTATGTAGGCTACTAAATTCCACTCCACATTGTCCTAATTGGTAGCTGAGAATAAACTTCATTTAAATAAATGACCGCAAATGTTACTATTCATTTTCTACACTGATCCTTTAACCCAACTTTTGTCTTCTCGTCCCACTAGTCATCGCTAACTCTAATTGTGTTTGTTAGTTTGTAGTGTAGATAGACTTCATCTCAAACATTTGTGGGAAACTGAATGTTATTTATATTTGAAAAATAAGTTAGGTCATCCCTTATATCGACTACCGAATGTTGTTTCTAAAATATCCTCACACAAGGAAAGAGGCTGGATGAGAGGAGAGGAGAGGGAGTTAAGAGACAAGGAGGTCAGGAAGAAAACACCCTGGTTTTGAGTAGAAGGTTTTTATATGTGAAACTACCAGTTTGGTGCACACAGAGTTTTCTGGTTCATGCTTTCTTAATGTGCTGGCATGTCTAAGGGAGTCTTAGTGAACACTGGGACTCTTGGAAGATGAGTAGGCCCCCCATTCTCATTGAATAGTGATCTAGTCCAGTATCTGTAGCCATTTCATTTTAGGGAGTTTGCTCTAGGACAATCAAGAGAAGGGCAATCATTGTTGCTTGGAATGAAGTCCTTAGAAGCTTTCCCATCCTCACAATTCACTTCAAACCTGGTGACCATAATGAGAAGGCTTCTAGCTGTGTGATCCGGGAGCCCAGCCGGAGGAAGACGAGCTCATGGGCTTACTGTGCTCTATATCCCTAAACACTATTCTCTGTCATATTTATGAGTCCCCTAAATATTGCTTGAGGCTTTCTAGGGAATGAGAAAATAATTCTGTCTTCAAAGCTTCTAAGCAAAATATTCCTAGGGCTGCAAAAGCAATGCTGTAGAGGCTGAGATTGCCCAGCATTCCAGAATCTGAGTGCAAACACAAGACAGTATGCAATTTGCACAGCTTTTCAGATCTTATTCAAACACGCTTTGGGGCAACAACCTTTTCATTGGCTTGCCTGCTTCTCTTCCGTCTCTCCCTTTTGAGCTCTCTGCCTTCCTCTTTGCTTTCAGCTCATTGTTTGGTTTTGCTTTGCTTGTGGAGAACACACACTTATGATTGTAATAATTCTATCTCTCTATAGTAACACATTCACAAACACACATAACAAATTTGTAAGTAGTTACAAGAAGGCTGTTCTCCTCTTAGGAGGCCAATTGCCTGAGAGTGTTGGAAACCTTTCTTTTGATATCAGGCCTTGGCCTGGTAGGGCTCATTTTTACAGCTGCTTCCAAACTTTGTGAGAAAGAGTGTGCTTCATCCAGGTCAATAATTTACCTTCATGAAAACTAATAAGGTAAGAAGCAAAAATCCACTGAAACCTTGGTCCCAAATGGATTTCTTCCTGCAGGAAGGGATCCAAGTTTCTCTCTTATTTTATTGCTTTTAAAGGTATTCTTCATAAGGGGGAGAGTGAGATGTTAGAGTGTTAATGAAAAAACTAAATAACTCTCCGAACATGAACCCATCATCTGAAAAACAGAAGCTAATTTTGAATTATTAAAGGAGGCTGGATCACAACTCACCACTGAGAAATGGAGGGAGGGGAAATGGTGTTTGGGAAGTCCAATTATTTCTGAACCAGAGACAGTCTTATTAAGTTGGGCAGAAAATTAATTAGGCTAATTAGAAAACCTCATTGGAATTCAGCAAGGAGTTATGAGAGGCAACACAACAACAGTGGATGTGTGGTGAGAGGGAGGTGGTTCTGGGGAGAGCGGAATGAGGTTTTGGGGAAGCAACTGGGGGTTAGTCAATCACATGAGGCTGATCACCAGGTCACTTCAGAAGAAAGCAGCCATGCTTTTATAGGCTTTCTGCTCTTAGTCGTGGGTTTTCAATGAGTATTAAAAATTATGTGTTATAAAGAAGAAAAAAGAAGGGGAGGGGAACCCTAAGATTTATTCTGAGGCCTCAGTGGGATTTCGTATTTATTTTGGTATTTCCGATATGCTGGTTCATCAGCATAGCGCATTGTTAAAAAGTGCTGGGTGGGTGGTTTTTCATCTTCACGAGTTTATAGAGTCCTTAAAACATCTGTTCCGTTCTGATTCTCCCGCTCAGTACAAAGACGTTATTCAGGGAAGTGGTTTCCACGCATTGGCATCCTGGACAGAGATAGCTAGGCAGTGGTGTGTGAGCCTGGGAATGGCCAGGGGCATTCCATCTCTGGGAATAGGCTGTCGGACACCTGGTCCTGTGGCACAAGGCTTTGGAGACTGTTCAAAGAGGACTCTGGAAAGGGGTCACAGAGACTGAGGAGCTGGGGAAGCCTGCTACTCCAAGAGAAATCAGAGCATGGGAGGAGCACTCTGCCATGCAGATGGCAGGTGACCACTGACCACGTGCCTCCTAAGTTCCCAGCACAGTGACCTCCTTCCTCTGTCCCAGAAGATCTCTCCTACCTCCCAAAAGAATGGGGTCATCTGGTTTTTATTGGAAGCAATTAGGTGGAAATCCAGCATGAAAGGAATCTCAAAAGGGATTTTCTGCATGTAGTGGGGCACGGGGAAGACCTCCTGACAGGAAAACAACAAACAAACAAACAAACACCAAGACCCATTGAAAGGGGTAGGAAGAAAACTGGGAAACAGACACTAGTGTGAACCAAGACCTTCCCACACTCTCCACCCCTGTCCACACAGCAGCCTGATTCAGGAGGCATGATGCTGATTCGGTAAGCCAGGTAACTGACACTGAGAGTGAAGTCACACAGAATTCACCCCTGACAAAAAGAGGAAGCACAAGTTCCAAACAAGGCATTATGGACCAATCATTTATCCAAAGTTTTCCAAAGTCTTATGTTGTTGCCCTAATCCCTGACATGATACACTTTGAAATGGGGTCTTTAGGGGAGCAATTATAGTTAAACATAATAATGAGAGTGGGGCATTCATGATGGAGTGAGTTAGAGGTCTTATTTTCCTTTTTTAATGACTATTCTGCCTGTGTGTTCCGAACCCTGGCCCTATAGGCATGAGCCACCATGTACTGTTTTGGGATTAGAAAGGGGATCCTGAATTTGAGTTTCAAGTTCTGTAAGAGTACGAAATATAGCTGTGTTTGTGACGCCGCCCAGCCTATGATATGGTGGTATGAAAGCTTGAGCTGCTGTGTCAGGCATGATTGTTTCAGGCTTTCCAGAGAGTTCATAGCATCACAGCACCCTGGAGCCTGTCAGAGTTAGCCAAAGAGCCTAGCATTCTTTACTTAGAATCTCAGGTAGCTAGAAGTACAACCCCAGCAGAACCCTTAGGAAAGTTCCTGCGTATCCCAGGACTATGCTGATTTTTCAACTTTCCCAGACAAGGACTTTCCTTTCAACTTCCTTTTAGGAAGGCTACAAAGGACATGGAACTTAAAGATGCATTCTTGGGGAATGTGAACAGAAGGATGCCGGGAGTTCTGAATTCGAAGTGCCCTTCATCATCATGTTGGTGTTTAGGACGTAGGCAGATGGCAGCACAGTCTCCTGGTAGGCCAGGGTCATATCGGAGCTGCATGTTGGAAAACTGTGACCTGAGCTGATGGAGCTGACTGTGGGCAGTCTGCTCAGCCTCCCTTAGGCCCAGCAGGTGCAATGGCCTCTTGGCCCTTCCTTGGTATGGGCCTCTTCTGAGGCCATACTTTTCCAATCATTAGGTTTGCCTGTCAAGCTGAGCCAAATAACGAGACAGGAGTCAATTAGTTCTCCCCAATAGACTGCTCCCCTGTCTATTCCTAGCCTCCCAGGTGACCCCATTATGATAATGGCCCAGCCTGGCTGCTCTCAGAACAGGGTTGATGGAGAACTGAGAGCTTCCTTCAAATGTGAATTACAGAGAGACTGGCAGACTGCAGCTCTGATCCCCGCTGGCTCTGGACAGGAGCCTTCTGCCTCCCCATTGTCACCACTGAGCGATGCCATGTGCTTATTCATCCTGCACGCTGCTGGCATCCCAGGAACATCCCATTGCGCCATTCATTCCAACAATGGGCTCAGTTCTGCTGACACCCAGGGAGACAGGTGGATTCAGAGTGCAAAATGTGTTGCTATCACTCTGGCCTCCCCTTCTGAGCTCAGACTTTAGAGCAGGTGCCTGTTTTATGTCCTTGGGTGGAGGATGGTGTCTCTTACTCCAGACCTCAATAAATGCACCTTTATATAAAATCCAGGCAGCCTGACTGAAAAACTCAGGGATAAAAATCATATTAGCAAGTCAGTCCATCATCTGGGTATTTGATTTAATACCAAATATTGTGGCCTTTCCAAATATTGAGCTATGTTAATACTGGAATAACACAACCAAAGAAATGTGTAGGTATGGCAATTGTCTCAATAATTTTCGCAATGATGTCATTTTTGATCTCTGGTGAGTGTTTCTTCTTGAGCACACCCACTAGTTCTTGAATTAATGCAGGTAATTCAGGAGCGCTTGTCTAGTATTTAGTCAGGACTAAAGAAATTTGGAGACCATTTGAAACACAGCGAGTGCATGTTACATACGGGTCACTTTAGGGTATTATATTAGCCAAGTGATTTATAGCCTTAGACAAATTGCTTTGCATTCTGAGGGTGATAAAATTCACATACATGGATCCAGAATAAGAAGCAGAGAACTGTTAGGGTCCCTCTTATCTGGGCCCACACTGCTTAATGGTCTCCCACCCCATTCTTCCGACTGCTTTAGATCCACATGTCTCTGTAGTTCTGCTATAATTTATTATTTAATTTTGTAACCATTAAATAATACTTCAGCTTTAGCCTTCAATGTTTCTATTGTTTTTAATGTAATTGCTAGTGAGGCATGTAAGTTTTATTTATGGTTTCCATTGCAGAGCAATGATTATGTAACTCTGCAATTCTGCAACTATTATTTCTATTTGTTTAATTACATAACTATCACAATATTAAGCCTCTAAAACATTTGGTGATAGATTTATTGGCAAGATGGTAGGAGACAGCAATAATAATGATATATCAGAGTAATAATAAAATTAAATAATAGCATTAATATTAATATTAATGGCGATAACAGTAATAAGTACCAATAGTGCCATTTACTTTTCCCTCATGTTGTATTTGGTCTCTTTAATGGGCTCCTTCCCAGATCTCTGTGGTTAATTAGCTATCTAACATTTGGTACTCAGCAGTGGGTGCAAACTCATTTCCAGACTTTACCTGGCAAAGCTGTGCTTTACAGAATGCCAGATGGAAAGGGTCTGTTTTGTCCTTCTTTGTAAAATGTGGAATGGGCAGATTTCTTTCTTTCCTCTGTCCCCTGATGACCTCTCATGTATGCTATCGTTTGTGCTAACACAGAGGCTTTGGAATCCCAATAATCTGAGACATGCTTGGGATCCAGGCACTGTACTGCCTAGGAGTCATTAAGGTGGGGAGAGTTTGAGGATTGATTTCAACAGATGTAGATTGAATTCTGCCTCTGATACTAACTACTTGACCTTGAGTGAGTTACTATACATCTGTGTGGACAGAATTTGCCACAAACCAAAGTTGAGGGTGGTAACACGATGGAAATGCAATGGTAACATGACTGCATTGCAAGACTGTTGAGAAATTTAATACAATACTGAGTGGAATAACTTGGAGTGCAATTGATACCTGTTAGTGGCTGTTGTTTTGGAGCTCATGAGGACAGTTAAAAAAGAGCTGGTATTTTACAAAGTGACTGATTTCTGTATGCCAGACTTGTTAGGCATAGCACCTAACAGCCTGTTCTAGATGAGTGCTCTGAATATTCCCACTTAAGTGAGACACTTAGGCACAATGAGGCTAAGGACTATGGCAAAGTAACTTAGGCTCACTGATGTCACTGAAAATGTGGAGAACCCAAACTGCCTCTCTCTAGCTGTTCTGTCCATCCCTCCCCTAGGTCTAATTGCCAGCAATAGCCAGCCCTCACTGTCTAGCACAAACTCCTGCTTCCCTTCTGTCTTATTCCCATGACACACAGGGCAGCCAGACTGGGCACCATAAAATACAAATTAAGTTCCACATTGTCCCTTTAAGTCCCCCAGTGGCTTCCTATTGCTATTAAAACAAATTAAAAAACCAAAGTGGCCCAAATCTGGATATCTGAGCCCTGCTTGCCATTTCAAACTCCCTTCTTCCTATTCTCCATCCTACACCAGGCTCCTTGACCTTCCCCTACTGTGCCTAGCTTCATTCCATCTCTCCCCAACTCCCCACCCAGATGTCCCTCTTAGAATTATTTCTACATCTTCATCCTATATGCTTTACTTATTCTAGCCTCTAAAAATTTAGCCTAAATTCCATCTAAATGCCCTGTGTCCTGTTCTTCATTATCAAATTTCCTATTTATTTAATGAATAGCCAGTTCTATCTAGCAGTTTGTTGTAACTTCTGGTCATCTGGCTCCCACAGGGATATAATTATCAGGAAGCCACCACTCTGTCTGACTTCTTTACAGTTCTATCTCACAGCGTCATCCATACTTCTGTAGCTGGCACAAAGTAGACACTCAGGAAATATCTGCAGAAGGAAACATTGTCTGTCTTCACTTGGGCAGCTGTATGTTTTGTTGGGGTTTAAATAGTCATGTATAGTGGGACTTCTCAAGGAGGGTACATTTTCTCATGACAAGCAATGAGAAGCATTCCTTGAAGAGCATTCAAGGAGTGGTGTGGTATCCATGTTTAAAAACTTAACAAGAGTGCTAGAAGTCAGGTTCTATGAGCGTACAGAATGGTAGGGTGGCCAGCCTGAGGTCAGGGAGATTGGGAAGGACGAGCAGCTATACCAGGTGCACTTGCTGTGCTGAGGCAGACAGCTCTTCTTCATTAAAAGGGATGACAGGAGACCACTGAGGTTCTCACCTTACAACTGAGTGGGAAGTTTTCAACATAGAATAATCTCATAGCCACAGCAGGCAACCATTCTGCAAAGAATATTTTCTCATTTGAACCATTATCAACCAAAGAACCCAGACCAGGTTCCATTTTACTGCTTGCTCTCCAGGCGCTATTTGAGTGAAGTGTTTCCCATCTTTCAGTTATGCGTACGCACGCATGTGCACACACATGATTTTAAGAATATAAGTGGCATTATTTATAGCAATGCCTTCATTCCCCTTTTCACTGGTGATTTTTCTTTTCAATTAAACTCTGTTCATTTTTATACATTCCACTTCAGTCACTGCCACACGAAAACAGGCCAAATAAATATTCAAATCTAGCCTTCTTTGTCCCCTTTCGAATACCCATTTTTCTTTCCATTCACCTTTTTATCCTTATCTTTGTTTCTATCACTCTGTCTTCATTAATAGTCTTTGACTGATTTTGTTTTAGAATTACTCAGTAGCATGATCAAGCAGAAAACAATAAACTATTCATGCCATCTCCTTATAATGTTTTCTTTTGTATTCAGAGCTATGAGTAAGGAAGTAAGTACCATAGGCTTCAGAACCAGTTCCTGGAGTCTTCTTGCAGCTTTCTGGTTTCCTGAGTACCCAAGACAAATTACTTCACCTGGTTCCTTTACTCCAAAGAGAATTCGATGATCTCATCTCATAGGATTGTTATAAGATTGAACAATATAATCCATGTATTATGAACAGCTACCCATATGCAGTGCCCTAAAGTTCATCTTGCAACCCTAACCTATAATCAGATAACTTCAGGCTATGCGACATTTGGAAGATAATTAGGTTTAGGTAAGGGAGGTCACGAAGGTCATGAGTTCATGATGGGCTCAGTGTGTGTATTAGAAAGGACTAGAACCATGTGAGGTGACAAGAAGGACGTCAACACTCTGTTGACACCTGCGCTTCAACTTCCCAGTTTCTGCAGCTGTGAGAAAGGTTCAGGAAATAAGAACAAGAATTGAAAACTAGGATTTCAGATCATTGAAAAGCTTTTGCACAGCAAAAGAAAGAATCAAAAAGTGAAAAGACAGCTTATAGAAAGAAAGAATTGTTTTTCTTACTAGCTCATCCCATAGGGGATTAATATTCAAAACATATAAAGAATTTTAAAAATCAAAATCAAAAGAGCAGATTATCCAGTCAATAAGTGAGCAAATTATTTGAATAAATACTTTTCAAATGAAAAAGTAAATGAACCAAGATCTATAAAAAATTAATAATTTAAGCCTTTGAGGGAAGGATGCAGATCAAATTACATTGCGATTCCATCTCACCCCAACCAAAATGTTATCATTTGAGAAGAAAACAAACAAGAAATGCTGGAGAGGATACTCATACAGGAGCCAAAACAGGCCTCTGGTGATGAGAACCTCAGCTACTGTGGAAGCCATTATGGAGCTTTCTCAAAAGCCTAAGGACAGAACTGCTATATGATTCAGATTTACCAGTCCTGCATCTATACCTGAATGGACATCAACGACAGAGCTCCTCACTCATTCACGTTTGTAACAGCACTATTCCCAGTCTCCAGGCAGTGGAACCAATGTAGATGTCCATCAGCCACAAAAGGAGAGTGAAATTTTGCTTATAGGAAATGGATGGATCATACATGAAATGAAATAGGTATCTCACAATGACAAATGCAATGTTTTTCCTCGTATGCACAATTTATGGATATAAAAGACTATGAAAGATATTATGAAGAATGTGGAAAGAGAAATGATGGGGGAGTAAAATAAGAAAGTATAACAGGGAGGGGTGAGTATGAGCAAAGTACATTAGACGCATACATGGAAATGCCACTTGAATACTCTTACTTTGAAATTCAATAAATGGAAATTAAAAGCTAAATTATAAAAGGAAGAAGGAAGTCTTCTTTCCTCTTGAGCATGCCCCACTTATAATTTCTGTCTTATATAGACATCTGATCAAAGGTATCAGGATCATGTAATACTTAATAATTTCTCAGTATATCTGAGTCTATTGTTATTGTTTGTAGCAGCCGTAATTGAAGCATGTAGGGCATTAGCAATCTTAGTAAGTCGCTATTCCCAGTGTACAGGACACAGGTCTCAGGCTGGGGTGGACTTAATTGAATAATGAACCCTAGACATTTTTGGACTATTGTTGAAAGTGGGGTATGTGTCATTGTGTTTAATACTATAAAATGCTTCAAACACCACAGATTTCACTAGTTATGGGTAAATGTTAATGCTAAGACGAGGTTGGGAAATGGTAACAGAAGTTACCAAATACACAAGCCAGGTGTGTATCCTATCTCCCCATTCCCACCCCCATGCAGATAGATCCTTCTCTGAACAATAGGTGTCCAACACTGTAATGGCTTCTTTCCTGGTTCCGAGTACTTATCTCACAGGGTTCTCTCCTAAGGTCGCCCTCTGTTTAGCATTTCGCTTCAGCTCAGAATCCCCTGTACGTTTGCTTTCTCTTGGCTCTTGTTTTTATTCTCCAAGATTTTGATATTTTTAGTTCCTTTAAGGCTAAAAAGTCTCCTACGGAAAGTACTCTTTCAATTAAGTCGAAAAGCACTCAAAACCCTCTTAAAGCTTTATGCCTCTGAAAATGCTGGCAGAGAAATGCCAGTGGAAAACCAAGATGAGAAGGGAGACAAGGAGGGATGGAAGAAAAAGAAATTAAAGAGCAAAGAAGAAAAATAAGCGCTCATCAGTAACTAATTCTTCTGGTATTTACAAAGCATTTACTTTTTTCCCCTGGGAGATCAAGAAATGTTGAGTTCATTAATTACAGACATTTGGATAGTGCTGTCGTATATGAGCTCCACACAAGCCTGCCGAGCTAGTATCATTAACTTTCTCCCACAAATGAGGCAATGGGGAGGTTCAGAGCGTTGGTGAGAAGTGTTCAAGGTGACACAGGCAGAGACTGTCAGCAAAGCCATGGCTTCCAAACACGATGGTCCTGCATCCATGCAGGAGGCTTGGGAACCGTGGACCACCCTTTGTAACTCTGTCAGTGTATTCTGAACCAATTGAGAAACACACTTAGAAATCAGTTGAAGAGTGGCAGCACCAGCTTTGTCACCAACAATAAATATCATCCGGTCCCAGGCATGTCGGGGTTACAAGCCCAGGTCTCATTCTTGGACTATTTGACTCTCAGCAAATCTGGGATCGGTACATATTCTGCTGTCCTTTTCATGCCAGAGTCTAGGTCACAACTCAGCAAGAGTTAGTGACTGGCCATTTAGGCAGATTTCTTCCTAGGATTGTGGGGAAGGGGGTACAGGGTCCTCAGGAAGTGGCTGTTAAGTCCAACTATAGGCTACATTCTTTCATGGAAATTAGATGGCTGAATGACAAGTTCCTTCTGAATGATACATAGTGTTATTTAGGTAGCAGGACTCACGTCCCCAGTCACTTGATTTGCCCCTCACAGAAGGTCATGCTGAGAGCCTGACTTTAAGCTCAGAAGGGACAAGACTGTTGTTAAGGGAAAGAGAAAGTGAGGGCATGCAATTCCAACCCAGTTTAGCTCTCAAATGGCTGAAGTCCTCAACCCTGCTGACCCCCCTTTCTCTTTCCATCAACTGCAAAAATACTCTGGTAGAAAATGATGAAACACACATCGCAGATTTCTCAGTACAGTCAGTACAGCTGTTTTGTGTGTGAACTCTTTGGTGAGTCTAAGTGGAATGAAGTGCTTAGTGTTTAGGCCCTGGGGTTATGACCACTCCTGAGCCTGGTGTTATAAAATTTCCCTAACAAGAGAAAAGGTTCTAAATTAACTCCACAGCCTGTGGGTGGAAGTGATAGCTTTGTAGAAATCTCTAGTTCTGGTGCTTGAAACACAGTGGGGATTGTTGATGGTTCCTCTTGGGTGTTTTTCTCCTGGGACTCTTTCCTCAATCTCTGGAGCAATGGGGGACACTGGCCCTTGGAAAATAGGTTATGCAGCTTCTGAGGCAGAAACATCAACAGAGACATCGCCATCAACTTCCTTCTTTTCAGCCAGTGTTTCCCTTGTGAAGGTCAGAACAGAATGGACCTTCACTGAAGAGACATGTCTGTGTTTTCTTCTGTAGCCAGGGCCCCTGGATTGTATTGTGATACAGTTCTTGCTGTAGCTGTTCTGAGCACTGGACATCAGCTTTCGAAGATACTCAGTCTTAGAATGATACTCCTTTTCAACTGATGACCGCACCAGTCAGTGACGCCCAGTGAAGAGGCCCTCTGTGTATGCGTATAGCAAACCTAAGACCCACTTCTGTGAAGGAGCTGTAAAATGCCACCAGCCTCAGCTGTAAAACTGACATCACGCAAGTCTGGCAATAAAAATGTGTAGTCTCTCAATACAAGGGATCTTGGAAATTCTCAAAATTTTGCTTCCATCTTATGTTACAGTTTTTTGTTTTTTTAATAAATCAATTGTAATTCTCTTGTCACGACTACAGTAAAAAAGAGTTGAGTTTTTATATCATTCTTCAGGAGCACCACAGGGTGTGAAGGTCCTAAGGGTCTGGACTGTTAGCTGTGGCCATTATGCAGATGACAAGATTAGAAATGAAGGTGTCAGGGTTCTCTTGGTGACCGCCCAGGAATCTGATTAGGGTAACCCACTCAGGGTCCCCTGAGGGCATCTGCTGGGCCTCTAATTGTCTTCATCATTTGATTAGAACTGCTAGCAGTGGTAGGAGGCAGCCTTTGGGCCCAACTCCACATTGTTTCATACGGCAATTCTTCAGAAGCAAAGATGTTTTGTAAAAGGTCACCTCTGTGACTGGCCATGTCCAGTTCTGATGCCCACAGGCTGGGACTCAGAGTCTTTTATTCTCCTTTTAGAAATTCTCATTGAGGAAGCCTCTTTCCAAAGCTGCCTCTGCTCCATGCGAGTACCTCAAACTTTGGAAGCACGGAGAACGTGAAGTCCATCCCTGAATCTCATGTTGTTTCTTTTTTTAGCCTCCACAGGCATTGCATTCACTGGTGCACATTCATACTTGTATATAAATACATCTGTACACATAAAATAAAATAAACAAGCCTTAAAATTGATTTAAAACACACTCTAACTCCCAACCTTATTCGTCAATATTTCCTTTATGGCCAGCCCCACATTGTACTGTGATTTGTTGCTTTTTTCTATCACAATTTATCTGCAAAGCTATTGAATATTTATTTTTTTGTTTTGTTTTGGTTTTTTGAGTCAGTCTTGCTTCATAGCCTAGGCTGCCCCTAGATTTGTGAATTTCTGCCCCAGTCTTCTATTTACTGGGATTACAGGCATGGCCCACCTTGCCCAGCTCTAATCTACTCACATTCATAGGGTAATGGTTCTGCCAGCAGCCCGAGAAGGTAACCAGTGGATTATTCTCTGCCTTAGTGCTTTTCAATAAAGACAGAGCTAGCTCATATCTTGAGTTCAGCCTCAGACTTTAATGAGGTTGTCCTGCTAATATATAAGAAACTGATGAACAGAAAAGGTGGATTGATTAATTTAAGCTTTGAAATGTGTGGGTTCCTTTGTTTGATGTATCAGTAGCATATTTGCTTGCAGATTTTATGCCCCAAACAAGAGGCTTCAGACAGGGTTCAGTTCTCCATGGGAAGGGATGCATTATCATGAGGAGAGGTGATATCTGAGGGGACTCAGAAAGAGAGAAGATTTGTCAGAGCATGCAAGTGGTTCTATGTGTACATTACCATAGAAAGTATGTTTGTATAGCACCTGAGGTTCTGAGTTTTCCAAAGGGTAACTGTAAACTGACTTTCTGTCCCCCTAATAAATATCTCATACTCAATTTATAAGGAGAAAATATTTGTTTTGACTCATAATTTCAAATTTTGCAGTCAGTGGTCACATGGCCTCATGCCTTTGGACCTGTGGAAAGGCTGGACATTGTAGAGAAGAGCAGAGTAAAACTCCTTACATCATGGTATCTCGGAAGCAGGAAAGGGCAGGACATCTGGAATTACATAATCCCTTTTGAGGGCATGCCTCCAATGACCTGAAGAGCATACACTAGGCTCCACCTTTTCAAGGTGCAAATCTCCCATGGGACCAAGCTGGAGACCAATCTTTTGTCACAGAGGAGTGTTGAAGGACATCTTAGGTCCAAACTCTAGCATCGTCATAGTGTTTCTTGATGATTGATGTTGTGACAGAATACCTGGAGCTGGCTAGTTTGTAACTAAGAGAAATGTATTCCTCACAGCTCTTCCGATGGATGGACTCAAGGTTCTGGCTAGGCAATGTCAAGGTTGGTCACAGTCTCTGCTCAGGCACTTTTCTGTAGCATCCTCAGCTGGGGACAAATGTTGTGTGCTCACAAGGATAGAGGGTTAGAGGAGCTAAAAAGGACAGGCAGCTTATTGAAGCTTAATTCATTCATAGAATTAGTTCCACTCACCTCCTAAAAGCCCTGCTTCCCAGGACAATCACTTTGGTGACTTGGTTTTTAGGTATGAAGTTTGGAGGGACACATCCATTCAAACCCACAGTAGAAGGGTCCCATGCTTCCGTTTCCTCTTTGGTAATGCAGCCATTTCACAACTGCATTCATGACCTCTGCATGCAAGAAAAGGAAGACACTTCCCCCGAACTTCCCTGCTGTTGGCTCTCTTCTCTAACCCTCTTCTCGATGTAAGGCTCCCGTCAACACACTTTCAAGACAGAAGTACATTATCAATGTGTGCAGCAAAAAGCTGAATGTTCATCTTGACTCCATCTTAGGGTGTTTCTTTGTTTTTGTTTTGTTTTTTTACTTTTCTCAGACTGTCTACATTCTCACATGGCTAACCTGCTACTTAAGTCCCATAACCTTAGCCACCCCAAAACTACACATTGCCTTGTCAGATATACTGCTTTTATCCAAGAGCGGAAGGTAACGTGATTCTGTTCCAACCTCAGTATGTCACGAGTTTTCACTTAGGGTGTCTAAGCAGTGTGTGATCTCCCTGCCTTTATTACACGGTCTGGTTCCTCCTGCATCATTCTGTCAGCTGCGACTGCTGGATGCTCCGCACAATTCCCACAAGTGTGTTAAAGCTTGAATTCAATAGTCTTAAGGACCTCCAATCCCTGGAATCGTCTGTCATCCCATTTTTAAACAAAATAATCCACAGCCTTGGTGTCACTGGCTTTGCTTTCTTCTCTTTTTTCCAAAATTGCTCTGAAACCTTCCACCCAACTGAAATCACTCAATCGCCAGTGAATTCTTCATGAATGTCAGTGGAATCCCATCTGTTTCAAGAATTTTCCTCTATCTCAATAGCCTTTATTAAGCCTCCTACCCTGCAGGCACTGAGTTTTGCCCCTTACAACCTCAATTTCTTCTTTGGTAGCAGCATCTCGGGGAGACTGCAGATGTGCTTTATTTCTTCCTCGCTCCCATTCTGCCTTCCCCTTGGGGAAGCCCATTCTTATCACTCACACTAACCCTTGACTTTGCTCACGATCACACACACACTTTCATAAGGAACTGGAGAAATCATTTTCAAAAGTCATTCCCTCATAATTCACTTTGGTAGAATAACAGACATTTCCCCCACCTTCCACTTTCTGGAATAATCCTCTGCACTTTGTATCATCCAATCTAGGTCAACTGAAGATTTATTTGCTACAGACTTATTCAATGCATGCAAAATAAATGAGGATGTCAGGGTTGGGGGCTCCAAAACATTCCCATTCTCTGTTTCAGATAACCATGTCGTCACGAAGAATTGCAGTGAGAATTCTCTTTCTATAACCCGCCATTAAAGAACACTCCTAAGAGTAGTTCTTGCTGCAGCTTCCAGGAATGTATTAAACTGAAGATGAAGATAATTTGCCTCCGCATTCACTGTGACTGCATCACTAATGATCTGAGATCTATTATGGGCTACTTCCTTCCTGGATGCCTGTGGTTTTTAAAGCACACTCAGGTTTTGAATCTGCTGAGAACCCCGGTCTTGCTGTAACATTCCTATGATATCTCCTGAGGCAAGAGTGCACGTTTCCCCTGTCCTTTTCACATCCTCCCTTTTCCTGCAGTGGATTCTTAGGGCTCAGCAGATGTTCTTCACTCTTTGGTGATTTGTTTCTATGGGGTTTGGAAATAATCATTCTGAGATGAATATCTGTGCAGTTGACCCGAGGACTCAGCATTGCTGCTGTCCAATGTTCCTGGAACGCAACTCAGGACAGCACTCCTCCAGGGGTGTGCTGCCATCACAGGCCTAGTTTTTAATTTTCAAAACATACTCAGCTGTGTCCCTGAATATACATGTCATTAATACTTTGCATAGGGCTTAAATTCTGAAAATACTACACTTGGATGGAGTTTTATGGCTCAAATGTAGCTGGTCTCTTAACCTAATAGCTTATTTGGTATATGCTTCAATATCAGATCACTTTTTGATACAAGTATTGGCTGCTTAAAAGGGAAAGAAGGCCATACTCTTTTTCCCTAGAGGTGGAACTCTGTCAAGTTAAAAAGAGATGAACTTCTGGTGAGCTTCAGACAGCAGGAAGCAACAGAAATGAAATGTTGCCATGTTGTTCTTACTAAATCCCCACAAGAAAACATTTGGCCCTTGATTTCCCTCTCCCTACCATTGATACCACCCTGGGGGTTCGCTAAGGAACATCTTTTCGGATGCTGGTTTCAGTCAACTTTTCCATCCCCAAAGTGTGGCCATTAAACAACAATATGTCCACAAAAATATAGTACGTGTTCTAGAATAGCTCTCAATACCTCACATATGGATGCTCTGAAAAGAACAGCACATATTTGTTCAAGGTTGTCTAGGGGCTTTTAATCCAAGATACTATGCAGAGAGATTTGAGAAGCTTGGTCAGCTCTGGGCCTTCACCCTTTCCATACCAAATAGCAATGATGATGTGGATTTGATGTGGAGTCTGAGTGATAAGATTTATGCATTTATTTTATGCATATTAAGTGACTGTTTGGGATGGTGTTGTCATTAGAATAGACCAGATACTTTGAAAAAGATAACCTACACTGTGCATTGGTTCTCCTAGTCTTTCTACAAGTCGGATATCACACCAGAAGTTCTGTTCTCAAACAATAAGGTACCTCCCCTCCAGCCGTGAGCCTGTCTCTATCAAGATGGCAGGTCATTTGGGGTTGTTTGAAATAAGAATCTTGCGTAGATGCTCCAGCTTCAGTCTGGCCCAAGCTCCATGGCTGTGGCACTTGGTTTAACTGAGAAATTTTAAGGGGCCTTTGTTACTCTGTTCTCATATTCTTTGTCCTTCAGGGGCCATTTCAGATGAGCGTGAGATTCTAAAATTCTGGTACTTTTATTCTGTTTCTTTTTGTGTGCAAACCGGCTGATTCCATTTCAAACTTATCTTTCTTAAAATACTTTGCCAAACACAGCAAGGGAAGATCAACATATGCTAGCATTCTGCCTCTTTCCAACCACTACCGGCTCAGTAGGCACTTGGTCTGTCTTCCATGTTAACAAGGGTGACAGTTTTACCAAATGTTTCACTACAGCAGAGCAGGGATTTCCAGCTTGCTAGGTCTGTTTCCTTGCTGTCTACCACTAAACTGCTAAGCTGGTGTCAGATACTGTAGAATTTTTTTCTTTTTAGCATAATGACAGCATCTACTTCAAGACCCTGAGTTCTGTATTAGTTAGGCTAATATTAGCTGTTGTAATGAAATATCCCCACATTTTAATTCCACAACAGACTGAATGTTTCTTTCATCTTCACATACATTTCAGTGCAAGCCTTCCTGAAGCATGGAGAGTTAAATCCCTCCACATGGTGATACAGAATTCCAGACTCCTCTGTCCTATGATTCCACTGTAGTGTAATCCCTTAACCTTTCAGCTACCCACCAGCAGAGGAAAGAAGAGTGGTGCTCTTTAGACCCAATGGAAGTGCTGTATCTTGCTTCTATCAGATTTCCTCCTGCTAGGACTCAGGAAATACAGAATAGGTAAAGAGTCTTTCTGTACAGACAACCCTGTTCCAGCACCAACAGTACACAGTCATGCACAAGCTCACACACACACACACATGCACACACACAAATGTGTGTCTATAAATATTCTTAAGTTTAGCTCATATACATAATGCATATACATATATACATGCACATGTACACACACACACATACACACACACACACACACATTCTTGAGTTCTGCTCATGACAGAAATATCCATGTCCATGAATTCAGTCAACTTTAGATAAAAAATATCCAAATGAAGACCAAATCCACACTAGTACGTGGAGTCTTTTCTCTTGTTGTTATTCCATAATCAACATAGTATAAGAACTTTGTATGGAACATTTGCTTGGTAATAGGTGTTACAAATATCTAGGAGGATTCTAAGTATGTGGGAGGATGAGTGCAGGTTATGAAAAACCATACCATTTTAGATGTGACTGAGCATCCTTAGCTTTCAGTATTTTCAGGGAATATATGTAGTATAAGTGTTGGCTGTATTTATGGTTGTTTACCTATTTATTTATATTATGATGCTGTGTCCTCTATCATCCCAGACACTTTCTTTTTGAGATAAAGTCTTATTTGTAGCCCAGGGTGGCCTTGAACTCACTAAGTAGTTAAGACTAGCCTCAAAGTCCAGACTCTCCTTTATCAGCCTCCTGGTACTAGAACTACAGACACCAACACCATACAGCCTATGTATATTAAATGCAGCCAGTTTGCTATGCTTCCTAATTCTTTGGTGAGGTGTCATCCATCTGTGAGTCTGAGATAGACATCATATTTCAATTCAGAGTTGGTACTATGGAGAACCATTGGTTTCAATGAAGAAAACAGACATTACACATGAAGCACAGACATGGCCATTAGATGTAGATCTTTCAATGAAGAATATTATTCCAATGATAGTAATCCTTATTACACACAGCTCTTTTAATTAAATTATAAGCTATATAAGCTATGCATTTCTATGCCTGACTTTTGTGAGTGAAATGTTAACTATCCTCATTCTAGTGTACAATGTAGCCTGGAGTAGCATGGGTTCTGCCAATGCTAAAATGCTACATACCATGCTCTTATTCAAGGGACTAGCTTCAAAACATGGCATTAAAAACAAAAAGCCCTAGTTTTTGCAAAAACGAGTTCAACAGTATTGTTCACAATAGTTCCAGTTCACTCTAATTTCCTGGCAAATTGACATGTTCAGTTATTACAGTTGCTACCAAGTTCTTGGTTGCTTTGGGAATTTTTACCTTGTATTAGTGTAATGATAGAGTTTATCAACAGCATATGACTTCGAATACTAAGCATACATTTCCATTAATAGAACATCATTGTTTTTTTACATTAATCATAAAGGGAATAGATAATTGCCTATGGGAGTTTTTACCTATGAGCAAAAAAAATGTTTGACCCAATTCTGCTTGCATGGTAGAGAATGGATATATTGAATTATGATACACAGATCATCAGTGGATTTCAAGGTAGAAAAGGAGCTCTCCCAGGGGAATGAGCCATGAGTGAGCAAATGTTAAAAATTTGAAAGCTGATAATACTGTCATTTCATCACCTGTCACAGCTCAGAAGTGTAATCCCATTCAATACAGGAGATGAAAAGGTAAACTTGGCATGTTCGGTAACATTAAGCACCTGTCATTCAAATCCAAGGATCCAGGAGGATTTGTAGAGAAGAAGCAGGCACCTCTGCAATGACTATGGTTGGAGACTGGTATTCCAAAAGGTTAAACTGAAGCTAATGCAACGATTTCTACCCACTTATTCTTTACCAAAAGGTTGCCTGTCAATCTTACTGCAAAAACCATCAACTATATCCTTTAAAACTTTAAGATTCCACTTGGAATTGATCAGGCCATGGAAGAAATTTAAGAGCAACTACTCAGGCTTAATTCCAAAGTCAAGTTCCTTTTCACATATTTATTCCAAGGCTGAGAGCTTTTTTTTTTCTTTGTTGCTAATGAGTAGGAGTAGTAGGCAATTATAATGCAGAAGAACACCCCTTTAGCTGTAGTCAGGAATTCTACCATAAATTATAAGTTCCTCAATTTTCATGTTCATTTATAGAAGGAAGAATTTAAACACCCAAAATAGCTCTCACACATAATGATGGTAAAACTCTTATCTTGTAAACATACTTAAAGTCTTCTTTTATCTTCTTTCTTAAGACTGACTCTCTTTCTTATCTTCCTCAAGTATGTTGTGCTAGTGGCTAGTTTTATGTCAACTTGACACCAGCTAGAATCATTTTAGAAAAGGGAACCCTCGATTGAGAAAATGGCCCCACCAAATTGTACTACCAGTAAGTCTGTGGTACATTTTCATGATTAATGGTTGATATGGAAGGACCTGATGACTCACGGTGGGCTGGTTGTTTTGGTTGCTATAAGAAAACAAGTTGATCAAGCCAATAAGCTGTCTTCCCCCTTGGCCTTGTTTCAGTTCCTGACTTCAGGTTCTTGCCTTGAGTTCTGCTCTGACTTCCTTTGATGATAGACTTACTTGGAAGCGCAAGAAGAAATAAACCCTTTCCTTCATAGTTTGTTTTGTTTTTTGTTTTTTTGTCACTTTTTAAAAAAAAATCACATCAATAGAAAAATAAAGAATCTTGTGGGCATTTCCATTTTTTCCAGTCAATTACTGTGGTATGCAGAATTACTCCCTACCTTCCCATGGTATACATGCAGGATTCCTCTGTTTTTGAAAGAGGACATGGCCTGTGACTGTGATGGAACAGTCTCTCTCTGCTCCTTGGCTAGATTGTGCTTTATGACAAATGTTGGTTAGATGGCCTCTGTGATTGAGTGGTACTGTGTATGTGATTGCCATAGTAAACCAGGGAGTGATAAGAAGTGAGACAAGTTCCTGTTGGCCTGGAAGAAAGCAAACGTGGTTGCTGTATTTTTTCCATGTAATAGGATGTGGCAAAGAATCACAGCCAGTCCTTGGCCACTGGGTAGACCCAGACAGCATCTAGCAGGAACACAGTACCTCTAGAAACACATAAAGTAGACCTTGCCCACAAGCAATGAACTTGGGAGGGAACTTGGAGCCTGAGCAGTGAACTGTGGATCAGGCTGACATTTTCCCTTCAGCCTGGACAGTTTCTGATTAGAAGACTACTTGATTTCTAACTGTGAAATAA
Organism: Cricetomys ansorgei; assembly: GCA_026225945.1. Taxonomy (NCBI): domain Eukaryota; kingdom Metazoa; phylum Chordata; class Mammalia; order Rodentia; family Nesomyidae; genus Cricetomys; species Cricetomys ansorgei. The sequence goes on along the minus strand of JAMJFZ010003914.1, from coordinate 8,304,114 downwards.
TAAGTATTTATTGTTTTGAACTTACTAGTCAGTGATAAAAGTTTTGTGGTAATGGAAACCAAATAGAACTCTATGGAACATTTCTAATTAATGCTTAACACACCATTATATTTCATATTTATTCTTTCTTACAAAGGATAATACCCACATGAGAGACAGTGCACTAGAGGCACATTATATAATATAGACTCTGACTTTTAAGTCTTGTACACTAGTGAGGAAAACAAATGTCAAGATCTGTTAAGATAGTATCACGCATCCTCTGAGAGCAGCTTCATCCCAATGTAGCCAGTGAGTAAGGAGCAAGCAAGCAGGTCTACCTATAGGATGGGGGAGACTTCAGAAAAGACTGTCATAAAATACACCTTGGATTAGATGTTGAGGGAGAAACAGTTGTTTTTGAAGTGGAGAGGAGGTGGAATAACAGGCTGACAGAGAAGCTTTGGGACAAATCACAGCAGTTTTCTCTAGGAGGTGTCTGCAGTTGAAACTGGGGGATAGGACGCAAATGCAGCAAAGGAAGAGAGAAAGGCAAAATTAGAGATGCAGTCAATAAGACGCCTTAGAGGCATGCTACTTAAAGTGTTGTGATGTGCAGCAGTGTGGGCATCTACTGGGAATGCTTCAGACATGCAGCCCACCGCCCCCCAACTTTTGTGTCTAATCAGATTCCATGTGTTCAGCATTCGACTTGGAAGGTGGGGCCACATGCATAGTGTTGTTTTGGGGAATTTGTAGCTAGTGAATCTGGTTGTTCCTTTCAGAGATGGGGTGGTGTTGATTTGTCTTACATTGGAAAGTATTAACTTTCTCTTAGAAAAAGCCTTGAGGCAGCATTAGGCATTAATTCCAGCACTCCTGTGGCAGAGGCGGGTGGATCACTGTGAGTCTGAGGCCAGCCTATTCTATACCTGGAGTTTCAGGCTGGCCGGCCAGGGATACACAGTGAGACCTGTCTCAAAAAATGAGGTTTTGAAGAAGTGGGGAAGACTAAAGGGATATAAGCTAGAAGGCAGGAAAAGGAAGGAAGAAAGGAAGGAAGGAAGGAAGGAAGGAAGGAAGGAAGGAAGGGAGGAAGGAAGGAGGGAAAGGAAGGAAAAGAAGAAGGAAGGAAAAAAGAAAAAAAGAAAGAAAGAAAGAAAAAGGAAACCAGAAGCAAACAGAAGAAGGTTGGCAAAACTCAAAGGGAATGAGGCAAAGGCTGTAGCACCCATACAGCAGGCAAGCTCACTGAAGCACACTGGATCATCTAAAAAGAGTGTCAGGGATCTGTCCAGCTCTTTGAGGTGAAAGTGTTATTTCTAAATATAGGAAATCCGCAAGAAATTATGAGTTTCTTTTAGACATGCGGAGTCTGAGATGCCTGTGGGACTGAGCAAAGCTATTCCAAAAGTAGGTATATGGCTCTGAGGTCACCAGCACAGACTGGATTGTTAATTCAATTGTCATAGATGTTCAGGGCCTATCAGATGCCATCACCATAGCCACATCACTATCAGTGAGTGGCAGGGTGGCTGTCTCTAAACTGATAATTCCTGTAAAGTTTTCTCTTCTAAATTCTTGAGACTTTCTGTAGTACTCAGTGTTTCTACTTGGCAACTCTCCTACTTTATTTAACATCCACTCAGGAAAACAAATAAGTATGGGAAATGTTAAAACATTTGTAATGGGATAAGCCCACCATGCAGCCTTTACATCAGAGGATTTACATCAGAGGTATCAGAGGATTCTGACGGTTCCACCACTGACCAATGCTTACTCACCTTCCCTATCTATAAGCATAAGGAAAGATGTAGTGGCCACAAGAGCTTTGTAAACATTGTAAACAAGAGGAGTGCAATTATATTCAAGCATAAGAGAAGAAGCAGTTTTTGGTCCTTTTGTTTTAAGTATACTACAATTCACTTGGTAGTCCAGGTCTATAATCTCTGCTACTTGGGAGGTTGAGGCAGAAGGCTCTCAAACTCAAAGCTTTCCTGAACTACAGAGAAAATTCCACGTCAGTCTAGAAAAGACAAAATACAAACTACAAAATACAAAAGGGATGAAGATACAGCTCAGTGGTCACATGCACGTGCACACACACACACACACACACACACACACACACACACACACACACACACACACTCAGAACCCAGAAGACAACTTTAGTAAACATCTTTTAAAGAATTTCATAAAGGCAAATGAGCCAACCAACTTTCTGGAAATGAAAAATAGAACATGATGTAGCAGCAAACTGAGTAGAAAGGGGAGTCTCATTATATCAAGAAATATTTAAGGAAACCAAAAATGCCAGAGAAGAAGTACAGGACAAAAATAGAGATCTAAAATTTGATCGGTGATGCAGAGAACATGTTCAGGAGAGGCTTTTTTTTCCCCTTCAAAGATTTAAAAGAACAAAGAAAGGAATAGAAGAAAATGCAAAACATTGCAGTTCTCAACTAAGGAGAGTCTGTGGCCTGTAAGGACAAATCATACCCAACAGGAGCAATATTCAAACAACAAATAATCATTTCTTCAGTTGAATAAACATTCTAATTTATAGGTTGAAAATATTGAGTAAACACCAGGTGAAATAAATGAAAACAGGAGCATAGTTATGTATGAAACCAATTTACATGTTTTGTTATATACTAATTTATTCTTGTTAGAATGTGCGCCACTATAGTAAGTGCTGAATAAGATCCTGCTGAATTAATTAATTTAAAAACAGAAAAGAGACATCAGAATGCTAATAGTGAAACCCTCATAATTTTGCTTGTGGTCATGATGTATTAATTTGCACTAGAATGCCCTCCTGCTGTAAACAACTTAAAACAGCACAAATGTATTTTTCAGCCAACAGTCTTGAGAGGACTGTGATCCTGGAGAAAATTAAAATAGATGAGGGAAACCCTTTGGCTCACACTACTTTCTGCCTATTTCTGCCTTTTCTGGAAGCCCATCAATCTTGCTGAGCTGGCTAGACAGATCAGTGTCCATTGAGAGTGAGGAGACTAGAGAGGCCTCAGGTGTAAGGAACTGCAGGAATTGCTACAGGAATCCTGAAGCTGTAAGGGTGGATGAGAAAGGGGCAGCTGTGCAAAGTGAGCATGTGCCCAGCTGAGACTTTCACAATATGTAATTTCTCAGAAGAGTCTGAGAGATATTTAATTTCTGTCCAACTACAGTAAAGAAGTTACATTGTACAAGTCAGTGGGGACACCAGAAGGATGACAAGACAGAAACAGAGATAGTGAAACCAAAAAGTTAATCTTTGAAGTGATTAATATCCAGGTCACAATTAGCAAAGAAGTGAAGGAAAGTCTTTCAATAAAGGTTGTTCAAATATTAAAAGGATAAGGGTATATGGTAGAAATTATATGATAATAAAATCTGAATCTTAGGTGTAATGAAATAACATTAAGAGAGAAAATTTATGAATATTGTCACAAGAATAAATAAAAATTGAATATATAATGGTATAAAATGTTCCTACAAAGAAAATTCCAGACTCATATGACTTTACTGTTAATTTTAACAAGTAACAAAGGAAGAAATAATACCAAATCTATTGAAACAATTTTGGGAACTATAGGAGAAAGAAACAACAGTTCTTAATTGAATTTATGAAGCCAACATTATACAGCTATCAAAGCCAAAGAAATTGCAAGTGAAAAAAATCTATAAACAAAAATTACATCTAAACAACTAACTTTGACAGTATGTAAGAAAATTGAATCTAGAAATATATGAATAGGATAATTCATCATGACAAGTAGAAGTTTATTCTAAGGAGAGTAGGTTGGCTTAATATTTGAAACACAATCAATATTTCCTATACTAACAAAATAAAAAAGACAAAAATCAATAGAAGCAGAAGAGGAATTTGACAAAATTCAACATTATTCACAATTGCAACTCTTAGCAAACTCATGCACAAAAGTTGCTTTCTCCACTTGATAATGGCTATGTATAGGAAGTCAATATCTATCACGACACTTAGGAAAAGTGGCCATTTCCTGTCTAAAGCTAAGAAGTAAAGAATGTTTGTTCTCATCGCTTCTATTTATGTTTGAGCTTGAGGTTCTAGCTAGTGCAACAACATAAGAAAAAAATATACAAGATTGAAATGATACCCAAGTATCTGAATTTACAAGTGCATATATATCCATACATATATGTATATTTATATATTTGCACACACGTAGACACACACACACGTACACATGCACACATGCACACACATATAACCTGAAGGAACCGATCAAAAAAAACCCCACTAGCATTAATAAGCAAATTTAGCAATGTTGAACAATACAAGGACAATCAATAGGTTAAGTTGATATTAGAATAAATAGAGGTGAATTGGAAAATTCAGTCCTGAAAATCACATTTACAGTAGCATTACAAGCACAAAATACTTGAGAATTAAAAATTTGAATATACATAAGGCTTATCCATATGAAGCTATAAAGCATTACTGACAGTTCCTTAAATGTAAAGTCTGAATCAGAAGAGAGATGATGTCATATCCATGGGTTGAAAGAAAAATCTTTTATATGTTGATGCTTCAAATTATACCTAAGTTCAACAAAATTCTAATAGAAATCTCACTGTGTTTTTTACAGAAATCAGCAACCTGTCTTAGAACTGTCATACACATTTGCTTAACTGGTTATCTATAAAGGGACTCTGGCAATTGAATGGAGGGGTGGGAAGATTCTTTTGGACACATGCTATTAAAATCATTGCTGGATATCCACATGGAAAATACTGTACATATATCTTCATATATGATACATTGCTCAATTTAAAATGATGACAGATACAAAATAAAAGGGCAAATAATATAAAATTTGAATCAAGAGATACAGTTAGCTTCAGCTGTAAACTCGAGGTGAACTAGAGACACGTGGAAAGAAGCAACATCAGTTGAAGAATTGCCTCCATTAGACTATATCTACGGAGCATCTACTTTACTGCCAGTTAATGTTGGAGGGCCCAAGCTACTGTGGGCAGTTCCACCCCTGGGCAAGTAGTCCTGGTCTGCATGAGAAGGCAAGCTGAGCAAGCCAGAAAGGAAGTTGCTGGGCATGGCCCTCCACTGTTCTCTGCTTCAAGATCCTGCCTTGATAATTTGCCTTAACTCCCTTAAATGACAGATTATAACCTGTAAGTGAAATCTTTTCTTCCTCAATTCACATTTGGTCATAGTGTTCATCATAGCCCTGGAAACAAAACCAGAGCAAGAGATAACAAAATCTTTGCAACCTTTACATATAGGTGATTTTTTCAGTTGTTGAGACAAAATCCTTTTAAAAGCAGCTTCTAGAAGGAAGAGTTTATTTTGGATCTGATCACAGTTTAAAGATACAGTCCATCATGGGCAGGGAAAGAAAAATGGGAGACAGCTGGTCACACTGCACCTGCAATGAGGAAGCAGCTACAGGTGAATGTTGGCACTTGGCATCTTTCCTCCTTTTTATTCAGTCCAAAAGCCCAGCACATGGAATACTGTTGCTCACAATTAGAGTGGGTCTTCTTCCTGCCATGATTAACCTAATGCAGAAGCTGTCTCACAGATGCATCCAGAAACTTGTCTTGTAGGTGACTGTAGATCCTGTCAAGATGACAATCATTATTAACCAACACACTTTGGTCAGTAAACATTCTTTGGATTCAACACAGAATACACAAAACAGGAGGAAAATTTATGAAACTGAACTCTATTCTCTTTCCATAATGGCTATGTTGGCCCATAAGTGTAATTCTAGCATCTGGTAGGCTGAGTCAGGAAGCCCAGGAGTTCAAGGTCAATCTGGGCTACACAGTGAGTGTCAGGGCAATTAAGGGTACATAGCCAAAGACTAAATTAAAAAATGCAGTAGAGAAAATAGCATGGCAAGTCACAAAATGGATGGAAGTACTCTTCATGCCAGTATCCTAGAATTGAACTTATCTATAAAGCGATATTACAACTTAGTAGTAATGGGTAAGTAGTTCAAAGTCTTTTAGTGGGAGAACTCTTTAAGCAAATACCCACAAATGATTAATATGTGAAATTGGCAATCAAATGAGATGCTGCTCAGCCACAACCAAATGAAGTTGAAAACAGGCTAGAGTCTTCACCCTGCTCTCCAGCATAAGAAGCAAAAGGCTAAAAAGGGAAGTATCAGTGAGGATGTGTGGAAATGCAGGGCTCTAACCCACTGCTAATAGGAATGATAAAATTGCACAAGCAGTTTGGAAAACAATTGGGTAGTTTATGATAGAATTAAATATACTTTAACATGTGATCTAGTAAACCCCAAGTATTTTTCTAAGATAAATGAAGGCATGCTCCTACAAAATATTCACAACTGTTTACAGCAGCTTAGTTCATAACTACTTAAAAACTGGGAATAGTTTAAATGTTCACCAGAAAGTGAGTGAATACAATATTATATTATATACACATAGTGGAATCCTATTGAGTAATGAAAAGAAACAATGGTGTACAAAACCGAATGAATAAATTCTGAAAACATTATCCTGAACCAAGAAACTAGACACAAGGGCAAATGTATTACAGATGCCCCTCAACTTATGATGAGGTTATATCCTCAGGAGCCTTCAAAAGTTGAAATACCTAAAGTGCAAAATTCATTTAACAACACTAACCTACTGCACATCATAGTTTGGACTAGCTTAAATTAATGTGCTTGGAACATTTATACTGGTTTATAGGTGGACAAAACCTTGTCACACAATGCCCACTCTATAATAAAGAGTTGAATAGCTTGGGTAATTTATTTGATACAGTACCTCATAGAATATTGGCCGTATCCCCTTGTGATAGTGTGGCTGGCTGGGAGCTGCAGCTACAGCCTATGCTTGGTATCACAAGACAGAATTATACTGCATAGTGTTAGCTTGGGGAAAAAGAGCAAATTCAAAACATGAAGTATGGTTTTCAACTGAAAGCATATTCCCCCCACAAGATAACCAGCACTCAGCTGCTCAGGTGCCTTATATGAAAGCCACTCATCACCACTTCTACTTTAAATCATTTCTAGTGACTTATAACACCTACTGCAATGTAAATATTATGAAGAGTTTTTAGGCTGTATTTTTGAGGAAACAATAGCAAGAAACTTCTGTATGTTTTCAATGTAGACTTTTTATTCAGGTTATTTTCAATCTTCAGTTGACTGAATCCACAGGTATAGATCCCAGAGAAGTGGAGGGCAGACTGTACCTAGTTGTAGGATTTATTTTTACCAGCAACAGAGTAGACTCATCATTTAAAAAATAAAAGGAAACTAAGCAGGTGATGAACAGCATTTGGATTTATAATTTTCCTTGCCAGTCTTTGGAGCTGACCTGTGCAGTTTCTTGCTTTGCAATAAAAGGTCATGGGCTCTGACAGGCAGGTGGATGCCAGGCAAGATGATGAACACAGAAGTACCCCTGAGTCACGGCAAGGCCAAAGCCTGATCAGAGGCAAAAATGATGATGACATGAATTTTAAATAAGTAAAATGAGACAGAGATGAAAACCCATCGGAGCTCTTCTGAAGAACAGTAGTTGATTCTTCCACAGATGTGGTAAAGTTAGTTCTGTAATTGAACCTTAGAAAGTAAGACCAGCAAAGAAATCACACCACATTGGTTACTCTTATCAATAGAGAGGAGGCATGTTAGCAAGGGTAAAAAAGTGTGCTACTGTTACAGAACTCAGAGCAGCACTTACTGGGAGGACCACTCACCTTTAGCTAGGAGGCAAATGGTACCTAACAGAGACACAAAACAAAGGATGCACTTTTCCATGGCCCAGTGTGGCAGAGATGACTTTAAGAAGAAGAAAAAAACGGTATTGTCAACTTGGGACAAAAGTTTGTAGCATTTTTTTCTTGGTGATAATCTGATTATAACTAGTTCTAGTAGGAATGGGAGAAAGTAAAAGAAAAATGCTAGTGGATGTCACTATTAATCTTTTAAAAACCATACACTGTGTTATGAGATCCACTGGCTTGCTCTGGGTCTCAGACAGTTTATGACTGAGTTCTCTAACAGGTACCTGTAGTGCCGGCATTCCTAAGTTGCTGTGATGGCCATATGCTTGAGACACCAGATGGGAAGGAGATGTCATTCCGCCATGAACATTAGGAGCCAGACAGAAGGCTAGCTCGGAGCAGAACAGGTGCAGGCAGCAGGGTGTCTTTCAGGTAGAGCCAGCATTTTCTTCAGGGAGGCACTTTCTACCTTTGAAATCGTTTCAGCCAGTGTTAAGACCACAAAGTTATACACAGCCTGTAAATGAAGGATGTCAGCTTGAATTTTATTTATTTTCTTGGTACTGGAGTTTAGGGTATCATGCATGGGAGACAAACTCTGTGGAACTGAGCTCCAGCTCTTAGCTTGAAAACTTTAGAACAAGCCTTGTAGCTGGCTACCTTGCTTATTAGTGACTGAGTAATGGCTAAGCGTTACCTTGATACACACACCAAGAAGATTCAGCTACCAAGGCTCTACAGCTGTGAACTGCTCTTCACTGTATGCCGTCTCCCAGAGGAGTACAAGTGAAACTTGGTCCTCAGAAGTACTAACATTGTGATGTTTAAAGAGACTGTGGGACCCCAGTCACTTCCTCTCTCTCTCTCTCTCTGTTTTTTCTGACATGGAGCAAGTGGCTTTACTCGGTATTGAGCTCCCATCACCATGATAAGCTGCCTGACCACAAACACAAGTGATAGGTCAACAAATCGTGGATTGAAAAACCCCAAATATGCAGGCCAAGATAAAGTTCCCCCAGTATGAGTCTATTTATTGAGGGATTTTAGCAATTGCATTTATTTACTTAGTGGAATATATGTGGCACACACATACTATCATAGTGCCTACGTGGAGTTCAGAGGACAGCTTGTGGGATTCTGTTGTCTCCTTCCACTGTATGGATCCTAGGTGTTGCACTCAGGTTGTTAGGCTTGACACCAAGCATCTTTACTGTAGATGTAGATTCAGGACAAAAGGCCTTTTATTCTTTCCCTAATTCAAACACTGGTTCTAGTCCTTGAGCCCTGCAGTGTTTCTGCGTCCTTATAGTCTAGAACATTTAAGCCTCTGTACAATGTAATTTACCTCCGAGATTTATTGTTGACTGAGCTATTCTGACTAGCTCCTTCTGAACTCTGACTCTTCTGGTTTAACTCACTAGCTGCTCTGGCTCAAACTCTTCTCCAAGCTGCTGGTTCAAACTGACCTTCTGAGTCAACTTACTGTCTCTGATCAAACTCTTGACTTTGGCAGATTCTGGCTGACTCTCTGACTGCTTCTGGCTGAATTGCTCTGCTCAGCTTCATTCTGACTACTGCTGACTTCTGACTTGTGTCTCTGTGTCTCTGTGTCTCTGTGTCTCTGTGTGTCTTTGTCTCTCCCTAACCTCTCATTGTTCCAAACTGCCCCTGTCAGCCTCTCTGCCTCATGCTCAGTCAGACCACTTCATTGTCTCTATGTCTTGTCCTGTCTGTCTGCTTCAGACTGCTCACCACGTACTGCCTCTGTAATTTTTCTTTAACAGATTCTGCTGTAACTAACTTCTGTAACTAACTGCTGTAACTGACTCTTCTTACTCTCTATAACTCTGAGTTGAGTGTGTCCTCTGATTCACTCTGCTAACTCTTCCTCTGATTTGTCACTTTGCCTGTCCTTCACTCTGACTCATCTCAGATGTCACTTCCTGTGTGATATTGATTCCTTCTGAACTCTGCTTCCTGTGTCTGCTTCTGCACTGCTTCCGTCTCAGGGATTAAAGCAATTGACCACTACTGCCTTCTGAATACTGGGATTAAAGGTGTGTACCAATTTACCATAGAGCAACCATGCTACCAGACTAAAGGATTAAACATTTCTCCACATTTACTGTCTTGGCAATCTTGTTGGCCTTATCCCCCTTTCCCAGGCATTTTTTTGTAGTATAGAAGGCAAGAATTGTAATGTATGCTTACCATGATTATGCTCATGAAAGCCTCACAGAGGCAAGAGTGGCAGTTTGTGTTAAAAGTGGTGATGAGATGCTTGAGTCCAGAGTCCTCTATTTAAAAAACATAGCTTAACATATTTTAATAGCAAATGTACAAGAATAACATAGACAACATCAAAAGCATGTAGAACAACTAAAAGAACCATAGTGAATGGATAGAGTCTACTGGATGATAACTAAGTGTTCACAGGGAATCAGGACAATAGCAGGTTAGTTCAGCATTGCTTAATGACCTAGATAAAGCAGAAAAGTAGATACTGTAGGGAATTAAAAAGAACAACAACAAAAAAAACAAACAAAAACAACACTCTCAAAGAGACCAAAAAGCACAAAGACATGATCTTTTATATTTAGCATGCTATTTAAGATCTGGCTAATAACATTTAAACCAAAGACTTTACACCTACAGGGGGACTCCTTCCATCAGGGACAGACTTTGCAGAAGAGATAGCAACCTGAAGGGACACTCATTGAGGGGCATCTGTTGACTGATGCTACTCCTGTCCTTGAGCTGCTTTAATGAGTCCTGTAAACTGGCTTAACTTTAATTATCACATCCTTTATTTCTTCGTAATGTTGTGAAATTGTATAAATGGAACTGAATAAACACATCCTACTGTAAGTGTCCATGTGTATGCCATTCTGTAAATGCTGTAAGGTGTTAATATACTTAATTTTTTCTCGCTGTTAATTTTGTTTGTCTGTTAAAACCAAATATTTGACTACAGTAACTAAACTCTTGAAGGCATAGAGGAGGATCCTCAGCTGAGATAGGTTCAGCCAGTAACTTCCAATGATCACTTGATTCTTTTGCTTTATTCCTTAAAGTTCCTTCACCCTGTCTATAAACAATATTTCATTGTAATATAGCACACTTTAGCTAACAGTTCAGTTCTGTCACTGATGGAATTACTACTAAGATCTGCACGTGTATATGAAAGAGTCAAGTCAATTCATGGTATTTCTATTAGGTCTTAGCATTAATATACTACAGGCTCGTAAAGCAGATTTGAAAATTTTGTTCTGCAGCTTGGGATAGTTTGAATATTAGTGGAATTTAAAGGCTAGTGAAAACTCACCTGTGAATGCTCTGTCCCAGTACCCAGTGAGTGCTTCACTATTTCTATCTAGGTTTCCACTTCACAGTTGATTTTGGCCCATTTTTCTAGGGTGTCATCTTATTCTCTGAATTGCTACCAAGTTTCACAGAATATTCTCTTAAAATACTTTAATTTGCCAGAGTTGACGCTTTGTTTTCTTCTTCTCTTTGGTCCCCCAAAGGCCTGTCTACATTTGCTGATGTGTGTGTGTTGACTCCATAATCAGAATCACACACAGCTCTTCAGTGAACTCAATTTTGGATAATTTCTCTTTGATTTTATTTGGTTTTAATTAATTCTTGATTGTATCCATGCTAAACCCTTTTAAAAATTTCTTTATATTTTGCAGTTCATTCTCTGCTCTTTAAAAGATGAATATTTAATCTTCATGTCTCCTTATTAATAATGAAATAAATTAGGGATATATTTACTCCTAGTGTCAGATATCTCTATTTTGTTTGCTTCTTGGATAAATAAAAATTCTATTGTTTTTTATTTATTGCTGTTTTACATTAAATATGACCAACATACCTTGCTTATTTTTAAGTAAAAGTTCCAATAGTTATTCTATTATTCTAATATAGAATTTTGGTCTGATAAGATTACCCATTAAAATCTTTAAAACTTCTTCAAGTTTCCTTATAGCCCAGTGGAAGTTTATTTTTTAAAAATGAAATCTGATACATATACACATGTTTATATTAATGTTACAAGAATGCAAGGTTATAACTTAGGTAAATTTTATTATTATGGTTTTCAATTCTTCTGTCTCTCAGGTTTTGTCTGCTAAATTCACCAAGTTCTGAGAAGTTTATATTATATTTCTCATGACTATTTTTCGGTTCTCCTTCCATTATGCATTATTTTGCTTTTGTTTTATGTAATTGATTCCATGTCATACTGTATATGGAGATCTTAATTTCTGTTCATTTTATAGCTCTACTTTTTACTTTTAGAAGTTCCAGTCTACATTACAATGTCTCTTTCCTTATCTCTCTTTCTGTGTGTATATGTGCTTACCTTTGGGTGCACATATGGAGGCCAGAGGTAGACATCAGGAGACATCAGGTGTCTGCTTCCATCAGTCTCCACATCACTACCACCACCACCACCACCACCACCACCATCATCATCATCATCATCATTTATTATTGTTAGCATTATTATTTGAGATAGAGCCTCTCAGTGAACTGGGAACTTGCCATTTCAGCTGGAATGGTTAGTCAGCTAGCCCTTGGTATCTGCCAGTTTCTGCCTGCTCAGTCTAGAGTCCCAGATGTGTGCCTTCACACTGAATTTGCATGTGAGTGCTGCAGATCCAAAGTCAGAGCCTCGCACTCACAGGGCAAGCACTTTACCCACTGAGCTATCTCCCTAGGCCTCTCCATTTTGTTGATGGTACTGAGTATTGAAGAAAGGGTCTCATGCTGGGCAAGGGTTCTATCACTAAGACATAGCCCTAGCCCTCATTTTCTATCTATTATTTAACATTAATATAATATATTGGTGTTATTTCTACTAACATTTATTTTCACCTAGAAAATGTTACATATTTTTTCCAGGACTCAAGAAACAGAGGCAAAAGGATTGCAGTAACTTTGAAGCCAGCCTGTGCTACATACCAAGTACCAAGCCAGCTAAAGTTATATAGCAAGACCTTGTCTGGAAAAAAATAAATTATAAAATAATAGAAAAATAATGCAGTTCTGTTTTCTTTCCAGTCTTCCTAGATTAAAAATGAATATTGGAAAAGTTTTTTTTTCCCTCCCTTCTGTTTACTTCACCAAAGTCTTTATTGTTCCTTGAGGATCTCTTCCTACTTAATCCCCCCCAGACTCCCCCCTGAAGTCCAAGGCTTTGGACCACTACTCCAGACACCTTGCAAAACAGTTTCTGAGAGTAAGCTCCCCTTTTTGAGAGTGGGTTTTAGCACATCTCTGAGCGATCTCTCCTTCTCAGTGATGGAGGAAGGCAAGGGGTGGCTGGTTCCTCATTCAGGTCTCTGTGTTTTACCTCTCCCATGTTCTGGCCTCATTCTAGCTTGAGTTGCCATGGTACTGTTCTTGAGTCTTGTCATCACATGGGGTCGGTGTGTGACATTCTTTCTAAATCAATTCTTTTGTCTTTGTCCCTGGGGATAAATTCTAGGTTGAGCATAGGATTCTGACTGCAGTGTTTTCTCTCAGCCATTGGTGGAGTTTGCACCCTAGTCTTCTAGTTTCTAGATTTGCCTGTTTGATTCTTCACCTCCCCACCCCTTGGTAAAAACCTGTTTCCTTCACCGAATATAAGTAACATATGTATATGTGACTCAGAAATGCATTGCAATACTCCTGCGTGGTGGAGCATATCCTGTACAGCATGCATCTTTCCTCATTAAACCTGTATAGAACAGAGTGAACCCATAGAGTCTTGGGTCTATCCTCAGCTTTCCCATAAGTTCTTTTTCATTTGTTCAGCTTTTTCCTCCTCCTTCTTTCTGTTTTGCTTCATGTGAAACAATTCTATGTGTGTATATTCAAACACACGTATGGTGTATGTACATGTATATTGGTGTGCTTGTGCACATTCGTGTGTACAGAGGCAGAAGAGAAAATCTACTCTCCTGCTCTATCACTTTCCACCATGTTCCATTGAAACAGGGTCTCTTGGTGGTTGAGTGCTTGTCTCACCTTGCTCAAGGCTCTATGTTCAATCTCTATTACTGCCAGAGAGGGGGCTGGGAGGCAGCAGTGGCTGGCAGCCAGCAAGCTTTAGCAAGATCCTCATTCAGTTTGTTCATCTTCACAGGGTTCCTGTTTTTGCCCGTAGCCACAGAGCATGGGTTAAGTGTGCATATATAGAAACAACCATTTTTTTTCATGTGTTCTGGAGATTTGAACTCAGGTCCTCATGCTTGTTCAAACAAATTCTATATTTGCCCACTGAGCCATCCCTCCAGACCTTCACACACACACACACACACACACACACACACACACACACACACTCTACCCATTAAACTTCTCTACCTACCTTCACAATTATATTTTATCCTACTGATCTATGCTTTGAAATATACTTTTTCACTTAATAGACTAGACAAATAATTGGAATTTCAACACTTGAGTTTTCTCTTTCTATTCAGTTACAGGACTAAAAGAAAAACATTTTTGGTTGAGAAAGCTTGGGTGTTTTAAAAATATTTCACGCCTCACCTTTAATCCCAGCACTCAGGAGGCAGAGACAGGCAGACCTCTGTGAGTTCAAGGCCAGCCTGGTCTACAGAGTGAGTTCCAAGACAGCCAGAGTTACAACAGAGAAACCTTGTCTTGAAGGAATCAAAAAAAAAAAAAAAAAAAGATGATTTCAGAAATTTTTTTCTGGCATGTTTGAGTACTCTGGCTGTCCATCTGTCTGTTTGTTTAATTACTCTGTCAATTCCAGAGGCCCTGTTTTGTTGGCATATGCCTTCTCTGTTTTGATATTCTAATTTATTAATTGTTGGATATTCTTAAAAGAATTTTCCCCTTGTCAATATTGTGAAAACACTAAACGGAGGATGTGAAACAACATCTTCCTAGACAAAGGGTATAGGTGTCCATGCCTCGAATCCTGTACGTGCCACATGCTTCTTCTCCCCAGCCTGATCTCAAGGACAGAATGACTCTTGTTGCCTGCTCAGCACTGTGAGAACTAGGCCCTTTAGACTCAAGGAGTCTTCCACCAGGAGTCAACAGACTGCTGTAAGAAAGGTTTGTACCAGAGGACCTTTCTGGTCCTGAGGATAATTTCCAGTTCTCATCCAGCCCTCGAGAAATAAAGACCTATAGAAATATTCCTCATGGCAATTCAAGCAGAGCTGCCTACATCAGGCTGCGCTCTAGCACGACGCTTGGGGCTGAAGAGTAGATTAAAGTTAGACATAAGGAGGAAAGGGAAACATCCAGGTCTCCTAGGTATTGAGTCTGTTTTCATCCCTCAAAAGTATCTTCGAGGCAGTCTCCCGAAAGCCCAGAATGTAATCTGTGGCAACAGTATGGACTTCTAGTTGGTGTTAGTGCTTTCAAGCTTAAAAAAGCACTAAACATTGAGGTCCTTGACATTCTCAAGGAAAATGGGATGTCCCATTCTCTATCCAGCATTTAAGGCAGAATGTTCACCTTCTGACATATCACTGTGAGATGACAGGATCAAATCAGCTTTGCACCCACAAGTTTGTGAGCACAATAAAACTAAGGCTTCCTTCCTCTATTTTTGCCTATTTAGATATGGAGGTGGAAGTGACTACTTCTTCCAGCTGTTCCTAATAAATATAAAAAACAGTCATAAATATACAATAATTTCTAATAATGGTATAGCTAGACTTTTGAGTTCTAGCTAAGGAAGTTTACTTTTCTTATAGAATAGAAGGATATCTTCCTAAAGCTAGAGGAAGTGTCTCGTTTGTTTTTTGTTTTTTTTTTTTTGTATGCATTTAAACTTTTATTTAGTGCAATTTGTGAATGCGGGATGCATATGTACATAGATACTTGCATATAGGGAAAATCCATATATTTTTGTAAGTGCACTCATAAATTTTCCTCGATGAACACATCTGTGTCACTGACATCCAAACTGAGCAATAGCACCCTACAGTATCTGAATAGGCCCTTCATGCTCCTTCACAATCATTATCCATATCTCCAAGGAGAGTCGTGGTACTCAGCCCCAAAAATCTAAGTGACCTTGGCAAGGACAGCAGACCTTGTTTATCTCTATCCAACCTGGAACAATGAAAGTGTATTGGATAAACTGCAAATGAATGGAATGGGAGAACAAGCCAATGACCAAATGAAGAGACTTTTAGGTAGCCAAAGGTAGCCAAAGTTTACAGTGGAGATCTGAGTTCAACTTGCTTAATCTGAAAGGAGATATTGAATCTCACTAAGCCTTGAACTATTCATCCAAAACTATGAATGGTGATGTCTATTTAATAGAGTTGATGTAAGCTTTAAAGTTAACAAATGTGAATCCAGCTTCTTGCACCTAGTTGACTATAATTAATGTATAACAATTATTCTGTGATTAAAGGATCCAGCTATATTGATTTAGAATTCGACCCTCTTAGTATCATCATTTCTGTTATAAATAGCATGCAAATCCTTTAAAAATGACCAAATTTTGATACATTGGAAAGGGAATTAAATGAAGCTTAGTATCTTAAGCAAACAAATTCAGGAATACACACACATACACGTACAGGTGCACATTCGCACACACACACACATACACACAAAAGTATGCATGTAAGCAAGCATGTACACAAAACCAGAAAGTATTTCTTAGGGGAATAAGGCAACTTTATCATGACCTGGAGTAAATTTAGATTGAGATGTGGATTTCTGATTCTTTGCCTGTCTTGCCTTTAATACAAAGGAGTTTCTTATTGATTTTTGACTCACCAGCCATATCTGGTTAAACAGAACTAGAATCATAACAAGTCTGTCTTGTACCGCTATACCTTGGTTCCTTGAATCCCATAATAATCAGCCTCCCTGCCATCTGCCAGCAGGGCCCCTGCTCTTTACCTCTGCTTACTGTTGACAGCACCCATTCATAAATCCCATCTGCTTGCTCATCACCACTCTCAGCCCTGCTCACCGCTCCTCATATCATCCTTGGCATAAATGCTGTAAAAGGGGCATGCCGCTCTTCACTCCTCCTCTTCCCAAAGGGCCCGGTGTAGCCCCTGCTCTTTGAATGGCTATTGTTTTTGTTGAGTTTGCAAAGTAAAAGGGATAATCAAAGAGCAATTGGTTTCTCATGCAAGAAGAAATACCAGGTTTCACAAGCTTTACTTTGTACTTTTCAAGTCAAATATCTGTTTAAAAGATAAATATTTGTAGAATGAATTATATTTATTTTAATCAGCTGCTTAATTTCCCTGATTGCCATTTTACTAGAATACAAAGTAAAAATGATCTGCATTGGATTCTCAGTGTGTAGTTAGGGAAGTTGAGTGGAGCCAGTCCTATTCACATGTGGCGTGGCGGTTCTGGATCTCTCCTTGGCAAGAATTGCCAACTGGCTTACAAGTACTTTTCAGTATCTCCATTATCAATCTATAGCTACAAAATTTCAGGACTTGAAAAGTTTCTTGTGAATACAGCCAGAGAGGTAAATAGGAAGCCTGCCATGTTTGCAGAGTAAGTTTTGCATTGCTAATAGTGGTAATAAACAGTTGATTGACTATTATATTGTTGCAAGTATCAATGATAATGATAAGAGTAATAATATCTTGTTAAAGACCTTTTGAACTTCATGAATCAAATGACGATCTCAACCCTTTTTATACCCCACTCTTAGCACTTGCTATCTGGCACAAACCAGGGATGCAGCAGCACCAAATGGCTAAAATCCAAACAGATGTGATGTCCAGGACTTTGCTGTGATATCTCCCTTAACTGGAACCAACTATGTGAAACAAAAAGCCTTATCTCCATTCTACAGATAACAAAAGCAAATAACAGAGATGTTAAACAATTCATCAAAGCCATGGCACCTAAGTATGTGCAGGCCTGTCTTGTTCCAGTCCATGAAGGACCCTCTATTCTTCTAAAGTGATGGGCCTTTGTGGAACCACAGGAGGAACTCTTTCATAGAGCAGTTGAAATCCTTTCATTGTACATGCACACATCATCACACCACAAACACCCCCCACCCTCCATCTTATTCTTTATAGATATAGGAGTCGGTGTGCTAGGAGACATCTGGCAGGAGGTTGCCAAAGGGAAGATTGGAAGGGTGGTGACTGTCTACGGATCTAACCATGAGAACCCAGCGCTGAGGGCCACATGGCAGCAGCTTCTGGACTCAGCCACTACTGATTCAGAGAGAAGTAGCCAGATGGAAAAGTCCTCACCATAGCATGAGAATGATCAGAGGACCTGCAGGCTGGCCTGGGTAGATGAGGTCAAAAGGCTTCAATATTTATTGTTTTTCTGAACTGTTACCAGGACAGAGGGGGAAACTATTGATAAATACCCACTGAGTGCGATCATCTCAGACTGTGGGACTCACAGAAGGCTCTCCAGGCAACAAGTTGCTGCTTATGAGAAAGCAAAGAACAGGGTTGGGAGATGTGGAGCGTGGTTTCTGATGATGCTTGTTGATTTCCCCTGTGATGCTCAGTTTCGCTCTCCAACTTTGCGGTGGGAGGGTAGCTCAGTATCTACTTCTCTGTCGTGGGAAATCATACCGATATTTTAGGAATAAGCCAGTCTTTATCACAAGTTTAAACATTTGCTCCATCCTAACTTAATGCAGTGAAGGAAAGGGAAGGGCCCCTTAACTTAGTGGCACTCAGATGGTGGAACTCAGGTGATAAACTCACAAATAGCCATCTGTCCAAACCCCACCTTTATGTCTGTCTTCTTTGTAGTTTCCTTCTGTAAATCCTATGCTGCTGATGTCTGCTTTTGTTCTTCATTCATAGCGTACTGCCTTGGTTCCCAGTAGTTTTCTCAGGAAGATAGAACCTCACTTCTTAATTTTTTTATCTGTTTATTCACTGAATTTGCAAGTATTTGAATGAATCATGCTAATGATTCTATGTAATTCTATAGGTTGCTATAGAATAAGTTGAATGAGTGGATAGGTGGGGAAGTAGTGCAAACATTGTTGACACTGTACCCTTTAGCCACCATTTTTACTGCACAGCTCTAGAATGCATGATACCTAAAGACCAATTGAATTTAGAAAAATCAGAGTTCTGTATGATATAGGGAAGGCAGTTATATAGTTTGGAGGTTCCTGCCTCGATTGTACAACACCAAACAAATTGTCCATCTCAGAAAGCTACAGCAAGTGATGACCCCTGCAGAAAGTAGTAGGCTAAGTGTGATTCAGGTTTCTGAGTCAGGTAAACTGTGTCCCAGCTCCTTTTATCAAGGATGCACACATTCTTTGGCAAAGTATAGAAGGATTCAGCAGTGCTGAGATGTTCCCAGGATTGCAGGAACAAAGACAATAACACTACCTTGGTCTTATTTTAGTTTTTCACATTTTTCTACCATTGATATTTCCATTAATTTTGATTTAAAAAAAAAGACATTGAAGTGTGCATGTCAATTACAGAGGCAACTTTTCTTTTCTTTTTTTCTTTCTCATTTCTTTAAATTTTGCTTCCAGGGTGAAGGCTTCATGCAACTCATTCTAATCCCTTGGTGTCTCTTGGTATCTCTTCCTTCTTTTTCCAGTAGGATAATGATTTCTCTCTTAGAGAGGTGTTGTTGGGACTTAATGAAATAGTGCAGTATCTGAGTGTTCATACATACAAGTGACAGATGCTATTGTTACTGGCTCTTTGTTCTACATCAGTTAAGGAGGGAACAGCAGTGCTCCAGGGCTGTTTTTCATTCATTATTGGTAGGTCAAAACACTTGGTATGCAACTCCAGGAGGTGATACCATGTTGTCTCTAAGATGGCATTGCCTTTGCTGTCTTTCTAATTCTACTTCATATCAAGACCCTGCTGTGCCAAGACACAGCAAGGGCATTTTCACCCTGAGATTCTGCATGGCAACTCTGGTCTCCCCAGGGCAGAAGCCAGGGGTTACTGTAGGAGTCTAATTTCTGTTAAAGCTTGTACAGTGACAAAGCACATGGGTTCAAGGTAAACAATACATACGGATATCATACCTTCTATGATCCATACATGGCTCAAGGTACTGAGGCTACCATGTGTTTGGACTGAGGAATAGCTGACAGGGGGCACAGGACCACAAGCTTTCACAATGACAAGCGGACACAATGGTAAGAACATATAAGCTGCTCTGGAAGAGGTCGAGTGCCCAGCGTAGTGGGGTAGGGTGAATTTCCTGAGGTGGGTGTCCCCTGAGTTGCATCATGAACTGAATCAGGCATTGCATATGAAGGAAGGAGAAAGTACTTTGGATGGAGAGGATGTCCTGAGCAGGCATGCGCAGCAAGGCAGTGATTATGTGTAGAGGTGCAAACATGCATGTCTCTCAGGAGAACAGAACCCACAGTAGATAGTTTACTTAAGAGCATGTAGTCTAGAGAATGATGACACAGGGTGCTGGAAGGCTGGGAGGCAAAAGGAAATACCACCGCTCTTCAGTATACAAGGACACCACGAGAAGCAGTTGGGATTATTAGAAACTTTAACTTGTCCGTCTGCAGACAGACTAGGACCCCAGGGTGTATGCAGCTGCCCTGGCATCTCTGAAGAGGCAGGAGGGACATACATAGATAGAACAGCCCTATGGGGAGGGAGCACTCTGCACAGAAAGCAGGACTAGGGAAAATGGTTAAGACCCTTCTTAGGTGGGTGGACATTGCTAGAGTAATTCTGACAGAAAGAACAAATTAAGTGGAAGAAGCAGGACTCTTGTCCCCTTCCTGCCTTCCACCCTTACTTAACAGCCCCTGCTAAAGCACCTCACAGGAACTTGTCTGACAGAAAAAGAAATGCTACAAAGTCTCAACTCCAGCACCAGAAGGCAGAAGATGGAGGATGTATTAGAGATGGAAGACACAGAGGGCTTGTTAGGAATATGGATGACCTTGGTGTCATTTGGGCTGAAGTAAATGGCTGGAGCTAGATCAAGGTAGGGCTCAAGAAAAGAAGAGCATGGTCACACCCATGCACCCAGTAATATGTAGCCCATTGATACATGCTCTATCCACCCAGAGGATAAATCCCCATGTCCCATCCTTCCAGAGAAGGTGTAACAAGTCAGTGTAGGAGGAGTTGAGTTTTTGCACTAATAGTTGGAATTGATCCTTAGTTATTCATCTAAAATGTATTTAGCAAATGGTGGAAGGGAAGTGTTTTTCTTCCTTTTTATTCTAAGCAAAACACTTCCTTGTTTAAGGATTAACTTAAAGAAATGCTTAGCACACTCTAATAATGTAATTGCAACTAAATGCTTTTTAACCTAGAAGAGATCTTGGGGAATGTTTTTAGTAACTAAAGATGTTTCTGAACAGTCCTTGCATATAGGAAATGTCTGAGACCATTTATTACAACCCAGTGGTGTTGTTTCTTTATTATTTTACCTTTAGGTTTCCAAAGGTGAGAAGAAGCATTCAATCAAAGAGGGAAGGTACATTGTAGAAACTGGCAATTCTCCCTGACCCACATCTTCAGCTATATGTTTCCATAGAACATTGTCTCCTAAGACATTCCGAAAGTGAGGACTGGTTGCTTCCCTCTAGGGATCTGTAATGGAAGTGCATACACTAATTGGAGAAAGTGTGTGAGTGCAAGCCTATAGCAACACACATTGCTATTCCAGATGCAACCTAAAAGAATGTATGAGACGAATGGGACCCACTGGAATAAGTGCCTTTTCTTCTAGCTGATCGCCCACTTTGATAGCTGTTCTTTACTTTTGTGTTCTTTTGCTGATGAAAGCAAGAATCCGTCAAACATTGAAAAGTAATAACGTAAGTATGATAATGTGTACAAATCAATAATGCATTTTAGAACAGTTACTAATGTGAGTCCCAGGTGTCTTTTCTCATGAATGGATTTTTATATTTGCTGGGGAGTAACAATCACTTTAGTATGTATTCCTAATTAAAAACTGTTGAATAATTTCCAGCAGATATTAAGTAATTATTGGCATTTCCATGTCAGCACCAGTAAATAATTATCTCACCTTGTATTACATAATTAAAATTACAAAGCTCCCCCCCCCCAACAAATATTAAATACTCATAAATAATTCCAGTTGTTTCACAGGTACCAGCCACGCACCGACTCAGTTATGTTTGTAATTTAAAATGACATTTTTCATTTGACTGCTGATTTATGAATTTTTTTAAATCAATTTGCCTTTCGTAATGGGCTAACGCCCTTTGGGGATATACCAGATGTTCTCCTGCCCAAGGTTGGCAGCCAGGCAGAAAAAAAATTAGCCAAGCATATTGATGCAAGACCTAAACAAGGAAAGGGTAGTAATAATGGCCGCCCGGGTAAAATTAACAGACTATCTGCTGTAACCGGTCCTTGAGATACACAGCCTTGAGATGCCAGTGAGTGTACAGGCATCGCCTGTAGATTCCCCTGGCCCCTATCCACCCTTTCTCCTTGTTGCCACTGTCATCATAGACAGATCAGAGGGCTTGTCTAGACCTGTAATTACCTTTCCATTTTCAGCCAGGAAGTAATGGAAAAGAGATGGAGTCTCCTAAAAATGCCTTGCTACACCTAGCCTCCCACAGACTCCATTGCACCAAAGGAAGGACACAGTAGCCTTCGCAAACGGCTCAAGAACACAGTCTATATCCTGATTAGTTCGGAGCGGATTGCAAGCCTTCAGCATCAGAGCATATTTACGTAGCACCTATTGTGTACTAGGGGCTGTAGGTGATGTACTAAGGGTTCCAGTTGCTATTGATGTCAAGGTTTTTATTTTTGTTGCTGTAGCTATTGTGTTTATTTGTTTGTTTGTTTTGAGATGGAATCTTATTCTGTAGCCCAGGCTGGCCTGGAACTCACAATGTAGCCTAAACTGGCCTCAAATTTGTCTTAGACTTCCCAGTGTTAGGATTACTGTCCTGAACCACCACACCTGAGTAATTTCTTATCTTTTAAAAGATAGGCAGTTAACTTATATTATTTCTTTATCTGAAACAAATTTAGAGGCTTGTTGATTTGTATCCTGGAACAGTATGTGGTCTTTGCCCATCCTGTGAAGGTGTGAACATCAGCTATGGTGGAGACAGATCATCTCCACCTCTGTGATGATGAGTGATAGTTCTGGGTCATTTAGAGAACCTGCCCCCACCTTCACTGCAGGTGGATCTTGACCATCTGTGCTGACACCTGCTTTGGGTTATTTCAATGCTTTCGGGAAGCAGATGGCAACATCCAGTGAACTTCTAACTGTTTGCTGAATGATAGTGCCTCCTCCAGACCATTAAATTCTAGGAGGGCTGAGTCCACCCCTGCATTAATCAGCAATGCATTACTAGCAATTAGTCCAGGGTAAATATTTATTCAATTAATTGTTGATTAAGATCCTGAAATAGCAAAAAGTAGAGAGAGTAAAACTGTCCAAGACTCTTTTAGTAAAACATTTTGTTGTTTAATTTTTATTTAAGAGTTTAGCTAATTGGTAAAGACCCCCATTGTTCGTAACAAAAAACTCCCACTCTTTATAATCAATTAAGAGTATCCACCTTGAAAAACAAACACGGCTACATGCTGTACTCTACGCTGTCCTAACCAGTCTGGCTCCATCCTATGTAGTTCTCAATAACAAGTGAGAGTCAAATGACCCCCTGTTGATACAGAGTACTCTATGGGTCTTGCCATTTGAACATGGTCTTATATATGCTAATAGGTATCATCAATCGTGGCCCCAGAAATTAAACCTCTAAGCTCTCAAATCAGATTGAAAATCTGTTTTCTAATCTCAGGTGATATGTTCCTTAAGCATAGGGTAAGATCTGCTAAGCAGTCTCATTTGGAGAAAAGGAGTGGTTCAAGGCCTGAGATGCAGGCAGGGAGTCAGAAGATTTTGAGTTGTGGAGAACAGTATGGTAGACCATCAGCACAATGGAGAATTTAGCCCCCTTCTATATAGAAGGCTGGTTCTGGACCTTTGGATCCTGATTAACTGCTCAAAGCAGTATTCTAAATAGGCCGTCTCTTCCTCGGAGTCCTCCTCCTCCAGGGGGGTACAGGAAGAGATAAATGAGAAGGGGAGGAGAACAGAAAGGGGAGACCAGTATACTCACCAGAATGGTCCAGATGTGGGGTGGCTTTTCGTTCAGAAACCCAACAGTGTATTTGATCTACACAAAAGCTACCTCTGAGAGCTTGTTGAAATGGGTAGATGGTTGAAGGCAGAGGACAATGGGGAAGGCTGCAGAAAGGCTGGAGGATTGTGGCTGGGGTGGGTTCTATGAAAAACCTTGGTCAGTTATAAGATTATGCGGACACAGTGCTGTAAGATGGAAGGTGCTTACCCTTGGAACAAGTAAATATGAGTGGGTGAGACCTAGATTTTCGAATATCTCTGCTTTGGGGACCACAGTGATTCAGTTAAAACTAAGTGGCTTATTGAAAAATATAATATTTGATGATTTTCTATTTTTAGAAATGTGTAAATGCCTACATAAATTTCTACATATATCTCAATTCCCAAGGGCATTATATGAAGTGACAGAGGATTATGAAATTCTGTTTCTTGTAGCCCTGGCAACACATCTCTGAGATTGCATGAGTATGGACTTGGACATAGGTGGTTTTAGATTACATCCAGTCTCCTCCCTACAGCCTATAATATCTTGGCTATTTAAAACATCTAATATTTATAGAACTCATCTTTATTTGAAAATAGGAAAACAGTAGCTACCTCTCAGGTTATTGGAAGATTTAATGAGACCATGGACTTAAAGCATCTTGGTATAATTCTTGGCACACTCTAGGTTCTCAGTAAATCACCATTCCTTACAAGTGTGGCATCAAGCCAAGCAGAATGGGCAATGCTTAAGAAGTTAGAATGTCCCTTTAAGTACTTGTGCAAAAAAAAAAAAATGATGAATTTTGCATCTTTAGTACAAGGTTTCAAGAACTAATTACAGTCTTCATTGTCTCATCTGGCAGAGATGACCTAAAGAAGTAAAGTTTCCATTTGACTAAATGCAAATCAAATAGACTAAAAGGTTTTCTGTCCTTTAGCTCATCATTCTGTTTGTGATCAGAGACTGCTTTGAAGCTATTAGTCCCCACTCCTATCCCTTCTAGTCCTGATCCCTGGGTTCTCAGTGTGGATTTAGAAATAGAAAACCACAGGTGTCCCCAACCAAAACCACACACTTTCCCTTCACCCTGCAAAAGATTCATATGGGACACAGAAATTGGATGGGCACATTTTGCTTTGTTTAAATAACACTTGGTTTTGTTGCTTTTAATCACTAGTTCCCTTGAGCAGGCATGTTTGCTGCACCACACTCTGGCTGCATACCTAGCAGATATTTTGAATACAACAGCTTGATTCCCCTGCTGCTTGGATGATGGCAATTGGCTAGGTGTTCCTTCCTCTTCCTTCTCCACCCCCAACCCCCAAGGAGATTTCAAGAGCAATTTGGCCTTGCACATCAAACAGCAATTTTCCTGTAGAAATCACAACCTCCAAAAACTCTCTCCTAATCAAATCTATCAAGCCCAATTTAGGGGTGAGTTTGTGTCTGTTTATCAAGGAAATGGAGTTGAAATTGCCCCCTTTAATGGACTCACAGCTGCCCACCATAATCTTTCACATGGTTGTTTGAATTAATGGCTGGACTTGGCCCGTGCTCTCCAACCTTGGAATTTGATTCAGGTTACAGGAAATTGCTATAATTTCTGTTCTGGGATTCTCAGGGATGTTGGAGCTTTGGGGACCAGGGTTAGAATTAATGTGTCAGAGAAATTAAAGAATTCAGAAGTGTTTGGGGGAAGATTAGCACTTTTACACAATACCCAATGAGTCACCTCAGAATCAAAGCAAAACCATTGGGAGCCATATAGACTATTTTTACCAAGCCATGGAGAAAAACAACAACAACAAGAAGAAGAAATGGCCTTTTCCAAAGTCAAATGTTTAAATCAGAATGCAACAGGTATGGTAGAATGCATTTGTCCTATGGAAGCTCCCTTGAATAAATGGCACACTGGACTTGCTACCTGAGGAGGTAGGCATCCTGAGATGCCCAGATTCTTGCTGAGCTTTGCTCATCCCTTCTCTTATTTGCTCATTGGACTTTCAGGCACTAATCATTGCCAGAGAAGCGAACCTTGGAGTCTGTGCTCTTTCTAGAACATGGGGAAAGATCCTGTGACATTTTTCCCACGAATCATTTCATTTAAAAAATGTTCTTATTAATAATAAAAGTCTTAAAAAGGGTTATTTAGTCCTTTTTCAAGTATGTTAGAATCATCATCATTATCATCATCATCATCATCATCATCATCATCATCATTTTACATGGGATCACATGTATCCCAGGCTGGCTCAAAACTTGTAGCTGAGCAGGACCTTGACTTTCTGAACATCCTGCCTATGAGGTTTTCTGGGATTACAGGCATGTACAATCAGACGTAGCTTATGTGGTGCTGGCAATCCAGCTTAGGGCCTTTGTAAATGCTAGACAAGTAGTCTACCAACTGAGAGCTATATCCTCACTTGTGTATTAGATTCTTGTGTTTATGCTAAGCCATGTTGGCCATTTTTCTCATGTGTTTCCATCTCATTTTGTTCTTATAGTAAGAAGGGAATGAAGTATTTATAGCAGCACAGATAAAGAAGCCAAAGTTAGACACACTAAATTACTGGTGTCACCAGATCTAGGCACCTTGCTACAAACCCAGCCTGTTTTCAGTAATACTCTTTGGCATCTCTAAACTTTCTCTTGCTCTCTTTGTTTTACATCTCTCCCCAGGTAGCCTTCAGTAAACAGCCTGGCACTGCCACACA
Source organism: Cricetomys ansorgei (assembly GCA_026225945.1). Taxonomy (NCBI): domain Eukaryota; kingdom Metazoa; phylum Chordata; class Mammalia; order Rodentia; family Nesomyidae; genus Cricetomys; species Cricetomys ansorgei. Next base: position 8,277,551 of record JAMJFZ010003914.1, on the reverse strand, counting down.
GACAGGCCAAGGCACCTCATGTCCCTCAAGTGAGGTGAGGTTGCCTCCTCTTCCCAACCCCTCACTCTCCCACCCCACTCCAGGGACTGGTGCTGAGTATTACAATGCATGTGAATAGGAGATTCTCTTTTTCTGAAATACACACAAAGTTTCCCATCTTCCAGTTGAAAATAAAAGACTTCTGCATTTAGAGAATCATGGAAATTTAATAAATGTGAAGAGAAAGCCTATTCATTTTCTTCAAGAGTGGCTAATGCCTCTCAGAGATTCTCTTACTCTAAATTAATTCAGCTTGTCTCTTGCGTCTCTTTCCGGTTCCATTTCTTCCTGCAGGGTCTGCCTCTTTCCATTTTACTTAGGGCCCATTTGCGTGGAAACAACATTCCAGCTATTTGCTGTTTTATCTTCTCCTTTCTGTTCTCCCTCACAATGCACAGTCCCTCGATGTCACCTCCATCTCATTCACACTTGGGGATGTCTTTGAGAAGATGGGTGCATGTTGCTGGTGCCAATGAGTAGTGTCCCCTCTGGAACTCTGATGACCTTGATGTAACTGGCTTGCCATAGGCAAGGGGAGAGCAGTAGATAGTAGACAGGTGTCCAAGGAAGAACTGCTGAGGACTGGGGATCAGTAGGTTTTCTCTCCATCAGTAGATCCATTATTTATGCTGTGGATATAAACAGAAGTTATCCACCCCTGAGTTTACCTGAGCTCACCTTCTTGCCAATGACCAATGTGTCTCCCTAACCCCGACAGACTGAATAAAGAAACTGAGAACCACAGTGATATTTTATCCACTTTATAAAATTGCTCATCAGGCTATTGATTGAGGTTTAGCCACTGTGGTGTGTAGTGTTGGCTGCTGCTGACATTGGAAAGCAATGTGTATGACTTGGGTGAGAGTTGGCCAAGTTGGTACATGAATGTGAATCTCCAGACAGATACCGACCATTCTCTGGATTGTTCAGAAACGATGTGGACCATGAACCCCAGAAATAGTTAGTTAGTTACCAGGTACCCTTAGTTCTCCAAACTCCACAGGGTTGCAAGATATCAAATGAGGCAATTTTAAGTAAGTTTTTTCCTCTATGGCAAGAGGAGCAGCTTGACTTTTCCAGGGTATTTTCTTTCCTCTTTCTGACAAATACGTGAGAGAACATTCTGCACTTAGTGCTCACCAGCCCGTCTCTGCTTCTGCAGGCTCTGCCACCTGTTTTCTGCTTTCACACTTTTCCAACTTCTCTCTTGAAGTTGATCACCAACTTATTAATTATGAAATAAATTGGCTCAATCTCAATCCAACCTACTTCCGTACACAGCTCTTCCTTCTTAGTGGCCCACTACTCTTCACAATAAAATCCTCTCTTCTACTGCATGTTTCGTGACGCCTGCTCTACCCTCTTTGGCTATTGTCTACCACTGAGCAGCTCCCCTGTTTCTCAATGCCGCTAAGAGAAGTCACCCTTCAGGAACTTGTCCCTAGCCCTTTATTTTTGCATACTTTCGCTGGTGGTGGTTTTCTCATCACCTCCCACTGTCCAATTATCACCTCTGTGGGAATGGTGCCTAGATCTACTTCTCACTTGGACTCCTGTCCTGACATCTAATTCTGAATCTATCGTTGCCTGAAGAACCTGCTAGTGTTTACCCTTGCCTACATTTTCTGCCCCTGGGGTTGTTGATCAGTTGGTGTGAAAGGTATCATTCCCCACTGTCCTCCCACACCAGCCCCCACATCTCCGGCTTGCCTTATCTGTTGATCTCCCAGAATAACCAATTAATGCAGCTCTCTCCCTTGATATCTTGTTCTTTGTACTTCTGCTTCCTTAACTTCCCAATGTGTAGCTCTGATCCTGGCACTCCCTGATCAGATACTGTTAATGATGTCCCTTCTACCAAGAAATCTAAGTCTACCTCACCTTTTCAGGCATGGGTGAGTGGGGTCAAGCCAAACTAACAAGCTCCGAGGCGAGTGCTATGTGCTCACACAGGTCAAACTCTAGTCCCCACCTTCTTACTCAGAGTGTACAGTAAGCATCTGTCTCACTATAGACACTGTTAATGGTAGTTTCTATAATATGCCATACTCATGACGTTTCTGCATTTTTTTGAACATGCTCCTCCGTCTGGTAGGATTATAATTACCCCCGTTCTGCCCTACCTCGATACCCCTCCACGACTCTCTTGGCCATGAATTTATCACCATTTACAACCCAGTGTATGGGTAATATCCTTGACAAGCATCTCTCACTCAACCTTGCAAATGTTGGCTATTACTTTTGCTTGAAAGCCAGGATGCCTTGTTTATTGCCACCATGAATGTTTCCTCCCCTAAATGAATGTGCTGACCCCTTAACCACCACGTGGTAATGATGGAAGGTGGAGTCTTTGGGGAGTGACAACCCATGAAGACTACATCCTTCTAAAATATTAGTGTGCTATCAAAGGGTTGGGCAGACGGAACTATCTACAGCTCTTTTCTTTACCCTTCTATGACTTCTGCTGTGTAAGGAGATGGCGCTTCTCTTCCAGAGTTAGCAGTCACAAGGCAGTGCCCTCAGAATCATTAGCCACCAAACTGATGTGGCTTCCACCTCAAGTTCTCAGTCTCCAGAGTGGTGACAAATGCATTTCTATTATCTTTAGTTTACCTAGCCTCACAATTTTTTTTAAGACAGGATCTTACTCTGAAGCCCATGCTATTCTTGAACTCACTGTGTAGGCAAAGTTGGCCTTAAACTGGCAGAAATCCTCCTGCATCAGCCTTCTGAGTCCTGGGATTACAGTATAAGCCAGTATACCTACCTTAGATAATTTGTTAGATCAAAACAAATGAACTTATATGTTATAAAGAATACTGCTACAAAGCAGAACCCTCCTTGAACATCTGTTTTGTAGTTCACAGACTTAGCAAGGAATCAGTAATAACTCTTACCTTCCAGCCAATCGTCATTCCTTTCTATTGCATGAGAATGGAAAATTGTTTCATAGCATACAAAGAAGATCAGTATTATGATACCAAGGGCTTCCCGAATTTCCAGATACTCAAGTCCCCTATAGAATATGACATTGAATTTGCATATCACCTTCACAATCCTCTCATATGCGCTTGATTAAATGTGATCTCTCTTATATACTGATTATGATATGCTGCTTAGAGAATAACGACAAGAAATGAACATGCTGTACATGTTCAGCAAAAACAAAAATTTTGAGTATTTTTTATCTGCAAATGATTAAATCCATGGCTACAGAGCATAACTGTGCTATGGTTTCCTCTCCATTTTTTACTCTTGTCTTTTTTTTCAAGCTGGAGTCCTTCTATGATCAGTTTACATGCATTCGATTCATCCTTGACAAAGCTCAAGGCACATATTTTTTTCTGACATAAAACTTCGTTGACTTCACTTTAACGTGTGTGTATGTGTGTGTGTGTGTGTGTGTGTGTGTGTGTATACTCCCAAATGTGAATGATATCTATGGCTATCAGATTCATATGGCCCTCAGGGCCCAGATAAATGCTTTATTCCTTTCTTTAAAAAAGTGATACTAGTCTACCATCACACTCACCTGTCAGGACAGTAATGTTTTTCAAAGATCCCATGGTACATAACACACGGAATATAGCAAATGAACAATAAATGCTAATTCACATTCCCCACTCTTTAAATACTTTTGCTGTTTTGTGACTCAACACATTCATGTAATTTGTTGCTGTATGTGTCAGAACAAAACGCTCACCAACATCCAATCTGCATTTCTCTTCCTAGCAGTGTCTAAGAGAGATCCTCCTATTATCCCATTGTTTATAACATTTGTTAGATTTAATGGCACAAACTGATTTAGAAAGCTTTCTGAGCTTTATAGTTTTAGTAAAAAAAGAAGATAGTTTTCTTCTTTGCACAAAATTAAATGTGATGTTCCTGGTCATGCCTGAGACACATTGGTCATCACACTCTCAGTAAGGAATGTAGCTTACACGCTAATGTATTTTTGGTAGGAAAATTAGATTAGACATCCGTCATTTCAACTGTGTCTTTAACAGAAATGTTCTTTCTCTGTTATATCTTCATACAAGCGTGGAAAATGAAACAGCATCAGCTGACAACACTCCTTTAAAAGATGGCCTAATTGGGTTAAATTAGATTACCTGGCAATTCTAGGCAACAATTGAGGTTTTTTATATATCTAAATACAAATTTTATGAAGAACATTGCTTTCAGTTATGGGTCAAATTGCATATAACTGTTTAATCAATGTTATTCTACTGTGTCTCAGAATCTTAAAAATACCTACTGAACCTCAAATTTGAAATTCATTGAACTTTAGGGGTTTTTATTATTGTTGTTATTGTAAACAGAAAGCGAAGTTAATGGCAAGCGACTCACTGATATCCCAAAGTGAATATGAGAATTTCATGGGAGTTTTAAAATCATTTGTTTTTATTTCTATGTCCCTGAATCCCAAGAAAGTCCTCAGAGTGGATAAGGGACTCAGCTAGTTTGTCTTGCAACATATTTACAAAGAACATATCGAAGATTTTTGGAGGTGTTCAAGTGTTCCATGAAATAAATAATAATTTATAAATAATTATAATAAATAATAATTTATATTATCCAGCACCATTCTTCCATTCTGGCTAAGGCAAGATGTTTCAGAAAGGACAAGGAACTTGTCTAATGAGCACAGCCCATGAAGTAGCAAGTCCCAGATCCAGTGTTTCCTGAACTGATAATATAAATGCATTTCACATATATATCACTGCACATCACCTTTCCCCCAAGTGAGAAACACTCTGTAGTGTTAAAAAGGACAAATTCAACTCAACCAATGTTCATGAAGCTCATAGTATGTTCCAGTGAAGGTGCTAAATATTATGAGAATGGTGAGTTAAATTACGTCTCTGCATTTAAGTGCACAGACTTACACAGAACATAGCCACAATACCCAAGACTTATTAAGAAATAAACACTCTAGAATGATACAGAGAAATGAAAGAGATTGGCAGTAAAGGGAGGTATGATTGCATGTTTGCAAAGTTGAAGTCTGTGGGGTGTTTGTGGGAAATGTTAAGCCAATGTTTGAAAGAGATAGGACAGCTTTAATGAAGGAGAGGCAGGGACAGACTGGGAGGATGGTCCTTCCTGAGGCTGTGACTTGCTGTTAGCACTACAGAAATCAGAGGATAAAGTGGAAATGTAAATATGTTCCTATCATTGAAGATGATGAAGTATTCTTGAGAGCTGGGACTTTAACTGGCAGGGATGAGAGCCTCTGAAGGTATCTGAAGATGGGCACTATCCATTTCAGAATGTGATTCTGTTTGTCGGGCTGGGTCTGGAGCAAGAAAGCAAGAACAAGCCTGCTTAAAGTTCTAGAAAATTTATGGAAAATAGGCAATAATGCCAAGGATAAAAACAAACAAACAAACAACAACAAAAAACAGAAAATAGGCAACAGACTATGGAGAAGAATTAGCAGCTTGGGCCCTGAGTTCTAAATGGTTCTGCCTTCTGTGTCAGTATGCATGTTATTTAATTATCTGAGCTCAGTAGGGCTAATAGTGCCTACTAAGAATGTAACAACTGGAAAATGTCAGAGGGCACTTACAAGTCATTTATAAGTAATAAATAAGTGTTGCCTTTATTTTTATTGTCAGTGTCTTCTCCCTTTAGATCTTTTTAGATAAAATTGCATACAATGTTATTTGCATAAAAGATTCCTACTGGAACATTCAGACAGTCTCATGGATATGAAGATGGTTATTAATGGTACCACAATCTTCTCTAAAACTGACTCTCATTTCCGAGTATCCAGCAGAGAACTTGGGGAAAAATCATTTTCAGTTCAAGATGAATACTCTGGAGGCATCAGGTCTTGAACTTGATTTAGAAGATCAGTGTGCTAAGGTTCAGCTGTCATAATTCTGAAGTCTAATGTTCTCTCTCAGTTTGGTCCACTGGGTCACGAAAGCTCTGTGCCTTCTCTAGAAGTCACTTTACTGATCATTGAAATGGGGTTTAGGAGCCAACCTAGTAAAATATTCCATGTTCACCAATGAATATCCATGATGGCTGAGGTTGATGACAGTAACAGCCAGGGACATTTGTAAAGTATGTGCAGAATCCTAATGAGTACTGGGAATTGATAATATGTTTTCGGAAACTAAGTTCTCTTTGCACTTCAGTTGTTAAACGTACTCATTTGTTCCACTAGAATGGATTTCCCCCATTTAAGCATCATTCCTGAAAACATTCTTTCTGCCACCCTCAGCAAAGCACCTACTGTGGGTCCTACTGTGCTGTGCACCTGTGCCTGATACAACTATGACACAGTCTTGAATGTTAAGAAGTTACATATGTAATAAAAATGTAAGTCTAAAAAGAAAAAAAAAATGCTCTGACAGAAGTCAACAGAGGATAAAAGACGAAGGCCCCTGGGCAGTGGGATGCTATTGCCTGAGCAGCACCACGGCTGAGAAGCAGAAGCTGGTTACCCAAGGATATCCTCAGGTGTGGGAAATAGCACGGACATGCCTCTATAGTCATTGGCTTGAAGCAGTCCTCAACAGGAGGAGCATATTAAACATTAGATTTTAAAGGGCAGAAGGATGCCAGGAGGGAGGTTGGGCTGGAGAAGCTGCCTGCTTGGTGAGAGAGATAGATCTAAGCTACAGTTTGTCTGTTGATCTTTTGGACTCTTGTCTTCCTGTCACTGATATAATGGACATCGTGTCTGTGTAGCCATGTGCCATGCTGATATGAACCAAAACGCCTTACGATTTGTATGGACTAGAAAATAATTAGTGCACTCATGTGTTATGTTGATATTTGAGCACATATGCACATGCACGTGCATGTACACACACACACACACACACACACACACACACACTTCTACATATATACCTCCCTCTTTATACCTGAAGGATAGGATTACTTACAGAACCTGTGGTGACATGAAAGTCTGTGTGTACTCATGCTAGTCCACCCATTTTTCTTAGTCAGTTAAGCTGTTTGAGATAGGGTCTTCCTTGTAGTGTAGGCTGACCTTAAACAGGAGATCCTTCCTCAACCTCCTCAGTACTAGGATTACAGTATTACCATTAGTATTATACCATACAGTATTTCCCATTTACCTTATTCATTCTTTTTTTATTTTTCCAAGATTATTTGGTTTTAAATTTTTATTTGTAAATTTTGTATATGCATACACACACACACACACACACACACACACACACACACACACGGGTATGTATATGTATTTTGTTCTATCCACCCCTCATTATTTCCTCCCTTTGAATTCCTCCCCTATTGCCAGATATTTTCCTCCCAGCTTAGGTCTCTCTCTCTCTGTTTCTCTTTAAACCCAATGAATCCACTTGGTACTTGATATATGTGCATGAATATAAGACCATCTCCTGGAGCATGGGTAGTTTCAGGGGTCATATCTATGAATAAAACTAACTCTACCTCCCCAAGCAGCTGTTACTTAACAATAGCTTCTCAGTTGGGGGTTGGGTTTCATAAGCCTTCCTCTATCTATGCTGAAAGCGTACGGGTCTTGTATATGCAGTCACAGTTACTGTGAGTTCATGTGTGCCTTGGCCCGGTCATATCTAGCAAATGATATTTTACTGTGGATGTCCACAACTTCTGTTCTTTTACAATCTTTCTGTTCCCTCTTCAGCTATGATCCCTGAGTCTTGAGATGTAGGGAAGTAAATAAATATGTCATTTAAAACTTTAGACCCTACAGTGTATTTTCTGCACATTGACCAGTCATAGGTTTCTGTATTGGATTTTAGTATTCATTTTGGTGTTTGAGTTTTGAAAAAACTTTGCCATACTTCCTAGTCTATTCTCAATCTCAAGGCAGCCTCCATAACTTGGCCTCCCAGATGCTAGGATGAGAGAATGTACCACTCTACCTGACTTCTCCCATATATATTAAATAGCCTCTAGATTACTTGGACTACCTGTAAGTGGTGTGTAAATAGTTACTATACTGTGTTGTTTGGAGAATAATGATAAGAAAATAAAACCAAAGTTTATACAAGTTAAATGTACAAGCATTTTCTTCAAAAATATTTTTGCTCTGTGGTTGATTGAATGTATCTCTGTAATGCCTGGGGCACAGAGAACAGACTACATAGAATGTGTGCAGAGCAAGATGTTAATTCTTTGCTGGTAGATCCTCTCGACTGACTTCTTCAGTAGTTCATTTTCAGAGCCCAATAAGTATCTGAGAGCTAAGCATGTTCACATAGATGGTCGCACAACAATGACATCAAATGTTCAACAGATAGATATCCTTTTCACACACGAGCAGCTTTTCTAGAATGTGACGGGTTAATGTTGCCTGTGTATGATAGCTTTCTCAAGGTATGGTGCTGCCACTGCCCCAGGCCATTGTCACCACCAGTCCATGACCACACCTTGTGTTTTTGCTGCTCACTGCTCTGCTCACTGGAGGCCATCAGTATAAGCCTGGGGTCTGTGCAGTAGGGAGGGTTGCTTCAGGATTAACCCCCCAGCACTTCAAATTGTGTTTGTACAGAGGCTTCAGTCTTTCCTGTAATCGCTCCTCCTTTCTCTCATCTTTTTGTCAGCTGCTATCTCAGTTTTGTGTCTGTGAAATCTCCTTTCTCTGTTCTGGAGAACTCTTTCTGATTTTGATCGGAGGCAGCTGTTGCTTGGTGACAACCAGCAATTCCTGCTAATGGTAGTGAGATAAATTCCTCAGCTTCCCACAGTTATGTCAAAGATGTGGATGAGGGTGAAGTCAGGCAGCAGCCTCCCTTTGTCCCTTAGCAGGTGAGCTATTGGGTTCCCAGGGCTGTCCTTCGAAATCACCTGGGAGATTTGTTTCCATACTCTTGCTTGACATCGATGTGTGTTTTGATAGAAGGTTAATGCATACGTGAATACACAACTTTTTGATTTATTATCATTGTGAGCTCATCACTCTTTCCTTTAAATTAAAAATCCCTCCAGATGGGAATCTCTGACACAGATTTATTGATCTGCAATAAAACCTCACTCATAATCTCTACAGATGCCCATTCATCTTCTCTAGAAAGAGGCCTCATTACTCTGGATGTCCCAAGAATGAAAGCAAGAAGCTAACTTTCTCCTTCTGTTCCTTCCTACCCCTCCTCTGCTTTCTACTTCTCTCCTCCCTCTCTTTCCCTGCTCATGCACTCTTTAGACTGCATGAGATCATCAGAATATTCCCTTTCCTCATCTCCCCACACTCTCTTGCATTTCTCTGCCACCCATTCTAGAAATATCCTGCATGTAAGGAGCGTCCCTAAACTGAATCTGTCTGCTTCTGTGTAGCAATAGCATATCCCTCTATCTACCGCTTCCAGATGGTTTGTACACCCCTCTCTGGACAGACCACTATGGATTCTGGTAGATGAATGAGATCATTAGACAAAGGAGGTCTGAGCAGCCGGGCTGATAAAAATCAGAACAAGCAGCAGGTGGGTAGTCCTTGGTCTGTGTGTGAGTAGGGTAACTGTGGATAAAAAATGCTTACTACTCTGTGTTTTGTTGGGTCCAAAGAGCCCTCTGATTTATTGCCTAGGAGATATTCTGGAGAGCACACACCATTGAGGATGCTTCCACTGGTCAGCAGATGGCTTGGTCCTTGTGCCAGAAAACAAGAGAAGTAGCTTCTATCTCAGACCCAACAGAAGGAAGGGCAAAAGGACTTTTGGAATGATCAGATGGATTGCCTAGTCAGTTCAGTGGAGTATCTCTTTATATTGCTAAAATTCTCTTGGATTTCTCTGCTTCAACAAAGCACGTAGATTATCTGGTCTAGTGGCTTTCAAGTGTATTGTCATAATACACTGGCACATGTATTCAGCTGTATGGTGTGTGCCAGCACGCAGCTAGTAATGTGCTCCTTTTTTACAGTAAAACATTGAAGTTTACAAGTGAAATAGGTGGCAACAGTGATTAAAATATAGTTAATGTTATATTCATTCTAATGCCATCTTCACTCACATGAATTCTGATACTCTAACTTGATGAGCACTGGGGGATGGTAAGAACTAACCTGTTAGAAACTTCCTGTTATGCAGAGGGATAATGATGGACAGGCAGCTAGTATTCATCATTGTGACTTAGGAGTTAATCTCCTGGTCTGTCTTTAATAGCAGGGGTCAGTGTAGCTGCCCTTGGAAGAACTCTACTTACATACTCATCACTGTGTCCTAATTACACAATAAAGGACACAGCTTCACAACCCTCTTTAAAAATAGCAAAGTCATGCCCCACAGCCAAGTGGTAATTGTCAAAGTCAAAGCCAGGGTTTAAACCCAAGTGTACAAATCAACAATTTTGTGTGCACTGACCACTGCCTCCTCCAGCAGGCAGGCATGAGGAGCATGGGGCAGGAGCCAGGAACAGGTGGGGAGAGTGAGCTGGAAATGAATTGCCATTTATCACTGTAATCAGGAAGCTACCCCAAGCAGGTTTAATCACCCCATGCAGGGAGGGATGCAGAGCGAGTTTATGGTTTACAGTGAGCAGGCTGACACAGCTGATTGATGTCAAATATGTCATGATGTATATTGTAAAGCAGGGAGATTTAATGGTGTAACTCTATGGCAGGCTCAGAAGTGAGTTGCTGCAGAGCAAGGAGTGATGGATGAGCTCATTTACATGTAAAATTGCCAATGGCATTGACAGCACTGGTATGTGAGGGGAAGATAAGAGGCACATAGCAAGATTCACTCTTGTCATAGTATTGGAATATTAAAATACAGCTGCGCCAGCATCTGGAATTTGCAATGTTTTTTTTTTTAAGATTATAATTATTTTTCACCTTTTAGCCCTGAGATAATCTACATCTTTCATAAGGTTTTCTAGAAGTCGCTATGCCATCCCTGGGTGAACTGTGTACAGTAGTTGATGTTGGTATAAAGCTCAACTGAATGGAGGTAGCTAGCTAACAAGGAGACTTTGTGGTTTTTTTAACTTATTCCCAGCCGAGTGACCCCACAGTGCATACACAGTGACAACTGACAAGAACGCATGCTGCCTTTGAAACTCCATTTTGCTTCCTCTAAACTCTGGCCTTCTCATAATCTTTTCTATCTGTTCCAGGGAAAGAATCTTTCTCTCTTTGTCATCTCCTTCTCTCCCCTCTCTATTTTCTCCTTTAACAAGGCTGTCGTTATCACGTGTGGGCAAATACCTAGTACATATTAGAATATGAGAATTGATGTATCCTTTCAACAATAATGAGTTTTGGATCAACTCCAGTTTGACACTCGGGCATGAGGGTTTACTCTTGAACCCGAATTGTTTGGCTGAAAAACACTTCATTTTCTTCAACCCACATTAGAGAAAATATTATAGCATTAGAGTTGGCCTGCCTGCCTTTCTTCCCTCTCCATCTTCTTCTGCCTCCTCCTTCTCCCCCGCCTCCTTCATACTAAGTACATCATGGATTGCACTAAATATTTGGGATATAGTGAATGAGACACTAAGGTCAGAAGGGAGGGACATGAAGAAGGAAAGAGACTAAATGCCAAGGCTTGAGGGGTGGCCGCTATATGTGCCTGTGAGGTATCATGAAAATGCCAAGACCATTAAGGGAGCTGATGTGGCTGTCAAATAAACAGGGGACATTTTGGAGGTATTTACCTCTGCAGCAAGACTGAAGGTAACAACATGAGAGAAAGCAGAGTGGAAAGGTGAAGTTTTAAAAAAAAATGTATTTCCATTGGGAGACAGGCTTTAGCAAATTTGAGGACATTCAACAATGACAAAGCAATAAAAATGCATATGAGAAGAAACAGTCAAGAGAGATTAAGAAACTGTTATTCTTAAGAGCCTCCGGACAGCTACCCCTGTTTAAAGTGTGAACCTTTTCATGGCAAGAGGCTCCTTGGTATCCATTATATTGCTTTAGATTTGCCTTTTGTATGTGTTCACCTTCAGTGAGTTCTTATTTCTCTACATCCTCGTCAAGTGTGTGAAACAGAAGCTGTATTGGCGATAATAAAAGCTCTCATCAAAGCCACACCTTTGTGTGCATTCATTGTAATTAAGAACTCACTATAAAGAACTGAGGGTTTCCCAGGTTCATCAACTCTGGCTAATGTGTTTTACACAGTTTCAGTAACCAAATGATTGCTATCCTAAGGTATTTGTATCGCAAGTAACTGTACCCATACTTTGTGATTCAGTCATTTTATTTTATTTTTTATATCTTTAGGATATATTTGCAGAGAGCACAGGAAGTTTAACGCCATCTCCTAGGTATTAAGATGACAGAGATGCATAATAATAATACAAAGACTTTCTCACAAGTGAACAGGGGATGATTGCCAATATTTCGGGCATTATTCCCTATGAATGGGTGGACTTCGAGTAGTTCAGGAATGTATGACCTTTTCAGGGGAGACCTGGAACACTCAATAGAAGAGATAGCTAAGCTTTTCGTAAAGAGTAGTTGAGAGTTTTCTGTGAGTAGATTTTACAGATGGGCAAGCTAAGGGGTTTTGATGTTGACAATCTAGAAAAATCACAGAGGTTCTCCCCAAAAAAATCAAAATGATGCTAAAACTATTATGTTATTTTTTTTACAGTCTTTTATCTCACATAGGATGCTGGCTATACCCTTATTTCCACAGTAGGACTGATCATATGGGGTAGAAGTTAGGCCCAGAACCTTTGGGGTTACAGAGCTCTGTCTTCACATTTTGCCAATTAAGTGTTGTGTGACCTTGGGTGAGTCTCTTCAACCCTTTTCAGCTCTTCATTTACAGAATCGCTGCTCTGGAGAACTCAGAATGTCAAAGGAGGAAGAGGACTAAACTTAGCATTAAGTCCACAGGAAGAGTTAAATAAATGTTAGCCGTGTATGATTAATATTATTATTACCATCTGTCATTTAACATCTAATGAAGCATTGAATGAACCACAACCTAGTGACTTTGTGGAGCTAATGTACCTCCTGGAAGCCTTAATAGAGCACTCTTCTCATGTCTCTTCAGAAAGAATGTGGTCCTCTTGCAATAAATCACCAAAGCAAAAGTGGGTACGCAGGTCCCTCTTCTCTACAGCCACTTGGGTTTTAGTCCAATTATTTTGCTCTCCTCCCTGGCACTTCCTGTTCTGACTACTCAGCTGAAAACTTCATGAGTGTGCAGTTTACTTCCTCTTCCAGATCATTAACAAAGCTGCTATGAAAGCCCACACCTGGCTCTCCTCCCCCAGCTTCCCCCTAGGTGCCTCCCCAGCTGGTTCTCTGCTGAGCCAGACTGTGAGTCTGCACAGATAGGTTCTTATTGCACATTAGCTCTTCCACCATGGAAAAGAAAGCTCTGGAACCCTGTCATTTGGTTTCAGATTGTCATGTGCTTTTCGCTCATTTCTACCCTCTGCATTCAAAGCGAAAACAAAACAATCATCAATGGTTGTGAATCCTAAGGCAGTTTCTGAACTTGTCTCTGTTTGGGGTCAATTTTCGAGAAAAGCAGCTATCCTAGGGGAGTGAGACAGGAGCTCATTTACAATGACTTCTAGTCCTGCTACTTGTGATCACCTCTTCTGTCCTCAGTCCTGGGGATGCTGCACCCACCATTGCCCTTCATTCTGTGCCTTCACACTGCACCCATCGACTGGGCTAGAAACTGGATTTTCATCTTGATTCCCTTTCTTCTGTGTCACCACTAACATCACTCAGCAAACCCTTAATTAAGAGGTGATGCCACCTCTTAATTTTCCCTGCACATGAACCCTAGCGTCCTTCAGTTCCGTCTGGTTCCAACACCCATGACAAGGGATTTTGGTCTTTCTCTGTGCTTGATCTCTTCCAATTGTGCTTTCTACTTCCTAATCAGATCTTTCAAAATACAAATGCAGTCATATTACTCTCCAAATAAAAATGCTTGCGTGGCATTCTGCTGCTGCCAGGGTCAAGTCAAACTTAATTTTGAAGGATCTTCATGATCCTTTCATCTCCTATACCTTGTCTGTCCTGGTCCTGTCCTATGTTTCTGCTGGCCCCAGCTACCTGCCATTTATCCCTCAGAACAGCGCTTCCACGTGGCTGCCTCAGAGCTCTGCCCCTCCTGCCCACAGCACACTTCCTCCAGCACAAGTCAGTAGGTGCTCAGTATGAGTTGGAGGTTCTTGAATCTTTCTGAAGGGGAAAATGAACTGAACAAAGAAACAACATCTTATTCCTGAGATCTCTGCCTTGCAAAGGAAGTAGATGTCTTGGTACCTGACACCCAGCCCCTTATGCACCCCCTGACACCTGCATCTCTCCTCAGCCTGTCCTTTGATCAGGATCCAGTCTCTCATTTTCTCAACCTGACAGTCAGCAGAAGGACCTAAATTAGGATATTTTCCGCCTGCAGGTTGAGTAAGCACTGGCTGAGCTGACCCTGATAGAAATGCTTAAGAAGCTTTGAGAGAGGATTAAGCAGCTGCTTTTAATCTTGCTTCCTTCTGAGTGGTGATGGAGCAGATCTCAGCATGTCTGTGGGGCTGGGCTGAAGCCTCAATGCCTCAGCAAGTCTTCAGAGTTAAGGGATGCCGAGGGCTGGGGAGAGATGCTCATGCCAAAGGCTGGATTGTTTCCCTCTTGATACCCTAAGAACCCAAGTTCTATTTTCACCCAAAGCTCCATTCAGAAAGTGCTCTAGTTTGCTTCTCTGTTGTAATAAATGCCATGACCAAAAGCAACTTGGGGAGAGAGGAGTTTATTTTAGTTTATGGGATATAGTCTATCATCCAAGGGAGTCAGGGCAGGTGCTCAAGGCAGGAAATGAAGCAGGAAGCATGGAGGAATTCTCTGGCTTGCTCTCCATTGTTCACTCAGGCTGCTTTTTAATATAACCCAGGACCATCTACACAAGGGTAGCACTACTGACAGTGGGCTGAGTTCTCCTACATAAACCATTAATCAAGAAAATGCTCCATAGACTGGCCAACAGGGCAAGATAATGGGGCTAATTGCTCAATGGAGGCTTGCTCTTCCCAGGTGACTCTAGTTTGTCTCAAACTGGCAAAAACTCAGCAGCATGGGGAGCCTCCACATTTCTAAATGTGAGGTTCTCATTCATCAGTGGAGAAGTCGGCAATTGTGGATCTTGCGACAATCAAGCAAATCCTAGAGATGAATAAGCAGACGTGTGTGTTCTAAATCACACCAAGTGGCTCAGTGACAAGAAACTTGAATGAGCATGATGCTTTCACAAGTATTATGGCTTGGCCTAAGGTGACAATCTACAACCTTCTGTTTCCTGAACTTCCCCCAAATGACTGAATGTCTCCTGCTTTGGGGTCCTAGCATGATACTGTCTTAAAAGCCCTAAAAGAGAAGATAAATTTTTAAATTTATTTTTTTAATTGGTTGGTGTTGGGGCAGTGTGTGTGTGTGTGGGGGGGGGGTGCACACATGAGTGCAGATGTCCATGGAGGCCAGCAGAGGGCAGTAGATCCCCTGGAGCTGTAAGTGCAGGCAGCTGTGCGCTGCCAGACAAAAGTACCAAGAAGTAAACTTTGCAAGAGCAATAGGGTTTACTTAGTGACAGGTGTGATTTTTTTAAAAATTTTTATAGAGCCATAGGGTATGTTCTTTCGTAGATACACCATATCTTAGAAGCTCTGTTAATACGAATCTAAGACACAGGTAGTAGAAATCTGAGAGAATAAGATTTTGTTTAGTATTAAATTTAGAAGAAGAATTTAAAGATTATTTAGTTTTACTCCTCACTGACAAGTGGAAGCCTGGGAGTCTCAGGAAATTTCTTACCCAATCATGCAAATCTATAATGACAGAAATGGATTATAATTCCCCCTAGCTTACTTTTTGCCACACCAACTAGAGACTTTAGAAAGCAAAGGTTTTACAGGTCTTTGTCTTTGGTGGCAGCCCTCTGCAGTCCACAGAGCTACATTTCTCCATACTCTTTGAGGCTCTTATCAGCTGGGGGCACAGGGCTAATGTTTGAATTCAAAGGTTGAGCCCTAACACAGCACAGGATCCATCCTGTTCACCTTAATTACATAAGTGTTAAACCATGCTGTTACTTTCTATGTAAACTAGTTGGATTTTCTAGGGCTTAGTAATCACAAATAATTCATCTAACTTATCCTGAAATTGTTAGCTGTTTTCTTTCTTTCTCTTGTGGCACACCATCTATTTCCAAACACTTCTGACTTGTGATACAGGCTGTGGGGAAACTTGAAAGCCAGGACCACAAGGAGATCCATCTCCTAATCTTGATTCAGCTGAGCCCAGCATTTTAGATTTTTAACTTCTGAAAGTTAAGTGAGACTGTCTGTAAATGTCTCCCACTTTACATTCATATCCAGGCTGTTCTGTATACTCTGTATCCCTAAAAGACTCAAGTGCATCATTGTACTTCAGCATTAATAATGCATTTGATTCATTACTGCTGTACCCCAAGCTATATGACCACAGGGCATATACTTGACATTTAAGACTAAGAATTGTTTCACATAGAGCAGACTGGCTTAAAAATTAAAATCATCTTCTGGGAGTATGGAGAAGTGAAAATCAAATGAATGTTACTGTCTTAAAACAAGCAAACAAAGCTGGGTAGTAGTGGTTCATGCCTTTAATCCCAGCACTGGGGAGACAGAGGCAGGCAGATCTCTGTGAGTTCAAGGCCAGCCTAGCCTACAGAATGAGTTCCAGGACAGCCAAAGTTACAACAGAGAAACCTTGTCTCAAAAAAATCCTAAATAAATAAATAAATAAATAAAAAACAGCTGATCCTCAAATTGCTCTCAAATTGTCCTCAGTCTGACCTTGAAGTAGTCTTGACATTGCCTGGCAACTCAGTGACAGCTCCCAGCAGAGTACCAGCCTCAGATTCCTTGTTGCTGTTGTACAGTGTCTTAGCAGATATTCACATCAGCAGCAAGGAGGAAAGATCTCTATATCCCAAACACCCAGCGTTTGCATGCAACAAGCACCCAGGTCTGTAGGGTCTCCCCAGGAATTGTCTGGGCAGGAGATGGTAGGTCTCTCCCTCTGGCACCCCTCTCCTGACATTTCTCTGGTTTTACCTTTCTGAGAAAACACATTGTCCAGCGTTGAGGGCTTGGCCACCTCATTTAGTTAGCAATAATTACCAGTCCTCCCTGCACTGACTTGAGGCTCTTTGCTGCCCCATATGTCATTAGCTTCCAATGAATGACTTCTCAGTATTTCCCTAGCCCCACAGGAACTGCGAAGGCCTTGAGGCTGGTGCCAGCTGCTGCTGCTGGCTTTGAATTGTACCACTTACTGTCTTTGTAAATAAGGGAGAATCCCCTGACTGCGCTTTCTTCCAAACAGCTTTCTCACCACCACCAACACTGGATACTGAGGCTTGGGGGCTGGGAGTTTACAGCACTCCCATTCTGTATACATTAGCAGCTTTTAGCACCCACCAGTTATCGACTGACAAAGTCTGAGAGGGCCAGTGGGCTCAAATCACCCTCCTTGCTTTAGAAGCCACCTTCACGCTGTGGTGCTTACTTTATGATGTCTTCCGGGGAATAAATTGAAAGTTGTTTTCCTCTAACCCGTCAGTATCTCTGGTATCTCTTCCCAGGGCACCACAAACCCAAGCCTACCTGATGTGAAGCCAGACTCTCGCCTACTGACTTTAGTAAATGGGAAAGTCACACTTAAAAGGGAAGAGAGCTTGCAAAGGAGATATAAAGATTTCCACCTAGAGACATAAACTAAAATATTCCTCATTGCAAATTTATTCTTCCTATAGGAGGGACCGTAGCTCTCTTGATGCTAAAGTCATGACTGTGCTTGTTGACAGATTGTTGGACCTGTGTAGAAGGATTAGAATGTTAGAAATCATCAAGCTTATACATGGTGAGGCAATTCCAAAGACAAGTCACCCTCTACAGTGGTGTGCATTCATTCATTCAACAACTGGAACTATGAATGAATATGTGCCAAGTCTGCTGCTACAGCACCGTCTCTATTACTTAAATATACTAGCCATGGCCTGTGGGTCTGCCTCTCTATAAAGCATGTATTTAGAGTACAATGGGCCCTTTAGCTGCAGGCTCTTCCTCCTTCCAGATCCTCCAGGAACCGTATCTTGGCCTCCTCACGGATGAACAGTAGTCAGAAGAAGCAATCAGAGCACATGTACACCTGCTCTTCTGCATAGGTTATGGCTATGGGATTTTAAGGGCACAAAACTTTCCAACACAAAGACACCACAGAAATGTCTAGTTAACATTTCTCCACTTCAGAGTTGGAGGCTGACCTTAGTTGTAGAGCACTTGCCTAACAAGCCTAAGACTGAGTTCAATGCCCAGTTCATAAGAACACCTCCTCCCTTTTAACCTGTTCAGGGCACTACAATTTAGAAGTTTAATTTATTTACCCAAAGCCATAAAGCTTACTGACAGGAGTGATATCAGATTCTGTCTGTTCTCACTACCTCCTGACTGCTTTTTCTCCTCCTCAAGACCATGTCCCACATCTATCTCTCCAGATGAACAAGGGGAAGTCACCATCCTGTCCGAAGAGTTTCAGCCCCAACCACACATTTGGCTCCACACCTGAATGTCTGAACTGCTACAAGGTGCTATGAATGACTGTTTATTGGTTCTAGGAAGAAGAGAGTGGAGTTCTCACCGACCCATCCCACCAACATGTACCCATTTGTTCATCAGTTCACTCTCATTATACATTTCCTTAAATTCCACTTCAGCAAGCGCAGTGCACATAAAATGTGTCAAGAGTCGTCCATATCCTGTGTCAGGAAGACTCATCCTGGCTCTAGGCACACTGTGGGCACTTTTCAAATGTCTTACTGAGTTACTAAATGTCACTAACAAGCAGGATTAGTGAGCATGCCCACGAGAGCTTGTGGCTCCCATTTCCACGCTCGCGTTGTGCACAAGACATTCAAAGCTCTGCCACCCTCAGACGGAACCATGTCTGTGTTGAGGGCTGTGACAGAAGGCCACCAGGGACTCATTTCCCTTTATTTACTTTTAATTATAATTTTCCCGTGTGGCTCTGCCCTCCCGTGAGAGCCCAGCACCCTGTTAATGGGATTATGTGGTCTGAATGCCTCTGTGCACGTGCACATCGCTCCTCCTGCCTCTGAATTTCACCCAGATAATTGATTTCTGTCTGTTCTCTGACACTTGCCTTCATGGCGCAGGATGTTATTAGGGCCTTTGTTCCATTTTTGAGTGACAAAGCCTTTACAAGCTAGCCAAGCAAAGGCAATTGTTGCATCTCTCACTTTTCTTATTAACTAACAGGCAGCTTGAAACCCGCTGAGAGAAATAATAACATAAGCGTCTGCTTTGGGAGCAAAGTGAGTCCATTCAACCACAACAGCCTGGTGAGATTAACAAGGGCCGCTCCCTCCCGCATCCCCAGAACCTCAGCTCTCATAAAGCTCTCCATTTTCGGTCTCCTTCTGTTGTTTTCCCTGTACATCTCTGTCTGCTTGTGGACACTCCTGACAGCCGACCACCAAAGCAAGTGGTCCATTGAGAAGAGGTGCTGTCTGGCTTCCAGGTGGCAACAGGATTTTCCTGGTGACCCGCTGTGAGTTCTCATCTCTCTTGCTCTAGATAAGAATTATTGTCCATCCCCATGGGTGATGTCTGTTGGTGTTTCTGTGTTTATTTTTACATCTTTTCCTGCAAAAAGTATTTATTGTGAAATATCTTAGATATGTTTAAAAAGAGGGGGGTGAACATTAGTGCATCTGCTACCCATATTAATGAAAAAAAAAAATGTGACCTACAAAGCTGAGTCCTTTGAAGGCCTTTGTCTGATGCATATATCCTTATCGTTTCTCCCACAGAACCCACTGTTCTGCATTTTTATCATTCCAAAGCATTAATGAACAGTCTACCCTACCCATATTGGTAGGTGATCATGCCATGTACACACACATACACATATACACACACACACACACGGTATGTATACCATATATATAAAACCTGAAAGTTTTATTCACATCCTTCCAGTTGACAAGTGATCAGTAGTTTCATAATTTCACTGCTCAATCCTGTCTTGCATAGTATGATCAATCGTAATATTGCAGTTTCCATGGCATTTCTTGGAGGATGTTCAGGGTGTCTCATATCAAATACTGTTAGCAAATATAAATGCATGGGGTGGGTTCTCCCCTTCTTATGCACATACCCAAGTCTTTCCTCAGATTCTAGTCTAGATGAACTGCTGGATTTTAAGGACCATGAATGTGTGCCCCTAGTCAGGAACACTAAACTGTCACCAAAGGGTTTATCTCTTGAATGCATGAAATGAAATATAGTAATTGGGTAATGTCATTTCACATGTGAATACAAAGAAATGATTCTCCCCCCACAACCCCTCATCCACGTTTGGGTCAGAAAAGCAACAGCACCACTAAAGGAAGACTTCATCCCTTTGGTTTCCTAGTTTCCGTCTTAATCTCCCACCATCCAGTAAGTCTTAGCCAAAAGTTTGTCATCATCCTCACATGGAACTGACGTTTATCATTCACATCTCACATCATTGGAGGCTTTGTTTTCTTCTGGAGCCATGAGCAGGTTAAGACCCTTTATCAAAGCTTACTCATTCCTATGGCCCAGGCAGGACAGCCTCTGCTCTGTGAAGGCTGCTCTAAGCCCAATTTCTCCTGTCTCCTCTGTTTCTATGTGTGCAACTTCAAGCTTGGTGATCACCAGAATAACTCTTGAGCTCCCTTGTAAGGCCTATATATTTTGATTTCTCACCTTAGCTATGATTGTGACCAGACTCAAATACTTACTTCTCAGATTCTGTGTCCTGATCAGCAAAGTGAGAACATTACTTACCTTACAGAGAGACTGTGGGGAGTCAGAGAAGGAAGCAAGGACAGACAGAGGTCATCATAGCTGTAAACATGCAGCAGTAATCATAGCTGTGGTCATGCATTGGTCATTATAGCTGTGGATGTACTATGGTTATCTTCCCTTTAGAACTGTGGACACAGTGGTCATCATAGCTGTGGACTCACTGTAGACACCGTAACTTTGGACACACAGTGGTTCTCATAGATGTGCACAGACAGAGATCATCCTACCTAGGATCATCATAGCTGTGGACATGAAGTGGTCATCATAACTGTGGACACACAGTAGACACTGTAGCTGTGGGCACATGGTGGTCATCCTACCTGTGAACATGACGTGGTCATCAGAGCTATGGGCACATGGTGGTCATCCTACCTGTGGACACTCAATGGACGAAATGGCTGTGAATATCTTATAGTCATCTTACCTGTGGACACGAGGTAGACATCAATAGCTGTGGATACTCAGTGGTCACCCAGTAACTGAAAGAAAGCACTTTCAAACTCATACTGTGTTCTGCATGCTTGGCTTGTGAAGCCCTTATGCCACCTTGGTGGGAGACTCTTCAAAGTGAGGACTGTGTCTGTATAGTCTTTCTTGCTTCATTCTAAATGTCAGAATTATCAGCCAGTAATACTCTCACATTACTGACTGATGCAAGACAGTTTAGAAAAGATACCACTTTCAGAAAGCTTTGCTAAGCACACAAGTTCTAACTGGATAGTGTTAGTGCAATTAACTCATTCCCTTTTAGTTTATGGAAGTTGGATGTCTGACTCTCTCCTGGATATCAAAATCTGGAGATGCTCAAGTTTCTTCCATAAAATAACATGATATTTGCATGTAGCCTAGACATCATCCATTGTGAGAGTGAATGTGTGTGTGTGTCTGTGTGTGTGTGTGTGTGTGTGTGTGCGCGTGCACACACAAACATGTGACTGTGCATGTTCAAGCTGGTGTAGCACTCATTATCCTTCTGCCTCAACCTCCCAAGCGCTCAGGATAAAGGATTGCACCCTCACACCTGGCTGCTTGTGTACTTTACATCATCTCTAGATCACTTGTAATAATTAGCATAATGTAAATGCTATGTAAATAACTCTTCTCTGTTGTTTTGGGAATAATAACAGGAGAAAAGTCTGTGCATTTTCATTGCAGACACAGTTTGGGAAGGGGTTGTTTGTTTATTTAATTTATTTCTTTTTTTGAGATTTGTATTTTGCACCAGGGATCAATTCCAGGGTCTTAGGTACATATGACATATGTTCTTCCACTAGCTACATCTCATCCCACTTTTATAGTTTTAGTCTGTAGTTGCTTGAGACTGTGGATTCAGAGGGTCAGCCATAAATCTTCATGGATCAAAGATTCAAATACGTGAGGCAGTACCTTGACTCTTGTCTCCATATTTGCATCTTTTTCCTGGGAGAAAGTAAAGGCACAGTCCCTTACCTAGTGAAAACTAAGGAGTAACAATACATAGCTCATTAGGGTACAAGGAAAGTTCCAAGTCCAAAGTCATTGTTTGCTGCAGTGCATAAAGTTGTAATATTCATGTCAATTTCTTCTTCCAAGTTCCCCATGTTTTCTCATGCTGTTGTTGCCTCTTTGTCACCCCAGGTAATTATCATTTTTTGTCTTTGCTTCTATCTCCATCTCTCTCTGTTCTTCTCTCTCCCATTTCCTCATTGTCACGGCCCCCTGACACGTCCACCATTCATCACCCTGTCCCCAAAGACTCTCACACCCCCCCTCTTGAGTGAACAATCACTGCAAAGAATAGAATTGTTAAAACGCAACAATGTTTTCCATGCACTAGTGTGTAAAATGTACAATAATAAAGAAGAATGGCACTAAATGAATTATGGTTTAAAAAAAATACAAATTACCAACCTGTCAAGTGCTATTGACGCTGGAATCAGTAGGAAGAATAAGATTGTGTGTACAGAGGGAGCTTTTCTTCTTTTGTAAAGCAAATACCAGTCTTTGTAACAGCTGGTTTCAGTGTCTTGAATGAGTAACTGATAAAAGCCAGGAAAGTAGGAACGTCTCCAATGAATCATTTTTCATCGTGTCACTGTAATGTGTTACTTTTGTGTGGAGTTCAAATGTGTTCTAATACTTGACTGAAGGGCTCATTGCTTTCCTCTGGCTCAATGGTACCCTATAGGAGCAGGCAGATGAGAAAAGGAAAATTATGAAGATGAAAGTAGAAATGGAGGTGGGTTTTCAATATTCAGAGACTGATTTGCATACCAGATAAAAGCAGGTTTGAAGGGAAAGCCACATCCATAGAGAAATGCCTCACCTCCATGAGTGGATTAAAAGGCTGCATGCATTTGGGTGGAGAATAGTCACTGCATCCTTCGTTCTCTCCTTCTCCTCTTTTGTTTTCTTTCCTTTCTCCTTTCTTTTTCCTTCCATCCATTCTTTCTTCCTTTCTTCCTTCCTTCTTTTCTCTCTTTCTTCCCCTTTCTTTTTCTTTCTCTTTTGATGCTAAGACACAGAATGGGATAATTTTTCCATAAAGTAATTAATGTTAGAAAAAAATTTTACTTGAGAGGTGAGATATACTAATGGTATACAGATGTACACCAACCACAAGACATCCTGAAGATGGGGAATTCTTTACCACTTGGTAAAGTATTGTTTTCTTCTTGTGTTGATTTGAGTGAGAGTGGCCCTCATACGATCATATATTTGAATTGTCCCAGTTGGTGGAACAATTTGGGAAAGATTAGGAGGTGTGGCCATGTTGGGGGAGGTGTGTCACTGGGGGAGGGCTTTGAGGTTTCAAAAATCCATTTCATTCTCAGTTCTCTCTACCTTGTGCCTGTGGATCAAGATATGAGCTATCAGCTACTTTTCTGATGCCATGCCTGCCTACCTGGTGCCATGCTCCCCATCATGACGGCCATGGACTCTAAATTATAGGCCTTCAAAAAACTCATCCATAAGTGCCATGGTCATGGTGTTTTACCACAGTAATATAAAAGTAACTAAGACAGTTCTCTAACCCAATAGCAAAATCAAACCTACCTACTAGAAGCAGAGCAAATTCTACGCAGGTTCTCTCCCTTCAGTCAGTCACATTTACTTTGAATTCTATCTCAATCTTTTGGTTTGCTCTTCATAGTAAAAGCAAACAACCATTAATCAACATAAAACTGGGCAGGGGAAGAACCATATGGTGATCAGATCTAACTTTCTTGGCCCCCATGCGATGCAAAGAATACCCTGTTTGAGTGAAGAATCTACTGACAATAATCTGGTTGACCTGGATTAATTCATAAGTACCTGATTTTTATCCCCTGACAACTACAGGTAATGGTTCTAGTCTTTGAAAGGGCTATGGAAACTTCAGTTAAAGAGAACTATAGAAGCAGAAATGTCTATTGTTATAATAACTAAATAGAAAGGAGTACTTCCTTATCATATTTGCAAACTTTCGGCCTTTTTTTCTAATTATTACAAATGTATGTTACTTAAAACTGGAAAAAATATTTGGGATAGAAAATAGTTTTTTACAATATATTTCAGTAGATCATCCCCAATACAAAAACAGTTGCTACTTTGGCCTATGTGTATATTTAAAGTATCCAAATACAGTAATTTAAATCCAAAGAAGGGATACAAAGAAAACTCTAGTTTCTGTTGCTTCTTTGTGCAATTCAACACTGTGTATGATTACAGTGTTGGTTGCATTTAAGTGCTTTGTTTTCCCCTGGGTTTCAAGCATCTAAGGGAGGAGGGAGGATAGGGGATACAGAGAATTGAAAAGAATTCTCAAAAGGCATTGTGAAGCACATCAGCTGAGCGGTGAGTTCGAAATGAATCTGAGGGAGACACATTTAATTTCCTCGCACATAAGCTTGAGGCTGAACAGAAAAACCTACCGGGCATAACTGCATTTACCAGGAATGGAAAATTATAGCAAGTCCTCATAGTGGGGGAAAATAATCCAAGTCATTCGATAGTAATTATCCCTTCCACTTGTGCAGCATGTGGTGGTCCATCATTCCCATACCAGCAACATAATTCAGCCATGCAAATATTGGCTGAATACCCACTCAGTTCCCTGCATGGTGCATATTTTTGGAACATAAGACTCATAGAAGTCACAACCCCTACTGTCAATGGGTCAAAGTATATGAGAAGAAAGTGTAGAACAGTAGGCAATTAATTCTGCTTGGGATCACATTTAAATCGACCCAGAATAGGTACTTCTATAAGAATTTATTCTTTCAAACAACAAATATGATTTGCATGATTGCACTATGATAGACATTATGTCAGCGTATGAAGAAAGGCTTGGATGATATATAATTCCAAATCAAGACAAGCTGAATCATAAGTAGGATTTCCTTGGGCCATGGCTTTTCCTCTGGTCAAGGAAATAGGAGATCATTAGGACTTTTGCAAAGTAACAGAGAGAAGAAAGGCATCCCAAATGGAACAACAACTAAAAAGATCTCTTCCAGGAAGCAGAATCTAAATTATTGGAAGAGAAATGAAGTGTGCTCAGCTATAGATACAGAACATCTCACGTGCATTAGTTTCTAAGAACTGCTGTAATGAACTCTTAGAAAGAGTATGACTTAGGACTTCAGAAAGTTCTCACAGTGTTAGAGACCACAAATCTGAGGTCACAATAATAATAGAGGTCAATGAGTTCCTCTCAGGTTTGCAGGAAGGAATCTGCACATGCCTCTTGCCAGGATCCAGGTGGTTTCTTAGAAATGTGGTGATCTGTGGTTGCAGCACCATTGTCAGAGTTCTGTTTCTGTTGCTGTGGTTAAACACCACGGCCAAAAGTAGCTTGAGGAGGAAAGAGTTTATTTCACCTTATAGGTTGTATAATTCCATCATCAAGGGAAGTCAGTGAAGGAACTCAAGGCAGGAAGCTAGAGGCAGGAAACAGAGCAAAAAGCATGGAACAATGCTGCTTACTGGTTGCTTTATCAAACAACATAGGACCATATGTGTCTCACTGTGAGCGGAGCCTTCCCACATCAATCAATAATCAAGAAAATGCCCAGAGATGTGCCCACAAGCCAGTCAGTCTGATGGCTTTCACTTTCTCACCGAGGTCTCCTCAGTGAGAAAACCTGACAACCTCACTACCTCAACTGAGGTTCCATCTTTCGAGGTTGCTCTAGTTCATATAAAGTTGACAAAAACCGAGCAACACAACCATCATCCTGACCTCTGTTGTCATTCTTGTGTGTGTGTGTGTGTGCATTTTATTTTTTCCCATGAGCACTTGAGCCATGCTGCCTTAGGGGCCTATGCTACTCTGGTATGAACAATGAACACAGATTCACTTAACTGATTATGTCTGGAACAACTATATATCCAAGTAAGGCAACATTTTGAAATGAAGGGAATTAGAACTTGAAGGTATGGTTTTTTAGGGGTGGACAAACTTCACTACGTATCACAGATAGGGCTGACGTTGAGCTTTTTGACTCCTCAGAGGACAGACAAGGACTGTTAGGAACTCATCTCTTTATCTTAATATTTTGAGTAAAGGCTCCAATAGCCAGGTTTATATTTCTTTTGGGATTCATTGTGGGAAGGTTGGGTGTGGATGCGCTTATGGGTAAGGATAGATTTGTGGAAGACTATTCTAGTCAGCTGAGAGAGAAATGATGAGTGAGGGCATACCAGCAGTGAGACAACAACAATTGATAGTCTACTAGTTAGGAAGATTTTAAAAATCTGTTCTGCCTCATATTAGGATCTTAGCCTATAATATGTACATGTATAGCTGGAAACAAATGGATGTATGGGCATGGGTATAGAATAACCTTTATAAAGAAAAGCAGGAGAGGGTAATTAGGTATTGACAGGGAGGTGACAAGGGGGACAGAATTCAAGTGAGAAGGCAGATGAACTGTGAAAGAGGATCAAGAACTAATTTTTTTTCCCTGATTTTAACTCTGTCATGGGTTTTTGTTGTGTGATTGGTGGATGAGTGCATAAAAACATAGTTGATAGTTAAAGTGTAAAGTCCAAAGTGAAGCTCCATGGCTTCAGCATGGGTCCCCTACCTACACTGATATTTACTGAGGTCCATAGAGTGAGTCTGGGCAAGTGCTTGACTGAGTGGCTTTGTGAATCAAGCTCTATGGTTTTTTTTTTCATCTGTAAGTTTTTTATGAAAAAGTGATTTTTGTTTAAAACATTCTTTAAAGTTACTAAAAGGACCACTAGGTAGATTTAAGTGGTCAGAAGACTGTGTGTGTGTGTTAAAGGCTGAGGACTGGGTGCCATTTAAAGACGGAGAATCAGTACTGACAAAGAGCATTTCAACTTAGTCGTGGTTGTAGAGAGCTTGAACTTCTAACATTCTGGAGGAGACATTGAGCTGTTTCTGGCATCTCTGCATCACACAAATGAGGACTAGGCTAGATATACAAGTTTGGGAATATTGCTGTTTGTATTCATTCATAAAGTATGTCTATGAACCAAATGCCTTAGGGAAAGGACCATGGAAGAATGTGCAGGGATGTTCTTTGGCCACTTTATTGCACAAGCCAATTAAAGAAGAACAAGTCTTCAAGAGAATAAGAATAGTGACCAGTGAGGTAAAGGAAAACAGCCATATGGGGTCAGAGGAAGAAAATACTTCAAAAATAGACATGGTAACTCTATTATTCAGTGTGGAGATGGAGCAGAAGAGGCATCCACATGACGTATAGCATGACGGTTAATGTCTGACTGTGGTGGCATAAGCATTGGTTATTGCAGAGATATGAAGAGTCAGTGACAGGAAAGAACACAGTTGGAAAAGTCACGATTCTCTTGCGATACCTGATACGAAAGAGAAAACAGAAATGGGCCTGTGGATGAAGAGAGACAGGGATCCAAGGAAAATATTTTGAAAGAGAGATTGAACACATTCTGTTGACGCTAAAGTGTTTGCTTCTAAAAAACTCTGAAGGAAAAATAAGCACTATGCTCTGGGTAAGTCTGTAAGGAAACATCAAGGGGACTGTGTTGTCAAGGAGCAACGACTCTTACTAGGATATACAAGACCTCTAGATGATGTAGGTATACTCAACTTAAAGATGATTAAGATGTAGTCCTGGTAACTATTGTCAACTTTTTTGAAAAAAAAAAATCTCTTTTCCCTGTGGCTGTCAGGAATTCTTAATATCTATTTAATTCCACAATGTTTCAATCAATTTCTTTCTTTAAAAAATCAATGCTTATGGTTTGGTTTAGAATTAAAATTATGTATTTTATTCAAAGTCTTCTCCCCTACAAGAATTCCAATTTTAGCTTACTGGCCTGGAGTATAGCTGTAGCTATGCATATGACCTGCTTACCTACTCTTTACACATCCTGATCTTTCCTGTAAAGGCAGAATAAAATACATAAAATAAAATAAAACTGTGTCTGCCAAAGAGAAGTGGCTGCACCTGAATTGAGAGTTTTTCATTAACATCATAGATTATTTTCTGAAGCCTTGGGGAAGGCAGACAATGAATGTAATAGTCCAGAAATGGGAGTCCAAACCCAAACAATGCCTCTAGTTAATGTTAGTTGCTTCAGAACAAGGGATCCATTACTTTTTACCTTTGATCCTCAGCTGATGGTCACTGAACATCTTTCCTGATGCTTTGTACACTTTTCTCCAATGCTCCGAAGTCCACAGAGGCTTTACCCACAACCACTCACTCTTGTTCTTTTGTGGCCCATAGGCTGTGGAGGGTCAATCATGAGTGGGTTTTCAGGACTACGTGGAACCCCAGGGGACCGTGTATATACTCTTCTCATGCACACTACATTTCTTCTTGCTATCCAACCTCTCTTTTCAATAATGAAAGCCAGGTCAGCCATCTTCAGAGCCCACAATAATTAACCACAATGGTCGATTGATTATGATAGACAACCAGCAGTTTTTTGAGCAATACTTACAGAGTTCTGTGATATTTTCCTCTCCTCCTCACACCCACACAAATATCACATTACTCAAATGTGTGGCTTCAGCTTCTTCCTGGCCTTTTCTGTGTGGTCAGGACATATAGCTTCTGGAGGAAATAATTGAGCCACGGTAGTCATTTCTTTGAACTGATATCACAGAGAAGGCAATAGTTGATAAATCTGGAAAAAAAATCAAGTCTACTTAGCTGTTTCCTAGCTTTATACAAAGATATCAGTGGAGGAAAATGAGAACTGAAAAAGATGTAGGATTGGAATACAAGTAAAACAGGAGGCGAGAGATCTTCCATTACTCATGGGGATCCAGTCGATGTTAGTAGTGGTAAGTTAGAATAGGGTCAAACTACTCTACTACATGACGTTCAGCCACTAAAAATCAAGTCCAATGTTTCTAGACACCAGAACAATGCCAAAGGACATAGGAACCAGGTGCTTTAGGGGAATGACAATATTGCAATTGTCAAGGTGAGCCGTGAGTCCCAGATGGTTCAGGAGAAGAACATGGTAAGAGAGAAGAAGCAGCATTTGACCAGCATATCAGGAAATTTGAACAATGCATCTTGTGGGAGTTAGAAAAACAAAATGGACAGTGAAGATGTTACGGCAAGGAAGTCAGAACTCTAGTCAGCAAATGTGAAAACAAATCAGCAACAGATTATGGCAAAAGCCGGGATTTCCATGGGACTAGATCCTGGAGATTCCTGGAGTAAGGAATCACTCAGAGTTAGTGGGTCTTGAATGACATGGGAGGTTTTCGCTAAATATGTATTTATTTTTATTTTATATGTATGTGTAGGTGCTTGCATGAAAGTATATGTGTCATGTACATGCCTTGTGCCCTCGGAAGCCAAATGAGGGTGTCACATTCTCTGGGACTGGAGTTACAGGGAGTTTGAATTGCCATGTGGGTGCTGGGAACTACACCTGGGTCCTCTGCAAAAGCAGCAAGTGTTCTTAACTGCTGAGCCATCTCCCCCAGCCACAGTTAGAGTTTTGAGTAACTTATATAAGTCCCAACACCTTTGATGAATGGGGGTTGACAAGGAAGTTAGGAAGCTGGCTGCAGCAGAGCTGGAGGGAGGATGATAAATGGCATGAGCCTCAAAGAATCAATTTCAACAAGAGAGTGCGTGAGCATGGAAAGGCCAGTGGTAATCGGGAAGGACACATCCACACCTCTCTACACTCTGAAGCGAGTGTCAGAGTGAGGATATAAAGCTTGAGTGGTACAGGGGGGCAGGGTGCTCCATATATGCACAGGCTTACTGTGCCTTAAGTTAAGCGGTTGGTCATTCAGAATATTCTGAACAATTTATGGACGAAGTCTTCTGCATAGCACGGTGGATACATAATGGATGAGATAAGAATAAGAGACGGAGGAGCAGAAGCCATCAGAGGGTGATGTGGCAAGGGATGAATTTGTTCAATTTGATGCTGTAGCAATAAAAAGATCAAGAATCAGGTGGCTGGTGAACCTCCATGGTATCAAGAACATTAGAAGAAAATGGCTGGAGAGATGGTTTTCATGGCAAAGTGCTTGCCTCTCAAGCATAAGGATATAAGTTTGATCCCTAAAACCCAAGTGAAGATGATGGACATGGTGGCACATGCCTGCAGTCTCAGTATTGGAGATTATATGTGGAGACAGGATGATCATCACATCTCAATGGCCTGCCCATCTAGTCTACTTTGTGAAGTAGACTGGAGATTACAGGTGTAGATAGGTAGATTCTTGGATCTCACTGAGCTGGCCAACCTTGTCTACTTGGTGATTTCAAGGATAGCAAGCAACCTTGTCTCAAAAAGGGGGAGGGGTTTAGATGGCTCCTGAGGAATGACAGCCAAAGTTGTCATCTGTCCTTGACATGCATGTTCACACACATGCTTAAACACACACACACACACACACACACACACACACACACACACACACACACACACACAGAAGCAATTATAATAAAAAAGAATATCAGAATAACATGGGAAGATGCGGCCCCAAATGGCCAGATCTGGCTTTCTGGCTTTCTGGAACCTCCGTGGTATAATCTGCCTATGGGACTGGTGCAGCTGCAAATATAGTTATACAGTTTCTGGGCTCTCAGAATTGTTACACTTCAGTTAGTGCCTATGTACATATGAGGTCTGAGAGTCTCTGCCCCTCCACCTCCGGAAATGGTAGTGTTCCTAAGTTGTGCACTCAGTCGTGTGTATATCCATTATTTCCCTTGATATGAGCATTCAACAAATAATTTTCTGTATCTACATTTTACCAAACACTTTGCACATGAATGAAAGACATTATTTTTAAATTCATAGTTCCTGAAGTGTATTTGAGAAAAGAAATAGAAATGGCAAAAAAGCTAACAAGTATCAAAAGAAGGTAAGATTCCATGGTAGAAAATTAAAGAAATATACTTATGGAGACACTTTAAATATATAAGAACTGAATATTGTGAGAATCAGATGGGTATGCCTGTTTAAGGGTTTAAGGGTGCATTCTCAGCAGAGTTGAGAAAGAACCTTGGGGAACTGAGGTACAGTTACATGTAGCAGCTTAGTGAAGGACCACTCTATTATGGAGAAAGGGTTGTAGTGGGGAAACGATGAGGCATGAGGTAGTTGGGTGGACTGAGAATTCATGCTGTTAATTCCCATGTGTCCTTATTGCTGTTTAAAATACTCTAGCTGGCTCTTCATCTTTTGTACGCCATGCTCTACGGCTGTACGCCATGTTTCCCCCAGGGTGAGTCCCTGTAGCGACACCCTTTCCTTTTTCTCATGTTCTTCGATGATTGCATACCATAACCCCAAACTAGGAACTCAGATGAGGGCACAGTAAAAGTTGATACTCACCCCAGATTACCTCAAAGCCCAAGCTACATATAAGAAGGGAAATTGCAGGTATCCGCTGCCATTACTCAATTTGTCATGTCACATTCTAATGAAATGATCAAATTTTATGGACAGTTACCTCTCTAATTTCCAAGTCCACCCTTTTCCTATTCTTCACACTGTGATCTTCTATACTTTAAGCAGTCCCCTGCCATCATTAGGCAATAATATTCCCCAGGTTTCCCATCACCAGATACTGGCACACAAAGAATACATCTTTCTGTTCTAATTCTTGCCTCTGTCCATTTCCTGGCAGCATTGCAGAATGCCTAGGTTCATGACTCCAGAGTCAAATTACCCGAGTTCAGATATCTTGTTCTAAACCTAAATATGTAACCTCGAGAGGCTGTTACACTCTTCATGCTTCATTTTTTTTTCCTATTTAAGGTGAAGAAAATAAAAGCAACCGCCAAACAACTGACACAGAATATTTTTAGGTCGGAATGAGCTGATTCAGGCAAAGCACTTCCCACAGTCTTGTCTGTAGCAAGCGAACAATAGCTTCCTATAGTTATTATTTGTCTCATTAGTACTACCATCACTATTGCCATTACTGTCATCACGAACATCAATCACTATTGCCATGCCTACCGACCCCCAGCACCATTCACTTCATCATGACTATGGCCACCATCAAAAACTACCATCACCACAAACCACCCTCAACAATAACATCACCATAACTGACCACCATTGATCATTTCTATTGCCGTCACCACCAGAACTAACAATGGCATCTTCTTCATAACTACCATCATCATGAATCACTCCTACCATTACCACCATCACTACAAGTATCTCTACCATCATGACTACCAATATCACACTATTACCATCACCAATCACCACCACCACCATCACTACATCACCCTCACTGTGATCGCCACTACCAGGATCATCACCACCACTGAAACATGACCACTACCAGCATCACACTACTGTTGCTCTCAGACTATGCTTATCAACGGTGTGTTTCCATGTTTCACAGCACCTCTCCATGATTCATAAATAAACATAGTTTTTATTCCCAAGGTTCTTTTCTCTCATATTCTCGTTGACTTAATCTCTATTTTACTTTCAATGTATCAGGATACCTACAGCCTATGCTTATATCTGAAGATCTCTGTTCAATGTTACTGATCATTTTTAAAGTTTAAAAAGTTAAAGGCAGCTGGGCACTGGTGGCACACACCTTTAATCCCAGCACTCTGAAGGCCAAGATAGGTGGATCTCTGCAAGTTCAGGGCCAGCCTGGTCTACAGAGTGAGTTCCAGGGCAGCCAGAGTTACAACACATAAACCCTGTCTGGGAAAAAAAAAGTTAAAGGCAGCAGAAAAGGTTCCTTTTAGGCATGTGTCAACCTCTCCACTATGACTGTTTTGTCTCTGTTTCTCTGTCTTTTTCTGCTTCTCGTTTACATATATATACCTAAACATTCAAAGTTCAAGTGTAGTCTCTTTAATTCTTTCATTATAAAAGTCTGGTGCACAGATAGGGACTTCCAGGACTCCAATTCTCACTATCACCTCGGAGCAAACCTTTGTCTTTGAGGGGCTCACATTTTTAATTAACAACAGTGGCTTCCGGGAGGTTGCAGGGCTTCATTTCACACATACATCTCTAAAAGTTAATGAGCAATTAAATTGTTATGGTTTGCTGTTGCTTACAAAGCCTAGGTACAAATTGGGTTCCTTTGAAGGCCAGCATGGCCACGAGGAAGCACTAGTGTCATGTCCCAGATCTCTGAGCAACAGACTCTGCCATGTGATAGATTAAGTGCTCATTCCGAGTGCACACAGCCAAAAACTGCCTGGGCTGAGCATCCATGCTTCTCAGACGCACGCTGCACCGTGCATGAATGCTCAGGGGAATCCATGTTTCAGTCTGCAGACTTCCTGGTAGGTCAGGACTCCAAGGAGCCTGTGGAGGGTCCAGGCCACTCTTACAACCTGTCCTTTCTGAAAATTTTAAACTCGTAAGCTTTTCAGAGCACCTCACACAGCTCATGTGACGAAGGAAGAAAGTCATTTACTTGATCACACATCTGAGGAGAGAATTTGGAGCAGTGTCTGTGCTATAGTTTTTAGGGGGAACATTTAGTAACTGGTGTTAACCCTAGATCCAAATCAAAGGCTGAATTTTAACTTGTGACTTTCAGACTAACCCGGTGTTCAGATCATCTTAGGGTTGACGTTTACCTTTTAAATATTCATGAAGGCATACATACAGGATATGAAAACTAATCTACATGCCAGGAGTACTGAGTGAGAAGTATGGATATCGAACATGTACTTGCTGTCAGTTCTCCTCTAAAACAGAATTTTTCTGCATACAGATGGATGACCAAAGGGGAGTATTTTGTTCCATAATTTGCTCCAACTCCCAAACCATCCATGCAAATGAACCACACACACTCAAACTTGACCGCCAGCACTCATTCAACACTCTGGATGTTAAAGAGAGCCGAACTTCAGAGGTCTTGTGTCTGCATGACGTTTTGTCCTCTCATTGTTAGTTTCAGAGTAGTTGTTTCACTTGCTGACTCAGTTTAATGTAAAGAGGTGGACTTCTGATGCTGTGGGGCCATAGATCAAGTAGATCTATGTAGATCAAGTAGATCAAGTGTGTGCTGTCTGGCTAAGAAAACATTACAATAGAGGCTCACTTCTAAGGAAAAATTGAATACCCCACAAAGGCCAGATGTGTATATACAATTATGTTCTTTGATGTCAGAAGGGACTCACACACTTGTAGACTCACTCAGAGTAAGGAACTCACCACGAGCTTCATTTCTGATCCCAACACAAGGCAAACTATGTATCAATAAATCTCAATGCCATTTGAAAACCAATCTTAATTTTGCTCTCAGATTAGATATGATGTGGTGGCTTAGAGCAGGAAAGCCCAGGAGAGGAGTTGGTATTAGTCTACCATTCGTGTGGGTGAATTGCTAAGACTTTTTTACTTGTTTGTTTGCTCAAGACAGGGTCTCACTACTCACTACATAGCCCTTGTTGGATTGGAACTCTCTATGTAGACCAGGCTGGCCTGGAACTCACAGAGAATCTGCCGGTCTCTGCCTCCCAACAGCTAGGATAAGAGGTGTGGACTACTACACCCAGTCTTGCTAAGACTTTTCAGCCTCCTTGGTCATCAAGTGAAGGAAATATGAATAACTCCTGTTCTGAGTTAATTTGGGCAATCTATTAATGGAAGTTATATATACATGATCATATACATATGTGCATAGGAATGTGTGGACCTGCATATGTGTGAGTGGGTAGGCATACATATGTTTGAATGTACACATACAAGTACATGCCTACCTGTATAATACGGAAGAGTGCTGCATTTTATCCAAATGGTAATCTAATTTTCAAATTGAATTTAAGCTAATCTGCTGTGTCCTTTTGTTTTAATGAGATTTTTTTTTTCCTTTAGTAATTATGGGGTAATTTGTTACTGCTGGGAAGGTGAACATATTTGTTAGATGACAGGATTAAAATTATACATAATATTCATAAAAATAATTTTTTCAATGATAGCATAGCACCTAGCTCTGAAAATACGAAGGTTGTGTTTTGAGCAGTAGTTTATAAATACAATTCTTCTCAAATGTGTTAGATCACAACTGTCCAAATGGTTTCCATGGATATCCCTGATTTTTGTATTGTAGAATTGTGAAACTGTGCAGGGGATATAGCTTTCCTTGTCACAATTTGACCGCACAATTGAGGTATGTCATATAAAGTCACGTTCTACATCTGCCTTCGCGACCAGCAGCTAATGTCAGATACCCGATGGGCTCCAGGACACGTGATCATTTCTTCACTCAACATAAATCTTCTTGCCACGTGCTCAGCATTGTTTTCAACACAGAAGAATATAAGAATGAGAAACATTCCTGTCCCTGTGGGCTTACAAATCTGCAGATTAGTATATTATGAGG
The DNA here is from genome assembly GCA_026225945.1 of Cricetomys ansorgei. Classification (NCBI taxonomy): domain Eukaryota; kingdom Metazoa; phylum Chordata; class Mammalia; order Rodentia; family Nesomyidae; genus Cricetomys; species Cricetomys ansorgei. The sequence goes on along the minus strand of JAMJFZ010003914.1, from coordinate 8,241,886 downwards.
GTGTTTTAGAAGGATGGAGATTTATACGTCACTTCAACCACCCTATGCTTTGGGGCTCAAATTGGAGCCTTGTCTCTGTTTTGTAAGTGAGCAATAAAACGTTTAGTGAGGTGCACACAAGTTTACCAGGTAAGCATGTACATGTGTGTCTTGGACACTAGGACACTATAAATTGCCCCCTAGAATGCTGCTGGTGTTGATTTTAAACTGTCTGATTTGAATAACTAGAATCTTCATAACGTATGCCAATTGATAAAGGGCTTATCTCTAGAATGCATAAATAACTTCCACAACTCAAAAATAAGCAAATACACAAAAGATCTGGGCAAATGATTTCAACAGACCTTTCACAAAATAATGATCTATAAAGGGACTCAATGCTACTAGTAAGTAAATATGTATTAAAAGAATTATTTATCCACAAACATGGCTGAAATCAGAAAGACCGAAAATATCAAGTGCTGATGAGGGTACAAGGCAACCAGAACCGAATAAATACTTTGCTGCTGGGAGTCCAAATCAGTGCAAACACTTTGGAAAACTGTTGAGAACTATTAATTATGGATTTCACATTATTCCTCATTTTGCAGATTCTCTAAGCATAGATTTGACAAAAGATAATTTACAGAGATGTTTGCAGCTGCCCCCTACACTGGATGCTACACAGATGCATGTAGTCGGATGGACATCTGAACTGGGACATAATCTTCCAACCATACGAGTAATGATGTTGGTGTGGATGAAGGTCGTAGGTACCGTATTGAGTCCAATAAGTCAGATACCGAAGGGAAACCACATAACAACCATTTATCTGAAATGCAAACTCGGGCAGAACTGACCTATATATAAAAAGCAAGATAGTAAGACTTCAGCGAAGTAAGAGAAGACAAATAAATAAATAAATAAATAACTCCTAAGCACAGCCAAGCTCTCTCTTCAACCAGTGCTAGTAAACGAAGTGTGTTCATCATATGGATTCTCACCAAGCTGTTCAATCATGATGTGCTTACCTTTTCTACATGTATATTGTATTTTAACAAAATTTTATTTGAAAGTAGTTGCAATTTTATCATCGTCCCTTTGTTGGTTATTTCTCCCTAATTTCCCCAAATTTCTCATAGAATCATAACTTCATCAAACAAGTAGGGGAGCTTCTAAGAAGAAAAACTTCTCACTTTCATTGCCTTCAAGTCTTTATGATCTAACCAGGGATTCAATGAGAAAATGTGTTCTTTATAAGTAGATATTGATTGCTTGATATAAGGATAAAGGGGTGAGTGAACTTTTTGTTTGTTTGTTTTTGTTTTTGATTTTTCAAGACAGGATTTCTCTGTTGTAACTCTGGCTGTCCTGGAACTCACTCTGTAGACCAGGCTGGCCTCAAACTCACAGAGATCTGCCTGCCTCTGCCTCTCCGCCTCCGCCTCATGAGTGCTGGGATTAAAGGCATGTCCCACCACCACCCGGCAAGTGGACTTTTCTAAATGACTTAAGGCTGCTTAGCCTCTACATTAGCTGGCAATTTATTGGAGACTGGAAATTCTAAGTCACTGAAGTGGTTTTGAAATGAGCTTTGTCTCTGCATGATTCTTCACATGAGTTGTGACTGAACTTCTCTGAGTTGCTGCAGAAATCAGTGGCCCAGAAAGAGACACTTCATTATTTTAAACATATGAAAAATTATTTCATTCTTCAGTGGGTTATTCATTACTGGTTTACTAATTACTCTAGAACTTCAGTTTTTTTTTTTTTTTTTGAAAAGCGTAGGCAGTTGTTTGAATAAATTCTTATTTGAGTAATTAGTTGGATCAAAATAATCGTGCAAATTAAGAATTCTTTAATAGACATTATTTAGCTGGATTTTGATTTGCCAATGCATAACAAGTTCATTATGTGATTAGTAATAAATCTGTCATTCTTGAAGGGATCATTTTTAAAACAAAAGAAAATCTCTTTTGAGTCTTGAAAAGAACGTGTACTATTCCCTTCTGAGAAACTAGGAACTATTTTGCATTTTGTCTTCAAATTTTAGATTTGATTATTGATAAAAGTTGGAACAAGAATCAAGGTACAGAGGAAGTGTGTGTGTATTAGAGAAAACCCTGCGGTGGGAAGGCATAGACACATTCCTATCCTATCGATACTGATACTGAGGAGCCCTTTCACAGAAGAGCATTTCCACACAGTCTGTGCCAAACTCGACTTCCTCAAGATTAAGTCAAAAGATACCTGGTGCTGCCATGATACTTTCACCTTCACTCTTCATTAAAAAGTTAGTGGCTCTTGATGCCAGCTTTTTCTAATGCTGTACAAATCCAAAGTACACTCCTTTTATTATAATACAGGTTCTCAATGGTAGTCTGTGATCTGTTTGAGCCAGATGTGATGACACACCTTTAATACCAGCAGTCAGGAGGCAGAGACAGGCAGATTCAGGGCCCATCTAATCTACACAGTGAATTACTGATCTATTTGACTAATGGCCCAGTTATTTAAGGAAGTAGCCTCATTATTGAAAGATGAATCAATCAAGCATGAATGAGTTAATGCTTGAGAGATTCATAGCCAACTGGGTCCTTCCTGACAGTCCTTTTTCTATTTTGTAATCTGTATAATTTTTCCATTGACAAAACAGCTCATGATTGAGTTGGGCATCTCTTTAGCTATATTTCCCCTTGGGATCCCCTGGTTACCCAATGGAAGGCTGTTCTAGAACAAGCCTAGCTAAGAATTTTTAGCCTAGCCTTAGCTGTTGTATGAGAATAGTCACTGTGCACCCAAGAGTCCTGAACAGTGCTATCTGAGGCTGAACATTATTAACTCCCATGATGTAAGGACTCCACACAGAAGGAGTGACCACAGCTTCTCACGGGAACATGTGACTTTTGGTGGTATCGCTCCTGACACTGGGACACATGTTCCAACTGGGGACGACTTTAACCAGCTGAACTAGAAAGGGGTTGTGTATAATACCAGGTTTTATATTAAACAAAAATAAATTTTCTCTAACGTGAGTTTTCAGACAGGTTGTCCTAATATATTAACTTCTGTCTGTGTTTTGAATAGTCAATTTCACGGTGAAATGAGTTCTTAATAATATATTTACCACCTGGGAGAAATCTCCCAGCCATCTGGAAAGGAGAGGGGATTTAGTGCCTCCAAACAGAGATTGGATTTTTTGCAGTTATTTATTTATTTCTACATCAGGTGAGGAGTGGGAAGAGTGACTTTGTCCCTGCACTGCTGCTGCAGGGGTGGGTATAGACTGCACAGGGCTGTGAGCATGCTCCATCTGCTTCTCTGGGAAGTGTGGCTTTGCTGTCCATGTCAGGCACACAGCCATTCAGCACGTCAGGGAATCCTCAAGGAGCGTTCCTGGATGATAATTACCAGTGGGAAATGCAAGAACAACAAAGCCGAACATCCAGTTTTGTTTGTGTTTTGAATTGTTATTATGGGAGTACCAGAAGGGAAAAAGCAGAGCTGGGACTCCAGATGGAAAATAATGGGTTCAAGTCCTGGATCTGTCATGGGTTGCTTGTAAATGGCAGTTGCCAGGAAGCCTGGAGACATACATTCAATCTCTGGAATGAACATTGTATAAGGAGAAAAGAGAACCAACTCCTGAAAGTTGACCTCTGACTTCCATAAGCATACCATGGCATGCACAGCACCACCCTCATAAAAAAGAATAGTCATGGATAACTTTCAATTTTATTGTGAAACTAGACATAATTTAGATAAAGTATTTGATTCAATGTCAGTATTGACAAGAAGTATATAAGTGGTCAATGCAAAATAAGGTGAAAGAAAGATGTAAAAATGTCTGCTTGTGTACAAAACATATAATCAACTTGATCTAATAGATGATGTGTAACTGACTGGATAAAACAGAACACAAAATCTTCTATTATTCATCTGTCCATTTAGTAAACATCTACTAAGCACCTATTATGTAGCAAGTGTTCTTTAAAGTGTTTTGCATATGTCTATTAATGTAAAAAAACATGTGTCCTTTTTGAGTTTAAATTCTTAAGGAGGAACTTGAGATGTAGTAGGTCTTTGGAGAAGAAGTGTCTAAGCCAGGAGTGTACCACTGCAGGAACTGAAAGTACACTGGCACGCACTGGTAGACAGGCAGTCAGTGTGCACAATGGGTAGACAGTTAGCATGTCTGAAACTTTCAGGAGTAGGTATGAGTCAAGACAACAAGAACAGGATACTAGAAAAAAAGACTCCTATGTCACTGTAAGGGTCTAGATTTTTACTCTCAGAAATTGACAGACACAGGAGTATTTTTCAGAGAAGGGCAATAGAATTTCACTTATATTAAATGAATAACAAGGCTACTGTGTTGGAATAAATCTGAATGGATATGGGCCAGTGTTGACATGATGTGAGAAGTGAGTAAGAACCAGGATAGCTGTGGAAGAGCAGACAATGACCAAGGCCCTGGAGGTAGGAACAACGATATTAAGAAGGGGACAGTTCCTTGGACTATCCTCCTGTTGGAGACTCAAGGAAACCCAAAGTAAGAGAAAAAGAGGAGCAGAGATGGTTGTGGAGTACTGAGCCCATCAACTGGAAGAGGAGACTATAACCACCTAAGAGGCAAAGGCTATGTGATAGAGTTTTGTACTGGGGAACTGTGCTGCTGTCAGGCCTAAGTGGAGGCAAAGAATCAGACAGGTGCAAACGTGTTCTAGCTTGTCCCATTTAAATGCACTGACACACAAATGCTATTTACAATTCCATAATGAAATAAGAACCCTAAGAAGAAAGTGAAGCTCAAGGAATGACCACTGGATTGGAAACAGGGAGTCTAACAGCAACCCTGAGAATAAGCAAATGCGGAGTGAGAAGAGAGACCGCTGCTTTGCTTATTTGATTTTGATTTTGTTACCTTGAAAGAAGATGGCAGAAGGAAGGGGATTTTTAAAAAGCTTATGTGTTGATGAAATTGTCCAGAAAGAGAGGTGGAGGGAAAGACATTGAGGAGAGAGTATGAGAAGAGTGGGGTGATGCTGACATCCTGTAGTAGACAGCTTGGAGGCCTGTGTTCCCCTAAGGCGGGTGACTTGGTGTTGGTGCAAATCAGGAAGGTAGGTGCAGGGTGTGGAGTCTGAGAAAGCCCTCCCTAGCCACTCTATGTTGCTTATGAAGGAGGAAATGAAGGTATCAGACGAATGAAGGATGCTGGAAGGTGACAGGAGTGAAAGAAAGGAGAGAAGTTTGCAGAACAGCCACCACGGGAAGCAGATGGGGGGGGGGGAGCTAATAGAAAAGCACGATTGTCCAGCAGCATGAGGCCCCCGTGAAAATCTGATAATTACTTTAAAGTGAGACCACTCAATTTATGGTCAGTTAAATCGATTAAGGACACAGGTCTGAGACATTTTATGGCTCCTTAACTCTTCTTGGCTCTGGAGATATGAAGACGAATAGGAGTTAGTCACTATCCTTACAGAACACACAGCCCTGGAAAGAGGCTGACATATGAAACCAATAAGTGTAATAAATTGTAATGTTTCTGTAATTGAGTTACCCTTATTGTTTTGGTAAGTACTGCCAAGGGCTGTTGCCAAATATAGTGACCCAGCAAGCAGGTGCACTTCACGTTGAAAATAGAATACAGTCTTCGATAATAGGGATTGAACTCAGTCCAGAGGTATTTATTAAGGGACCAGCCTGGGCTAGGCATTAGTAGCAGATAACATGTGCTTAGCTATTTTCAAATTAGCAGCAACTAAAATCACTTTATCACATTATAAAAGTCCAGACATCCAGGCCATATCCATACCAGTCAGTTATAAATTTTACCTTTCCATTTGCTTCTAATGTAAACCCAAGGACGAATACTGCTGATGCTGGCAGACAGATTAGAAAAAGCAGAATAAGGAAAGGGATATGTGGCCAGTGCTCTCACATATGGAGTGATGGAGATCAGTAGCAGGGCCTAGAGTAAGATCCAGTCTAATTAGACAATCTCAGTGTCTTACTTAGGGCTACAATTGCTGTGATAAAATACCATTACCAAAACAATTTGGGGACGAAACAGTTGATTCAGCTTACACTTCCACATCAAGTTCAGCATCAAAAGAAGTCAGGCCAAGAACTCAAGCAGGGAAGGGACCTGGAGGCAGGAGCTGATGCAGAGGCCATGGAGAGGTGCTGCTTACTGGCTTGTTCCTCATGGCTTGCTCAACCCACTTTCTTATAGAACTCAGGACCACCAACCCAGGAATGGCACCACCCATAATGGGCTAGAACCTCCGCCATAAATCACTATGTAGGAAAATGATCTACAATCTTACCTACAGCCTGATCTTATAGAGGCATTTTCTCAATTGAAGCTTCCTCCTCCGATGACTCTAACTTGTTTTCAAGTTGACATAAAATTAGCCAGTTACAGTTGGACAGTGGTGGCCCACACCTTTAATCTTAGTACTTGGGAGGCAGAGGCAGGTGGATCTCTGTGAGTTCAAGACCAGCCTGGCCTACAGAGTGAGTTGCACAAAATGCAGAGTTACAACAGAGAAACCCTGTCTCAAAAAACCAAACCAAACAAACAAAACCCAACAATAAAACTAGCTAGTACATCCAGCAAGCGATGTTTAGGAGTCAATGGGGGGGCGTGAGGGTGGGTTAGGAAGAGGGACAAAACACCTAGGGATGAAAGAACAGATGCCAATCTGAAGTCTAGAAGAGGGCTCCCCGTAAGATGAGGGCTGTGCCACCAAAAATAATTAAAATGACCAGAGATGCTGAGTGATATTTAGGCAGGAGCCAGACTGGAAGTAGTGAATTTCATATTTGTTTATGTAGTCTTGTTGGATTCTCATTCAAAGACAACTGGGAAAACTTTTGGTTATATATAACTGTGCTAAGTGACTATATGGAATTCAAGACCAATGTGAGCTACATTGCAAAAGATACTGTCTCCAAAAGAAGCAAGTCAGAAAGAAAGAAAAGAGAAGACATGTAAAGATAAACATCAAGAGGCAATGGTGCCTCAGCTTTCCTTGAAACAGTGCCCCAGATCTGCTGGCGCCTGGAGATGACCTGAACATGTGCTACGTCTACTGAGTGTGTTCAAGTAGACAGAGGAAAACTCATCGAAAAATGACCTTTCAAAGAAGACATTACAGCAGAAGTAGTGATTGACTGTATCAGTCACAGAATAGAAAATGTTACATATGTTTAGATGGACCCCATTCAAGAGTGATCATCTATGGTTGTCTCAGATATAAAAATCATCATAAATATTAAAACAAAATATGTTAGTGTTGGGGAAATTTGTTTTTAATTACGTTTTAAAATGTTTTTTATGTACTGTTGGGTGAGGGGCTGCCTAGGTTTTTGGCATTTTGCATTGTCTGCAGCTGTTGGATTTAGGTGGCCGATGTTGATTGGTAATGATCTGCACGTGCTATCAGTAGTATACCTGAGGACCTCTGAATCAATAAAAACACCTGAGTCGAGAGCTCGGGGTTCTGCTATCGAATCTGGGGTTGGCCAGGATGGTTGGTCCCTCTGCCGAAGTCTGACAGGGCTTCCACATATGAAAACTGCCCCTGTGCTGCTTCCTTGCTGAGCCGCCCCACAGACAAACAACTACAAATGGCATCTGCAACATGGGGCAAGATGTCACAGCGACTAATTCAGTGTGGAGACAAGGAAGAATGAGAAAGAAAGAATGGAGGTCCTTAGAGAATTCAGCTGGAAAAGGGAACAAGACAAGTTCTTACTGCTTTTCCTGATCCTGGAGCAGACTCTCCCTCCTGCTGCTGGTGGTAGCTGTTTCACAAACTTGTTTTTTGATAGTTGCTTTGTATGTGTGGTGTGAAGCCCAAGCAGGTCTTGTATTTGAGGTCTATAAAGAAGGGTATATGTTTTCGCATAGAGGTGGTGAGAAAGAACCCCAAACCACCAGGATGTTTCAACTGGATATTCTTCCCACTGGCCCAGGACACCCTGTTGTTGTGGAAGCTGCAGCATAAAGCCAAAAAGCCACTGAGTTAAACTTAACAGTTTTTTATTCCCTGCAAACCTGTCTATAAGCGGTAACTCTACCCACAAGGAAACTCTTACTGCAGACAAAGTGACCAGTTATTTTTCCAGCAAACCAGATTCTATCTTAAAATCTGGAAAGTGCTTCCTAAGGGTCAGCACGTAGAAGCTGTTTTCCAGAACTGACCAAGGGTTTTATCTTGTGCTGGTAGCTGAACTTTGTGCAATAAGAGTCACCCAGGTGTTATTGGTTTTGAAGGCATGAAGGGATAATGGAGAGCAACTGAGGCTTGGCAGTATAAGAGGTCAGGAGAGGCCATTAGTGAAAGTACAGTCAAAGTAGCAGCTGAAGGCCCAGCCCGGATTGAAGGGGTCATGTAAAGAAGTTGAGACTTGGCACCATAAAAAGAGCCCTGGAGAGACTATTGGTGAAAGTGCAAGCCCAGTTGCAGCAAGGAACCCCAGTAATTTTTGCGATGCCAGTACCATGGGATGACAACCAAGAACAGCCACAGCAGTGGAATGGAGCCAGCCAGAGCCTGGAGGATGAACTGTGTGTGCTGCAGAGGGCAGAGCCAGAGAAGTAATCCAAGCCCTGAGGAGGAGCCCAGAAGATTGTGAGTGAATTCTAGATAATGGAACATTGATGTTTTTCTGCTGTCCAAAGACATTATGAAAAGCTTGATAAATGTTTGGTTTCATGTGATCCTGTGCATTAGCAACACTCATGATTGTTCCTCTTGTAAATAGTTTTGCTGGTGTAGTGTTAAATTGTGTTGAAGAGATAGAAAGTGATTTTTGATTGGCCTATACAGAAAAGGGGAAGTGTTGGAGGAGTTTCTTTTTAGTTATGTTTTAAATGTTTTTATGAACTGTTGGGTGAGAGGCTGTCTAGGTTTTTGGCATTTTGTATTGTCTGCAGCTGTTGGATTTATGTGGGGGCTGTTGATTGCTAATGATCTGCATGTGCTATCAGTAGAATACCTGAGGAGTTCTGAATTAATAAAAACACCTGAGCTGAGAGCTCAAACTTCCACTGTTGAGGATGATACTTGCCATGAGGATTGTTTCTTCTGCTGATAGGGTTTTGAATTCGCATTTTACTTCTTTTCCCACAATTTGTTAGTTCTATGCATCACAGTACAAATTGTGAGGGACTTGTATTTTGAAAGAAAGATTTTTTTTTTGGTAGAGCTCTTTTGTCCCCTTAATGAACTAAGCTAACTGTATTCTCCCTCATGAGGCTCTGTGTTTCCATATGTGTTTGCACAAAAAATAACCCCCCACATGACAAAACCATTTTTTAAGATTCTAAAAACAGCAAAACATTGTTTTTTTGGTCTGACTCTTTCATAGACTCCACCTGCAGTTGAAATTTGAGTTGGCTGTGGATGGAGTCCTGTCATCATTTATCATTTCCTAAAAGATCTCGAGTACATCTTTTGGAGACTGCATTTCAATATCCTGTGATCCTGTGTTAGGATGTCCATCGCCGTGATCTGTTCTCTTGGTTAAGTTATGCCTTCTGCCCTGACGAAGCTCCCAAGCTCATCTTGCTGTCAGGGAGAATGAGTCCTCCCATTTTGCTCTTCAAATTCATCTCAGTTATTTCTGATGCTTTATTTATGCTCCTTGAATTAATGCTTAGTGTCATGTAAAATTCTCCTGGTATTTTCTCTGGAGTTGTATTTGATAAAATTTATGGAATAATTTTATGTGCATTGGCATATTTATGATGAGGAGTTTTTTTTTCAATTCCTGAGCACACTGTAGACTTCCATTTATTTAGGTCTCATTTTGAGGTTTTTAATAAAGCTTTATAATTTTTGCTATAAATCTCTTATACATGTTTTGTGCAGTTATTCCCACAGACCCTATTTTTGTTGTCATTCTAAATCATTTTCCTTTAACTAGTTTTTCATGTGTGTGCAGCTTGTGTTTCAAAATTTAATTGATATTCCTATATTGATCGTTTATGTTCCTAAATTCCTGTATCAATTATAATTAATGTTTGACTCACCTGAAGTTTCTATATAGATAATCATATCGTTAAACAGCTCATTGCTTTCTTTGATTCTCATTATCTCTATTTCTTTATCAGTGTCACTGTATTTAATCTGACCTTCCACACATCCTTCCACCGAAGCAAGGAGAGCAGGCACCCTTTCTCTGGTTCTGACTACGCCCCAATGCTGTCTGATAGTTTAACTATTAAACACGATGTTCATTATATTTTTTTAAGTAAATTGCCTCTCTGAAGTGAAGTAAAACATTTACACTTCATTGTTTTCTTAGTAGTACTACCAAAGATGTATCACACTTTATTAAGTAGTTGTTCTGCTTTTTGAAATGAAAAGTGTTTCTCTCCTCACACCTCTAAAAATGGACAAAATAAACATCCCAGGACTGAAATTCAGTGGATAAACTGTTATTCAGAGAAGTTGGCTTAAGGAAACTATTATAGACAAAATAGATGGTGAGTTTGCACTTACCTACCGGAGTGACGTTGGGGAGGGACTCTGGCTGAAAAGGAAAGGGTGACTTCCAGGCGTGGATGGTCAGTGTTTCTCAAGCAGCAGCCATTAGCCATCTGCACCGCCGTCAGCAGGAATCTGATAGATGGCTGCAGTGTCTTCAGCCCAGCACTGCTAACTGAAAATCAGTGAGCACACCGCACACATCTGACACCTGGGGAGCCTTAGTCTGAGTCTTCTTTCAAACTCCCAGGGCAAGTCATAGAATCAAGTTTAGTTAATTCACTTTAAGACTTAAATTAATTTTACATTTCCAAGATAAAACAATTTGAGTCACCTAAAATATATTCCTGTGCTGGGGCCTGAAGAGATGGTTCAATGGTTAAGAGCACTGACTGTTCTTTCAGAGAACCTAAGTTCAATTCCGGGCACCCACATGGTGGCTCACAAACATCTGTAATACCAGCTCAAGGGAATCCAATGTCTTCTTCTGGCCTCCAGACACACAAGTAGTGCACAGATATGGATGCAGGCGAAATACTCAGGCATATAGTGTCTTCAAGTAATTTTTTAAATGTATGAATATATACACAGCCTCAGATTTTAAAAAAAAATGTATCTTTGACTTCAGTTTGCTAATCTTCACCTGGGCTTGTCTCATCTCTGTATGTGAGAATGACTTCAAATGTTTCTTTTCTGGTTTTAGAATCAAAACAATTCTAGCTCAGTAAGCATTCTGTGTGTGTGTTTGTGTGTGTGTGTGTGTTTGTGCACGCACGCACACGCAAGCATGTGCCATGTTGTACTCCTGAAGTCAGAGGACTTGTGGGAGTCAGTCAGTTGTATCTTTCACTTCACTTTAAATTCTCTATGGATTGCAGTGTTACAGAACCTGTCTGTAAATGCTTCTGGGCTTTTAATAATACCGGTTATTAGGTTATTAAACTTCTGATAACATGTTGGTCTGAACATCACCTGTAAAACTTGATTTCTCATGCTTTGAATCACTTTTGATTACATTTTCTTTTCAAATTTGCCTGCCATGGCATTTGTATTAATAAAAGACTCTGCTGACTTTGTTACTATCGTGGCTTCAGTTGTCAATTTGACACACCTGGAAAGAGGGAACCTCAGTTAAAGAAGTCCCTCAGTCTGAAGGCCTCTGGGTATGTCTGTAGACTGTTTTTTGGATTGTTAATTGATGCAGGAGGGCCCAGTCCACTGTGGATGGGCCTGGGCTTTATAACAAAGGTAGCTGAATAGGAGCCTGAAAGCAAGCCAATCAGTAGCCTCCCATAGTGGTCTCTACTTCAGTTCCTGCCTCTAGGTTCCTGCCTTGATCTCCTGCCCTGGCTTTTCTCCTTGGTGGACTGCAAGCCAAATAAAATCTTTCCTCCCCTAAGCTGCTTTGATCATGTGTTTATCACAGGAACAGAAGACAGCCTAGGACAACTACATAGTAGTGTATTGTGGATCTTGTAGTTCTTATTAGTGGCTTCTCCCCTTCCCCTCTTCCTCCTCCTCCTTCTTTTTCTATGTTAAAGAGACTTTAGTTCTCTTAGTATTTTCAGAGAAGTACTAAATTCTATCAATTCTCCTGAATTTCATTTGTTTTCTATTTTACTAGTTCCTCTTATTTTTCCTACTTCCTTTATTATATATATGCTTGGGGGTACACTTTGTTGTTCTCTGATACTAGTGGTTGATGTCACTGATTTTTAACCAATATGTCCTTTTAAATTTATTAAGCAGTGATTGTTTTAGCAGAACCATTCATATTTTAGTATTTAATATTAGATTTATATTTATTTCTAAGCATCAAAAATTTTTATTTGTATTATGTATAAATGAAATTTGAGTATAAAAAGTATCTGAAATATAGATAGTCCAAATTAAAAATAAAAATATTTTTAAAATGTTTTTTAACCAGAAAAGAAATATAGATGCTCCTCAACGTATAATGATGATTTATCCTGCAAAGTTCACTTAGTATATGGCATCCACTGAACATTCTAGTTTAGCAGAGTGTGCTGCTGAGAGTCAGTGACAGAGAGGCTGCTGGGGGCTGTGGCCAATGCTACTGTCCAGCCCACAGAGGACAGACAGCCTGTCCTTAGCCTTGGAAAGATCAAATTCAAAATGCCTGGCATAGTTTCCATTGACTGTATACAATTTTTGCACCCCCAGAACATTGGAAAATTATAAATGGCACCCCTAATTCTGTGTGTGTGTGTGTGTGTGTGTCTTTATCTCTCTGTCTCTGTCTCTCTCTGTCTCTTGTCTCTCTGACTCTTGTAAATATTCCACATTTCTCAGCTATATAGTAACGTTGAGGCCACCCTGGGCTATCTGAAACCTTGTCTCACAAAACAACACCCGCCACCCCAAGTGACAGCAAGTAAATCATATTCAATATTTTGTTAACTATAGTATTCCAAGGAATAAACAAGTCAAAGCCATGCCCTGTCTGGAGGATACAGAAATATTCAGGTGCTTCTTGAGTGTGAAAGCTAGCCACAGTCATTGCTTAAGGCTCAATGACAGAAGGCCAGTCATAGAGGGCCAGGACAACTGTACGATAGAAGATGGATGTGGTAAGGAAGGAAAAGGTAGGGGACCAGAGGTAGAGCAATCATGACCTGAGTAATAAACAAAATCTGTACTGGGAAGGGGCTCAAGTCACAGTCCAGAGTTTATGGCATAAAGGCAAAAAAGAATGAACTTGGTGATGAAGTGATGGCGAAGACTCCTGGTTCTGTGACTGTAGTAACAATTTTAAGTCTACAGCTTTCATTTTGTTACAGGTCTATGGCCTTCTTTTCAATAAAATGGGAATATTATTTACCCTATTGAGTTATTATGAATACTAAATAATGAAGCATTTAGTTTGATCTTCAAAATTAGTGATTACTCAATAGCAAACTCAATGGATCAGTTCTTATATATTTAAAACATCTTAATTAGAGTAATTTACTATAAGAATACCTGTACTTGTCAATAACAATAAGGCAAAGTGTGATATAAGATAAGACGATGTGTAGAAATGGAATCTGAACATGTTTCCTAAGTAAGGCCAGAACCTGTTCTTAGAATTCAGCCTGTGGTCAAATCTGAAGGAAGAGTCGAGTTGGGGGTCTGTGGCTCACTCTAGGGCAAAACAAGCTTAGAGGAATTGTGTAGTTGCTTTACTGTGGCAACAGCTGCTTCCTGTACACTTAAAACATAGCAATGTTTCCTCCTGTTCTCGTCACCTGCTAAGAAATTAGTCCTCAGCTGACAAGCTCTGTTCTGGTACTGATATGGATCCCCAAATCACATTCCAGAATCTATCACCAAAAAAATGCCCAAGACCAAAACCAAAATCATGGGTGTGTGGAAATGGTATCCTGGGTCTGTGATGACAGGGGAGAATGATCAGGAGAAACCACTACCTCTACGTCCAGCTTTGCATCAGATGCCAAAGGTACCTGCATGCAGGTCTCCACTCTGTTGCACATGCCAGTTGATGAGATTTAAAATAATTTTAAACAGTACTTTCTCTGTGTCCTGACCTATTATCTACAGAGGAGAATAATCTCTCTTATTTCCTAAATCAAGGTTTTGCTGCTGTAACTACTACGGCCATGCCCAAACCAGGCAACACACTTTCTGTACAACTTCTGTTGGCTTCTAGAGAAGTGACTCTATGTATGCAACAAGTATGTATATTCTGTCATGTCTATGAACTGAAAAAATAAGCTAGTCTCCAACTGTTAGATTACTTCTGAGTCAAAATATATACGCTACTTACATGTAGAATGAGTCAGAAATTTGAATACACTCACAGAACTCAGTTAACAGCTATGTCTATAAGACAACTGGCTATATCAAGGAATCAATATGCTGGTCTCTTGTACAAACTTCATAGAAAGACAATTAGTATAGTTGAGTTAACCAGCTAGCAGAGTAAGAATGCCAAAGTAGAAATCCCTGACAGGCAGTTTCCGATGACCCAGTAAAAAAGCTGTGAGGTTAATAGCTTTCCAGGTGGCAGAATAGGCTGACTCTTTTGGAAGTCCCTTAGTTGCTCTCGTGTTGCAAATGTTCTCTCTGCTTGGTTGAAATGATCTCAAAAAGACCATTACACACAATCGGCTTCAGGATTCATTCGATGCCTTCACTTAGATTTCTATTTAATTTCCACAGACATTTTCCCTGTTAAGCACGATGATGGATGACTAGACTCAGATCTACCCTCAAAAAGCTTAGAGCTTCAGCACCAAGACAGACACAGGGACATAACACAAGTGCTATAAATATAACACAGGTATTAGCACCAATAAGCCCATGGTTTCACTGGCACCCAGAAGACTGATCCTTGACTCAATCTATGAGGATCAGCGAAGGATTGTTGGAGAGGTTGATGGCTATCCTGTTTCTAATAGAGGCATAACTTTGTTTATACAGAAGAATGACAAGAGATAGGCAGTAAAGACCAACTTAGCAGAAGGTTTAGAGAAAAACCTGTGTTTGTTAAAGTTTCTTATGTGGGGAACCAAAGGAAGTTCAGTGTTGAGAAGGATGACGTCACTGGCATGGGATGGAGCTTAAGAGAAAGGTAGGCCCAACTGACTTTGTATTATGTTAATGAGTTTTTCTTGTCCCCTGTGGAAGACAGCATGGGTGGATTCTGAGCAAAGAAACAGACAATGGTTGATTTGAATGATTTAGAAAAAAAGCTTTGCCAGAATTTTAGGAGAGAATATCAGTTAAGTTAAAAAAAATAATTAGGGATCTTTTGAGCCTGTGCTATACCATAGTTCACTTAGTGTCATGACTGACGTGTGCTTTATTAGCCATCTGGTGTGCAATACATCACTTAGGAGCAGCGACTGAAAGCGACGGATGTTTATTCTTTCATAGTTGCTCCAGGTACAGAGTGTAGGCACAGCTTACCTGGGTCTTCTGGCTCTAGACCTAGCAGAAAGCTTGCACCAAGGTGCCTTGTATCTCTGGTGGGATGGTTGGACCTTCAGACTCACAGAAGTGGTTGGCAGCAGGTGAAGCTTCCTCCTGTGTTGTTGGGCAGAGGCAGCCCTCCGATCCTGGCCATATGGATCTTTGGAAATGACAGCTCCAACACAGAGGTGTCCTTCATCAGAATGTATACTAAAGAGGAAGGGTGGTGAACAAGATGGACCTTAACATCTAGTCAGTTTATTAGAAGCAAGTCCCTAGGTCCAACCTTCACAGAAAGGAAAAAGACTTGAAACAAGGAAATAGGATGGACCACTGATGCCATCTTGGAGACATGAAAAATAAAAGCACCCTTTATATATTATTTATACAATATTTAATACATTAGCAAAACACTTATTCTCTGTACTCCTTGTTTTGGTAAATTATAGCAGAACCTGTGAGAATAATATCGACGTATTGTGCTGCTGATAAATTGTGTTAATGGATTCTAAACTTCAGGTACAAAGTTGGTATAAAATTTAAGTGTATATGTTTACGTTTTTCTCACTCTCAAAAATTGTTCCTTTTCTTGGTGCGAGCATAATTTTCACTTGGACTGAACAATTTAATAGCAGAAGATGAGTGCTTGGAACCTTTAAATAGCAACAGCTCTCACACTAGAGTTCGTGTGATTATTCTTATTAGATGGTTGATCCCCTTTTTTTCTTATATGATAAGGTAAAACTAATCACTTGGAGTCCTTTTCATCTATGTGAAAGTCACTTTTCTCACGATTGGGTAACATTAATAATGATATCACCTTCAGCTGCCTGAGACTATGCAGGTCACAATGGGTGTTGCTACTGGGGATGCAAGCGACCCAGAAAAAAATCCCTGCATTACATCGGCCTCTTGCACATGCCTTTGAGAGATCCACTTTGCCTCTGACCCTTGATAATAGCATTGATGTGCTTGCTCATTTTCAAAATGCTATTAACAACTAACATTTAGATAGTCTTTTGCATTTTACAAAGAGCTTTCACATCTGCTGCTGCCCTTGGTTCTCATTCAAGCTCTGGAATGTGGATGCCAGATTGGCCCCAGCTCTCACACCTAGGAAATAGCAGAGCAGAATGACAATCTGAACACTCTCTCTCTCAGAATCTCTGCTCCTTTAATTACTTCACAGTGTGCTGTGGGGTTTCAACACTTTTTCTTTCTTCCATGAACTAAGGCTGCTGTTTCAGCCACTCCTGTTATGTCACACCGCAATGTCTCCGGAAAGATTGCCTTAGATAATTACTTGCCAAGTGGCTGACTTCTCTTCCCCAAGCTGTTTTGCTGCTTAGAAAATTCAAGGCTTCTCTCTATAGAATGGGTATATAAGTATTCCACCTAATATTGTTAGGAGGATAATGGCTTTCAATGAAAACACCTCACACCATTGCATGGAGATTCAGTGGCATTTCCAGATTGTCTAAAACTCACTTTTTAAATACCAGCTAAGACCTGAAACCTAGAGGCATACGATTTGCACTCAGGATGCTAAGTGTAGGTTACAGTGACCGTTAATGGTAGACAAAACCCCAGGATCCAGTTTAATGGCCTGAAAACATTGGTGTTAGTACAAAGACTTGAAATCATTCTATTAATGCTTAAAATGCACATTCACAGTTGCAGCCTTGGGTATGTGGGTTAGCGGGGAAGCTGTTAGAAGCAGAGGATTGCTGCTCAAGTAGTAACAAGGCAGTGATTTTTTGATTCACCCATTCCTTCCTTAAATATACACCCCAGCAGTTATTCTGGAACAAACACCACCATGGTGGCTACAAGGGGGAAAACGTGGTCACTAACCTGGGGGCTTCCCTGCTCTACTTGGCCTTAAGCTTAATAATTCTGAACACTTTTAAAAAGTCATATTATTGTCCTTATAGACAGCTCTGGATCTCTGAAGAGTACGTACTTCTGCCTGGAACACACAGAGTGGGGAGGATTCTGAAAGACTGACTGGAGCTTTCTTTCCAGAAGTTTAGCTTGTCCTTCCGAGTCTGAGGTCATTGCCCTCAATTCGCTTAAACAAAACTGAGAAATAAACAACAGAAAGGGATTAGCTGAAATTCCTCTGGGCAGGTAGTGGCTGCTGAGAAGAATAGTCTAATGAGGTGAGCAGCCACAATCAATGTTCAAATGGAAAGGGTGACAAGGTCAGCAGGTCAGGTGGCGCCATCGGATTTGGCTGGGATTGTACAGTCAATAATTGACCCACCAGGAACCGCACCATCTTTAATTCAGGTGTGCTCCAAGGGAGGGCACTGACCCATAGGATTTCTTGATTAGAAAACTAGGCAATGGGTTATTTCTCAGACTTCTTTCAACAGATATATCCACCAATCGGAGTTATACATATGGAATCATTCCTGTGGCCCTCCCCACTGGCTGTCTCTGCAGACTTCCATCTGACTCAGTGCCATCTTGACAGTCAGTGCCTGTCACGTCTCCTCCAGGTGTCCATGCCGAAGTAGAGCTGAAACTTGTTTCAATCCTGGGAAACGAATTATAACACATCCAGTTGTTTTCTTTACTGAGTCCAAAGGACAACACTGTGGGTTCAGGTTGTATGTGATTGTTGGTGTCGGGTAAGTCTAGATAAGATGTTAAATGAAAGTAAAACAAAAACGAAATTACAGTGGAGACTCCAATGTTGGATCTTTGCTGCCGCGTAGAATAGAAACCTTATAGTCACGGATCTGTGATCACTGGGCAAGAAGTGAGCTTGGAGGATAATACAGCACAGCACCTTCATATCAGAGAAATAAAATGAAAACCTCAGCTGATTAAATGGTTCCCTGTTCGCAAGTCAGCTCTTCTTCTAATGGAAAAGAAATGTTTTTTTATTTGTCTTATCATTTCCATTCGACATGACTTTTATCCCTTAGAAATCTAGGAATTACACTTCAAGATTCAGCTAGTCTAGAATCTTCTAAACACTTCAAGATTCAGCTAGTCTAGAATCTTCTAAACTGTGGTGGAAATGTGCCTTTGTATCTGGTGTCCAGTCAAGGTGGAATAAGGTATCCTCTCCCCTTCTTAGAGGTTTCTTACAGTAGGGCTCAGCGTTCCCCTTTGTGCTGCTCAGCTTTATACCATCTTTCTACAGCATCTTTGGGAACAGACTCACATTCTGGCCTACTTTGTAACAAACTGAGTGAGGACAAGCATCATCTCCAGCACCAAATCACCATTGTCCTAGTCAAGTAAAAAACTATAAGTAATTGCCAAACAATGAGTCTAAAAAATGTCCATGGATTACCCCAGACCTGGGCTAACACAAAAAGAGAGAATAATGGAACACCATAGAGAAGGAGAGAGAAACAAGGAAGAGGAAAAAGTTGACGTTTTGCTTAGAGGGTTCAGGAAAAATTTCCATCACTTTTTATTTCATCTCTTAAATCAATTTGCCTGCCTGGAGCCAGGGAGGGTCTGAGATGCACACCATGGTGGCGATGAGCCTGTTGTATTACCAGCTGCTGGACTTGCTGATAGAATTGTCCTTGATGTTCAGAAATAAAGCAAAAGGCAGAGACTGACAGGGAGCGAGTACTAGGAAGGCTCCTGCAGGGACAATGTTATAACCTGCTGAGGAGGCTCCCCATGGAGCCATGAGCTGTGTGCAAATGGCAGTCAGTGTGTGCTTTGAAGCCTCCAGCCTTGGGAACTTCAAACAAGGAGAGGACAGACGGATGATTTATGGGAAATTAATATCTAACAGGTTTAAAAACTGCTTTTCCTGTCACCTTAATCTCCTGCCTGCTCACTGACAGTATTTACTTTCTGCACATACTGAACATTTAGTACAACAGAGGTTCCTACACCTTTAATATCACTAAAACAGAAATCCTTACATCTCAATACTCCATTTTAACTCTTTTCTTTCTTCACTTCCCTTTGAAGTGTTCTTTTCTCCAGGTTTTTGCAAAGCTCCCTAGGGAGCAGAGGGAGGTTTGCAGAGACTTGAGGCTAGCAGAGTACTTCCTCTGCCCTGGTGACTCAGCAGTAACCTGGGATGTCTGTGAAGTTGTTTTGTGAGATGGCACCTGGGGGTCAGGGTTCTACCTTCTGCCTTTACCTGGCTAGAGACCCACATTTCTCTGATGGTCTCCTTCTGCTGCAAAGGAAGTTTCCTTAATGAAAGGTCAGAACTACACTTACCTGTGAAGATAAGATAAATATTTAGGATGTAATTAGGGATTATACTGATTTAGTAAAGTGAAGGTTGCAGGTTCACTTCCAAAATCCACCACTTCTCTAGCCCCTGGTAGGTGGCTAGGTTTCCAGTATCAGTCATGATTTTCCTCCTGCTAAGTAGGCCATAAATCCAATGAGAGAACTGTTGTTTACCTCCAAGCTGTGTGTGTCACTACTGCACCTCTAAGATTCTCATACTGTTCTGGTTGTTATTGCTTACAGACATTTTTGAGTACCAGCTATTTCTCTAGAACTATGGCAGAAACAATAAAAAAAATAGAATATCTGTGATCCAGCTATTAATGGGCACTGTTTTTTTTAATGTAGGTAGCATTCCACAGTCAGATGTATCCTCTGTTCCTTTCCTGGCTTTAGCTATTAAAGTCTAAGTAAATCATCTAGTCTCTGACAATCCAGATTGTTTGATCCCTTAGCTATTATCTCAGCTTCTAAGTCAGTGTTCTTACAGTATTCTCCGCTCCATCCTTGAGGCTCAGAAATACTCAAGAACTTATTAGAAATACATGTTTTCGTTCTCTACTTCTGGATCATTGAATCAATCACTCTGGGACTGAAACAGTGATCATGTTTCACCCAGCTCTCCCTATGATTCCAATGCACACAAAAATTTGGGGCCTACTGTTCTAAACTGATTTGAACTTCTTCTATTCATCACAGCTTTCTGTCTTAAGACATTTTAGTCTCAGGCTGGAGAGAAGGTTCAGTGATTAAGAGCACTGACTGCTCTTTCAGAGATCCTAAGTTCAGTTCCCAGCATCCACATCGTTGTAGCTGGCAACCATCTGTAACGAGATCAGATGCCCTTTTCTGGCTTGCAGGTATACATGCAGATAGAGCCCTCATATAAATGAAATAAATAAATAATAGGAAAGAATATAATATAATATAATATAATATAATATAATATAATATAATATAATATAATATAATATATTAAAAAGAAAGAATCTTAGTCTCCTGTTGTGCGACTGACTAGCTGATTTGATAAGCTAAATTCAGCCACTTGCTACTGGTAACAGCATAGTCACTGAAGTAATTATTATATTTACCAAAGTAACAGCAACAAATAGAAATAACTTCATACATAAATAATTTAGAGAGGGCAGGGGAAGTACTTAGGCAAGAGCAGAAAGCCAAGTCACACTGGCCACAGTGAGTAGCTAAGGGATATTTCTTGCAGACAGCACAATGTATACAGAGACCAAAGCAGTATCAAGCCCTGTGTGGGCTTCCTGGCCAGGTGTTCCCATTTACAGGGTATGCTTCTACAGAACTCTACAGTGATTTGGTCTGAGATTTGGCACTGCACTGTTTGGAACAAGACTTTGGAAGATGTCTTGAGACCTGCATAGTCTATAGGAGGCAGAGGTGGAGAATCAGGCTGTCCTCTCAGCTTGGATACTAATTGATCATGAGTCAGTAATTGAGCACCGGAGAGTTTTACTTCTTTGAACAATTAATAGGTTTTCTAACTCTTTGCTCCTCTTCAACAATGTTCTGTAACAAATTCTTTGGGGAAATACACCATTATAAACTGTCATTCCTTCTCCATGTCATAAACTTCAGATTGGAATAAATGGTATCGCTATTTTCTTTGCCAGAATTTTATAGAAAGCCAGTAATACATACTTTACATTAGAGGGGCTTGGAACAGGTGTATACCTACTGTGTGGTATGTTAGTAAAGCAAATGCAGGCCTGTGGGTTACACTTTTAAACTCTTACAGTGGAAAGCACCTCAGAGTAAGGCGAATGTTTTGGATTATTTCCACAGGTAAACACCCCTTTCTGTTGGGGTAGGGTGAGGGGGTGGAGACTCCGAGTTCTGAGTACTCAGAATTTCTGACCTGTCTTTTTGGTAACTATAGTAACAACTAAAGATATGTGGGGTCCTTCAATAAGGAAGCCACCATATGAGTGATAAGATAGTAGTATGAACTATAGAGACAGAGAGACAGAGAGACAGAGACAGACAGAGAGAACCAATAAAGAAGTCTGTGTGCTGGAGCAGGCATAGGTTTGCTCACCTTGCAATGGAGGTATTTTTGAGGCTGTCATATCTGAATCTAGATGTGAAGGCAAAGAGAAAACTTGTACTGCAGAAAGCAAAGGCAATTATATTTTATGCTGGGAGACGCTCACAAGCCCTTGAGTCTCAATATCAGCGTGAGCTCAGTATATTGGAAAACCAAGAAGCTAATGTGGTCAGTGCCTGGTTACTGAGGGCAAGGGAGGACCCTGAGGCTGGTAGATGGACACCAGAGAGATTAGGCCATGCTAAGGAGTATGGCTTCTTTAGAAGTATTTAAACAGAGTGGATATTTAATTGTTGACCAAATAGAGAAGCTTATGAAAGTGAAAGGGACACTCTGAGTAATTAAACTGAGTGTCACAGGTAGATTGGGCCATATGTTTTCCCTCTAGGTTTGAAGAGCACTGTGACACAGTTTCTGTTTCTAAAAGATCACTCCAGCTGCCGTGTAGAGAACACGGCACAGGCTGTAGCACAGGCTTAAGCAAGAGTGGGAGTGCAGGCAGTGTAAACCAGCATGGTGCACAGTCTGGTTGGCGAAAGGAGACCATAGGATGCTGCTGTCAGAACTCTGTGCTGGGCAGAGCGGCTGCACAGTGGGTGTGCCGGTGAGGGACTGCCAGTGCTGGCAGGGAGCACAGGTATTTGGCAATTCTAGATCATCTGAATGAGACAGGACTTGAAGCTTAGAAGTAGAAATTTAGAACAATTAAAATAAAGTACTTCTCCCTCCACCTCAACCCAGCAGGCAGGAAGTGCATGGAGGTGGTTACTGGAAACCAGGATACAGGTTGACAATCTAAAGGGGTGAAGAGAAAGAGAATAAGAGTTGCTAAGGGAGGCAGGGTTATTTTGGATATGTCCACAGCACTCTGATACTAATTAGTGCGTTACCATGGCCTCTCCATGCCAACTTAAGAAACAGTAGAGACTGAGAGTCTCTCTATGTAACTCTACTGGTATTTTCTCGGTTTTCTTCCCTTCCTGTCTATGAGCTTCCCCAGAGTCTCCTCATCTCCACACATAAAACAAAAGGGATGACAAAAAGTGAATAATTCACTTGGTTTTTTCTTTCTACAAACTCCAAGATCTTTTCCCCTTATCTTTGCCACTGTTGAATCTCCTTTACAGCTGTGAACGTTGCAGTATGCCTTCATTATTTCTCAAATTAGTGTCTTTTAACTTTTATCCTAACAACCCTATTTAAATATTTTGCTCAATAATGATCAACATTCCCTAATATTAAATGCATAGAGGTCCTGCTTCTGCCCACTCCTGTCTGACTTATGGCACTAGGGCATCTTTGAACTCAATACAGATTAGAGACCATCACCTCTCCCAATAAATCTAACTTAGGGCCAGACACAACAGATGCTCAACTGGATTGTATTTAAACTGATTTGCCCTGACCATGCTGGCAGAGAATGGTGGCCAATGAATGTTTTGTTAGTCTAATTAGATAGTCAAAGTCTATTTATTGATCACCCCTGTTACTGATGGTTGGGGTCAAGAATGGGTGTTCCTAGGATCTTGGCCTACTTCTCAAGGAATTGAAATAAAGGACCAGATAGATTTTTAAAGTGGCAGAGAAACTTTACTCAAACCAGAACTACAAAACAGGTCAGATTATACCACAAGGATTCCCAAGGCCATATAATTGAAGAAGGGGCCTTAATGGTTTTTTGGGACTTCTTTTCACGAGGTTCAAAAGAAGGAAGAGTTGGTTACTAAGCAGTGTAGCATGAACAGTTCTCCATTTTAATTGATATTGTGCATGTTCTGTCGCATAATGCATGTGATTTTAAATATATGCATGCATGGTTATACATAGGTATAAGATGGTAAATAGGAGACTCTCTTAAAATTCAGTTATGGTTATAGTTTTGCCTTTCTATATGTGTACTCAAAACCAGTTTTGAGTTGTCTCAAGGCTGCGTTGTCTCTTTCCACACTGTATCTAGACACAACTGGAACTATGTTTAAATAGAAACTGTCCAATTTTGATTGTCCTTACATTAAGGCAGAGATATTTATCCCATTGTTCAGAGAGTGCTATGTGAATAATTCAAAATGCAGGCTCTCGGGCTGCCATGTACATTACTAGAAGAGGGTTGTGTGCATAATCCAACCTCAGTAGAGTCCTGGGTTATAAACTATCCCCAATTCCTGTCTGCCTCACCTCCAGGCCTCAGTACTGTTGGGGACTCTGGTGCTGGCTGTGATGGTTGAAGTCAGTATCCTCTGTCTGTGGCATCAGTTTTCCCACCATCCATTCACTCCTGCACCACCTATCATGCTCAATTTTCCCAACATGTCTCTGCTATTCAAAAATATTCACACACCACCCCCCACCAAATTATAGTGAACTTCTTGGAAATATCATTTACAGTGTCATGTTTTAGGCCTCAAGCAAATTACACATGATTTCATAATTTATAGATCTATTATGGAACATCTATTGCAACAGTCTGCAAATTTTTAACAAGAACTTCTTAATCCCCATGGCATTATTTTCACGAGTGTTTTTCCAGATTTATTTCCAGCTGAACAGCTAGTTCTGACCTTTAAATGAAGGCAGACAGAGCTGCTGCCCTACAGTTGACTATCATTCACTTGTAAAGTGAACAAGTGTTGATTGAGTTATTGTATCTCCGTGACTGCGCTAGATTCCAGAAATTAAAAGACAAACAAAACCAGATTCCTCTCACTTCAGCTTCTTAACTGAGTGCAGCAAATCTCAGTGTCATCTTGCTGAGTTTACATAAAACTATCAAAATATCAAAGAAAGATTTCAATTTGATTCGAGGTGTTTTACAGATAATCACCTTCTCTTATGCGTATGTTTGAGCCATATAAAATACAAGTAACCCACTTTAAGGGTTCTAAATTAGCCAGAAGACAACTTAGGTTTTAAGCTAGTCACCTGATCTGATAGCCCATTGCATAGGCCTGGACATCAAGGCCCACCTAGGAAGACTTTTTGAATGGCTTATGAACATTAATATTTAGGCAATAACAAAACCTGGGTCTAGAACACACCCATGGATCTCCAATTCCTTGCTTTCTCTCTTGATTGTACTATAGTCTCTGATCCTTTTTACTTCTCATCTTTATATATAATATTAAACTAGCTAAAAAGTCCATTGGTAATGAACCTGTTTAACATGGTTTACTCCAGCTTTTCCCAAATGCAATTCAGCCACAGTCCTCTCATTTTATAAAGCAGTTGTCAACACCTTCCTGGACACAGGCTTCTGGGACATAGAAGATATTCTGAGCAATCAGGGAATGCTGTCCTGGGTAAGGAAACTACAACTCCTTGTCATTTAAATGTATTACTGTCTTATATGTTTTTTTAAAAGCTGTGTGTGTGTGTGTGTGTGTGTGTGTGTGTGTGTGTGTGTGATGTTTCGTTGTGTGCAGTATTGTTCGTGGGATACATGTACTTGTTAGTGCATATGTGTGTGAGAGGTGTTTCATTGTGTATTGTATTGTTTGTGTGATATATGTACTTAGCGTGTGTTGTGTGTGTGTGTGTGTGTGTGTGTGTGTGTGTGTGTGTGTGTGTGTCTGCACATGGAGGCTAGAGGTTGGCAACAGATGTCCATGCTCAATTGCTTTCCACCTTTAAGTTTTGAGACAGGTATCTCACTGAACTTTAAGCTCATCAATTCTCCTAGTTTGGTTGGCCACCGAGCTTCAGGAACCCGTCCACCTGTCTCTATTGCCATCTCTCCAACGCTAAAGTTATCATTGCATGCTGCCACTCTTGGAGTTTTGTGTTAGTGCTGGGACTCCCAGCTCAGGTCATCATGTTTGTGTGCAAGTACTGGTCTCCCCATCCTCTTCGTTCTGTCTTTACCTTTCCTTTGTTCTAACTGTATACCGGTGCTAAAGCCACTCAAGTTAGTAACTTTGGTTCCTCACAAGAAACCTCTTTGCTATCTCCTGCCTCACTGTATCCTGGACTGACACGGCTGTTCCATTCAGGTCACCCATCAGATTCCTTCCCATCTTTGGAACTTGGCATCCAGAGCTCTTCTATGAGTACAGCTGAAAGAAGCCATTCTGCCATCCTCTTTGTGGCACTTTCAGCCTGTACCTTTCACTGGGACTAGACATGCATCACCTTTTGACATTAGTTGTTTTTGCATCTCACATGTCCTTCCCTCCAGATAGAAGCCTTGTTTTCTTCTTTATAACTCACACAGGGCAACCAGTCAGTAAGAAAGAGAAACTTGAACACCTGTCAAGGTTTTCTCCTTCTCCCTTACCCTTTGTTATTGACATCTCGAATTTGTATATCTATTCCTGTTGCTAACACTTCAATCCTTGCCTGTTATTTTCTTGTCTGGCCCATGTTATTGTCTCCTAGCGGGTCCCTTTATCTCCTGACTCACCCACCTCCAAGCATCCTCTCCCTTCCTGCCAAATGACCTTTGGAAAACAGATACCTCATTAAAGTCATCTAGTGGCACCCTATCCCCATATGATAGGAACCTCAACTCCTTCACACAGCTGAAAGGCTCGTCGCTGTCTTGCTCATGACAGCTCTCACATCCCCCTGCTCCTCTCTTCACCCCTCTTTCCAGTCTGTGTTCTCTCACTGAACCTTTAGAGCTTCTTGGATTCATGAGGCATTTTGTGCTGTTTTATATACACTCTGGTGTTACTCTTCTCTTCCCACTCAGACTCTTCTCTGTTTGAGACAGCTTTTCATTTCTCTTTATTGGCTGTGCTTCTTCCAGATACTATGCTATGCTGACATTTCTGTTAACAGTCCAGGGTGAATAGCACCTTCTCCCTTTCCCCCTCACCCTTTCTCTGTGTGTCTTTCCCTCTCCCTCTTCCCCTCCTCCTTCCCTCTTCCTCTTTTAATGTATTATAAGATACATTTCTTTTGCAATTATTGAGGTGTGTGTGTGTGTGTCCTCCCTCAACTAGGCAACAAGCAGATAGGAATGCTGTCTGGCACACCACTGTGTCTTTTACCAACAACAGTAAGAACCTGGCATTTGCATGGAGTTGTTTGTTGAACAAAGAAGCAAATGCAAAAATTGATAAGAGCTGTGGGACTAGGGAGGTTCCCGGGACACTGGGGGCTAAAAGAGTATCTGAGAAAACATGGAGTTAGGGGACAGCAGCTTTGGCAATTTCTGGAGGGAACTGAAGCTGGAAACTTATTTGATTTATTCTTTCTGGAACCTGGATTGGGAGAGTTAAAAAAAAAAAAAAAAAAAAAACCTAATGAAAACCTAAAGGGTTTAATCCTCTGTAAATCCCTGTTTCTGTGAAGTTGGCAAGTGTGTAAACAATTCCTTTGTCTGCCACGTCTCTGCACACACGTGTCCATCCATCTGTCCCTGTGAGAGTACTTCAAGTACTTAAAAGCAGAAGGGGAGGGCAGTTGAAAGCACTTTTAGGGTATAGTTCCTGTAATGTAGTTCAGCCTCTTCTCAAAAGCTAGGAATTCAGAGATTATAGCATCAGCCAGTCAGTCAGGGCTTTGCCATGGTTCCGCTCCTAGGAAATCTGTCAATCTGTCAAGGTCTATTTTTCCCTTCAATACTCATCCATTCTCCCATTGTCCATCCATCATTTATCCTTCCATCCCTCTGTCTGTCTATCCACCCACTATCCATTCTTTGTCCCAGGAGATATATTGTCTAGTACTAGAAAGAAGTTTCAGAGAATAAAAGCTACATTTATAGAACTTAAATTTTATATTATCTTTGACAGTGCTATAACCGTCTTTAATTCAAAACTGTAGAAAAGATAACATATTTAAACATTAAGGTTGGAAGAAAATCTGGAAGTAATAAAGAAAGTCTGTGAGTAGGTGACTTTCCCCACACGAGTTCCTAGGAATTTAGCTGTGGTAAGGAAGAACTAAAAGTAGGATTTCCTGTTGTCTTTTTCAAACAGCCTCCTTGGGGCTGTTTCTTATCCCTCCTTTGCAGTCATACTCCTCAAGTCTATCAACATGGGGCCAAAGGGTACTACTCTGAGCCTTTACTTGTCACCCGAAAGAATATACCTGGATGACAGCGTCTCCATTTTATCATTTCCCAGTTCTATGATGTGGAAACTTTACGTAATTTCTTTGTCTTTCAGTTTTTTCATCTGAAAAACAGAGATAATACTACTAATAATAGTAATAGCACCCACAACGGGCTCCATGCACTATGGACATTACATATAATCAATATACGCAAAGAGCTTTTTGAACACAAACTTTTGCTTTAACTGACTCTAAGCACTCAACAAACAGTATTCAAAAAGCTGCTGCTGACCGTAATAGTAAAAATAGATGCTGGCCCCTTTTGAACCCCCACTTTAGAAGCCCCACTCGCTTTTATGTTTCCTTTTCCTTTCTGAGCCTATTCAAAGTTGTTCCTCCCCACGCCCATCCTTCTGCAGATTCTTGGACATGAAGAATCATGCATTTGTTCTATATGAGTAACTCCAATATCTATTAGAGTCTTCTGAGGGCTGGGAAGGCTTAGTCACAGCCTGGGGGCTGATGCAGCTATATTGGGCCACAGCACGTGTCTGTAACCTCCATGACTATCAAAAAGAAATCTCAGAATGGAGTTGTGAGATTTGGGCCTGAGAGTAGGACAAAAAACAGTCGGAGAGCTTCCCATATGGGAGAGTGTGCCTGGGATTCCCAAGACACCCTCATGCTTGGAGATGTTCTAGACGTGACCACAAGACTCAGAATGCAGTAGTACTAATTTCCTGGACTTTCTACAGTTGTGTGATAAAAGTATGTAGCTAGATTCTGGGGGATAAAGTCATGGGATGAGACATGGGTGGAGTCTGGAGGAATCCACACAGTCTTCCTTAGGCTATCTGCCTCCTCCAGCAGACACACAGCATTCATTCTTCTCTTAGCAATGCAACTGCAAGAGTATATGGGTGACTTTCTCCTATCTATAGACCTCACTATCCAGTGTGCTTACCGGGCCCTGGTCATGTGTCCATCTCTGCCTAGTATATACCAAAAGTCCGGGCTCCCAGAAGGAAAATGGATATTCAACATAAATTATATTACTGACATTAACAATCTAGGAACAGGGAACCACCCATGCCAGCTGCCCAAGTCAAAGCTCTCCAGCACCTGCCAGCAGCCTTTCGTGCACATATCCTTACTCAGGGCAGCAGGCCCAGATTACATCCTTGATAGCCTTCTCAGTTCTTATTGGCCCTTCCTTGGTAGACATGAAGGTGGGGCTACATACTGTTCCTGATTTCTATAAGTTTCTGTTCACTGACAGCCACCCCTTCCTTAGGATGTGATCCTGGCATCCAAGGCTGTCTTTAGTCGTAATCCTGGCTTTCTTATGTGTATCTTATAACTGAGAACCAAATGTGCCTTTTAGTGAGAGGGACAATGGAGACTGAAATAAGATCCATGTCAGCTGCCAAAAGAAGATGTCATTTTCTATTCTATGTGAGCTCTCCTATGAAGAGCCTAAATACCAATAGCAAAATATTAATAAAGAGAGGGCTGTACTCTCCTATTCCCAAGTGCTAAAAAGACTCTAGGCCAATATGACCTGTAGCTTAATTGCACATTTTCAAGCAGGCTTTCTAAATTAAAGCATAATCCCCTGGCAATAAGGGGCTGGAGCTGCTTCCATCTACCCCCTGGCATTTAATTTCCCTCTTCTCTCTCTGTCACACACTTATTCTGAGTCTTCTGTCGTCCTTCTGTCCTTCTTTCTGTTTATCCTTCTGTGTCCTCTATCTGGTTTTTTTTTTTTTCCTTGATGAAAATTAAGAAAAAAAAAAAAAAAACTTGATAGATTTTCCGATAACCTTCCAGAAAGTCTCTCTGGGTTACCCTCTGCTTTAATAGCATTTAAGCCAATCTGCCTGATGTTGCTGTAAAGGTCAATTAAATTCACCCTAAAAATTTCACTCCTGGCTCATTATACAATTGGAAAATGAATTAGAAGCACATGCTGCCCCTGAGGTTTCTGATATTTCACTAATGAATATGTCTTAGAATGCAAAAAAAAAAAAAAAAAAAAAAAAGGTGTTGCAGGCCATGCAGCTGGTTGCTATGTTACTGTCTGGCACAAGTAGTGGTTTGAGGCTAGTAGGCACTAGTTAGACCAATCCACATTACAAGGCCTCAGTGCCTCCTGAGTACCCAAAGAGATAGTCAGCTCACATCACTCTCCTCTGGAAAGGCCTAGAATCTGTCTTGAATGCAAGGCACCGAAGTCACCTTCCTCCCCGATGAGAAGGCTACTACTATTGTTGTAGCTTCAAAAACAACCAGTCCAGGCAACTATCAGCCTGAATAAAATGGGTTTCTGATCATAAATCTACAAGGATCTTTTCTCAGCAGGGTGCCCATTATAAAGCCAGTATTCAGTGGATCAGCGGGCTCTTGTATTGTGATGACATCATAGCTGTTAAGTAAAGAACAGCTGTATGAACAGTGGAACATGCATTTCTGGGTCACTTTGAGGGCATGACTGGACTCAGGGGTGCAAGGAACACAAAATTGCATCTGAGGCAACTTAAGGAAGAATTTTTAACTGGCTTTATTCCTACTTCAAAAACAAAAGCTAGACAAGACAATAGTCCTTTTCCCTGAGGCAATCTTGAAAGATCAGTGCAACTCTATGGCACCTGTGGGTCCAAGGAGTTAGGTCTCGGGTGAAAGGCTCATTTATTTGTGCACTTATTTCTATGTCTTAGACATTGTTAATTTGGGAAGTGAATGTTATACTATTAAAGGAAACAGCCTAAGTGTTAAGCATGAATTCAGGGATTTTTAAAGTGAGGTGAGGTTAGTTTTTTAAAGTTTCTCTATCTTAAAAGCGTGTCCTACATTCAGGTTTTTGCTCACGTTGGAATTTTGGAGGACATTCATATTTCCCAGATAGCAAAGGCTACAGTGTTCTCCTCACCTGAAAATGCTAACTGGTATTCATTTTGGCACAAGATGACTGCAGGTTTTGAAATATCAGTTATTGGATGTCTGTCTTTGGACTTAAATATAAACCTAGCTGGGTTAGCTGAAAGTTATAGAGAGAATGTCTCTGTCATTTCAGGTGGAGAAAGGAAATCTGTGACATTCATTCTCAGAATCTCACAAATATTCCTGGAGTGTTTTTAGAATTTCAGAGCTGAGGTCACATCAAGGTCATGATGTCAAAGTTTTTCTCTTCTAAAGTGGGGAAACTGAGGATCACACCCCTTAAGTAACTGGGAGAGTTCTTTCTCTTACTCCATAATCTTCTGTTCTGTTTATAAAATCATGATTCTCATTGTCCCAGTTTGCTTTTAGCTACTGTGATCAAACAGTGGCCAAAGCCAACTTAAAGAGAAAATGTTTGCTTCTCTTATATTTCCACGTAACAGACCATTGCTGAGCAAAATCAGGGCATGAACTCAAGCAGAAGCAGAGGCAGGAGATATTGTCAGAAATCTACTTAACTTGCTCTCAGGCTCGCTTCCATGACTTTTCTTATATAGCCCAGGCCAACCTGCCCAGGAATGGCATGGCCTACAATGGACTGGGCCCATCTACATTATTTAGCAATCAAGAAACAACCCTACAAGCTTTCCCACAGCTAGTCTTATGGAGGTGATTACTCAGTTGAGGTTCTCTCTTCCCAGGTATGTCAAGTTGACAGTCAAGATTAGCTATTACACTCATGCACATGTACATGGTCTTATGAAAACAAACAAACAAAAAATATAATGTCTAAATGTGAAACTAGAAAATCATTATGTGTTTCAAAAGCAGCCAATCAGGTCTAGGGAGAAAACATACTACAGTGTCTGCTCCTCAAGCCCCTGCATTCAATCACCAGCACCCACATATAAATCTGGGTGTTGTGGCACACACATGTCTTCCCCAGGGCTGGGGACATGGAGACAGATGAATGGATCTCTGGGCTTACTGTCAAACCAATCTGATCAATCAATGAACCCAAGATTCCAGAAAGGGTCCTGATCTCAAATCACAAGGCAAATGGCTCCTAAGGAACAACACTCAAGCTTGACTTCCAGCTTGCACATGCACATACACCTGCACATCCACCCATTCATACCTCCCCCACCATCCCAGGGAAAGCAGCCAAGCAGGCAGAGAGGAAAAGTCATAGTGAGTTGGAAGATATCCCTTAGGAACTCCTGTTGATATTTCCATTGTTTGGATCTGGCTAAAGTGTGTCTCTCAAAGGTTCAAGTGATAATATAGCACTGTTAACAGGTGATACAACCAGTATGGGTGTCTGAGAGGTGATTCCCCACAGGCATCCTTCCATGATAGCACCGTGGGTCCCAAAGTTCGCAGGCCAGAGGTGATGCCAATGCATGGCATTGAACTTTCAGAAGTATGGGCTAAATAACATTTTAGTTTTTAATCCAGCCTCTAGTATTTCATTATAGCAATGAAAAGTGGGCTAGTATGGTGTTTCTCTTTTCTATACCTGTGTCCATAAAGTCTGCTTTGAGATATATTTCATGCTTGTGCTATTGATGTCTCCATTTTCATTTCCTGGTTCCTGTACATCCTGGTCCTTTTTTCCAAGCTCAGGTTAGAAGATATTCTTGGAATCCTTTTGACTCCACTATGTAGCACGCTGAGCCTATTCAGAGTGTCTCCAAGAAGCACAGTGACCTGAGCCCAGAAAGTGGTGATTGAAGTCTCTCAGACACACCTCAGAATCACCAATACTGGACAATCTATTCTTGGAATTGCATAAATGCAACCCAGCGTGAAGTCCCAGCTCTGGAGCTAATGATGGCATATTGCAAGAAGGGTTCTTCCTTTTCCTTCTGAGTTTAGCTTATAAGCCACAACTGTGGAGGGGCCAGAACCTCCCTTTGTTAGTCCAGAATATGGGGCAGTATGAGTAGAGCCTTAGCTGCTCTCCTGATACCTTCCTTTGCCTTCCTAAAATCACCCTCCAGGTTCAGCATCTTCTGCCACCTGTCAAACAGGAGTATGGCTACTACATAGCTTGTATGAGCTTGGTCATACTTAAGAATCATTTTGATTCCCTCGTATTTAAAAATCAGATGTGGTAATGATGGCACACTGGCTCACCAAACATAACCAAATTTCACACAGACCAGTGAGTGTCCCATGAATGAACACAATGAATTGGGTTAGAAATGAGGTTGGCAGAATGTCAAATCAAATGTGTAAGGAGACTCAGTATGTGTTTGCCCAGCCGAGAGAGGCAGCAGGACCAGAGAGGACAACGAGAAGGAAGGCAATGAAGACAGAGAAACATCAGTTAAGCTAGATCAATCAGAGAGCTAATGTGAAGAAATGGAAGAACTGGCTAGCTAAGTATGGTCTTTGTCTGTCTTAAAGCATAAAGAGTTAGGGGAGATGTGAAGAAGAGAGAAAAGTAGCCTGACGGAAGACACATAAATCAATAAAGGCAGAATATGTCAGGAAGAAGAGTGTTGAATGTCTGCTCTGTCTATTATGGGGCTGGTCACTGGAGTTTGTCACATGAGGGCCTCGATCTCCCGCTGCTGGAAAGGGTAATGAGCAGGGCTGACCCAAGAAATCCTCTCATTGGACTAACCAGTTTCAATTAAGACTATCACAAGAGCTAATTATCATTTTAAACTCGGCTCTCACATGCGCTGTCCCTCTTGCACTGAGTGGATTGCTTAATGGTCCCAGGGCACAGCAATGCAACACTGGAGGTTTCCTATTATTTCTTGGCCTCCAGCAGGGACCAAGGACTTGTAGAGTGTTAGGTTTCAAGAGAAAGCAGGAGTGGTAATACCCTCTTTCACTTTCACAGAAACAAAGGCTGTGAGCATTGGGAGACCGTTCAATTTTGATTTTGATAGAGTCAAACTTTCAGCTATATCAAAGAGGCTCTCTCCATGCCACCTCTGACCAGAAGTGCCTGGGTTGTTTGAACACAACTGGGGAGAGGGAGCTTGTCACCTGCCAGTCCTTTATTAGACAGTTCTCTTCATCAGGATGTGTCTCCTACTGTTGGGCTAGCATCTGTCTCTTGCTAATTCTCACGCTTTACTCTCGGCTCCACCTTCAACTCAAAGTTTCTGGCCTGGTTAGCTCATGGCTGACTGATCCTGGCAGTTCCTGGGTTTGAGGAGGCAAGAACTGTTCATTACCCCTTTGCTACTCTCCAGCACCAGCACGGCACAGAGGATCTACTCCCTGTGACACTAGGTTCTTTATCGTGTCACCCAGCCATGATGCATCCCAGTCTCTACCAGGAAACAATGTCTAAATGCCCTGATAAGAATACAGAGACGTATAAAGACCAGGTGGCTCACCCAGGGCTACTAGCTAACAAACTGCAAAAGCCAATATTCAAGTTCATGTCTATTACACTCCAAATTGTGTTTTACAACATTTAACCAAACAAAAATTTAGAATGCAATATTTGCCAGTTAGGAATGTACTTATGAGTATAATAGAAATCAATGTTTGAAGTTGAGAATGTTCAGAATCTCCCTGAATACGTGTTTATGTGGAATATGTCTGGTTACTGGAAAAGCAGTCCATAGGTAATTGTTATACTTTGTTCACCCAGCCAGTCAGGTCCCCCCGCCCCCGCAATTGCCCATTTGATTGCTGGTTTAAAACAAAACAGAAACAAACAAACAAACGAACAAAAATTAACAAATGAACCAAACCAAACAATGCTACAAGAGTTAGTGTAGTCATGAATATATGCGTGGCCTGGCCTGCTGTATCTAGTTCCCTCTCCCACATTTACCTCCGTCCACATGCAGACTCCCATGTCACAGCTATGTCACACCTACATTTGTCACACACACACACACACACACACACACAGCTCTTACATACCGCAATAGCTACCCATCACCACAAATGAGCCACATGCCTTACACATGTACACCACAGCACACCACATGCAGCACACATGCATAACACAACATCATGCACACTACGCACCCGTGCGTTTGTACACACATACCATGCATACACTTGCACTGTTACTCACACACACTCAAGTGTCTCGGGCATTTCACCTTTCTGTTTCTATTCAACCTTGTCTTGAATTCACACAGAGAAAAACAAAACAACAAAAGCAGGAGTGTCTATGATGTGAGGAATGGCAGCCCTCCATGTCATCAATGAGTTTCTCTCTGGTCTCTTGGAACTGCCAGGCCAATCAGTTGCCATAAAGAGGCTGCCTCTCACTCTGGATTCCTTAGGCCCAGGAGCAGGGCACAACCCACAGGATACCAGGGACCCGGACCTATTTGTCTGCAGGCATAGGCAGCCACTCTTTCAGAGCTCCAAACAGCACAGGAATGAATAGTCAGGATTCAGAACCCATCTCACATAATTTAGCATGTGCACGTGTGTCCCCGTGCAAATCTGTGTGGGCTAAAAATACCTGTGCCCTGCATGGCGCCAGAGATCGCTGACAAAGGCATTTGTATTTGCAGTCGAGACACCCTCGGATTACTTCTGCAGTAACCTCCCTTACATTTTAAACAGGTTGGTAGAGTCATCATTTAGCCTGCCTCTGGGAGGCAGCCATTAAGAGATGTAGCTAGGAATGGCTTTTTTTTTTTCTTAAAAGCTTTTTAAAAATTGGCTATTTTCATTACAGTGTCGCGAATTTTCTGGTTTAAAAATAAAATTCATTTGAACTTAAGATTCTTTAGACAAACTAGTATCTTCAGGGGAAAGTAGGTTAATAGGAAAGGTTGGAGGGACTAGCTTGTCTCACCCGTTGCTGGGGAATGCAAGCCAGAACAATGTGTGCTGCTGCCAAGATGGAGAGTGAGAGCAGCTGTAGGAAGAGGGGCTCCCCCTTTCCTTCCCATCTCTTGGACACTTGAGGAGAGAGCAGGATGCAGTCACAGGTTCAGTTAGCAGCACAAAAGTAAATTAACCAGGAAATTAGCCTTTCATGTCCAACCACATGTCCTCCAGAATTCTGTTGTCCTTCCCACCTGGGCTAAGGGAGGAATGTGGTTCAACTCACACCCCAGGCCTGCCTGAGGGCAGGCTGCAGGGCTCCAAAACTAGATAAGAGACAGGAGCAAGGAGCCACCCAGCTATAGCTGGAAGCTGCTTTAGCAAGTACGTCATAGGGAGGGAGTTAGCTCTCTGTCTCTGTCTCTGTCTCTCTGTCTCTCTGTCTCTCTCTCTCTTTCTCTCTGTGTTCTTGTGTGCATGTGCATGTCTGGATATCTGTAAACTTTCCTTCATGTGCCTGTGTATGTATAGTATATTCCCGTGTATGTATCTTTTCCTGTGTACCTGTATGTTTAGCTGAGTGTCTATGTACCTGCATTGGTGTGTGATATCTATCAGTCTTCCTCTGTGTATATCTGTATATTCTAGTATACACACGTAGTTTTGTGTGTCAATGTATGTCATTTATATATATGTCTGGATGAGTGTGTGTAGAACGTTCTATGTGCACACATGCACGTGGTTGTAAGTGTGTCTCTGTTAGTGTGATGTGGAGCATGAGATGTGGACAGGGTATTTAAGACACAAAGCTCTTAAGTACAGAGAGCCACAGGCCAGGGATCCCACCACCAGCAGGTGGAGCTGTGGGTACAAGTTTGAAAGAAGCCAGGCTGACTGCTGGATGTGTTGGGCTGACTAGAGAGCCCCCACCCCAGTCAGGACCCTGTTGAATGAGGTCATTCAAGAGAGTTCCCTAACCCACCCTATTCTCTTGCAACAAGGAAATCTCAAAGGGAAAGTAGGGCTGTGCCTCACTAGGACTGTGTTGTTCGGGCTTGATGGAATCACAGGTAGAAACTAAATGTCTAGGAGCTCACCAGCTATCACCTGCCTCATCCAGAATTATGTTTAAGTTAGATGAGCCCCCAAATAACAAGATACCCCTTGTTTCTCAGATAAGCAAAATACCTTAATTCCTTGCTGACTTTCTCTCTCCCTCACTGTACTTAAGGCTCCCATTTTTTATTTTAACCAAATTCTATCAAAGAGCCTCCTCTGTCTCTCACTCCTTTCCCCCAGTGCAGGCTTTCATTATCTGTATTGAACTCCTTATTATTAGCTGGCTCCTATCTGGTCTCTCTGCCTGTGATCCTTTTCAGCTGTCACTCACTGAATACAGTGCCGCTGGGTTCATCTTCCCCATATCACTCTTACCCTGTCTGCGTCTGTCCAGGCACTTCAGCAGCTTCCTCCAAAATCAAGTTCAAGCTCATGGCCAGTTCACACTGGAACCAACATTCTTCCCCTGGCTCTTTCCCTTCTGAAGAGAATTGTGCTCCATACTAGGTCCTGTGCATACCCTGAGCTCCAACTGTCTTTCAACCTCTGTTAATTTTCCTGTTGTATTTACCCATTGTAAATTGTATTTCCAAATGACTCCATTTTCTCCAGTTTTGTCCTTTATAAGCTACCCCCTTCTCAGTGATACTGTCCTGATGACATCACTAGATATACCCTTTCCTATGCCCTGTTCAACAGACCTTTCATCTGCTCCCTACGCTAGTCTGTGCTCCTACACATGGCACTGTCATTATTGGCACACATGTCTGATTCTACTTTTAACATGGCCTGCTTCATCGTATTCCAACGACCAGTGTCCACAGGAACTCAAGAAAGCTCCCTGAGTAAGAGAACACAAAACAAACATTTGTTATTACATGTTTTCTCCCCTAACCCCCTCTCCTCCTCCTCTTCTTCCTTTTGCTTTTACTTTATAAGTTTTATCTGGCTCAGCTTTGGGGCCTGATTATCCATCACTCCAACCCACAGAAAGGCCACACCATGATGAATAACATCTCAGTGTGTCAGGAAACGATCACACACTAAGACAGAGATGAAGGAGTCATTCTGGATCTTTTGCTAGCATCCTGCTCTCATGAGAGCTAACCAGGGTCCTAGGAAAACCTTACTCCCTCTACTGAAAAGCACCTCCAATGACATGATTAACTAGCACAACGCAACACCTCTTAAAGAGTCCACAACCTTTTACATTACACTGGGAATGGGAAAGGGAAGGGTGAACTTCCAACACAAGAACATCTGTATTTTTCTTTATGCTACACTTCAGTGGGAGGCAGTTCATATGGGAATCTTTCTTCCAGATCAGAAATGGATGGCAGAAGATCTCTTTGTTTTCCTACTGATTAGCTGTGTGACCACACACACATATGCTGGCTTCTTTATCCTAAGTGCTTAGTGGGTGGAATAGGCAGAGATTAGTAGACTTCAACTTTTAAAATTCTTATCCTAATCCCCAGTGGTCAAAGTGTAGCTTCAGGGGTCTCTTCTATCAGAAGCTGCTGGGAGGAGAAAGGTGAGTGTGAACCCCAATAGAAGACTCCTGTCCTCAGGTGCACCTCACTGGGTACCCATTGTTTCTAAGGAATATTCATCCCTGCTCAGGCATCCAAGAGAATTTCCAAAATTATTTTCTTCTTTTCAGTTTGAAGACGTTCATGTTCTCTTTTGGGATGCATGCAGAAACCAGAGAGGAATTGGGATGATCTGCCACCGCCGACATCTGTTCACATCCTGCTGGCTTCCCGAGAAATTGACCTGTCCTATCCTTGTTCAGCCTTCGTCCCAAATAAAATTCAAAATGACTTCAGATGGCTTAGGCAATGGCAGCTCTACGATTTCCAAGTGCTATTTCTAAAACTTCATGTATGTTCTCATTTTAGGTTATTCTTAGTAAGATTATAGTTTTAGAAACAGAAGGAGACTTTAGTGAAAAATTGGGAGATAATTTAATTGTAGATCTCAAGGCAGATGCTGCTGTCTCATCCTTTCTATCTTGTCTCTTGTCATTCCTCATCAAAGTCAGGTCTTAGAATTTCCACTGGAATGGGAGGGAACCTCAAAGCTATACATTGGCACATCCAGTTCTAAGCCATGACTCTTATGTGACTATTGATGTTTCCTCTCCCTTTCCTGGCCCTTAGGGCCTCCATTGTGATTTAATTTATACCACAACTCTACAGTTCAGATGCTAATTTTATAAGGAGAACAAACTGACACAAAGAAAATTTAAGTAACTTTGAGGTTCTTTCTTAATATAATGGTTTTATTAATTCTTTGTAAATTTCTTTGTGAATTTCATACCTACATACCATGTGTATTGATCACTTTTACCTTCCACTCTCCCCCTAATTCCTTCCAGATTTAGCCCTACCTCTACCTTATCCCAGATTCAAATACGTTTTTTATTTTTATAACACACCAAGTGTAGCTTGTGCTTCCCATATACTCATGAGCCATGTAGCCGTTCATTGGACCATGGTCAAGCTAGAATCTGGGAATTTTTGAATATTGCCCAGTATTTTATTTTAGAAAATTTTCTTTAGGTTCTCTGCAGTAATTCAAAATGTTTGAGATGAAAGTTTTAGTTGATGTTATTTATTATATATATGTATGATGATGATATTATTTTATACTATATTTTCTATCATTTATATTATTTCATATTATTTATATGATAGTATGATCTATTATATGTATGATATCATATATATGATAGTGCCGTGTATATGATTTGATATATATGATATGACGTGTATATGATATACGATGATATATATCATATGTCATATGTATGATATGCATATATCATATATCATATTTTTTATTTTTAAGATTATAATTTCATCATTTTCCCATTCCCTCTCCTCCCTCCAAATCCTGCCACATACCCCTCTTTTCTATCTTTCAAATTCACGGCTTCTTTTTTCATTAATTGTTGTGTTATACATATGTGTATATATATGCATATATGTATATGTATATGACGTATATGAATAAATGTATATATTTCTTAATATAACCTGATCAGTCTGTATAATGTTACCTTTATGTATATTTCTAGGGTTGATCATTGATATCAGATGACCAATTGCGCTTTTTCCTAGAGAAGACTATTTCTCCCATTCTTAGAACTCTTTGTGTAGTAGGTTCCAGGCCTGTGGTTTTTTTCCCCTCACCATTTTGGCACATCTATTGCTGCTGTCCTTGTCAGCTCATGCTTAGGGAGTCATGTTGATGAAGCTTTTGAGATACTAGGACACACAGTCTCACAGAAAACTCTCTGATCCTCTTGCTCTTACAGTCTTTCTAACCCTCCTTCTGCAATATTTCCAGAGCCTTAGGTGAGAGACTTGCTTTGTAGATGGATCCATGGGGACTGGGATCTACAACTCTTGCATTTTGATTGGTTGCAGTTTTCTGTAATGGTCTCAGTGGCAAAGAGAAGTTTCCTTGATTAGGGGCAAGGAGAATACACTTACCTGTAGATGTAAGAACAGATATTTACAATGCAGTTAGGGATTGTGCTGGTTTAGTGCAGTGGTGCTTGTAGGATCTCCTCTATAACTTCACTACATTGGGCAGTTGGCTAGGTTACCAGGCATGATTTTCCTCTGGTTGAGCAAGTCCTAAGTTCAATAAGAAAGCTGTTGGTTACTGCCAAGGTAAGAATGCTACTACAACACCCTAGGGTAATTGTGCTATGCTGGTCATTGTTGTGGCTCATAGGTGTCATAGACGGGTAGAACATTTTATTGTTTCCTTCCTTTGGAGGCTTGCCTAGTGCCTTCTGGTACCATGAAAATTGTTCCTCAGGGGGTGGGCATTCGGGTCAGTTTAAGCTCATGAGTCTCTGGGCCCTGTGTCTGAAATGCATGGTGACTTCAGCAATAGAGACTTACGTCCTACCTCTGGTGATGCAAAGAAGGACAATTATAATAGTCTGTAATATTTGGGGAGTCTTTTGGATAACCCCGACCAACAACTCAAAAGAGGGCATTTTATGCCTGGTGCTGGGGTTTTATTATGTGGTCTTTGGCTCTTGGAAGGGAGCATTGTCAGCCTAGACGAGAAAATTTAATTTAAGCTACACATATATGTTTATATAAACAGTTATGTGCATTACAGGTTGTGTAAAGGCAGGTAGTTAATAGTACTGCACCCTTACCATTGTTTTACAGTCTTCCTCCTCCTTTGTATTAGTCTCCTCTTCTCTAATTAGAGCCTCCCCATCTTTCCATTTCACTGATTAGATCCTTTACACCCTGCTATTCTCCTCTCTACGGTTCCCCCAGTGCCCTCCCCAGCAATGGTCACTTTTTACTTTCCTGGTTTCTGTAGTTCAGGTGTCCTCACACCTGAAGACTTGGAGCTAGGAACCTTTATTGAGAGAGAACATGTGATGCTCTTCTTTCTGGGTCTGGGTTACCTCACTCAATGTGGTATTTTCTACTTATATACATTTACCTGCAAAGCTCACGATTTCATTTTTCTTTATAGCTGAATAGTATTCCATAATGTATATGTACCACATTTTCATTATCTATTCTTCAGTTGAAAGATATTTATATTGTTCCATTTCTTGGCTACTGTGAATAGAGCAGGAATGAACATGGCTGAGCAAGTATCTGTGGAATAGGATGTCGAGTCCTTTGGGCATATGCCAAGGAGTGGTAGAGCTGGGCCAAATGTTAGATAGTTTTTAGTTTATTGAGAATTCTCCACACTGATTTCCATAATGGCTGCACCGGTCGCAATTCCACCACCAGTGAATAAAGTTTTTGGTTTTTTTTTTTCTTAATCCTCACACCACTCTCAAGAACTTGCTGTTGGTTGTTTTGTTGACATTCATCATTCTTTCTGTGGAAAGATGAAATTTCAAGGTTGTTCAGATTTTCATTTCCCTAGTTGCTAGGAATAGTGAACATTTTCATTTTGGAAAGTTTTTTCTTAGCCATTGTTTAATTCCTCATTTAATCCTAGGTCCAATTTTTGAATGGGTCATTTTTTAAAATTCTTTGTTTTTTTGAGTTCTTTATATATTCTGGATATCAATCCCCTGCCAGGTATATAGCTGGTAAAGATTCTCTCCCATTCAGTGGGCCTCCTCTTCACCTGGGTGATTGTTTCTCAAGTTGTGCAGAAGCTTCTCAGTTTTATGAGGTTCTACTTATCTATTGTTGTCCTTAATTCTCTTGAAAATGGAGAAACAATCAGTCCTTTCCTAACACTGAAAGGCTTTTAACTGGTCCTTTTCCTTGAGCTCTGGAGAGGAGGAAGGCTGAGAGGAGAACAGCAGCTGCCAGGGAAGGTGGATTTCTAGAAAGACAGTGGATGGACTTTGGGCAGAGAGCTGCATCAAATCTTGGTTTTACCAGTTAGCTCTTGGGTAGTCTAGGTGGTTGTTTTAACTTTTTGAGCCTTTGTTACTTTATTTTAAAAAATACAAGATAATCGTAGCACCTTCACAAGATTTTAGAAGTGCTGTCTGGCTAACAGAGCCTAGTGCACTGCAGATACCCCTAGAGTAATGATGTAGGAAACTCAGAAGCCTCCCCTTGCCTGGGTGATGCTCGGAGTATAGGTTTTGGGTCTAGATCAGAGTACAAGCCAGTTCGCTTTCTCTTCTTGAGGCAATGTCCTTTGTTACTTTATGCAGGCTGTCTCCCAACTCTGCTGGGGCCCCAGGCACAATCCCACAGCCAAGTTTAGGGATCTTTGTTTCTGAATCTTCATCATGAAAGCCTGACGGCAGCATGACACCATTTAATGAGCCAGCCATAGTGGATTATGCCTGTAATCCCAGAACACAGCAAACAGAAAGAATAATCACGAGTTCAAAAACAGACTGAACTACATAGCAACTTCCAGGCTATCCTGGGCTATAGAATAGAGACCCTTTCTCCACTCCTTCACCCCTACCCTGCACACAAAGCTACCAGCATGCACATTTTAGAAGCCTACTCTCAGAAAGAAATGGTCAAAACAGAACCCCTTGTGCCCCGTGCTGCACTTGTCAGTCAGGAATGAACAAAAGAGAGGACTTCTGTGTCCCACTCTGCGCCTACCTTTAAAATCAAAAGGAAAAACATAAAACAACAACAACAAACAACTTTCTCCCCTCAGGAACACAGAATATCTGAGAAAGAGATTTGTATATATCTTTAAAAAAATATATCCCTATTTCAAAACCACACTGCTAGGTGTTGTAGAAGGTATCCAGACAGGGCCTATTTAAGGAGCCGACCTAGTCTAAATACAGAATCTGCAAGCTGCCTTGCGGTGGGAGCTGCTATGAGAAAATGCATCTGCATGTACTATTATATGTTTATAGAAAACATGGCTGAAGCTATTGTCAGTTTATCAACTATTGCTGCACATGCTAAACACTCGCAGTGGTGAGTGTGATCTTGTGACCTGGTGTGCTTGTGTTGCTACCAATAAAAACGCCAACAGCAACATACATTGTCCTGCTTCCTCTTGGCAGCTCAGAGCTACGTTTAGCGTTCAGCGGCTCTCCGCTGCCCAGCTTAGGTAGTGCCCGATATGCTTCTTTTTAACTGATTCCTGTCTCTGTTTTCATTTCCACTATTCTGCTTTATATATATTTAACAAGGCAAGCTGTCTCAGACTTGTTTTCCATGTAGGAAAGAATATAAATCATGAGTAAATAAATAGAGCTACGGAGGCAATGCGTGGCTTCTGGGAAAGTGGAGGTATCGTCCGCAGGCAGACACAGCAGGACCGAATATTAGCATAATACGTTGTAATACTTTGATGGAAAAACTACTGCTATTAGCTATGAAATATTGTTTATACTATCAATATGAATATGCTGCATGTATAGGCTTGTTTGCTCCCTGCCAATGTGCA
Source organism: Cricetomys ansorgei (assembly GCA_026225945.1). Classification (NCBI taxonomy): domain Eukaryota; kingdom Metazoa; phylum Chordata; class Mammalia; order Rodentia; family Nesomyidae; genus Cricetomys; species Cricetomys ansorgei. The sequence goes on along the minus strand of JAMJFZ010003914.1, from coordinate 8,198,509 downwards.
GGGAAGCACAGTGATGTTAATGTGTCCCCTACTGTCTCCTCTTCGCTCCTCTCTGGAGATCCATCGCCTCTGCTGTTCCTCGGGGCCGCTCTGCCCTAGGCCCTCTGGGGAAGCCTTCCTCCTTTTACTCTCTGTATTTGTAGCTATTGGTCCCATAAGTCTTTCCTTTCTCATCATGTACCTTGTCTTCTCCTTCTTGTTTCCCTGCAGCCTCCACAGTTTCTCCCAATTAAGAATGAAGAGCTTCAGCCAATTTCAGGTCTAAACTCGGAGAAACTGTCAGTGCCTTCAAGGGAATTTCAAAGTTCCTCATGAAGACAGGCTGTGTACCCACAGAGAACTCCCTTGGCACAGTCATGGGCTTCATTCATTCTTCCATAATACTAGATTTTGTTTCAGTGCACCTAAGACATCTTATTGCCAAGGCACTCTCTGCTGACTGAAATTCCAACAAAGCCCACATGTTTACCCGGGAAAAAAGATGAGATTGGTGCGGACCTGGCACACACTGTCCACAAGCTGGTGAGAAGGCTGGGCTCAGGAGCTGGGGCCAATCCCTAATTAACCTTGGGGAGGTCCTTCCTTACGTTTAATGTGACTCAGCAGCATCTGGCTTTGGAAGGAACCTTCAGAAACATTATGCCCTGGGAGAAATAGTTATTGACAGACCCGCGGCTGCTGAGATTCATCAATTTCTCAGTGTCCTTCTTCCATTTGTCTTGATTCCCCAAAAGGGCCAGTGACTGCCTTATGCATTGGCTTGTGCAACCAAAATCTGTGTTCATCAGTTCTCCTTCACAGACGTTTATCTATTAGTATTACCAAATAGTTACTTTTCTCTGGTTCTCTTTGTCAAATTTTGATCTAGTTTAAGCCCAATGGAGTGGGGTATGTGTGTGTGTATGTGTGTGTGTGTGTGTGTGTGTGTGTGTGTGTGAGAGAGAGAGAGAGAGAGAGAGAGAGAAAGAGGTTAGAAAGATGAGAGAGACGAAAGATGAGAGAGACGTGC